>CM069905.1:78750837-79084678 GCA_036172215.1 Camellia granthamiana | reverse complement strand
GTGTATGAGTATAGTGTACCGGATGCTGTGAGGGCTGTGTGTCGAGTGCTGTGTTGTGCATCAGACTGCGTGAAACAGCTTACATTCGAGACCGTGGTCAGGAGAACATACCGGGATACCATAAAGGGCCAGGAGGTCGAAAGTCCGCTGTAGCATCCCCATCATGGAGGCATTCAACTCCAGTGACTGCCGGGTGTACTCAGAGGAAGCCTGCAAAAATGATTAGAAGCATCAGTATTCTGTGGAATATCAGACAAAATGAAATGAAACGACTATACAAAATGCGGTAATACATACCGGAGGCAAGTCGTAGAAACCAACCAACTCGTGATCAGCCGGGGGAGGAGCAAAGGGGATCTGGTAAGTCGCCCCGTCCTGCCCTCTGTACGTCGTCGTCGTGGGCAGTGCTGGCCAACTAGCCCTTCGCCCTCTCCGGGCTCCACTCTCGCCACGGACCCGAGCCCTCCTCGATGTCCCTGCCCCTGCGCCTGCCCTGGCTGTCGGCACCGCAGATCTCTCTCTCTCAGCACGGCGGCCGTTGTTCAAAGGCCGCATAAGGAAGGTCCGAATGAACTCTGTGTAGTCGTCTATGCCACTGTGACGTATCGCATCCCAGCCGACTGTGTACTCAGCCATCTGCTCGAGAGTGTATCTCTCGGTGTCCCTCATGTGCTCAAGGGGCGGAGCTGGAACTATCTGCTCCGGTAAACCCAGCGTCTGGCGCAGGAAGCGGTCACCTAGGTACCAAGCCCGGCAGACCGGGCCCTCCAAGAGAATCCTAAACTGGGCGGTCTTTACAGCACCTGCAAATCGCTCCCGAATCTCAGCTGGCAGTGGAGCCCAGGGCTACCAGGTGATCTGAAAATGAAATGCAGTTTTGTTATCTACTGTTATTGAAAAAAAATAGTACAAAGCGAAGCTTAAACAAACTCTAAAGACTGAACGTACCTCCGCGGTGGTGATGGTGTCAAAGTAGCGACGGAAGAAGATGAACGTCTCCCGGCGCCTCCGCACACACCTCACGTCGAAGCGTCGGGAGAATGGGACGACAAGAGGAGTCTCCACGTCTGGCACTGGTGCAAGCCTCGGAAAGTAGGCGTAGACCCACAGCTGCAGAGCAAATACCAATATGCTTATCAGATAAAGCAGAGTACAGAATAAGGCAGAATAGTAGAGCCGTGTGTTGCGCAGTGTATTGTGCAGTGTGTACAGTGTAAGCAGTGTACAGTCAGTGTAAAGCAGAGTATATGTGTATCGTGTGTGCAATATACAGTCAGTGTAAAGCAGACCACAGTATGTGCAGTATACAGAGTACAGTACGGAGTACAGAAAATGTAAAGCAGAAATGTAAAGCAGAAAAGGAAAATGTACCTCCCAAGCGCGCCAATAACCCCCGAGCAGCTGTCCGCTTCCACGGGAAGCTGAGCTCATGTATCCGTAGAGTGTAGCCAGAGCGGCGCCACCCCAGTCATAGCGCAAGATTTGTGTGACATCCACTAAGGCCCTGAGCAAACAGAGGGGCACGGTATTCGCCCGGTGGGCGAAAATAGTCGTCCCCAGTAGAAACATCAGAAAGCCACGGGCATACTGCTCCACCTCCTCCTGGGTCATCGGAGCCTCCTCGGCCAAAGCTGGCTGGACCCTGAATTGGACCTCGAAACATGAATACCGGACGAAGCCTGGACGGGCGAGAGGCGGCATCTCGCCAAGCAGATATATCTGAGCGGCCTCCCACTCATCCATGTCGGTTTCAAAGGGGATCGGATCACCCCCTACCCCGATACCTGTGAGCATCGAGAAGTCGACGGGAGTCATCGTCATCTCCCCACCAGCGGAAAGGTGGAATGAGTCGATGGTGTCCCACCACCTCTCCACCAGAGCGGCAAGGAGAGGTCTACACGTAGTGAGGCGCGAGAGTCCTCTGCAGAAGGCGCCGAAGCCTACCTGGTCCACGATGTGGCGAACTGCCTCCGGCAACTCCATGTACCAATCCCTAGCGGCAACATTCCCATACCCACGGACGGTATGGGAATCTCCCTGTTCAAAAGCAAACAGTTGTGAAGCAATGCTAAATGTACAGTTTTGAAGAACAGTCAAAATTGATGCAAATATAGCGTGTGTGCATGTTTTCAAGTTCAAACAAACATCGGGCGCCGGTGTGCTTACGGTAAACTACAACATGCGATGTGTCAGCGTGTTTGAGTGATTCAGTACAGATATAGCGTGTGCACGTTTTCATGTTCAAACAGATGTTAGGTGTCGATGTGTTTACAGTGAACTACAGTGTATGATGTGTTAGTGTGTTTGAGTGGTTCAGGGCAAGTGCAGTGTGTGTGCACGTGTTCGATTCAAACAGATATCAGATTGCAAGTATGTTCCCAGTCAATTACAGCATGCAGTGTATCAGTGTATCCGGGTTAAGCAGTTAAAGAATGGAATCAACTATGGCAGTTAGATGTTCTACATTGCGGAAAATAATAAAGAGGGAAGACTGTACCTCAGAAGCACCGAAGGATAGATGTGATGCCGGCTCGTGTAGAAGCAGATCCTGTGGTGCGCTCCGGTCAAAACTCCTGCACTGACGAAGACCGTCAGGAGGTAGTACGTGGATCGTCGGCCGGTAGGTCACCGAGTCGAACGGGCGGACACTCAAGGGAAGAAGCTCGGCCCCAAGATCCATCTCCTGATCCGAGGGAGTCCCACCTCGTGGAATATCGTCCGCCATGTCAAAGGTGTTGAGAAAATGGCCGGGAAGGTGGAAATCGGATGAGAATGCGAAAGGTCAACCGAAAAGTCAACCCTGACAGGGCGGAAAATGGCTGGAAAAGCTGAAGTGTGGAAAAAGCACGAAAATCAAGGAAAGCTCGGGGGAAACAAACCCCAAGAGGCGGAAATCAAAAAAAGTGCACCGAAATGAAGTTTCGTTCAGATGAAAGTGTTCGAAACGCGAAGGACTTCGCGAATCCAACGACGAAACGGGCGCGAAAACACGAGAAAAACAAGGAACGAAGGAAGAAAAGTGCTCTAGAGAGAGAGGGAAGCAATTTCGGCTAGAGAGAAATGAGAAAAATAGGGTTTGAAACCCTATTTTAAAAGACCTGGTGTGAAAAGACCAAACTGTCCTGACTCAGCAATTTTTGGCTGGTCGGCCACATTGTTTGCCGGTCGGCCAAATATTTGGCCGGTGATGTGTTTTGATAGCCAATGGACAGCCGGTGACCTCCCCTGATGGCCGGTGAGCCTCCTACAACCTTGTTTGGGCTAGATCTGTAGTTTGGGGCCTTCATTGCTCAAGACAATGCAAGAACAGGCATTTCTGAAGCTCAACCGATCTCTGTTTCGACCTCAGACTGTGTCTTCTGTGCGTGGCACTCGAATACGGGTGTGGTGTATCCTTTTTGTATCCTTTTTGTCTCTTACAAGATTCGAAAGTTGCCTCGCGTGCGTTACGTTACAACTCTTTGTCGTGAACGCACGCTGGTTATGCGTTATTTAGTTCGCATTGTTGCACACATATCTTGTAAGTGTCATACACATGTCATCACTCGCACTGTCTTGTGCATCACATCTCATTCGCGCTATTTTGCGCATCGCACTATTTTGCGCATCTCATTGCATTTTGCATGCATTCAATCGCGCTGTTTAGCGTATCGCATTGTTTAGTGCATTTCTAATCACTCGCGCTTTCTTGCGCATCGCACTATTTTGTGCAGTCTACACTCGCGCTATTTTGCGCATCACACTGTCCTGTGCACTCCACGGTCTGGTGAGACCTTAAATACGCACGGTCTAGGAGACCTTAAATCCTCAGAAGGTGCAAGACCTTTGGTGCATTGATGTGCACAGTTCATTTGCATTGTCATGCATTTCAAAAGCCGCGCGCTGCCGCGCATTTAAAGTTCATGCATTTTCATGCATCTCAAGCCGCGCGTCGTCGCACATTAGAAAATTCATGCATTGTCATGCATTTCAAGCGACTTGCGTTGTCGCGCGCTCCATGCAGCATGCATTTCAAAAAAAAAAAAAAAAACAAACATGCATCATTTCAAAAACAAAAACAAAATAATACATATGTCATGCATTTCATTGTAAATAATGCATATGTCATGCATTCCGTTGTAAATAATGCATATGTCATGCATCATTTTAAAATAATGCATATGTCATGCATTGCATTGTAAATAATGCATATGTCATGCATCATTTTAAGTACTGCATATGTCATGCATCCCATTGTAAATAATGCATATGTCATGCATTACATTATAATATCGTGCATATGTCATGCATTCCCACTGTAAACATCCATTCCATTGCATATTGTAAATATTACATTGTAGCTTGCATGCATTCATTGCATCACATCCATCTATGGCTTGCGCCTCTCCTTGTTGAGCTTGGTCTGGTATGTGCCCATACTTTTCATGTCGAAGCACAGTTCTGCATGTGTACACACCTATTCCTCGTTGAACTTGGTTTGAGGGTGGCGGCACCTTTTCTGTGTTAGATGCGGTTCGTTTGTGTACATGCCTTTCCTAGGCAAGTGCCTTATCCATTGTAAATATCCATCCACTACACGTTGTATATATTATAGCTTGCATGCATCCATTGCATCATCTCCGTCTATGGCTTGCGACTTTCCATGTTGAGCTTGGTCTGGTATGTGCCCATACTCTTCACGTCTATACACTCATAGTTCTGTATGACCTTTTCTATGTTAGACGCGGTTTGTTTGTGTCCATGCCTTTCCTAGGCAAGATTTGGTCTGGCTGCATGCCATATCCACTGCATATATTACATTGTAGTGTAATTTTTGTATCCAGCATTAGGATCATTGTCCTTTCGTTAGCGGGTTGTTTCCCCACTTATGTCATTCCACCCAATACTGGTTCTTGTGTCTGTCTACATTACTCATAGTTCTGTATGTGTACGCGCTTTGAGGGTTGCGGCACCTTTTCTATGGTAGACAGACTTGTTACTCCCATCAATCTATTTGACATTTGTGTGGTTTTGAACCGCTCATGATTGGATCATGATTCAATTGCATTGCATATCGTTTGCATTGTTTCAATTGCATTGCATTTTCATTTGCATTATTATACATAGTTTTGTATATATTGCATATCATTTTGCATTCATTTTGCATGTTATGCATGTTGCTAACGATATCGTACCTATTAAGTTGCTTTCTGTTGCAGGCACGATATTGTTTGTACGGTTCATTTGAGGCTGTGCAACCAGACGAACCGGACAGATATTGTATCCTCCGAGTGAGACGTATCGAGAATTGCATAATTCTCTTACATCCTTTCTGCATTGTAGTGTAGTTTGGTGTATGCTAGCTTAAAACTGTCGCATGTTATGCTTCGTTACAGCTTTCTTTGCATGATCATAAGTTATGTTCGGCCTTGTGCATTGTCTTGCATTTTGCCCTTGCCTTCGGGCGCATATTTTTATTGTCTTGCATGTTTGTCTAAGTCTTTGGCCTTGTCAAAAATGGGTCGTCTCTGGGCTTTGACATTCACTCCCGTCATTCTTATGACTTCCGAGTTCTGTCAAAGAGGGGCAACCGTAGACACCCCATTTTTGACCGTCCTCAAGAGTTGAACGTCACCGCTTGAACACTCGGTGAGCACCCATGTTTGTGTTCGTCTTGAGTTCCTGGAGGTCTCGGTTACGCGCGCCTTGCCTCAAGATCTCTCGACTCGACTATTTTGTGTCTGGTTTTGCACCAAACACTTGTGCTTTGCCTTGGAGGGGCAGGGAATGGCTTGTGGGCCATCCCCACACTCCACCGGCCATGGCTTGAGGCCACCGGCTGTGTCTTGTTGCCACCGGCCAAATGTTTGGCCGACCAGCACTATAGATGGCCGGCCGGCTATCTGTTTTTGGTCAATTGCATTTTTGGCCGGCCGACTACTGTGCATCTGCTTTTGCAGATATTTTCATGCAGCTGGCATGCACTTGGCTCCCCTCCATACACGTGTATGGAGGGATTTCCCTCTTAGCTAGCTTGTCTTCTAAGCAAACAAGATTAAAGCTCTATAAGAGGAGGCCTCCTCTCCATCTTTTAGGGTTAGATAAAAAAAGCTGAGGAGAGCTCTGATATTAGGGTTTTGAGTGTATATCTCTTCTATCTCTATATCTCTCTCTGGAGCTTAGTGTGTGTGTTTTTCCTCACTTTTGTGCACAAACACCCACCATCACACCTTCTCTTGGAGCTGAGGCCCTTGAGGGTTGTTTTTGAAGTTTTGGAGCTGGTTTGAGCCAAAGAACCAACTGGTCTTCCATTCTTGAAGAAGCTCTACAAGGGTGAGCACTTACTCCTTTAAATACCCCATTTTTGCAAAGCTTTTTTGACTATCTTGCATCTATTTTTAGGCTTTGCATATAACATGTAAAAGTCTTGTTTTTGAGCCCTCTAGATAGTTGTTGGAGAGTGTTCTAAGCTTTGGGGTTGTTTGACCCCACTTAAGGCTTGTTTGGCCCTTGTTTTGTGCCATTTTGGTTGAGCTCCGGGACCATTGTGTTTGGGCCTCCTCACCACTGAAATCTTGAGAGATTTCAGAGGTGAGGATGGTGCCTTGAGGTCCTAAGAAGGAGAGGGCCACCCCCTCTCCTTGTTGTCCTTGAAAAGGACCATTTTTTGCCTCTTGAGGGAGCATATTGTTTAGGTTCATGTTGGCCATGCCTTAACTGATTTTTGTGCTTATTATGTCATAATATAGCTCTGTTTTCAATTGGTTTGGGTACACCATGCTTGCTTAGCATACATGCCTTGTAATGCCATGTTTAGGCCTTAACATATTTTAAGTGTTGACCCTTGTTCTAACATGTTTTTGGCCAAGCTTTGTGAAGCTTTCATATTTGTTTTGGTATGCTTGAAGTCTGTTTTGGGTTGCTTTGGTCAACCGTGGCATGCTTTGTATGGCTACCTTACACTTTGGCTTGTTAGTCTTGAGTCTTGGACTAATTGCATGCTATGCTTGTCTTGTTTAATTGGTTTAACACCTTCTATAAACATGATTTCAGAGCTTTCCATATATGCTAGTTATCCATGTTTACCTCCTTTTGAGAGTGCTTAGAAGTTGGCCCTTTATGCCTAGGAATTGGACCATGTTTGCATGCATATGTGTGTGTGTGTTGACCCTCACTTCCATAGCATTGGCCACTGATTCTGGCATGCTTGCGAGCTATCCATGTTAGTTTAAGTCCACCGCTTTGCATGTTGTTGCATGCTAACCTTGTATGTTGTTGCATATTTGTGTGTTGTTGCATGATTGAAGTTGCATGATTGAATGAAGTCACATGTTTGCTTGTATGCTTGAACACCCACATTGTGCCTTGCATACTTGTTGGTTGCATTGTCTCATGCCTTGCATGTCTTGCATGACCATTGTATGCCTTGTATGCTTCTTTGTATTTCCGTGATTGCATACTAGCTCACATGCTTAGGATTGCATTGCATTGGCATGCATGCTTTGCCTCTTGAATTGCTTGTGATAGAGGTTAAGCCCCATTGTTTGATTATGTGCATTGCATTCCATATCAAAATGCACACTTGATTCTTTGGGCCATCATGCATGGGAATGTGTGATTGGTGGTCCGAGAATCGGGGCCCATCCTCCTTTGAGTCATACACATGATAAGGAGTGTGGTTGGCGCATACATTGCTTGAAATGCATTGCCATGCCATACTTTGTCCTCTGTTGCTGTCAAACTAGTTTCTGCAGGAAGCTTTGGCCGGCCGGCCATATTTAGTGCCGACCGGCCATCCATCAGTGGCCGATATCTCAATTTGTGGCCTGTGGTAATTCTCAATGGCCGGTGACCAATCCCCTCAGCCGGTGGTGTTCCAAAGCATTCAGGGAAGCAACCCTGGGACTTGTGCAGTCTTCAGAGGAGCAGAACAGTCAAAGCAGAGGCATCTTGTGCATGGCAGTGACTTTCCGAGCGGAACCAAGCGCGCATGCATTGGACCCTCTTCCCGAGGCTACTGTTTATTGCTTAATTAGATTAGTTATTTGCTTAACTAGTTTAATGGGTCTGTAATATTTAATTAGCTTGTAGGTTAATTAATTGTGTTATTCTTTCGGTCCCTCTGAGCGAGGGTAAATTTGTAATAAGTGTGGGTGCGTGTGTGCATGTCTTCCAACCCCCACTTCTTTCTCCCTTTTACTTACCTGCTTTGATGGTTAGTATTAGGACATGTTTACTTTAGCATCCTTATGCTATGCATGCGTGTATCATTCATCAGTATTGCATGCACCGGGCTCGGCGCATCATGCTAACTGCATAAGTATTTCAAATCTAACTTGAATACATGCTACTTGCACATTTTCACATGTCATTCTTAGATTAGCCGAGCCTATTCTAGTGACATTCTGTATGCGTTACATTAGGCATTTAAACATGGACTTGGATCATGCATGATTGCTAACACGTTCTTGTTTTGGCTCGGTGTACATTGTGAGTATTTTATGCTTTAGCATCTCGCATGAGTGTGAATGTTAAACATGATAGCATGCTTACCATGTGGCTAGATGCTTATGTGATATAAACTGCCTGAATGCCTGTGGGTGAAGGTTGGATTGTTTGAGTTGGAACAACTCATTGAAATCCGTATTTTAGCCTACTTGCGAGTAGCAAATTCTAAACCATTTTCAAACAAATGGATATGCAATGCTTTGTTGCAAATTAGGCGATCTAGTCTATACTTGTTTTGCTGTGCGCATCACGTAGTAATTCTAGGCTAATTAACCGGAATAAGGACGCATGTGTTTTCAAAAACAAGATATCACGGTTAGTAGAGGCCGATCTTCGGATCGGGCGAGAGGGGGTGCTCATAGCTGACCTTCCCCAATCGTACCCAAGTTCCTGAGCCGAGGCAAGTTTGGTGATGACGGACACGTGGCCTTTGGCACCGAGTCAGGGTTTCCTAAATTCCCCCATTAAAAAATATTTAGGTGGCGACTCTGTATCTGGCAAAGCAGTCCATGTTTGGCACTTCTTTCAAAAAAATCTGTTTTCTCAAAACGATTTGCCGGATTTGGACTCTTTGGTTCAGATTTAGAACCGTGACAAATTGAGTCCGAACTGTAACCCATGAGGTCCCTCGCGGAGTTGTAACAGTGAAAAATCCCCAGGTCCCAGACCCTCAAGAAATGTTTCCACCAGCACCGACTTATAGGCTTTGGCGCAACCCCCTATGGGAATCCTTCCCTTTGACATCAATGAAATTGATCTGGCCCTGATCAAGATTGTCAGGCTGGAGAAATCGCTGAAAAAATCCCAGGGCTTCAACTCCATTTTGGATATTGAAGATGGGTACATTGAGGCTTCGGTCAGATTACTGGAGAAATTTAAAATACCCCACATAGACAGATTCGATGGAAATGGGGATCCAATTGTATATGTCCACCTGTTCTTAGATGTGCTAAGATCAATGGGTTTGTCTCGGGCTCAAAAACTATTGTTGTTCGGGAGAACTCTGTCTGATGTAGCGGCCATCTGGTATGAAAAATTGGAGGATTCTACAAAGCAGAATTGGGAAGAGCTATCTGAGTCGTTTGTTAACCAGTACTCTTATAAGACGCAAATAGAGGTAACCATCAGTGAGCTGGAGACTACTACCCAGAACCCCAAAGAATCATTCATTGACTTTGTTGCCAGATGGAGGGCAAAAGCAACAAGAATGAAAATAGGCCTTCTAAAAGAGAGACAGTTCGGCTCGTGGTCCAGAATCTTGAACCAAATATGCTGCAGAGAATGATAATGGTACTGTTATCCACCTTTGCTTCCCTATACGAGTTGGAGGTCCAGATTGAGAGTGCATTCAAGAAGGGCATTATTCACAGAACATGCAAACCTGCAAGAAGGCCATTCTTTGGGGGTACTAGTGCTAACAGTAACACTATTCTGTAGCCTATAGATGTCAGTACAGTAGTTATAGCGGCCAAAATGGCCGATCTTTTTGCCATCGCAACCTCGTAACCATCACAAACCACCGGCCCACCCTGAAACTGAAGAACCTTTACCTTCTTCATATGAGCCCAGCTCGCTTCCTCAAATTGTTAATGGAAAAAGGGCATCTCAAGCCCCCCGATCCTTGACCACTTCCTGACCCATTACTACCCAGACATGACCTTACCCAGTATTGCATCTTCCACCAACAACATGGTCATCCCACAGACCTGTGCTACCACCTACGTCATGAGATCTAGGATCTCATTGACAACAAAGTCATCGCCCCACCCTTTAAACCAAATGTAACTACTAACCCACTTCCTACACATAACCAAGTCCCCCTCACCCAGAAACATTAACCAAATCCATACAATACCTTCTTTCTTCGACCCCAGTATATATATCACCCCATCCTATCTACCCAAGCCAGAGGTGATTATTCCAGAAGGCACGTACATGTGCATGATGGACTTAACACCAAAAACCCAAATCGAGCTAGTGGCAGTAGAGGCGGAGAAGAAAGAGAGTGCACTAGTGAAGGGTTTGCCTGATACCCATGTCATAGAGAAGGAAGCCTCCCTTGTAGAGGAATATGACCCCCTGCTTATACATTGTGGTCATCGATCAGCCAAAGCCAGTAGTTATACTGCCGGACTTCTTCAGTATTAATGCTATCGGGGAGGATGAACTAGGGAAACATCAGAATGAGTGGCCTGAACAAGGCCTTAATGACTTCGCTGAACTGGAAGGGGACTTCGTCGAGCTGGAAGAGGATCTAGACAACCTCTACTTCTTTGAAGAATAGGATACAAGCAGTGTACAACTGGGGTGGTGGGATCCAAGTCAGCTAGAAATAAGCAACAGGTGGTTGTGTGAGGAGGAGTCAGATATGGAGGAACAAATAGAAGAGACTGGGAAATAAGAGGAAATTGGTGGTAGCTGCAAGATTAAGGCTGCACCTCCAACCAAGAAAGAATAGAAAGAACAGGCGTTGGACCAATTCCAACGGGAAAGAATAGAAGAAATCCAGAAGAAGATAGCTCTGGAGTAGGGAAAAGGAAAAGGGAACGACAAAACTGAGACAATGGTAGGTGATGTCCAAGCCACCAAAAAGATTGAATGGGAGCCTAATGACTGGAAAAGGATACCAAGGAAGCTTAGAAAATATCGGAATGTAGAAACCAAAGCTGTGGTGGAAGATGAATGGTATGATGATGGGGGGGTGTGATGTGAACATGCTCCAGATAGAATCCAATAGTGGCCTGGCCATGGCTGCAGGAGAGTGGTGGGAGGACAGTGACCTAAGTCATGCATACATTGACGAATGGTGGAAAGTTGAGACCCCTGATGACATCTAGTATGCTGACGAGATTAACCACATGACTTGGAGCAGTCGATACTTCAAACCTGCGGCCTTAGACCAACCGGAGTCCTCCAACAAAGAGGCCGAGAAATCAAAAGAGAAGGATGTTGAAGAAAACCTAGTCTTGAGACTGCTTAAGAAGATTTAGGCCGACATATCAATCTGTGGGCTGATCATGGCTTCTCGGGAGCATAGGCAAGCACTGCTGGAGGTAATGAACTACACAAAATTGTCTATCGACACCACCGCTGACCAATTGGTATTGTTGGTTACATCCGAGGATGTTACGCTGGTGATATCTTTTACAGATAAGGAGTTACCACCTGAGGGTGCCAACCACAACCGACCCTTATATGTAACCCTGGAAAGCCGGAAAAAAGGATTCCGGTGGTGCTGGTAGATACGGGATCGATGATTAATGTATGTCTAGTGAGGACTGCTTATGCCATCGATTTGAGGCCAGCTGACTTTACACCCATGACTCAGGCTATCTGGGCTTATGACAATACTAGCCAGGATGTTATGGGAACGTTTAAGAGCCATATCCTAATCGGCCCGTTTGAGCATGAGGTGGAATTCCATGTCATGGACGTTCCGGCCACATTCAATCTACTACTCTGAAGGCCTTGGCTACATCAGATAAGGGTTGTGTCATCAACGGTTCATCAGTTGGTGAAATACCCCTGTATGGATGGGATTATTACGGTATACAGCCTTCTTGCGATCCATCCTCCCCAAGGAACTACTGCGCCTATGTTGGAAATTATATATGGGGAAGAAGATGTGTTCCTCTTTAGCTTCTCCTTGGCAGAGGCTCGGGTGGTCTAGACCATCATGGCAGAAGACAATGGAAATTACATGAGCGCTCAGTCCATCTACATGATAAACAAACAGGGGCATATTCCTGGAGCAGGACTGGGCAAGAGTGGCAAGCAGGGAGGTACTATTGCTGAAGAGATGAGTCACAACCCCCATGCTTTCTGGCTAAGATACAAACCTACTATTGAAGATTGGCAAAGGAAATGGAAGGAGTTGAAAGGGAGAATCAAAGCAATGAGGACTGGAAAACAGCATGAGTTAGTCCACAAACCAATATGGGGAACCTTGAACGGACGTTTTGTCCACCAAGGGGAAGACTTCCCTTTTTGTGGATTTCCAGAGCCTTGGCATGATTGGGAGACAAAAACATGGTATCCAGGGTTCGAGATCTTCTTTGGACACTAGTTACCAGAAGAGAAGGATGAGCAGACGAACCTAAGCATCCATACAGATCACGGCAGGGCAATAAGCCTGGATTTTGAAGAAGAAGAGTTGTTGAGAAAAGCATTGGCTGACTTACTAACGAGTTCTACTATTGGAGCTGAGGCTGCCAACTTAGGGGATAGTTTTACTATCTCAATGATCGGGGATACACCGATAGCAGATTTTACTGGTCTCATCATGGATGCATCTGAGGATCCACGCCTAGTTTGGAAGTTTAAGAAAGGCATTATCAGCAGTTCTTAATTGGATAGTGAGTCCGAATCTGATTCCACCGAGTCTGTGGAATCAGAGTCAGATTCGGGTTCATCTAAGTCTGGTACTTCCGGGAGTGGTAACCCGAGTACCAAGATCCTGTCCAGGTCGTCTTTCAATTTTTCTTTTGAGTCAACTGTAACTGAGGATCCATACTATCTGAATAGAAATGCAATAGAGTTTGCTTACTTTTTTGTGCCTTTGGTTTGTTGTACTGATCTTGACTTTCAAAATTTTGATCTAAACAAAGAGTGAAAAATTCCTCGGGCCCTGAAAAACTTGGTTGATTTTGAGGAGAAGAGATGAAATCATTGCGATTAATGTGGGTACCGAGAAGGATCCCCACTGGTCCTGATCGAATCCACGTTGTCTTCGGAGGAACACAAGCGTTTAATCGCTTTATTAAAAGATTTCAAAGATGTTTTCACGTGGTCCTACGAAGACATGTGTGGAATCAATCTTGAGATTGTATAGCTCCGGAGTCCGACCAGTTAAGTAGAAGCTGCGCAGAGTCCGCTCGGATTAGGCGTTGAAGGTCAAAGAGGAGGTCACCAAACAGAGTAAGGCAGGGTTCTTAATTGTATCTGAGTATCCGATGTGGTTGGCCAATATTGTTTCAGTTCCGAAAAAGGATGGTAGAATTAGGGTCTGTGTTGACTTCAGGGATTTGAATAAGGCTAGTCCAAAGGGTGACTTCCCTTTGCCACACATAAATAAGTTGGTAGACTTCACCGCCAGCCACGAGCTGTTATCATTCATGGATGGGTTTTCTGGGTATAACCAGATTCTGATGGCACCCGAGGATAGGGAGAAGACTGCTTTCACTACTTCGTGGGGTACCTATTGTTACCGAGTCATGCCATTTGGGTTGAAGAATGCTGGGGCTACCTATCAGAGGGCTGCAACCACCATTTTGCATGACATGATCCACAAAGAAGTTGAGGTGTACGTGGACGACATGATTGTTAAGTCCAAAGAGCGAGAAGGCCATTACATCGCAGTGGTGAAATTCTTTCAACGGATTAGAGAGTATAGATTGAGGCTGAACCCCTAGAAGTGCACCTTTGGGGTGACGATAGGAAAGATGCTGGGATTTCTGATCACGCAAAGAAGAATTGAGGTAGATCCTTCTAAAATTAAGGCCATCTTAGAAATGCCACCACCGAGGACTGAAAAGGAGGTGTGCGGCTTTTTGGGTAAAGTGCAATTCATAAGGCGGTTTATTTCAAAACTAACCTTGACTTGTGAACCATTATTTGGTCTCCTAAAGAAGGGAAAGAAGTTCCAATGGGACCATCGCTGTTAGTATGCCTTTGAACAAGTCATGCAATATTTTGAAAATCCACCTATGTCATCATCACTAGAACTGGGAAAACCATTGATCTTGTACCTGTCAGTGATGAATTCGACCATAGGGTGCATGCTAGCTCAAGAATCTAAAGCCAAAGTGGAGAAGGCCATATATTACTTGAGCAAAAAGATGCTAGACTACGAGACCCGTTGCACTCCCTTAGAGAAAGCTTGCTTAGCCTTGGTATAGGCTACCAGGTAGTTGAGGTACTTCTTGTTAGCTCATTATATAATCTTGGTTTCGAGATTAGATCCCATTAAATATCTGTTCGAGAAACCAGCGCTTACGGGTAGGCTAGCTTGTTGGTTGCTTCTTCTCTCTAAATTTGATCTCAAATATGTCACGCGTAAATTTGTTAAAGGGAGAGCTGTAGTGGAATTCCTAGCAAACCACCTGGTAGAAGGAGATGAAGCAGTCGAATACCTGTTCCTAGATGAATACATTTTGTAGGTAGAAGAGGAAATGTAGATGATGTATTTTGACGGGGTGGCTAATCAGTACGGTTATGGGATAAGTGTGTTGCTCATAGCACCCGATGATTCCCATATACCCTTAGCATTTAAACTCTAGTTTAGAGTGTCCAACAATGAAGCAGAATATGAGGCGTGCATTGTTGGTTTGGAAGCTACCCTAGAACTAGGGGCAATTAGGTTGGCCATTATTGGGGACTCGAATTTGGTTGTCTCTCAAGCTAACAGGGATTAGAAGGTCAAAGAAGAGAACATGAAGATGTATCACCAGGCCTTGGATATTCTGATTCCGAAGTTTCAAAAACTGACGTTTACACATTTGTTGAGAGAGAACAACTGGTTTGCTGATGCGTTAGTAACTCTATCTTCCATGGTAGACATCCCGCTGTGAGTGAAAATACATCCAATCATCATTGAGTAGAAGTACACACCTTACCAGACCATTACCGCAATAGATGAGGTTCAAGACAAGAATCCCTAGTATTATGACATTTGGAATTTCCTGGAAAAAGAGACGTATCCATTAGGGGCAAATGCCAAAGATAAATGGGGAATACAGCATCTGGCCATCCAATTTATCATCTGCGGGGGTAAGTTGTACAAGAAAGGTCATCGAGGAATGCACAAGTTATATGTTGAAGAAGAATAATTGAAGTGTCTGATGGAAACCATCCACGACGGAGAGTGTGGAGCGCACATGAATGGTGTGATGCTGGCCCAGTATATTCTCAGACAAGGCTATTACTGGTAGACTATGGAGGAGGATTGTATTGGTTTTGTTCGGTGATGCCACAAATGTCAAGTCCATGCTAATCGCATGAACATTCCACCATCAAAGCTCTACAACATGACTTCACCGTGGCCTTTTTATGTTTGGGAAATCGATGTAATTGGGGAAGTCACGCCAAAGGGCTCGAATGGGCATGAGTAATTCCTAGTGGTGGTTGATTACTTTACAAAATGGGTGCAGGCCCAGTCCTACTCTGTACTGAAGGCATCGCATGTGCCTAAGTTTATGAAGAACAATATCATCTATCGGTACAGAGTTCCAAATGAGATCATCTCCGATAACGGCTCGCACTTCAAGAAAGAGGTGATGGATCTAATTGAGAAATATAATGTGGCTTTTCATAAATTATCGACGTATAGACCACAGACCAACGGAGCTATTGAGGTCGCAAACAAGAATATGAAGAACATCCTGTGGAAGATGGTTGAAACATATAGGGATTGGCCAGATAAACTGCCATTTGCACTTTGGGGCTATAGAACATCAATTCGAACATTTATAGGGGCAACCCCCTATTCCTTAGTGTATAGAATGGAAGTTGTTTTGCCAATTGAGATTGAGGTACCGTCACTGCGAGTAATGGCCGAATGTCAGATAGCAGAGGCAGACTGGCAACAAGGCAGATTTAAGGAACTGATGCTATTTGACAAAAGGAGGTTGAGGGCATTATATCATATCTAGGGCTACCAAAGTAGAATTGCTAGGGCTTTTAATAAGAAAGTTAAGTCTAGAAATCTGAAGGAAGGGGACATGGTGCTGAAGAATAACCGAGCTCCCATCCATGACCCTAGGGGCAAGTTCCGACCCAATTGGACTGACCCTTACATTATCAAATCTATCTGGTCAGAAGGGGTGATCATTCTTATGGACCTAGATGGCTTGAAGTTTTCACAGCCGATCAACATGGACAAGTTGAAGAAATATTACCCCTGAGAGGCTCGCTAGGCCAAAAACTTGAAAGGGCGACCTAGGCGAAAGTTAGAGCATGAAAAATTAGAAACAAAGAAAAACTGAGCTCGCAAGGCCGAAAACCCAAAAGGGCAGCTTTGGCAAAAGTTAGAGCACAAAATGAGAGAGTTAATACTCGAGTGAACCCTAACCAAACTACGTAAGGCTTGATTCCCACCTTTGGATACGTAGGCAACTTCACCCCAAAGTTCGGCCATAACCATCTCCAATTCAACTGTCCTGTTCATTTTTATAATTAGGTCATCTCTTTGCATCGTTTTTTGGGTTGTGATATCTCCAAACCATTTGGTAGAAAGGTCAATAGCATGATAACACATCGATAATAATATAGTTGTGGGCAGTTACGATCTTCTGATTTGAGGTTGTACATCTTGAGGATGGGTTTTGAGTGTGTTAGGTAGTGATCGTTTTCGAAAATTGTTTTGAAAAGTTTTAATGAATTGATTTTTCTCAAAATTTTACCTTTTTCAACTTAGACCATTTTAGACCGAAAAAGGGAAATGTTCAGTGTTTGCAACTTTAATTTTATTGATTTTAAGACAAAGTACGTTCTCCAACTCTCTGATTTGAATCAAAGTTGCTTTTACATCATAAAACTTGAAAAGAAAGATCAAAGCAGTAAAACTAGGGACAGAGCTAAGTCAAGTAGCTCTATGTCTTCTGCTTACACTCGTGGAAGTTATTGTAGCTAAAGATGGCCCAACTTGTTCTTCATCCTAAAGCCAAGCCAAGCCAAGCACTTGCCAGAAAGGATGTAACTGAAGCTAGGGGAAAAGGCCAGAAGCACCCTCGTCCTCCAAGCAGTGAGGTACCGAATCAAGTGTGAACCACAAATGGGAAATGAAGTTGGGTATTCCACCTCCTCATCTGGATGTGTCTGATCATGCCCAAACTGGCGTCTGAACCGAAAGGGGAAATAGAACACGTAGTGTGTGAGGCCAATCAACTGTATACCTGTCTGATGGGACACACTATAACTTATCTTGGCCAAATTAAGCCAGGGGCAACGCCAAGTTATGTCAGCTGTAGATCTACTACACATCCAGTCACACCACAACCCCTCTAAATGGAAATCCACTAGCCATTGGCGAAAGAAGTAAGCTCGGGCTGAGTACTCGGGGCAAGTGTCCACCACTTTCAGCTTATCCATCAACCATACTTGGGAAGGGATGAAAAATCAAAGAGATTAAAGAATAGAAAGATGTACATTGAGAGAAAAGTAAGGAAAGGGCTAGAGAGGAAAATAGGGAATGAGTGTTAGGTAGCGTGAGGATCATAAATAAGAGAGGTGGGAAACAAGACTAGGAGAAACAGCGGGCTCCTTGCAAATCAAGTAGTTTCTCGCTGATGGAAAGCATCAAGGCCCATCAAAGTTTCGACCAGTGCCAAGCCCATGCAGGTTTTGCCCTCTTTCAGACACTAGGCCACTTCGATCAACCGGATGCTGGCTACATTAACACTAGGGGCAAGAAAGAATTGTGTAAGCAGGCACAAGCAGAGAGCATGTTGCCGGTAGCCTCGCCAGAGAAGGTAACTCTTGTCTCCAATAGCAGAAAACCGATGAACTAAATCGGGAATGTCTAACTCTCCGTCATGTGCCAAGGATTGAGCCTCGCATAATGGAAGCCCACACATGCGTCCAAGTGCTCGAGCATGGCCAAAACGGGGTTGCAGCATGATTTCTTTGTCGCGCCGAGATTCCATTAATGCTTGAAATTCTTCGAGCGTTGGAGACATTTCTTGTGGTCCGAAGCGAAACACATACGCAATTGGGTTCTAGCACCAAACCACGGCATGGAGGAACGGAAAACAAAGAAGGGTGTGGCTCAAAGGAAAAAGAGCATTTAGGCCAAAACCATGAAAATTCACCTTTTTTGAGCCGTCTAAAATGGTTATCCAGTCTCAGAGCCTATTATTGAGAAAGATTTCCATTTTGAGAGCAAAATACCAAAGACTTGTTATTCTGCTGAGAAAACAGTAGGAGCACCTTTTATAGACTTTAAGAAAGAGCAGTGCATAACAGTTGGATCCCACTGGCTGACATCACTTTTATAGTTGCCCGGCTCTCATTGGAACCCAGCTGTGCCTATTTGGAGTCGGCTGGCTCTCAATGATTGCCCAGATTAGAGTAGTTGCAAAGAGGGCAGGTTCTTGCCTTGGTGGATAGAAGCTCTATTTGAGTGTTGTTTAGTGTTTTTAGGTTGTTTTCATTTTGTTTCTCTGTCATCGAGTTGTATGTTGTATTTTGACCGGTTGTAAGTTGTTATTCGATTCAAGAATCAATTCAAGAGCAAGCATTCACAGTTGTGAAAAGTCTTGTTCAAGATTATCATACAGGCACAATTCATCATCACATGTCACATCGTGCAAGAGGACTTGTGCAAAATATTCTTTTCATATCTAAAAGGTCCACCCTCGATCATTGTTTTACGAAAGCAAAAATAAAAGAAAAGTCTTTAAAAATAAAATACAAGGGTCCATCTAACGCTAGTTTCTAACTACAAAGCAAAAGAAAAGAAAAGAAAGCAAAATCATCACTCCATCCCTGCCCTCTTCCTCCTCGGTTGCAGAGGAGGTGAATCACTATCATCATTGGGGTTGTTGGACTACATGTCAATCTCATCCCCTTTATCCTCGGGAAGACTCCTCGGAAGGTGAGCGCTGTCTCGCTCTACCTCTCCCTCAATTAGCTCATCATTGGCCCCTATCTCTATTTCCTCCTAGCTGAAGGAGGTCCTATGGGTGTAGCTGGTGCTGGCTGAAGCTGAAATGAGTACAATTGTCAGAAGTGATTCAGCTGAATTGAGCACAGGTATCAGAATGGATGCAATAGAATATGGACAAGGTTGCTGCAATAGTAAATCGAGAATAAAATATACCTCAATTCTGTGAGTGGTTAGAGCCGTCTGTCTCCTCCGTACCATGAGAAGCAGTCGGTCGATCATCTGGAGAAGGTCATCATCATACACTGCAGGTACTTGCAAAAGAAAGAGAATTTGAGAACAGTGGACAGAAATAATAGAGGACAGGAAAAAAAATAAAGTACAGTGGGTAGAAGTATAAAGAAACATGTACCTGCTTGATGCCGGGTGCAATCACTAGTCTTGAATCCCTCTCCTCAATATGCTCAAGGAATCACCCCGTTTGGTCACACGTATAAGACCTTGGTAGAAATCACAAGAAGCCCAGGGATGGGAGTGCCAGCAGGGGCACCTCTAGCAGTGGCAGCAGCAACATCCAGAATGGCACAGACCACACCGAGGGTAAAAGGCACCATCACCAGAGTCTATAAGAAAGTAGTGAAGTCATCGGGCTCATGGTGCCGATCATCGTCCTCTCCCAACATAAGGAAGTCAATTTGGGGCCCGTCATGGAGATCATCAACTACCATCATACCAGGAGGGAGAGGGTGTGGGATGTCGAGATTAGCTATGCCTCGCGTTTGATGGATAAACTTCTCTCCCAAGTAATACGCCCTGTCGAAAGGGCCTCAAACAGAATCCACATGGTAGAGGCTAGCCATGTAGCAACATAGGTCATCCTTGCTACCTGAGAGATGCCCGCCCAAGGGTGCCAATCAACTTGTGAACAGAATGTGTAAGTAAGTGTCAGATACCAGGGGTTGGGTAGTATGGAAATAGCAGTGTGGAAATAGTGGAAATAGTAACAGATCAAGGCCAGTGTCAAGTTTTGTCACCCTATCTACGGTGATGGTGTCGAAGAAGTGCCGAAAGTAAGGGAAGTCTTGGTTCACGCACTGGCGCCGCTCAAATCGGGAGTTGTAGTACTGGGAGAGGGATACTAAAAACT
Source organism: Camellia granthamiana (assembly GCA_036172215.1). Taxonomy (NCBI): domain Eukaryota; kingdom Viridiplantae; phylum Streptophyta; class Magnoliopsida; order Ericales; family Theaceae; genus Camellia; species Camellia granthamiana. Next base: position 79,064,444 of record CM069905.1, on the reverse strand, counting down.
CAATCAGCCTCACTAGGATCAGAGCCAGAGAAGTGAAATATGTGTAAACCCATAGCTGCAAGAAGAGAAAGATGAGCAGATATAAACAAAAAATGCAAAGCAGGTATAAACAGGAAATGGAAAGTAAAACAGAATGAAGAAGTGTGAGGTGTTCCTCCCAAACTCGCCAATAGCAACTAAGTAAGTCTGCCTTGCGGCAGGATGCAGAGCTCATGTAGTAGTATAGGGTGGCCAGGCTGGCGCCACCCCAGTCATACTCCCCAACCCGCTGTGGATGTACCAGTGCTCCTAAGAGATATAGCCCCACGGTATTTTTCCTGTTCGCAAATAGGGTAGTACAAAGGAGATACATGAGGAACCCGTAGGTGTATTGGGTGACCTCCTCCGAAGTAGCTGGCTGAAGATCAGAGCAGTGCTCCAAGAGCCAACTGTATCTCACCATGCCAGGATCGACAGCATCTGGGATGACTCTGAGGAGATGGAGCTATGTAGCTCTCCACTACGCCATGTCTGGATCAAAGGGGATCAGGCCGCCAACCCCAGCCCGCAGGCCAGTGAGCATCGAGAAGTCGTACGGGGTCAGAATCAGCTCCCCAATCAACGAGAAGTGGAACGAGTTTGTGGTGTCCCACCATCGCTGCACCAGGGCCTCGTGAAGTAATGGATCAGCCCTTATCTGCATCAGTCTTAAGCAGAAAGGCCCGAAGCTAGCCGCGTTGACTAATGCATGGACCTCTGCTAGGAGCCTCTTGTACTAGTGCTTGTGGCCAGAAATAGACCCATAACCTCTAATCCTCCTGGCCATCACCTGTAGTGTGGGAATGTTGTCAGTATTCGTAGTGCATTGAAATGAATTCAAATAGGTTCAACAAAGATAATTGCTTACTGTGGAGGCATCAGCGGATAAGTGCTCCATAGGCTCTCGTAGTAAAATGTCCTCGTCAATCCTAGGAAGAAGACCCTCGAATAGGTTATCGCCCAAGGTCAGAATGTGTGTACGTGGCTGGTAGGTGGCCACATGAAATGGTCTATCAGCAAGGGGAGGAAACTCCAGCTCAGGAACGGGAGGAAGGACATCTTCAGCCTCTATATCCTCACCTAGGACAGCACCAATACCTACGACGGGGTTGGGGACGGGAACCTCATCGGTAGCCATTGTGAGAAAAGTGGGAAAGTGGAGAAAAGTGACTGGGTGGGTGAGTTTGAGTGAAAAAATCCCAAAATCCCAAACCCTAGGAGAGAGAAAATATAGAGAAAGTAAAAATCAAAGAGGGAGAGGGAAAAGTATGGGTAAATATGTGAGAAAGCAAGAAAAACCAAGGGAAAAGCCCAAAACTCAACTAAATCACTTTTTGTTTGGTTCAAAGTGTAGAGGGTGAGAAGTGTTATACGAAAAAAAATTCGCGAGGGATGTTGGGTAATGCGAGAAAAGAGGAAATCTAGAAAGAGAGGGAGCATAAAGAGAGAGGAGAAGGGTTTTCGGGTGTGTGTGTGTACAAAATGAGGGTTGGGTGTGTTTTAAACCAACCACGGTGGGTGATTTTACCAAACTGCCCCACTGCCGCCATCGTAGGCCGGCCAGCTCTATTTAAGCCCGGTCGTGCTTTGTTGAGAGCCGGCTGGCTTTAAATACAAACCCATTTTTGGTTTTTGTTTATTCCATTGTGTTTTAGTGTTGGGTTTCAGTTTGGTTTGGGAAAGGTGTAAAATAAAAAAGAGAGGAGCAGAAACAATGAGGAAAAAAGAAAAGAAGAAAAAAAAGAGGAAGAAAGAGCAAAGGAAAAAAACACAAGCATGAAAAAAAAACATTGAAAAAGATATTGAAGAAGAAAAAGAGTGCAAAGGAAAAATAGAGCAGGAAAACAAAAAAAAAAAAAAAAAACGAAAGGCAAAAATATAAAAGAAAAAAAACAAGGAAAGAAGAAAAACAAACAAAGAGGAATAACAAAGGAAGTAAGAAGAGAAAAAAGAAGGAAGAGAATTTTGTTACTTTCTTTGTTTAAAATTGGTTTGAATTCATAGTTTGTTTTGTTTAATTTGTAATTCGTTTTGCTTAACTCATAATTTGTTTTGTTGGTGTTCTGAAGTTATAACTTGTTTCATTATTTCGTTATTCGCTTCGTTAATTCATGCTTTGTTCCATTATCTCATTGTTTTGAGAATTTCTAATGCGTTCCATTATTCAAGCTAAGTTATTTTTTTAATTTTTTTTTATTTTTAATTTTTTTTTGAAAATTGGCAAACTTGCTTTGAAAATTTGCTAATTCGATACGTCGTTTTAAAACTCGTGTTTATCCTTTGGACCTTGATTTGAGTAATCTCTGTGGGCTTCATGGCTTTTTTTTCCGAGGCCTTCCCAGGGATAAGATAATCTCGCTCCATTTGGGAAGTTGTGGGCTTTTTCGTTGATTTGATTCTCCTCATTTAGCGTGAGACGCATTAGGATTGTCTGCTTTTCCGTTGATTTGTTTGTTTTTTCGTTGATTTGATCTTGCTCCTTTCGCGCGAGACGCGTTAGGATTGTTGTTTTCCTCTGTTAAAAATAGCAGTTGCGCCTGTCTGTTCACACCACCTTTCCTCCTTTCGCGTGAGACGCGCTAGGATCTTGAGTTCCTCGGTTAAAAACAGTAGGTGTGCCTGTTTGTTCACACCACCCTTTCTCCTCGCGCGTGAGATGCGTTCAGATTGTTGTTTCCCTTGGTTAAAAATAACAAGCGTGCCTGTCTATTTACATCACCTTTCCTTTTTTCGAGTGAGACGCGTTAAAATCTTGAGTTCCTCGATTAAAAATAGCAGATGCGCCTGTTTGTTCACACCACCCTCCCCCCTCTCGCATGAGACGGGTTGGGAGTGTTGTTTTCCTTAGTTAGAAACAACAGGTGCGCCTGTTTGTTCACACCACCTTTCCTTCTTTCGTGTGAGACACGTTAAAATCTCGAGTTCCTGAGTTAAAAATAACAAGTGTGCCTGTTTGTTCACACCACCCTTCCTCCTCTTGCATTATGCAGGAGGAGGATAGTTTGTTCGGTTAAAAACAGCAGGTGAGCTTGTTTGTTCACACCACCCTTCCTCTTCTCGCATGAGACATGTTGGGATTGTTGTTTTCTTTGGTTGAAAATAGTAGGTGCATCTGTTCGTTCACACCACCTTTCCTCCTTTTGCGTGAGACGCATTAGGATCTTGAGTTCCTCGGTTAAAACCTTGGGTGCACCTGGTGTTTACATCACCCTCCACCTTTCTTGCATGAGACGTAGTAAGGGTGGTGTCTTTCTTGCGTGGGACATGGTTTGGTTTGCACTCTCTTTGTACCCGTGTTTGTTTACTCACCTTTTTCCTTGTAAGACGCGACTTGAGTTGTTTGGCTTTCGTTTAGATGTTGCATACCTACTTTTTCTTATAGCATTATTTCGTCGCTTGTTATTTACAATCTTGTTTCATTGCATTGTTTCATTGCATGATCATAAGTTATGTTTCTTACATATCATTTTGCATTTCGCCCTTGAACTATGTAGGTTTGATTCCTTGCAAAGCGGATACGTAGGCAACCTTCGGGGTTCAACCTTTGGCAATTGTATTTTGATTTGTTTTCTTGCCCAAGTCATACGACCTCGTCAAATGGGTCATCTTTGGGCTTAGACATTCACTTACGTCATGTCATGACTTCGAGCTCTGTCAAAGAGGGGCAACTATAAACACCCCCTAGTTGGACGCTTTGTCTGTGCACTCGATGATGAAAGTTGCATTGAGTGTGGTTCGAGTTCCCAACAAGGGATTTAAGTTCCAGCTCTAAAACCAATCCCAAACCTTTCATAATCATACTGTTCTTACCCCAGAAAGTCATTTTTGAACATTGTGCCACCCTACACTGAGTTTGAAACAGAGGAACAGGGGAACACATTGGGAGCTGACCGTATCACATTGGGAGCCGGCCGTGGCCATTAGGGGCCAACCGGCTCTCTTTAGAGAGAAACATTGTTCTGGACGGGGAATCAGCCAACTGTCTAGTTTTTGAAGATATTTTCGAGGTATTTTGCTCAAATCCTATAAATACAAGCATATATTTCAGTGTTTGAGGTTGGAAAAATTTTAAAAGAAGCAAAAACATAGTTGAGAGACCCTTCTTCTTGTGCAAGCTAACTTTGAGGTATTTGATCATCTATACTCCATATCTATACACTACCTACAACCTTAGAGCAAAGCCTTGGAGCCTTAGTTGAGATTTGTGAATCACAATTCAAGTTTGAGAGTGTGCTTGGACTAAGTTTGGCTCATAACAAGAGCTTGTCCTCTTCAAGAGGTAGATGCTTACCACCCTTTCTCTTGCTTTCATTTCTGTCCCTTTCTATCTATTTTTGTGTTGTTTTGGTTCCATTTTAAGTGGTAAAACTTGGGTTTGAATAGCTACCAAAGGTAGAAAGGTTTAACATCCTTTCTTGCACCTTACTTCGTAGCTCACCCTCTTGTTTTTACACTCTTTTCTTTGACTTTTAAATTGATTTTCAGAGTTTAAAAAAGGCTAAAAAAAACATGGTTTGAGGTCCCAAAAATGGAGGGGTTAGCTACATTTCCTTGCTCTTGTTCACTAGCCTTGTATTTCCTTATTCTTTTGTACTTTTTTTATGCTCTTTACCAAAATTTTTGGCCACTATTTTTTTTTTTTGGGGCATATTTAGGTCTGTTTACGGCTGTCCTAATTTATTAAATTAGTTTATGCTTTGAATATTTGCTTGTTGTATTGTACGTCTTCATAACTTTGGTTGTTTAGGCCTTAGACACAAAGTTGTTTGAGTTGATGGCTTTATTTGTTTAATTTGTATGTTGAAGAGTGTCATTCTAATAATTGATCCCGTAATCATTTCTGCAACCTCCCTCTTTTCTTCTCTTCTTTTGTTTGAGAGTCACTTCAACTGATCGACGGTTATTCAAGGCGTGAGAAAGAGACATATGCTCAATGGTTTAATCTCTTCAGAGGTTCATCGTCAAGGCATAGGCTCTCTTTTATGCTTAGGATCACTTCTCGTTTGACGTTTCTTCTCATTTAGTGGACTTAACCATCACTTTGGACAAATTGATTAAAGAATGACGAAGACTAACAAAATTGGCCTAAAATTAATGAAATTGACTTAAAGAAAATGTTTAGAGTTGGTTGAATTCAGCCGGACGTTATGTCGAGTCTATCGTTCCGAGAATTGTCACGTATCAATCCATGATATGTTGATAAGACTTGGTGCGTGTCTACCTTCCTCATTGAGCCTTCATGATAGGAGGGAAGGGTGGTTTTCCATTGCGTTTATTAAATTTTGTCTAAACGTGCTCGGGATCATCAAGCCATCAACTTGTGCTTATTGACGGTTTCGAATGCGAATTTGTTCTTCTCTTGAGTTCCCCATGACAGAGAAGCACAGAAAGGATAAACAGAGCTTAGAAGGGCTCTATTTGCACTGTTTTTACCTCATAGCACAAAAATAGTTTTGACACAAAATTAGGGCACGGATGGTTCTTTTTGGACCCGGCCGGATGTCATTAGGGGCCAGGCAGCTCCCAACGTTTGGGAAGCCGTGAGTTTTTTGCAAAAAAAAGAGGGCAGTGGCTGAGGGTGAGGCAGAGCAGTTAGGGCAGATAGAGTAGCTTTTAGACACTGTGCATGCAATCATTATGCCTCATTGTTACTTGTATTCATATTACTATCTTATTATTGTAATTGTCATTATTGTTGTAAATATTAGTTGTTGTTGCATTGGATATTATTGTCGTGTAATTAATATTGATATAATATCTTTGTTGTAATAAATTAGATAGTTAGCTTAGTGTCCCTTCAATTTGTACTAAGTAGTTAAGTAAGTTACCTAGTTAGTTATTCAATTCATTTATTCGAATTTGTAATAATTAGTTAATCTGGACATTTGGACACTTATTCGGATCCTCTTGCATGAGGGAAAATATGTGATAATTGTATATGTCTTCCAACCCCCACTTCTTTTTCCCTTTTATTTACCCACTTATAATGGTAGTATAGAGCATCATATTTACTTAGCATTCCCATGTTCGCATACACTTGTTTCATGTACATTTGGGTTTGGCTCATCATACTAACCAATGTCAATTTCAATTTCATTGCTTGAAAATGTGGTTTATCACATGCCTTGAATTGGATCATATACCATGCTCATAGCCGAGCCTATAAAAATTGCATAAATGTGTGCGTTGCATTAGTCACATTGTATTGTTTAGGAACATGCATATTTTCTAATCATTTTTCTTTACTTGGCTTGCCTCGGAGTACTAGGTGAGCACTTACTGTTTTAGCATACTGCATAAGTGTGATTGTTGCCATGCCAAGCATAATATCATGAGGCTAGGTGCTTAATTGATATACTTGTTTTAATGCTGGTGGATGAAGGCTAATTGCTAAAATTGGGATAAATTGATTAATGTACAATATGAACTCACTATTTTAAGTGACGCGTATTCAAAACATTTTTTTTTATTTTTTTATTTTTTTTCAAAACAAACATGAATTCAAATGTTCCAACATTTGTAAATTAGTCTATACTTGTGTGCACCACCTAGTAAAGTTAGGCTAATAAATCGGAACAAGAGCATATAATGTAAATAAGAATCACATCATGATTAGTAGAGGCTGATCATTGATCAGGCGAGTGGGGCACTCAATTCATGACCTTCCCCTCTCTAAGTTCCCGAGCCGAGACACTTTGGTGATGACGGATAAGTGGCCTTTGGCACGAGTCCCGGATTTCCTAAATTTCTCAAAAATATTTAGGTGGCGACTCTATAATCTCGCAAAGTAGTCCATTTTTGGCATTTGATTCAAACATCAATTTTTCAAAAGATTTGCTAGATTTGGACTCATTTGTGTTTTTTTCTATTTCACATTGCACTTGTGAAATCAGATTCTGAACAACGGGAGTCCGAGTTGTATGGCTAGTCGTATCCGATAGGAGCACAAAAAGTAAGCTACACATGGTAAAGGAATATAGACCCAATAATGTAAATATCATACTAAGGGCCAAACATGTGATAATAAGCACATTCATGAAATTGAAAGTATGAAATCATCAACAAAAATAAATTTCCACATTAGATACACTCTAAAGATCACAATCTAAGAGATATTTTTAGATTTTTTCCGTACTCGAACTTTCCATGGGTTGTAGGGAATTTTATCTAGTTTCTAGATCATCTTTCAAAAATGTGATAGCTTTCCCAGATTTTTAGTTATTAAAGAATCTAGCACTGTCCAGATTCATCGACTGTTACAAAAATCGGATTTTCTCTTAAACCACTCACTCTTTTCTAATAAAACCATTTTTGCTTGAAGTTTAACACTTGTAGTAAAGTTTTGATATAAAAATGAGGTCAAGGTAATTTTTTTGCAATTTTCTAGAAATTTTTATCAGGTTTGATGTTCCTCTTGACTTAGAGCAGGATTTGCCACGTCCCTTTCTAGATTGCTTCTTTTCCGATCTCCCTCTAACATGTAAGCTTTCACTAGATGTGTCTTGATGGCCCGGTTTATCCATCTTTCAGTACTCATTGTTGATCAAAGTATTAGACACATCATCAAATTAGATCTATTCCTTTCCATATAACAACGTAGTAATCAAGTGCTCATATGTATCGGGCAAGGAATTTAACAAAAGTAAAGCCTTATCCTCATCATCAATTTGACATTCAAATTAAGTAGAGCTGAAAGAATTTTATTAAAATATTCAAGGTTCGGTCATTGAAATACCTTCTCTATACTGGAATCGGAAAAGATTCTTATTCAAGTACAATCAATTTTCAATGTTTTTTGTTATGTGCTCATCCTCCAACTTCTTCCATACATCTTTAGCATTTGTCTCCTTTATGAAAAAGTACTTCTAATCCTTTGTAAGATATAACTGGATGATACCTGTGGGATGCCCTTCGGAGTTACCAAGCATGCCCAACAATTCAGACTCCTGATCTCCTGATCTAGTTTTATAAGTACAATGTAAAACATAAATGAGAATCCAGATCTGGCAATTTGTACAAAAATTTATTTTATTGCAAAATCTTTGCCTGAAAATGGACTACATCACCAGATCTCAGAGTTGCCATCTAATCTTTTGAAAAAAACTTGGAAACCCGTGACTCATGCTAAAGGCCACTGTCCGTCATAACTAAAGTATCTTGGCTTGGGAATTCAGGTATGAGGGAGGAAGGTCATAAATTGAGCACCCCGACTCACTTGATCAAAAGATCAGCCTCTACTAAGTCATGATAAGATTTTTATAGTCCCATATATCCATGTTCCGATTTTAATAATGCTAGCATTACTATCTGATTCAAATAAATATAGATTGCGTCACGAGTTCTAGTTATGCGGTGATTTCATGCATTTTAAAAATCATTTTGTACTACTCGGTGAGAAAAAAAAAAATGAACTCAGCAGCTGTAGATCACCTGAACTTCCTCTGCGCGGCCCCCTTTTGGAGAGGGCGCGAATTTGGGTTCATAGCTACTATAGTTCGGACTCCTATCACGGTTCTGTATCTAGTCTCACAAAGTGCACTGTAAGCTTGATAAATCACCAAAGAGTCCAAATCCGGCAAATCGTTTTGGAAAATCGATTTTAATCAAGAAATGCCAAACATGGACTGCTTTGCCAGATTACAAAGTCGCCACCTAAATGTTTTATTTTTTTTGGGAAATTTATGAAACCCTGACTCGTGCCTAAGGCCACGTGTCCGTTATCACCAAAGTTGCCTCGGCTCGGGAACTTGGGTACGAGGGGGGAAGGTCATGAAATGAGCACCCCCGCTCACTTGATCAAAGGATCGGCCTCTACTAATCATGATATGTTGTTTTGAAAAACACATGTGTTCTTATTCTGGTTATTTAGCTAACTTATTACGTGATGCGCACAGCATACAAGTGTAGACTAGATTGCCTGAATTGGAACAAAACAATTCAATGTTTGTTTTCGAAAATGGTTTGAATTTGCCACCCTCAAGTGGGCTTAGAAATGCAGATTTGCCACCAAACAAGGTGGGCTTAAAACATGGTGATTTGCCACTCCAAGTGGGCTTAAAACTCACATTTTGATGAATTGTTCCAATTCAAGTAATGAAGCCTTCATCCACAAGCATTCAAGCAGTTAAGCATATAAGCAAATAGCCTCATGGCAATCATGCTATCATGGCAACACTCACACTCATGCAAGGATACTAAAGTGTAACACTTACAGTGTACTCCGAGACAAAATAGAAAACTAGTTAAAAATATGCATGATCCTAACTATGCTAAATGCCTAATGCAACACATGCAAAATGCAATTAATAGGCTCGGCTATCTAAGATGGCATATGAAATGTAACAATTGATACACGTATTCAAATAGGTATTGAAATACGATGTAGTTTGAATGATGCGCCGAGCCCAGTGCATGCAAGACAAATGAATGGATGCAAACATGCAAGCATAAGGTATGCTAATCAAAATATGCCCTAAACTAACCATCAAAAGCTGATAAGCAAAAGGGAGAAAGACGTTGGGTTGGAAGGCATGCACACACACACGCACACTTATTACAACAATACGCCCCTCGTGAAGGAGGGTTTGAATAAACTAACCTAATCTAAGCTAAGCTGAGCTAACTAGTCTAATTAAACTAATTAGACTAATTATTACAAACCAATAAAGAAACAGCTAAACTAAGCTATTTAATTATTACAACACTTTAACTAATTAACAAATTAATTAAATTACAAATTCATGCTAACTAACAAGAAAATGCATTAAACAATGCTGCCTCAGCTTTGTTGGAAATTAGGAGATGCATGCCTCGGCTCCCGTCCTGAAAAGCTCTCCAAATGCTCTTTAGAGGCTCTGTTTGTAGGGCGTCTTCAAGGACTTGCTACTGAAACTTACCAATCCAATGCTGGAGAGTGCACCAGTGGCCTGTCGGCCATGAGGAGTTGCTGTCGGCCATCTGCCGGCCAAGAGTGGGCCTATGCCGGCCAACAATGCAAGGGTGCCGGCCATCAGTGTGGAACTGCCGGCCACTGGTGTGCTGTGACACCAAACTGCAACAGAGCACAAAACAGAGAAAATAGAGGGTCTCCCTAGGGCATGTGTGTACTGTGCCACTCCTTATCATCTCAAAACATCAAGGGAGAGGCACCATTGGATCCAAAACCACCAATCAAGTATGCAATGCATGATGGCCAAAGATCTAATCTTGCACACATTTCAATAAATGCAAGACAAACAAGACTCTAAGACCATTACCTTATCATGGAAGATCAAAGGCAATGGAGACAAAGAGGCTTGGCTCACTTTCATCACTTTGAGTACGAAGTGGACCAATCCACCTTGTGTTCAACATAACGTCCGGTTGAACACGATGTGATACAAACAACATGCTATGCAAACAACATACTAATCTTGGCACATTTTACTTGATTGATTTTGTTTGCACATTTTAACATTACTAACCATTCCTTAATTGATTTGTCCAAATATGAAAGTCCTCTAATGATAAAGGGGTCAACCAAAAGGGGAGTTTAAGGCATGAGAGGAATGATGCCTTTGACTAGGAGGAACCCTCAAAAGAGGGTTAAAGCCATTTGAGCACCAACCCTACCTCATGTTTAAACATAGCCTTAAGGCCAAACAACCCTTAAAGCAAATTGAAGAATGAAGAAATGGGGAAGGTGGCAGCCATGCAATGCATGATATGGCATGAAACGCAAGACTCTGACATGTAAACAACGCATGCACAACATGCTAAGAGACTTAAGCATTGAAACTAGTGAATGACACAACACTAGGACCATGCAATACCATACTCAAATGGCCAAACCAACCATGGACAGACCTTAAGCATGCCAAAACAGTGGCCAAAATGAGCTGAAATGACAGCATGAAAAGCCAGAAAAAGCATGCTCAAATGATGGCTCGCAAGCAAGTCACAAAGCTCAACTCCTAAACACATTGAAGGAGTGAAAAATGTGAAAGTATGACAATGACATATGTTCTGAAATTACATGCAAAATGATGCCAAAACATGCAATCAACACAAGTACAACATGCTAATGGCCTTAAAACTCAAAGCTAGTCAAGAGCATTTACACTATGGTTGTACAAAGCAAGGCATGCATGACCAAAGCTATTCAGAATAGAGCTAGAGCATGCTAAATAAAGGCCAAAAACATACTGGAGTGGAGTCAACACAGACTGGAATTATGGACTAAAACATCAAGCATGCAAGGCTAGTGAGCAAGATTACACTACAAGTGTAAGAAGCATGCAAGAAGTGGCCAAGCCAACCCAAAACAGAGTTACAACATGCTGAAATAAGGTCAAAAATAGGCTGAGATCAAGTCAAGTGATGGTAGAAAAACATGCTCCACAAGTAGGCTAACAAGACATGCAACCAAGAAGCAAAGAGGGGAGGCCACCCCCTCTTACTTTGGACCTCAAAACATGGTTTCTACCACTGAAATTTCTCTGAGTTTCAGTGGTAGAAAGGTCAAACAAAGGGTGCCTCGAAAGCCTTAAGAGATGGCACAAGGCTTAAGCAAATAAGGCACACAAGCGGGTGAAACACCCCTAACTCCCACAGGGCCTCAAACAACCATTTTTAACACTCAAAAATAGAGATTTTTGTAGTTGAAAGCTAGGCCAAAAATAGCCTGCAAGGGTGGCCAAACCAATGTACAAAAACAAAGCTTAAAGAAGTAGATTCTCACCCTTGAAGCACAACTTCAAAACAGCAAGCAAACAACCAACTTCTGAGCCAAAATCAACTCCAAGGAGCTCCAACAAGGTCTCTAAGAACCTCAAGTCTAAGGCTAAGGTGTTTTGGCTAGGTGTTTTAGTCCAAAAGTGAAGAGAAGACACACTTTCAAGGCTAAAATGTAGAGAGAGAGGATTCTAGAGAGAGAGAGAGAGAGAGAGAGAGAGAGAGAGAGAGATTTAGCTCAGCCAAAATTTTCTAACCCCTTGCATGCATATAGAAGACCTCTATATGTAGGAGATTCAAGAAGCCTTCAAAGCAATCGAGCCCTCCACGTGCAAGAAGATGGCCTATCTTGCAAACAGCTAGCTCATAAATATCTAAAATATATCTGTTGAAATAATGGTGGCCGGCCGGCCATCAGTGGTGACCGACAGTGCCTCATTGATGGCCGGCAGGGCCTATTGATGGCCAGCAGGAAGGATCCCATGGCTGGCAGCCCTTGATCATGGCTGGCAGGCCATCATGGACATCAATACGGAGGGACCAAAGCATGGTCCAAAAATGAGAGAGAATGGAAATAAGGTTTAGAAGGATCAAACCTGGAGCATTCCATCGCGAAAGTCGAGCGCTGAGCGAGCAATCAAACTTGTTGTTGGATGAAGCTACAAGAACATCCAAGTCTTGAGGATGGTCAAAAATGGGGTGTCTACATCAGCATAAGACTCAACCGCATTCCAATGCAAGCAACACAACCTTCATCCACTAACATTCACACAAATATTTCACTTAAGCATATAACCTCATGGTATAGAAATGGATATGATAAATAACATGGAGATACAACATGCTAAAATCTAAAAATGGTCACCTAGTACTCCATGATAAGCCAAAAGAATGTACTAGAAATATATGCATGATTCTCTATACAGATAGTTAACGCAATATCTACACAAAATGCATCTAGAAGCTCAACTACTAATATATGATATATGTATCATCTCAAGGCATGAGGTAGTGCTTATAATTAGGTTAGAAGTAATAAATTCCACGAATGCAAATGAGCCAAACCCGAATACATGAAAAATATATGTAATGCAGGAATATGGTAAATAATACATAATGCTATACACAAAAAAGCATGTAACTAAAAGGGATATAAAGACGTGGGGTTGGAAGTTATTACAATAATTCGAATGAAAATAAAGAAAGGCGGAAAAGAGACACAGAGAGAGAGAGAGAGAGAGAGAGAGAGAGAGAGAGAAAGAGATTATTACAACAAATGAATGAATAAGACGTAGGGTTGGAGAAATGATTACAACAATGAATTGATCCAGCCAAACTACTTCCAAATCTAACAAATCATACTAAAGTAAACAATGAACTTAACACAACAGTTCCAAAGTTCCTAGGAGAACACTCCCAAAAAGCTGTCATGTTCTGCTTTGGAAAAATCATATTTCCATACATAAATTCATTTGGTCGACTAAGACGATGTCCGATCGAACATATACTATGGAGAAAAATTTGTTTGATGCAGAAGGTCCATAACAGAAACAAAGTACATCTTCTAAGTGGTGCTCCTCCCTTCTACCTCTTCCTCTTATAGACAATACTTAAGGGGGAGGCAGATAGGTCTAAACCCTTAACAATCACACAATCGGCTATATACAACAGATATTTTATAACAATTCATAAAATTAAATGAATCAAATAAGAAGAAATTCAAGCCTAAGAAATAGATAGGAACCTACGATCGCCTCTTTATGAATAAGGGTAGGTTAGTACCCTAATTCATGATATTAATTGGAGAGAGTAGATTAATGCCTACAATTTCTTAGTGGAAATTTTACCTCTAAAGCAAGAGATTCATTGAAGGCTATTGAATACTCCTCTTCTATTCATGGAACAAGGATGTTTCCACCCCGTTCCATGTTACAAATGACTGTGAAGAGAGTTTTCAACATCTTTGATCCAAAACCTCTTACTTTACTTCCAAGAAAAATCAATGAATATGAAAAACAACAACAACCACCTTTACTCATTTAAATTGAGCATGTGTTAAAACATATGGACCAATATGATAGAATGATGAGATATATGATGAGAAGATGTGAAAAAGAAAGAATTTATTTTACATAATCAAACTTGTAGATGGGTGACTGCTTTCTACCTTCATTGACATCCATGAAGGCTTATCACATGATTACAACAGGCAAAACAATGAAAAATAAAGCTTAGAAATGAAGCAAAAAGTGAGAGAAAGTGATAAAAAAAAGGTTCAAAAGTTTCTTCTCTTGAAGAGGATGAACTTCTTGGTTCCCAAACTCTTTCTTGGCACCCTCACGGTCCTTCATATGTATCTTGGAGTGTTTAAGATCCTCAGCAAGAAGCTTAGAGTGAAGCTTTAATGGAGTTTTGATGATTGAAGTTATGAAAAGTGGAGATTGAAGATGCAGTATGGGGAAGGAGCTCTCAAACCTCTCTCTAAGCCTTGAAAAACTTTTCTATCGTAATGAAATAAGGTTTCGTCCACTATTAATAAAATTTTAGACATAAATGTGATAACACTGTTTTGTGTTATGCTAATTATTTGACTAACTATGATTTTGAATCAATATTTGTTCATTGTAGAGAAATCTGTTTGATTTTCTATTCTAAAATTTAAATTGAAGGCTGTAAAGGCGACAGAAACTAAAATTGACTGTGTCATTGTGACTAGCGTGATTTTTAAAGCCTACGGTGAAATTTAATTAAAAATTGATTCTAATCAAAATAACTAGATTAATTTAATGATTAACTAAGCTTAATTAATTCATACAAAGCTTGGATTAGTAATGTTGATTAGTCTAGCTTATAAATACATGGGAGATTAATGAATAAGCTCATATTTGAGCTCATTTATCATACTTGGCTGAATTGCACTCTAGAGAGAGAGAGAGAGAGAGAGAGAGAGAGAGACATAGATGGTTCTAGAGAGAGAGATAAGGCACAAATTGTGGATTTTGGCTCAAAGCTTAGGAATTTGGAAGTTAGGCTCAAGAAATTAGTTAGATTTGGGAGATTGAAGCACCTAAGTAAGCAATTAAACTCTAAATTATGAGTTTAAATTCGTAAAAAAGTGAATTCAAAGCATATATGAAGTTAAATACATGAATTAAGCTAAGTCTAGTAAATTTTAGATTATTAGATGCGTGCATGTAAGAATTGGCCATAGTTTTTCATATTTGAATGTAAAGCATGTTGATCATGTTATATTGATGGTTGCTTGCACATGCATGTAAGAATTTTCATGTATTGAAGCTTAATTTCAAGCCTTGAAGCTTGTCTATGTAAGATACGAAACATAGAATGTGTATATATGAAGTTTGCAGTTTGAAATTTGTTAAATCCATGGAATTTTGAACTATGGTTGAAGTTGTCTTCAAATTTATGTTTTTGGGAGTGTTCTTGCATCTTTGAGTGAGTTACGTATGAAATTGGACCTTTGGAAATGTGTTTTGAGCTTCAAACACTATTTTGCAAATTCCAGAATTCGACCTGTTCGCTTGAGCAAAGAAAGTCTCACTCGAGCATAAAATCAAGCTCCCAGAAGTTTTACAGAGAATTACACGGTAGCTTGAGCGGCAAAACTTGCACTGGAGTGAACCTTGTTTTGCGAGACTCATCGCTCGAGCGATAGAAATCTCGCTTGAGCTTAAAAATCATGCTACCAGTACTTTTACAAAGTTTTATACATCACTCGAGCGACCAAAGCTGCACTTAAGCGGAGTGCCCTGTTTGAGAAATTTTGAAAAGTTGTTTCATGTTTTGATTTCTGTTCTCTTTCATTTCTAAGCACTCTTAGGTATGCATTGAGCATTGTAAATAAGTTAAAAGAATAAGAAAGAGGCCTAAGAGAAATAAACAAGTATCAATAGATTGAATTGCTTGTGGCCCAATGTATCATGAAATCTCTGGGGTCAAGCGGTGAGGGCAAATCCATTGATGGAACACTGTGAGTAATATCTTAGTCAAGATATTTTCAAGTATGTTATTTTCCAAATGCTACTTCTGTATAAGCTTCATGTTGATTTGAATTATGAATGAATATTCAATATGCCTAATTTTTGTATAAGGCTCTGTGAAGAACATGATTTGGGCCCAAGGCCATTTGATATGTATGAATTGTGCTTGAGGCCGTTTGATACGTTTGATGATATGTATGAATTGGGCCTGAGGCCGTTTGCTAAGTTTGAATATTTTGATGGGCCAAAGGCCGTTTGAATAAAAAGGTGGACTTGATCATGAATTATGAAATGCGCATAAATATGAATATGAAAAATAATGGGCCCGATGTCGTTTGATACATTTGAAGTATTTGAGTTGGGGCCGGAGGCTGTCTGACGGATCTAACAAAGTTAAGCAATGGGCCCGTGACTGTCTGATATGTTTGATAAGAATCTAAAATGGGCCCAAAGCCGTTTGACGAGTACAACAAAAACACATTGGCCTAAGGCCGTTTGTATATGAAATTACGGATTGATGTTCTTAATGTGAACCTCATTCATATAATCCCTTTACTTTGGTATTATTCACTAGGCTTTCACTCACTCTTATTTATATGTATGTAGGTGAGCAAAGAGATGTGCAACCTCAACCTCAATGAAGAATGTGAGAGAAATCCAAATTTTGTGGAGTCAACCCAGGGTGTCTCATGCACGAGACATTGTTTTTGTTGTTTTGTTTACACTTTTGGTACCTTGGTGGTCCCGTTGGATCACCTATATCTATAGGCTTTCAATTTGACTGACTATGTGTATGAAAGTTCTTGGATGTACAAGATATTAACTCTGTTTATATGGTGTGAGTTATTATGGAATACGTATGAAATGTTTTTGATGTCATATAAGCACAACTCATTGGACAAAATTTTTAAGTCTGCTTCCGCTTTGGCCCCTTTATTACTATTATGATACTTTTAATCTTGTTTGAGGCGTAGGTAATCTCATGATTACTTGCTGGTTATGACCTTAATCTATAAGGGGCGGGTTCGGGTCATGACAGAGTGGTATCAAAGCACGAGTTAATAACCTCACACACTTGTCCAGATGAGCAATAGAGTGTCCTAGAAAAGGATCTAGGATGCCTTCACATGATATGTATGTATTTGAATGCATTAAGAATATGCTAAAATGTTTTCAAATGAATGACTATATGAATTGTTGTCTACTTGTATATGTATGCTCTTTATGTATGCATGCTTGCATACATTTTGTATGAAGAACAATGCAAGTTTAATCAGATAACGGTGAGAACAAGAGCTGATGAATTAGAGGAATCCTACTACCACCAAAATGGATAGGATGGAAAGATTATATAGAAAATGGAAGAAACGTTGAGGCAACAACAACAGTGGCAGGAATAGTGGTAACGGCCGCACCATCCACCTCTGATACAGCCTGTACAAGAACTTAACAACTGATGACCAAACAATAGCACTCACCAAAGAGTTTAAGAAGATGAAACTGCCACAATTTCATGGAGGATTGGATCTATTAAAAGTTGAAGCGTGGGTTATTGGCATAGAGAAATTGTTTGAGGTGTTTCCATGTCTTGAAACACCGAAAGTACTGCTAGCCACCTTTACACTGGAAGGTGAAACAAGAAGATGGTGGATGTTGATGCGTGAAAGTAATAAAGATATTGGTTGGGCATGATTCTTGGAAATCGTCTACGAAAAATACTTTCCGCAATGTGTCTTTGACAGAAAAGTGTCAGAATTTATGGAACTAAGCAAGGCAGGATGACAGTAGCCGAGTACGAGGCCAAGTTTACTGAACTGGCCAGTTTTTTCACCACATATGCTTGATACCGACTATAAGAAAGCAAGAAAATTTAAGGGGGGTCTTCTAGATGATATTTTGGAGAAGGTGAATGTACTAAAGCTAGAGATCTATATCGATGTACTAGATCGGGCTATAATATTAGAAGCTAACATAGCCAAGCAGAGCAAACCATTAACTGGCTGGAAGAGTAAAAGGCAGGGTTTCTTTTCAAAGAAACAGAATACGAGATCCTCGAGTACTTCAAATTCTTCCAGCGATACGTCTCCAATGTGTAGTCAATGTGGTAAAAGACATCGTGGGTTTGCTACTGTGTTTCAGGGGGTTGCTTTAAATGTGGTAAAATGGGGTATATGGCAAGGGATTATAACGAAACAAGTGGAAAAATAGCTGCTAGCTCAACTGGATCTTCCAAAACCGGGAAACACTATGGGGCCTACTGTGACCAGAGACACCATGAGGCAGGGAAGAGTCTTTACACTCATTTCGGGTGATACACAGAACATAGGAGCCGTCGTCTCAGGTACTATCTCTATTTGTAATTAGGATGCTTTTTGTTTTAATTGACTCTGGATCAGTACACTCCTTTGTAACTTATACATTTGCATCTAGATTGAGTAGACCTCTAGAATCATTGCCATATTTGTTATCTATATTTGCTCCATCCGGGGAATTTGTGTTGTGTACATCTGTGTGTCAGTTTTGTGACATGCCTATTGGGAGTGCTACCTTGTATGTAGATTTGTTACCCTTGGACTTTAGACATTTTGATGTAATTCTGGGTATGGATTGGTTATCTAAATAATGTGTTACCATCGATTGAATAACAAAACAAGTTGTATTTAGACCACCAGGGCAAGAAGACATTGTGTTTGTGGGTAATGGGGTAGTGCCTCCACCTTATTTGATATCTACAATGAAAGCATGTAAACTAATTAGGAAACCGTGCCAAGGTTACTTGTGTCGTGTATTTTGTTTGAGCAATCTATGATTATTAAATTGAACAGTATCCCTATTGTTAGAGAATTTCCAGATGTGTTCCCAAATGAATTACCAGGAGAATTGGTTGATAGTGAAATAAAATTTACTGTTGATATTGTGCCACTCAACCTATTTAAAAAATGCGCTATAGAATGTCTACTGCGAAAATGAAAGAACTGAAAGAACAATTGCAAGACTTACTTGACAAAGGGGTTATCTGACCAAGTACTTTGCCATGGGGTGCACCGGTATTGTTTGTGAAAAAGAAAGATGGGACTTTGCGCATGTGTATTGACTACCGAGAACTGAACAAGGTAACAATAAAGAATAAATAACCTTTACCCTATATTGACAACTTGTTTGATCTATTGCAGGGATCACAAGTATTTTCCAAAATTGATTTGAGATCTGGGTACCACCAATTGAAGGTAAAAGCAAAAGATGTTGAGAAAATTGTGTTTCAAACAAGTTATGGTCACTATGAATTTCTTGTTATGCCATTTGGAGTGACTAAGGCCCCTGCAGCATTTATGGATCTCATGAATCGAATTTTCAAGCCTTACCTTGATGAATTTGTTGTGGTTTTTATCGATGATATTATGATATATTCAAAGAGCAGGCTCGAACATGAACAACATCTGAGAACCATCTTACAAACACTTAGAGAAAATAAATTATTTGCTGAACTAAAGAAGTGTGAATTTTGACTGGATGAGGTTGTTTTCTTAGGGCATGTTATCAACAAAGGGGATTTCAGTAGACCCATAGAAGATAGAGGCAATTGTGAACTGGCTTACTCTAACAAATGTAATGGAAGGCCGTAGTTTCATGGGTTCAGTAGGGTACTACAGAAGGTTTGTGAAAGATTTTTCAAAATTAGCCGTACCACTTACTCAACTCACACGCAAAGGACAACCGATCAAATAGACCGATGAAAAAGAGTTAGTCCTTCAAGAATTGAAGACAAGGCTAACCACTGCACCAATTTTGACATTGCCCTCAGGTATGGAAAACTTTGTGATATATAGTGATGTTTCTTACAAAGGATTGGGTGGCATATTAATGCAAAATGGAAGAGTAATTACTTACACCTCTCGGCAATTGAGACCGCATGAAAATAACTACCCAACATATGATTTTAAGTTAGTCGCAGTTGTATTTGCCTTGAAAATTTGGCGGCATTACCTGTATTGGGCAAGATGTGAAGTTTATACTGATCACAATAGCCTAAAGTATTTCTTTACCCAAAAGGAACTAAATTTGCAGCAGAGAAGATAGCTTGAGTTGATAAAGGATTATGACCTTCAGATTTAGTACCACCTAAGAAAGGCCAATACAGTTGCCGATGCATTGAGCATAAAATCAACAGGAAACGTAGCTTGTCTACTCACTGAACAAGAAGAGATCTTGCAAGATTTTGAGAAAACCAAGATTAAAGTTGTATTACATGAGCAAAATGGGTTGATAGTTGCGATTTCAGCTGAGCCAGCAATAATTAATGAGGTCAAGCAAAGGCAAAGAGATGATGAGTTCCTCAAGAAAATGATTGATGAATTTGAAACAAATTCAAAACCAGAATTCAGCGTTGATAGTGAAGTTTGAAATTTCAAAACCAATTATGTGTCCCCAAATATTGCTAAACTAAAGAAGAGAATCCTAAATGAAGCTCACAAGTTAATGTTTGCTATGCATCCTGGTAACAACAAAATGTATGGGGACTTAAAGCAAGCTATTGGTGGCGCAACATGGAGAAGGAAGTCGCATAATATGTGTCCAAGTGCTTTCAATCTCAGGCAAGTGTGTTGACCTCAGACCTCCGTACTATTATATTATATTGATTCACTAAGTTTAATTGCAATGATTGTGTGTTTAATTGTGTGAATACATGCTTAATTTTGTAGTTATCTATTCATTACTTGGAATATCTGTTCACTTAATGACTCAGAATTAGAAATTGAAAGCCCAAACGACTTCAGAAGGTAAAATTGACTAGCCCAATAGGTTAATTAGAATATTTAAAATTTTATGGCAACTTTTGTCGAAAATTTGATTCGGGACCAAAATAATTAGAATAAATTGATTGAACTTAGTTAGAGTTAACCATAATTAACTTAATCACATATGATTAGGCTACGCTAATCACATGTATAGATAAGTGATATAATCCTTACTTGGCCTCAACTACATAATTTGGCTGAGATTTTAAGAGAGGGAGAAGAAAACTCAACTTAAAGAGAGAGAGAGAGAGAGAGAGAGAGAGAGAGAGAGAGAGAGAGGAGAAATTGAAGGGAATTGGTAGAGAACTTGAAGGATCAAGCTAGGATACACTTGAATTCACATCCTGGGTATGGAATTCCTCTTTAAATCTTGAAAATGAAACATGTAGGTCATGAATTCAAGAAGCTATGACTCTATTTGCATGTAAGTAGAAAGAATTGACTTGATTATGGAAGAATTGAGTATGATAGCATACATGCATGCATAATCTTTCATCTTTGAGTTCAATTTTCTATGAATTCTTACATGCATGGGACTTTTACACATTTATTTCAAGATTTCTTCATGTTTTTACACTTGTCATGCCATTTGATCAAGTTTTAAAAAGATTTGAAAAGAAATGAGGGCAATACATGTCATGCATGGTTCCAACTTCATGATTTAAGTTTGATTTTGAGAATTGGGTCCATGATTTGAGCAATTGGTTTAAAATTAACTATATTTTCAGCTTCTAAATTTTTTCCCCATGTTTTTGTACCAAAAATACAAGTTTTGGACCTTTGAATATCAAATTTGAACTTTAAACACAGTTCTGAAAATTCCAGAATTTGGCTTGTCCGCTCGAGCAAATAAAGTGTCTGGAGACACCTCATTTTTGACCGACCTTAAGACTCAGATGACATCCTTCATGCGCGCGATGATTGTGCATGTTTGCGCTCGTTTTGAGTGCCCGAAGGTCTTGGCTGAGCGCCCTGTCTTTGAGCCTCTAAACCCTCTTTGTTTTGGCCTTGTTTTTGGGCCAAACCTTGGTGCCTTTTGCCTGGAGGGGGAAAAGGCCTTGTCGGCCATTTTTGGCACTTGTCGGCGACTTTTTCTCCTTGTCAGCCACTTGAAGTGGTCGGTCGACTAGGGGAGGTGGCCGGCCGGCCACCTGAAGTGGCCGACGGCCAATTTTCTCATTTTTCAGGTATTTTGTGTGCTAGCTATGCCAGCTATTGATCACTGAATACATCCTCCGTGAAGGCAAGCTTTTTGCTTGTTTTTCTATATATGGGGAGATCTCTCCCCCTTTTTGAGGGTTCAGAAATTTAAGAGCAAAATTTCCCCTCTCTTTCTCTAGAACTCTCTCTCTCTTTCTATTTTAGGCTTGAAAGTGGGAATTCTCTACATATGTGCTTACAACCCCTTGACCAAACACTTGCACCTTGGAGTTGAGGTTCTTGGAGGCCTTGTTTGAGCTTCTTAGAGTGGTTTTATCTCAGAATTCTTGCTGTTTTGTTGTTGTGCTTCAAGAGTAAGAACTTAACTCTTTTAAGTCTTGTTTTAATTCATTGTTTGGCCACCTTTGTGTGCTACTTTGAAGCTGGTTTTAACCTCTAAAAAACTCGGTTTTTAAGATTTTAAAATGGGGGTTTAAGCCATGTTTAGTTAGGGGGTGGTTTCCTTCTTTTGCTCTTTGGCTTGTAAAGTCCTTTGAGCCATCTTTCAAAGCTTTTGAAATACCCTTTTCTTGGCCTTTTAACAAATGAATTCTAGGGGAATTTTAGTGGCAAAAAGTTTGTTTTGAGGTCCAAAATAGGAGGGGGTGGCCTCCCCTCCTTGTGTCTTGTTTGCATGTATAGATGGCCTAACATTTGAGCATGCTTTTGTACCTTTTTGTAGCTTAGTTCAAGCATGTTTTTAGCTTTGTTTTGACATGCTTAAACTCTATTTTTGGTTGGTTGGAACACTTCTTGGTTGCTTTTTGTACTTGTAGTGCAATCATGCCTACTAGCCTAGCATACTTGATGATTTAGCCTATCATTCTAGCTTGTGTTAGTATGATCTCAGCATGTTTTTGCTACTAATTTAGCATACTTTAACTCTGTTTTGAGCGGTCTTGGTCATATGAGCGTTGTTTTGTATGGTTGCAGTGCCAATGGTCTTCACTAGCTTTGTGTTTTAAAGCTTCTAACATGCTTTGCTTGAGAGGAATGCATGATATAGCATCATTTAGCATGTAATTTCAGTGTATATAGTCTTGGCACACCCTCACATACTTCATTCTTTCATTGCTTTTGAGAGTTGTGTCTTGCTTGCGAGCCAACATGTGCACATGATTTTATAGCTTTTTGTGCTTCAATTCCAGTAATATTTTGCTACTAATTTTGCACGTTTAAGCTCTGTCCAGAGCTAGTTTGGTTATTTAAGCCTAGTGTTGCATGCCTCCTGTGTGATGCTGTTCACTAGCTTTGATGTTTTTGGCTCTTAACATGTTGTGCATGTGTTGCTTGCATGATTTAAGGTCTTTTGCATGCCATTTCAGCACTAAAATTCTACAACCTCCCTCATTTCTTCATTTTTCCATTTGTTTTGAGGGTTGGTTACCTTATGCTTGTGTTTAAGCTTGAGATAGAGCTTGTGCTCAATGGCTTTAACTCTCTTTTGAGGGTTCCTCCTAGCCAAAGGCATGAACTCTCTCATGTCTTAAACCATCCTTTGGTTGACCCCTCTCTCATTAGAGGACTTTCACATTGTACAAATTGGTTAAAGAATGGCTTGGTAATGCTAAAATGAGTAAATAAAATTGAATCAAGTAAAACATGACTAAGACAAGCACGTTGTTTGCATTGCATGTGTTTGGATCGGATGTTAATCCAAACACAAGAAATGTGGGACGTTTCATGCTCAAAGTGATGAAACGTGTCACGTTTCTTGGTCGTCGTCACCCTTGATCATGCATGATAGGGTGGTGGCCATTTGAGTCTTATGTATGCATTCACTAAGCTTGTACACACTTGACTCTTTGGCCATCATGCATGAAAATGCTTGATTGATGGCTTAAGAGCCAAGTGCCACACTCCTTTGAGTTTGAGAAATGATGAGGAGGGTGCCAGTACACACATTTCCTTGCAAATACATTGTTGTGTCTTTGTTGTTCCCTGTTACAGCAAAACCAGAAGCCTGGAAAAATAGGTGGCCGACTGGCCACTTATACTAGCCGACCGGCCAGTTAAGGTGGCCGGCAGCCACTTTTTGTGGCTGACCGGCCACCAGTCCATTTTTTGTGCAAAAATGTATCTGAGTTAAGGCAGAAGTAGTTTGTAAGTTGGTTCGATTTTTAGAGGTGAAGGCAAATGTAAACCGAGTCAACCGACAGCAAAGCGACGAATTTTCGGGAGAAGCCAACCGAGCATGCATGTCTCCTTCGCCTGCGAGGCTATCTTATTGTTTTAACTAGTTGCATATTGCATGTGTTGCATTAAGCATCTTGCATAGTTAGGATCATGCATTGTTTCTAACTAGCTTTTGTTTTGGCTTGGAGTACACTGTAAGTTTTTACGCTTTAGCATACTTGCATTAGTGTGAGTGTTGCCATGATAGCATGCTTGCCATGAGGCTATTTGCTTAAGTGTTTAACTGAATGAGTGCCTGTGGGTGAAGGCTTGGTTGCCTGAATTGGGACAATTCGATAAATGCGAGTTTTAAGCTCACTTTGCGAAGTGGCAAATCATGTTTTGTGTTAAGCCCACCCGAGGGTAGCAAATTCGCGTTTTAGCCCATTTGCGAGTGGCATTTTCAAAATATTTTCGAAAACAAACATGAGTTGTTTTGTTTCAATTCTCGTGATTGAGTTTATACTTGTATGTGTGTGCCACATAGTAAAGTTAGCTAATAACCGGATAAGAACACATGAGGTTTATAAAACAACATATCATGATAGTAGAGGCCAATCTTTGATCGGGCGAGTGGGGGTGCTCATTTCAGGACCTTTCCCTCTCGTACCCAAGTTCCCGAGCCGAGGCAACTTTGGTGATGACGGACATGTGGCCTTTGGCACGAGTCAGGGTTTCCTAAATTTTCCCAAAACAAAACATTTAGGTGGTGACTCTGTAATCTGGCAAAGTAGTCCAGTTTTGGCATTATTTGATTCAAAATCTATTTTCCAAAATGATTTGCCAGATTGGACTCTTTGCTGTTTATCAGTCTCATATTGCACTTTGTGAAATTAGATTCAGAACCGTGACAGGAGTCCGAACTGTAGTAAGACCAATTCGCACCTCTCTGAAAAGGGGGCGCGCGAAGAAAGTTGGGTCTACAGTTTCTGGCAACTCTGCTGGGGATTTAGAGAACTTGACTTGAACTCATAATATGTTGTTTTATCTACATTTATGTGTTTCTTTGCATTGCATTTGCATTGGTGCGCCTAAGTCACAGTGTTTGCCATCTGCTATTCCTGAACGGTTTGTCGAAGGCTTGCTTGGAAAAGCGTGCCATAAGGCTGACCGGTTGCGAGCTCTACCACGATGGGAACACAAACCTCGGATCTGGACTACCGTTGTACCGTTTGATCCTCCTTTCACTTCTCGGTGTTAGGAGCGAGAGGTATATTAGGTGGTCTTCCTGAGGCACCCTTTTTGACCAATTGACCTAGTTGCATATCAGAAGCCATAGAGACTATTCCAAACTAAGGCAGGTTGCTCACCCGAATGTAAGATTGTTTGAAACCCCATGTGTGCATAGTGAAACCCTAGCTCCTGACGAAACTAGGATAGGGAAACCATACCCCACCATAGGGGTGTTTTGGCTCTTACTTGCTTGATATGTGTTGTTAGGGTGTGTCTCTACAGGAATGTATGTATCAGTTGCAAGTCTGGGTATCAGTCTGAGGACATCAGTGTTTGAGGGTATCAGTGTTATGGCAGAAAATTTGGGAGCAGAAATCAGTGTTTGGGTATAGATTGTCCATCTTATGATTTCAACTGTGTGTTGTCTTTATTTAAGCCGAGGTGCTGTGAGCTTGCGGATTGTTGTTTCCTTTTTTTGCTTTATTTTTCTTTTTGCAATGTAGTATTTTCATCATTACTTCTGACGAGGTAGTTAGCCCCAAGCACTCTCGGCCAGAGTAAGGAGGCTTTATCGATCTGGGGATCTTGTGAGAGGACAACCGGTGTTTGCTTCGCTACCCCCGGTTACAAGATGGAGGTGAGTTCGACATAATTCACCAGTTCATCAGTTATTTGTGCTCAGTGAAGTTCAGTTTTCTGCTTCTACCTTAGAGAGGGAATATATACCGGTTCTGTCAGATTAGCACCCATCAGTCAGTATGGAGGAAATGATGCGTCAACTTTAGCAGACTATCGAGGCAATGCAGCGGGACGCTGCTCGCCAAGCGGAGGTTACCGCTCGTCAAACAGAGGTTGTAGCCTAGCAGGTTAAGGTAATTACCAGGCTTCAACAGCAATAGCATCAACAACCACAACATGCAACAACATCTGCTTCGCACCCACCCTAACCTAGGGTTCCAATGCTCGGGGAAGTAGCTAATGGCCAGGAGAATACGGACATCCCAGCAGGGCCAGTCCTACCTCAGACCTCCAAAGCACCGTCCTACCTAATGGATGCACCGTTCGAGTTTGAGGTCAATCCTACCGCTCTGAAAGTGAGCAAGCTCGAGAAGCTGTTTAAGTGAGCTCAGGGAGTCAACTCGATCCCAGATATAGGGAACGGCTACACAGATTCGAGGGTGACATTGCCGGATAGATTTAAAATGCCTCACATAGACCGCTTCGATGGCTCGGGTGATCCTATGGCCCACTTGAGGCTATTTTCAGACATTCTGCGGCTGATGGGCCTGACTAGACTGCAAAAGCTATCCCTTCTTGGTCAGACCTTGTCGGGTATTGCGGCCATCTGGTATGCTAAACTGGAGGATTTAGTGAAGAGGAATTGGGAGGAGATGATCGAGCCCTTCATTGCCCAATATTCGTATAATATGCAAATCGAGGTCACAACTTGTGATCTTGAGGCAACTAGGCAAGAGCCGAATGAGGGCTTCTTTCACTTCATTGCCCGGTGGAGGGCCAAGGCTTCCATGATGACAACTAGGCTGGTTGAGAAAGACGAAATAAGGATGGTCGTGCAGAATCTGCAACCGAAGCTGCTGCAGAAGATGATTGTCTTACCCTTCCCTACCTTTGCGGATCTTCATCAGATTGGGGTACAGATAGAAGATGCTATGAAACAGGGTTTGATTGACCATGAGAAAGAGCAGCCCAAGAGGGCCTTTACCCGCAGTTCGAATGCAGCTACGAGTAGCAATGCAGCTGTGAGGACCTCTGATGTCGGTATGGTTGCCACTACACCAAAAATAGCCACACCCTTTACCGGCTCATCTGGAGCCACCTCACAACCTACAAAGTACCCACCTTGGGGCCAGAGGGTTTTCACCCCACTTTACATGTCTCAGTCTGCGGCCTTGAGGATCCTGATTAGAAAAGGGCATCTGAAGCCCCTGGAACCACGCCCATTGCCAAATCCCCTCCCTCCTACACACAACCCAGCCAAGTATTGTGCCTTCCATCAGCAGCATGGGCATGATACTGATTTGTGCTTTAGACTTCGTCATGAGATTCAAGATCTCATTGACAATAAAGTTATAGTGCCTCCTGAGAAGCCAAATGTCAGCACAAACTCCCTCCCACCACATAACCAACCCCCTCATCCACCCAGGCAAGTAAACCTGATCCAAACAATGGCCGTCCCATACGACCCTAGCATATACATCATTCCTTCCCACCTGTCTAGGCCGGCGCTGTTCATCCCAGAATGCACAGACTTTTGCATGATGAGCACGTCAATATCCCAACCTGAACCCATGGTGGTGGCTGTGATGGAAGAGGGCATGCCTGAGGGCTCTATAAACTTAACTGAAGAATAATATAACCCTTGCCGCTTTATTGCGCCGGTCGATCAGGCCAAGCCGAAGATGGAATTGCCGGGGGAAACTGAGGTGAATGCAGTTCGAGAAGACGTGCCAAGTCAGGGACTGGATGATTTAGCAGAGCTTGATGAGGACATTGCTAATCTGCAGTTTTTCAACGAACAGGATCTGGGGGATGTGTGCGTCAACTGGTTTAACCTGAATGGATCAACAGATAATGCAGGGTGGCTTAGTGATGAGCCAGATATTGATGAGGAGTTTCAGTCGAAATAGGGATAGTCAGAAATACGAACGTCTGCAATGGTCGGAATGGTTGATAACACAGGGGAGTTACTGGAGAGCACCGGTACGAATAATTGTGCTTAGGAATTGAGCAGCATTTGTACAGCTGACACAGAACAAGAGGCCGTGTTGAAGTGGTTTGAACAAGAAACGATCGAGACTGATCAGAGGGATAGAAAAGTCAAGGCCCCTATGGGGACAGAATGTGTTGTGAACACGGAAACAGCTACAGTGGAATTGGATAGTTGTTTGTCGGTTGCTGAGGGAATGTGGTGGGAAGACGATGATTTGCATCTGGGCTATACTAATGAGGACTGGGGACAGAATCTCTCGGATGATACGTGGTATACCGAACAAGTCAACCACATGACCCGGCGTGGGCGGTATTTTAAGCCCCTACACCTAGACCAGCTAGAGGCATCTGGAAAAGACAAGGAGATAGAAAAGTAGAAGGACAAACTGTTGGAGGAGGAGGCTGTACTGAAGCAGCTAAAAAAGATTCAAGCAGACATCTCCATCTGGGGACTGCTCATGGCCTCACAGGTGCATAGACAAGTTGCCCTGTCAGCGATGGACAAGGCTAAGCTTTCTATTGATACAACTCTCAAGCAGTTGGTGGGACTGGTGTTCTCGGGTGGCGCTTCACCAACTTTGATCTTCACAGATAAAGAATTACTGCCTGAGGGCTCTGAGCACAACAAGCCGTTATACATTTTTGTTGAGGGTAAAGAGAAGTGGATATCAATTGTCTTAGTTGATACAGGATCTACAATAAATGTGTGTCCATCGCGTACGACCTATGCTATTGGGTTGAAGCCCTCAGATTTCGTACCAACAGCCCAAGTGATTCGGGCTTATGACAATACCAGCCGGGAAGTGATGGGGTGAGTGCGAATCAAAACTCAAGTTGGCCCGGCCCAATAGGACATCGAGTTTCATGTTCTGGATGTTCCAGCCACCTTCAACTTACTCCTTGGATGGTCGTGGCCACACCAAGTAAGAGCTGTCTCTTCCACTTTACACTAGATGCTGAAATACCCCCATAGGAAGGGGGCATCAATTGTTTTTGGAAACTCTTCTATACATCCGCCGATGGAGGTTACTACACCGATCTTGGAAATTGCACATGGCGATGAGGATGTTTTCCTGTCTGGGTTCACCTTGGCTGAGGCTCGGGTAGTGCAAGAGATTCTAGCTGTTAATGAGGGACTGTATGTCAGTGCACAATTTGTTTTACCTCATGAATAAGCTTCAACATGTGCCCGGGATAGGATTGGGAAGGAGTGGCCGGAAGGGCGCCGCTGCATTGGCGGAAGTGCCACACAACTCTCATACATTTGGTCTAGGTTACATGCCTACCAAAGAGGACTGGGTAAGAAAGGGAAAGGAGATGGCTGGAAGAGCCAAGGCTAAACAAGCCGGGAAGCACTATGAGTTAGTGCATAGACCTATTTAAGGAACCCTGAATGGCCACCTTGTCCGAGAGGGGGAAGATTTCCCGTTTTGCGGCTTTCCAGAGCCATGGCTGAATTCAGAGAAGCGGTGTTTGCCCGGCTTTGAGATCTTTTTTGACTTACAGTTGCCAGGGGATGAAGTTACCGAAGAGCAGATTGACCCACCGACTGAGGCTGAACAGTGCAAAGAGGATGTGTCTGATGGCACAGATTTTAAGATGGGAGCAACGCTGGCTTGTCTCCTCTCGGATCCTCAGATCATACTAGAGTGCTCGGGGGATGATTTCTCCATTTCCATGATTGGACACCAACTGGCTGTGGGCCTTTCTTCTAGCATTCTGGATGCATCTATTGCGCCCTCTCTCGTTTGGCAATACGAGGAAGGCTTTTTTTCTAGCAGTTCTGGGTCAGGTAGTGAACTGGAATCTGATTCCACAGAGTCTGTGGAGTCGGAATCAGATTCTAGTTCTTCTGAATCAGAGT
Source organism: Camellia granthamiana (assembly GCA_036172215.1). Lineage (NCBI taxonomy): Eukaryota > Viridiplantae > Streptophyta > Magnoliopsida > Ericales > Theaceae > Camellia > Camellia granthamiana. The sequence continues at coordinate 79,034,775 of CM069905.1, read as the reverse complement.
CCGGTATTCCTGGGGTTGATAACCCAGATGCCGTTATGTTGTCCAGGTCGTCTTTTTCATTTTCTTTTGAGTCGGTTATAACCGAAGAATCAGACGAATTGGAAATTGTTAATAAGAATGGTACTGCTGCTGCTTTTGAGTACTTTTTTGGCCATTAGTATATTGCATTAATCAGGACTTTCAAAACTTTAATGAAAACGATGAGGAGGAAATTCCTCCGGTTTTGAAACATTTGATTGATCAAGAGGAGGAGAGGTTTGTAAAACCTTTGGTTGATGAAATCACTTCAATTAATGTTGGTACTGAGAAGGATACACATCAGGTATAGATCGAGTCCACGTTGTCTTCGGAGGAACGCGAGCGCTTAGTCGCTTTATTAAAAGATTTAAAAGATGTTTTCGCGTGCTCCTATGAAGACATGCTTGGAATCGATTCTGAGATTGTACAGCACCAGATCTCTCTTGACCCTGAGGCTCGACCTGTCAAGCCGAAGCTTCAGAGAATACGCCCTGATTGGGCTCTGAAAATCAAGGAAGAGGTCACCAAGCAGATTGATGCAGGGTTCTTGCTAGTATCTGAGTATCTTACTTGGTTAGCCAACATAGTTTCGGTGCCGAAGAAGGATGGCAGAATTCGGGTATGTGTGTACTTTAGAGATCTGAACAAAGCCAGTTCGAAGGACGACTTTCCTCTGCCGCATATCGACGAATTGGTGGACTTCACCGCGGGGCATGCGCTGCTCTCATTTATGGATGGATTTTCCGGGTACAACTAGATCTTGATGGCACCCGAAGATAGGGAGAAGACTGCCTTCACCACCCCGTGGGGGACCTACAGCTATAGGGTGATGCCGTTCGGTTTGAAAAATGCTAGGGCTACTTATCAACGGGCTACGACCACTATCTTGCATGATATGATCCACAAAGAGGTTGAGGTGTACGTGGACGACATGATTGTCAAGTCTAAGGAAAGAGAAGGCCACTACACCGCCTTGAAGAAATTTTTCCAACGGATCAGAGAGTATCGGTTGTGACTGAATCCTCAGAAATGTACTTTTGGTGTCACAGCAGGGAAAATGCTGGGGTTCTTGATTACACAAAGGGGCATCGAAGTCGATCCTTTCAAGATCAAGGCCATCTTAGAAATGCCACCACCAAGGACTGAAAAGGAGGTGCGAGACTTTCTGGGTAAAGTGCAATTCATAAGACGGTTTATTGCAAAATTAACCTTGACTTGTGAACTACTATTTGGTCTCCGAAGAAAGGAAAGAAATTCCAATGGGATGACCGATGCTAGGTTGCTTTTAAGCAGATCAAGCAGTATCTACAGAACCCACCTGTGTTGTCACCGCTAGAGCCAGGGAAACCATTGATATTGTATCTGTCAGTAACCGACACGACAATGGGCTGCATGCTTGCGTAGGAATCTGAGGATAAAGTGGAGAAGGCCATCTATTACCTGAGCAAGAAAATGCTGGAATATGAGACCCGTTACACTCCACTGGAGAAGGCTTGTTTGGCCTTGGTATGGACTACCAGGAAGTTGAGGCACTACCTGTTAGCTCCCTCTATAATACTGGTTTCGAAATTAGATCCCATCAAATATCTCTTCGAGAAACTAGCACTTACAGGTAGGCTAGCCCGTTGGTTGCTTCTTCTCTTCGAATTTGATTTGAATTACATGACTCGCAAGTCTGTGAAAAGGAGAACAGTAGCGGAGTTCCTAGTCGATCACCTAGTGGAGGGAGATAAAGCAGTAGAGTATCTGTTCCCAGATGAGGCCATTTTGCAGGTCGAAGAAGAGATTTGGACTATGTACTTTGACAGAGCGTCTAACCAGTACGGGTATGGGATAGGGGTGTTGTTGATAGCACCCGACAATTCCCATATACCTTTAGCTTTCAAACTCCGATTCAAAGGTATCAAACAACGAAGCAAATACGAGGCATGTATCGCTGGCTTAGAAGCCGCCCTAGAACTAGGGGCAAAAAGGTTGGATGTCATCGGGGACTCAAACCTAGTTGTGTCGCAAGCAAGAGGAGACTGGAAGGTTAAAGAAGAAATGATGAAAATTTATCACCAAAACCCTGGACGTTCTAATTCCTAGGTTTGAGAAGTTAATCTTTACGCATCTGTTAAGAGAGAGCAACAAGTTCGCAGACGCTTTATCAACTCTATCTTCCATGATAGACATCCCTTTGGGAGTCCGGATACGTCCAATCATTATTGAACAGAGGTATGTGCTGGCCTACGAGCTAATCGCCGTGATAGATGAAGTACAAGATCAGAACCGCTTGTACTTTGACATCTGGAACTTTTTGCAAAAGGAGGCTTATCCACCAGGGGCAAATACCAAAGATAAGAGGGCAATTTGGCGAATGGCTGCTCAGTTTATCATCTACGGGGGTAAATTGTACAATCGGGGTCATCTGGGAATGCATAAACTATGTATTGATGCTGAAAAGTTGAAGCGCCTGATGGAGGCCATCCACGGAGGAGAGTACGGATCGCACATGAGCGAAGTGATGCTAGCTCGGAAGATTCCCAGACAGGGTTATTACTTGTCAACCATGAAGGAGGATTGTATCGATTTTGTTAGGCAATGCCACAAATGCCAGATCCATGCAAATCGCATGAACATCCCCGCCGTCGAAGCTGTAGAACATGACTTCACCATGGCCATTTTCAGTTTGGGGAATTGATGTTATTGGGGCAGTTACTCCAAAGGGGTTGAACGAGCATGAGTACATCTTGGTGGTGATAGACTACTTTACAAAGTGGGTTGAGGCCCAATCCTATGCAGTGCTGAATGCGTCACATGTAGCCTAAGTTCATCAGGAATAACATTATCTGCCGGTATGGGGTCCTGAATGAGATCATCTTGAATAATGGTTCCCACTTCAAGAAGGAAGTGATCAACTTATTGGAGAAGTACAACGTGGCTTTTCATAAGTCATCCACCTATAGGCTACAAACCAATGGAGTAGTTGAGGCCCGCCAACAAGAACATCAAGCACATTCTACAGAAAATGGTGGAAACCTACAGGGACTGGCCAGATAAGCTGCCATTTGCTCTTTGGGGCTACATGACATCAATTCGAACTTCTACTGGGCAACTCCGTATTCTCTGGTTTATGGGATGGAGGCTGTTCCGCTAATCGAAGTTGTGGTTCCATTGCTGCGGGTGATGGCTGAGTGCCAAATAGCGGAAGCAAATTGGTAGCAGAGTAGGTTTGAAGAACTTATGTTGTTCGACAAAAGAAGGTTGAAAGCACTATACCACGTTCAAGGTTATCAGCACAGAATTGCTAGGGCTTTCAACAAGCAAGTTAAGTCCAGGAATCTGGAAGAAGGGGATTTGGTGCTGAAAGACAACCAAGCTCCCATCCATGACTCTAGGGGCAAGTTCAGACCTAATTGGACTGGACCTTATATCATCAAATCTATCTGGTCGGGTGGAGTTGTCCATTCTTATGGATTTAGATGGCCTCGAGTTCTCCAAACCTATCAACATGGACAAGTTGAAGAAATACTATCCTTGAGAGGCTCGCTAGGCCGGAAACCCAAATGGGTGACCCAGGCAAAAGTGAGAGCACAAAAAATTTGAAATAAGAAAAACAGAGCTCGCAAGGTTGAAAACCCAGAAAGGGCGACGTTGGGCAAAAGTTAGAGCGTAAAAGGAGAGTGTTAAAACCTGAGTGAACCGAAACCAAACTACGTAAGGCTTGATTCCCATCTTCGGGATATGTAGGTGTAGACACCCCATTTTTGACCGCCCTTAAGACTTGGGCACTACTGATTTCTTATTTGATGGTGTAGGCTATGCTGTGCAAAGGTTCAATTTCTTCGGCAAGGAGCGAGTCAAATCCTAACCTTACACCCCATTTTTGGACTAAAACTATTTTGACCAAAGATTTTAAACCTCAAAACCCTCTCTTTCAAACATTTTTGAAAAAAAGTTTCTACGATATTCGAGGCTCGCATTTTGTTAAATATTGCGTTTTTCGGTAAAACCGAGTAAGGACAAAGTGGAAATGAATAAAAGAGAGGGAAATCTTTGAAAAATATTCCAAAACATCTTGTTTAGAGGTTTGGAGTTGAGGAAAAGAAGAGGAGAGGGAAGAAACCAAGTTGGGGAAGAAGATGGGCATGAAACCGTTAAGAGAGAGCCAAACAGCCCTCGCTAAATCGGGCCTATCCATTTGTATACTTGGATTTCAGCTATGAATCCACCACCGTTGGAAGAAGACTTCCGGGGCTTCATTTTTCATTCAAGAATCTCCTCACGCCAAGGCTAGATGAGGAGATATGGCTGGTTGAAGTTAGGCATCAATCCGGTTGGACCGAAATTGAGCAGTCTTCACTAAAGAGGGATATCTCTTAGCACACTTGGAATTTTGATGTGAGGCTTCCACCATTGGAAATAAGACTTCCGGGGCTACAATTTAGGCACAAGAATGACCTGCAAAGGATCTAGATGAAGGAGTTATGCCCATTTGAAGTCAGGACCTGCAGAGCAGAATTTGCAGTCGGCCACGGAAGTGCCGGTTGGCCATCATTAGTAGTAGGTCGGCCAAAAAGATGGTGGGTTGGCCAGAAATGTCCAGAACGCTTAGAATTTGAAGATATTTTGCTCCAGCTGTCTTCCAAATGCTCCAGTTGTCTCTATATTCAGATATTTCGACCAAATGCTCTCTTTTTGCTATATATGGATGCCATATCTCATATATTGAGAGGAGAGCAATTGTGGGAGCCTCTCTCTCTAAAAAATCCTCTCTCTCTCTCTCTAGAAAATTTGTGAGCAAAATCCTCCCTCTCTCTAGAATTCTCTCTATCTTGCCATTTTGTGCATAGAAGTAGAGATACACAACTTGTTTGCCAAGCCATCCTTAACCAAAATTGCTTGTCCTGGGGCTGAGATTCCTTGGGACTTTGTTTGACCTTCAAAAGGTGGTTTTAGCTTGATTTGGTGCATCATTTGTGCCTAGAGTGCTCTTTGCTTCAAAGGTATAATACTCACCTTCTTTAAGCTTGCTTTGAACACTTGTTTTGCCATCTTTTCAAACTATTTTTGGGCTGGTTTTCAACTATAAAAAACTATGTTTTCAGTCCTAAAAGTGGTGGTTTAAGCCTTGTTTGGTTAGAGGGTGTTTCCTCCCCTTTGCTCCTTGGCTTGTAAAGCCTTTTGAGCTATCATTCAAGCTTTTCAAACAACCTTGTTTTGGCCTTTAAACCACTGAATTCTAGGGGAATTTCAGTGGTAGAAAGCTTGTTTTGAGGTCCAAAATAGGAGAGAGTGGCCTCCCCTCCTTGTCTCTCTATGCCATGCCTGGTTAACACTAACAAGTAGCATCTTTTTATGGCTTATGTTAGCTTAGTTCAAGCATGTTTTTGGCTATATTTTAACATTTTTAAACTCTGTTTTTGGCTGGTTTGGCCATTGGTTGCTTGCATCTTGTACTTGTAGTGCAATCTCGCTTACTAGCCTAGTGTGCTTGATGAGTATGCCTATCATTCTAGCTTATATTAGCTCAACTCCAGCACATTTTTGCTAATGTTTTAGCATGCTTCAACTTTGTTTCAAGTGGTCTTGGTCACATGGCTCATGCTTTGTATAGCTATAGTACAAATGCCTTTTACTAGCTTTGTGATTTAAGGCTTCTAGCATGCTTTGCTTGGGTTGTTTGTATGCCATAGCATCATTTAGCATGTAATTTTAGAGCATATATCATTGTCACACTATCACATATTCCACTCTCTCAATGCTTTTGAGAGTTGTGCTTTGTGTCTTGTTTGCGAGCCAATATATGAGCATGTTTTTCTTGCCACTTGTGCTTCAATCTCAGCATGTTTTAACTATTGATTTGGCATGATTAAGCTCTATTTTGAGCCGGTTTGATCACATGAGCTTTGCTTTGTATGCTTGTAGTGCAATTGTACTAAATTGCCTAGCATGTGTTATTGTTTTGGCCTCTTAATATAACTATTCTTAGCTTATTTCAAGCATGTTTTAGAACTCCATTTAGGGTGTTTTAGGACTGTTTTGGGCTATTTGTCCCTTTTGAGCATTGTGTTGCATGCCTCTAGTGTTGTGTCCTTCACTAGCCTTAATGTTTTTTACTCTTAACATGTTGTACACGAGTTGTTTGCATGCTATAGTCTTATTTCTCATGCCATATCAGCATTGAATTTCTACAATCTTCCTCCATGCTTCACTCTTTCATTTTCTTTGAAAGTAGTCTTAAGCCCCTTGTTAGCTTGAGCATGGAATTGAGGCTCTCATGCCTAATGATTTTAGCCTTCTCTTGAGGGTTTCTACTAACCAAAAGCATGAGGCTTCTTTCATGCTCAAGGTGCTTGTGGCTGAGGCCATCTTTTCCATTAGAGGACCTTCACATTGGACTTAACCGGTTAAAGGACTAATTGGTAAGCTAAAATGTGTAAACAAGAATGAGTCAAGTAAAACATGAATAAGATAAGCATTTGTGTTGCATTGCATGTGTTTGGATCGGACGTTAATCTAAACACAAGAAATGTGGGACGTTTCATACTCAAAGTGATGAAACGTGTCACGTTTCTTGGTCGTCGACACCCTTGATCATGCGTGCTAGGGTGGTGGCTATTTGAGTCTTACTTGCGCATTCACTAAGGTTGTACAAGCTTGGTACTTTGGCTACCATGCATTGAAAATGCTTGGTTGGTAGCTTGAGAGCCAAGTGCCACACTCCTTTGAGCTTGAGACATGAAAAGGAGGGTGGCAGTACATACATTTCCTTGCAAATACATTCCCATGCCTCTGTTTGCTCTCTACTACAGCAAAAGGAGGAAATGCAGGGAATCAATGGCTGACCGACCACAAGTACTAGCCGACCGGCCATCAAATCTGCCGACCGGCCACCCGTTTTGGCCGATGATCACCAACCATGGCCGATCGGCCATAAGTGTGTTCTTAAGATCAAACAGAAGCAATCTGGAGATTGGCACAGTTTTCAGAAATTAAGGCAAGTGCAAACAGAGGCAACCGAAGGCAAGGCAATGGATTTCCGAGCGGACGCCAACCGAGCATGCATCTCTCCCTCACCCGCGAGACCATTTCATTGCTTATGTTTAGTTCGTGTAACTAGTCATTTGATTTGTTTTGTAATATTCTAATTAGCTTAGATTAGCTAGTTATTCAATTTCAATTGTGTTGTAATAATTAATTAGCTAAGTTAGTTAATTAGTTGGTTTGTAATAAGTAGCTTAGCTTAGCGTAGCTAGTTAGCTTATTCAGACCCTCCTTCGCGAGGGTGTATTGTTGTAATAAGCGTGCGTATGTGTGTGCATGTCTTCCAACCCCGCGTTTTTCTCCCTTTTACTTATCAGCTTTCGATGGTTAGATTAGGGCATATTTCAATTAGCATATCTTATGCTTTGCATGTTTGCATCATTCATTTGTCTTGCATGCACCGGGCTTGGTGGATCATTCAAACTGCATTGTATTTCGATATACTTACTTGAATACGTGTTTCAAAACGTGTTGTCAAGTGTTGCATTCATATGCCATCTTAGATAGCCGAGTCTATTTAGTTGCATTATTGCATGTGTTGCATTAGGCATTGCTAGCATAGTTAGGATCATTCATTGATTTCTAACTAGTTTTCTGTTTTGGCTTGCAGTACACTGTAAGTGTTTATGATTTAGCATCCTTGCATGAGTGTAAGTGTTGCCATGATAGCATGCTTGCCATGAGGCTATTTGCTTAAGTGCTTAAACTACTTGAATGCCTGTGGATGAAGGCTTTATTACTTGAATTGGAACAATTCATCAAAATGTGAGTTTTAAGCCCACTTGGAGTGGCAAATCATCATGTTTTAAGCCCACCTTGTTTGGTGGCAAATCCGCATTTCTAAGCCCACTTGAGGGTGGAAAATTCAAACCATTTTTGAAAACAAACATTGAATTGTTTTGTTCCAATTTAGGCGATCTAGTCTATACTTGTATGCTGTGCGCATCACGTAGTAAGTTAGCTAAATAACCGGAATAAGAACACATGTGTTTTCAAAACAACATATCATGATTAGTAGAGGCCGATCCTTTGATCGGGCAAGCGGGGGTGCTCATTTCATGACCTTCCCCCCTCGTACCCAAGTTCCCGAGCTGAGGCAACTTTGGTGATGACGGACATGTGACTTTAGGCACGAGTCAAGGTTTTCTAAATTTTCCAAAAAACAAAACATTTAGGTGGCGACTCTGTAATCTGGCAAAGCAGTCCATGTTTGGCACTTCTTGATTAAAATTGATTTTCCAAAACGATTTGCCGGATTTGGACTCTTTGGTGATTTATCAGTCTTACATTGCACTTTGTGAGACTAGATACAGAACCGTGACAGGAGTCCGAACTGTAGTAAGACCAAATTTGCACCTCTCTGAAATGGGGGCGCATGGAAGAAAGTCGGGTCTACAGTAGGCAACTTCATTCTGTAGTCCAGCCATAAACACTTCCAAATCAACTATGTCCATGTGATTGTTTTGGTCATCTTTGTCTTTTCTGCATCCAAGAGTTCAGTTGTGATCTCCAGTGCAGTACTATTTAGACAAGGGGTAATTTCCAGTTATCGGATTCGGGGTTGTACATCTCAGTGATAGATCTCGGGTGTGTCCAGTTGTGATCCTTACCGAAAATGGTTTTGAAAAGTTTTAATAAAAGTTGATTTTGTTCAAATTAATCATTTTACAACTTAGACCATTTTTTAACCAAAAGGAAATTTTTCAGTACCCACAACCTCCAATTTCATTGATTTCACTACAGAGTTCTCCGACTCTCAATACAAATTGAAGTTGTTTTTTATTACATTCAAAAGAAAACTTGAAAATACAAATTAAAACAATAAACTAGGGGCATGGTTAAGTCAGGGGTTCCTACGCCCCCTCCCAGAGCTTGTGGAAGCTTTAGATGCCAAAGTAGGCCCAGTTTGTACCTCATCTTCAAGCCAAGCTATGCATTTGCCAGAAAGGGCACAACTGAAATTCGGAGCGAGGGCCAGAATTTCTCTCGTCCTCCATGCAGTGGTATACCGAGCTAGTTGTGAGCCCCGGATTGGAAATGAAGCAAGGTACTCTGTCCCCTCCTTTGGGCAAGTCTGGTTGTGACCGAACTAACACCCCAACCCAAATGGAAAATAGAAGACATAGTGCGTCAAGCCAATCAACTGAATGCCAGGTTGGCAAGACATGCTATAGCTCATCTCAGGTAGATCAAACCAGGGGCAACGCCAAGCAATGTCAACAGCAAACCTGTTGCACATCCATTGGCACCACCATCCCTCGTTTGGGAAATCAACTAGCCGTGGGTGGAAGACATAGTCGCGCGATGAATACGGAGGTCAAGCGTCCACTACTTTCAACTTATCCATCAGCCATACCTGGAGAGGGATGAAAAATAAGAGAGATTAAATAATAGAGAGGTGTACATAGAGAGAAGAGTAAAAAAAGGGTTTTGAGAGAAAAATAGAGCCTGAGGGCCAAGTGATGTGAGAAACACATGTGAGAAGGGTGGGAAACGTTACCTACAACAATAGTGGACTTCCTACAAACTTGGTTGTCTCCCGACGATGGAAAGCATCCAAGCCCATCAAAGTTTCAGCAAGTGTCAACCCGATGCAGCTTTTGCCCTCTTTCAAGCCTTGGGCAACTTCGATCAAGCGAACGCTAGATCCACCGAAGCCAGGGACAAGTAGGAAATGAGCCAACATGCACAAGCAAAGGGTATGCTGCCGAAAACCTTGCCAAAGACAGTCGCCGCGGTTGCGGCATCAGAAAATTGATGAATCAAGCTTGGAATGTCCAATTCCCTATTGTGAACCAGGGACCAAGCATCATGTAAAGTGAACCCGCATATCCTTCCTAAAGCCTGGATGTGGCCAAAACGAGACTGGGGCAAGATTTCCTCATCGCGCAGGGATTCCATCAAAGCTTGGAATTCTTCGATTGTGGGGCATATCTCTTGCCCCCAAAGCTGAAAACATGTGTAACCAGATTTCAACATCTCGCTGCGGCATGGAGGAATGGAAAACACAGTGGAGTATGGCTCAACGGGAATAGTGTGTTTAGCCCAAAACCTTGGAAATTCAACTTTTCCGAGCCATCTAGAGTCGCAATCCAATTGGAGAGTTTTTCGACGAAGAATGGTTCCATTTGGGGCAAAAATGGAGCTGAAATGAAGAAACCACGAAGCCGGAGCTGTTGTAGAAGACAAGGCATTGAGTGGAATACATGTGGCAACAATCTGGAGGCTCCCACCATAATTGGCTAACCAACTAGTTAGATTAGCCGACCGGCCACCTTTTCTGGCCGGCCGGCCATCTAAGTGGCCGACACGCACCACCAAGTGGCCGACAATGGCTATAAGTGGCCGACAGCCTCTTTTTGTCCACAACAGAGTGTCTTTGATGTTTTTGTGTGATGAGGATGCTGAAAATCTGTGTTCTGTTCTCCTCTGGACGCGTCCTGATCTTCGGCTTTGCAGTTTTGTTGAGTTGTTTTCAAGTTTGTTTCAATTCGATTCGTTGTAATTTGTTTACTGAGTTGTTGCAATTTGCTTTTCGAGTTGTATTTGTTTTGTTTATCGAGTTGTATTTGTTTTGGACGTCGATCCATTGTTCTGGTTCATTGAGTTGTCTTATTTTGTTTGTTGTTACTTGGTTCACTACCTGATTAAGACAATACAATTTGAACGCGCAATTTTCAAAAATCGATCTCATTTTCATGTTGTGCGATGTTATGTGATGCTCAGAATATAAAATGCAACACTTTTTGAACAAAAAGCTGTTTTCATTCAATCATGGTTTCTTTTACAAAAGGTACAAGTTTTAAAGAAAACAAAACTGCCGAAGGCTATACAATGTGCTAACACTACTAGCAAAAAGAAAATAAAGCAAAAACATCTAAATCGGCGCCAGCCACCTCAGGATCGAGAGGCCGTCTTCGTCCTCTTCCCCGGCTGGGTGGACTTAGATCTGTTGCCATCAGCGCCGTTGTCCGAATCTGAGCTGGAGCAGGAACCAGAGCTGCTTCTGCTCCCATCCTCGAGGCCCTTCTCAGCATCATCACCACTCCTAGAACCCGAGTCGGTGCTATCGCCTCCACCCTCGGATGACTCTGACTGCGGACTCGCTGGCTTCTCGTCCTCACTGGACTCGTCATCATCATCGTGTGTGATAGGCTCTTGACGTCTCCCTCAGCCGTGCACTGGAATCTCTCTCCCTGTTGCTGGATAAGGATCCGAGGGTCCTGTCTACAAGGGTGTGACCTGAAAAGGTAGTTTGAATATGTCAGCGAGTATCAGATGCAAGTGTAGTGTGCAGAATGAGTACATGCAGAAATCAGATACAATATGTGAATACAATGTGTCAGACGTGATCTATGCATGCAGTGTATCAGTGCAATGTGGGGAATGTTCAGTTAAGATGTCAATTTCAGTATATCAGCAAACATATGATAACTGAAATGCAAAAAAGTTGAACATTACCCGAATGCCATGGGAGCTAAGCATCGTCTCCCTTCTCAAGATCATGCCCTCAAATGAGGCCAGCACCTCGAGTAATCCCTCGATATATCCGATAGAGGGCTGCAAATGCAAATTGAAACAATCAGTAGATGAACAGATGAGTATCTGAATGATAAATGAAAGCTATAATGCATACCGGTGGTGAGTCAGGTGTCCTGACATATCAGTGACCAGGCAACAGAGGCTCAAGCAGAATCTGATAGGGCACTTCGGAGTACTGTCAACCTGTCAGCTCGGTTGGAAGATCTGGCCATCCGACACTTTGCCTGGTGGGAGGCATCCCTCTAGACTCACCTCTCGATGCCCGGGCCTTGCAGGTCGAAGGGGCGTCTGCTGCCTGGGCCCTGTGGGTTGAAGCAATATCACCTATCCTCCCCGTGTGAGCATGAGCACCTGCCAGAGGGGCCATAAGGCATGCCTGAATGTAGATCATATAGTCCCCCTCCCCAACGAATCGGTCTGCATCTACACCTCGTATGAAGTCAGTAAGCTCCTGAGGGGAGAGACTCTCTGTGGCCGGCATAGACGGTGGACATAGTAAGGGAACCGACTGTAATGGCAGGCCCAATGTCTGGTGCATGAAGCGCTCTCCAAGAAACCAGGCCTATCCTACTGGCCCCTCAAGTAGGAGCCGATATCGAGAGGTGCCCTAAGCTCCGGCAAAATAAAATCTGGTACCATCTGGCATCGCCGCCCAAGGCTGCCATGTGATCTACAGACAGCAAGTGCATGGACTACTGAGTTGCTATTAGATATGTAAAATAAATTGAAGCTGAAAACAGAAAAAGAAAAAAAACAACTATGCGTTTTGAATTACCTCCACTGTCCTCATTGTATCAAAGTACTGCCACAGGTATGGGAGGGTCTCCCGGGCCCTCGGCTGACACCAACCGTCATATCAATTTGAGTAGGGTACCTCGAGAGGCGTCTCGACCTCTGGCTCAGGAGTAAGAGTTGGGAAATAGGCATATACCCACAACTGTGAAAAGCAAGCCAGTGGCAGTTAGAATACAAATAAACACAGAAAATGCAGAATGCATAAAGTACCAAATACAGAAAGTGCTGAAAGTGAAGTGTGTATAGGGTACAGTGTGTGCAGTGTGCAGAATATGCTAAACAGAAAATAGATTGTGTGTGCAATGTGCGGTGTACAGAAAGTGCAAAGCAAAAAACATGGCAGAAAATGTAAATCTGAACAGTAAAGCATACCTCCCGGGCTCTCCAATAGCCGCCCACTCTGTTCCTGCTCCTGCAGGAGGTCAAGCTCATATAGCAATAGAGGGTAGCAAGGTTGGCGCCCCCCCAATCATAGTGCCGAACCTGGGATAGGTCCACTAAGGCGCTCAACAGATATAGCTCGACTGTGTTTGCCTTGTCGGCGAACAAGGTAGTGCCGAAGAAGAACATGAGGAAGCCTCGAGCGTACTGCTCTGTCGCCTCGATCGTCGTGGGCTCTCCCCCTCTGATGTGGTCAAGAAACGAAGTGTACCGGACCAAGCCTAAGGATCAGACAATAGGCAGGTGTGCTCCCAGCAAATAAGTCCAAGCGGCCTTCCACTCACCTATGTTGGAGTCGTATGGGATTGGCCGGCCTCCTACCTCAAGGCCTGTCAACATGGCAAAGTCATATGGGGTCATGGTCATATCCCCTGTGGTAGAGAAATGGAAAGAGTTGGTGGTGTCCCCCTCTTTTCTTGGCATTTTATTTGTTTTTAGAGTTGCTTCAAAATGAGTGTTGTTTAAGCTTGAGAGGTGACCATGTGCTTAATGGTTTAATCTCTTCGGAGGTTCATTACCAACGGCATGATCTCCCTCTCATGCCTAAAACAATCCTCGGTTTGACACTCATCTCCATTAGTGGACTTAACTATCTTTTTGGGACTAAAATGACTAAGGACTGGAAAGGTAATTAAAAGAGGTAATAAAATGGGACTAAAGTGGAACAAGATAATAAATGGTTTGGGGTTCAATCGGACGTTAATTGACTCCATTGAGTCTTGAGTTGTTTCATACTTGTTAGTGATGAAAACGGTTTGAGAGTGAAAGTCAACTACTTCCCTTGATCAATATCATGATAGGGAGGAGGTTCATGAGTCTTTCATTATCCTTCATTAAAATTGTATCCCTTGGTCCATAAGTCATCACGCAATGAGTTTGCGTCAATTGATGGCTTGCGCATCAAGCCTACCCCTCTTTTAATTTGTTTCATGAGATAGAGAGGCAAGGTGGACAAACATCTCTTGGAAGCACTCTATTTCTATTCTGTTCCTTTTCTGCTGTAGCAGGGCAATACCAACAATAGTGGCCGGTCGGCCACCTTTTTCAGCCAGAGAGTGTCCATTTTCTGCAGACAGAACAGTTCTGGTAGCAAAATAGAGCCATTTCTGGGAGGATGATTGCATTGGAATGTATGGTTCTTTAACCGCTGCTTAGATTTTGTAATAGCTTAGTTAATTAATATTGTGTTGTAATTAATTAGTTGTTTTTAATATGTAATAATTAGCTAGTATAGTTAATTGATTTTATTTGGTATGTAATAGTTAGTTAATTCGTAATAAGTAGGTAGGACATTCATTTGGACCCTCTTGCGCGAGGGCAAATATGTAATATTGTGTATGTCTTCTAACCTGACGTCTTTCTCCCTTTTATTTATTTGTTTATGATGAATAGTTTAGAGCATCACATTTTCGTTTAGCATTTCTCATGATTGCATCCATTGTCTTGTATGCATTAGGCTTGGCGCATCATTCTAACTCACTTTGTTGTTGAATACGTGCTTAACTACATGCTATTAAATTAATCCACATGCCATGCTAGTAGCCGAGCCTTGTAGCTGCATCTTTGTAGGTGTTGCATTAGTTAGAAGCATACATGTTTTCTAAACCTTTGGTTTCTTTTGGGTTGCCTTGGGGTACTAGGTGAGCACTTATTGCTTTACCATATCGCATGTGCGTGATTGTTGCCATGTCAAGCATGATTACCATGAGGCTAAGAGCTTAATTGATATAACTCTTGAATGCTTGTGGATGAAGGCTAATTGCTCAAATTGGGATAGTTTGATCAAATGTACATATGAGATCACTTTTTCAAGTGGTACATATTCAAAACAATTTTCAAACAAACATGAAATCGAAGTGTTCCAATTTTTGCAAATTAGTCTATACTTGTGTGCATCACATAGTAATGTTAACCTCATATTTGGGACAAGAGCATATTGTGTAAATAAGAATCACATCATGATTAGTAGAGGCCGATCTTTGATCGGGCGAGTGGGGTGCTCTATTCATGACCTTCCCCTTTCGTACCTAAGTTCCTAACCCAAGACACTTTGGTAATGACGGATAAGTGGCCTTTGGCAAAAATATTTAGATGGCGACTTTCAAATCTGGCAAAGCAGTCCATTTTTGGAATTTTGATTCAAAATCGATTTTTCAAAAGATTTGCTGGATTTGGACTCATTTGTGTTTATTTATTTCACATTGCACTTGTGGAATCAGATTCAGAACCATAGGAGTTCAAACTATAGGGTTAGTCATATCCGAAAGGAGCACGAAAAGCAAGCTACAGTTTCTGGTGACTCTGCTGGGGAATTTGGAGAACTTGACTCAAAGTGCATGATGTGGAATTTTATCTATACTTATATGTTCTTTGCATTGCATTTGCATTGGTGCGCTTAAGTCACTGTGTTTCCATCTCCTATTCCTGGACGGTTTGCCAGAGGCTTGCCTAAAAGCTTGCCAAAAGGCTGACCGGTTGTGGACTCTGCCATGTTGGGAACACAACCCTTGGATTTGGATTATCACTGTACCATTTGATCCTCTTTTCACTTCTCAGCGTTAGGTGTGAGAGGTATATTAGGTAATTTTGCTGAGGTACCCTTTTTGACCAATCAGCCCAGCTGCATATAGTAAAGCCATAGTGATTGTTCCAACTTAGGACAAGATGCTCACCCGTATGCAGGATTGTGTGAAACTACTTGCTTGAAGTAGTGAAACTATAGATCACTCCAAAGCTAGGACAGGGAAACCCTAACATCTCATAGGGGTGTTTTGAATGCTTTTGTGCAAAGTGTGAAATCTTTGGAAATATATGATGCAATCTTGGGAGAGTCTTAATCTTAAGGCGATTTCTTTCAAAACTTGAGGGTCATATCAGAATCAGAATTTGGGTCAAAATCCAGGGGTTTGTGTTTGATAAACTAGAGCCAGGGCCAAACATTGTATCTTGCTTTATTGTGACCAGCATACCCGGTATCCTGATCTGATGGGGCATTTGTTTTTAATGTTAGGTTTGTCCGAGCCAAAGAAGGAGCAGTACCCAACTCAGCAAAGGCCCAATCCAATCCAACCCAGAAAGTCCTAACCCATTACAGTCCATCCAAATCCCAGAAAAACCCACTTAGCAATGGCCGAATCCATCTAATCCCCGAAAACCAACCCAGAAAAGATCCATCCAATGCCAAAAGACCCATTCTAAAAAAGTCCAATCCAGTCAAACCTGGCTAAACTAATCTAGTTCAGATACATCAAGTATAACCCGGTCGAAAGTCTTGTTAGTTAGCTCTCAGGTTACACCTATCTATTTCCCCAATTGCCAACTCAGTGGACTCGTGATGGCACAAAGTCCAGAAGAAGTTATGGCCATGATAGCAGCTTTACATCAGGGAATTGCCATGCAGGATGAGACCAATACTGAAATGCAACACCCATCTGGGGCATCTACTACACATCCAGTCCTGGGTCCCCAGCTAAACTTTGATCCACCTTTGCTAACTGAAGATTTGCAAAGTCTGGATCCTCGAGAATGGCTAGCTCAAGCTCGAGTTTTCAGACCCCCCTGGTGTAGCCTAATGAGGGGCTTTATCCCCTTAATATTAATGATCATGACCCGACCTCGTTAAAAATTGCTAACCTTGAGAAGCAATTCAAAAAGGCACAGGGAATTAGCTCTATTCCCGACATTGAGGATGGGTACACCGAGGTTGCCGTAAGGCTCCCAGAAAGATTCAAAATGCCACACATTGACCATTTTGATGGGTCTGGAGATCCTATGGTACATATCTAGCTTTTCTTAGACGTCCTAAAACCAATGGGTTTAGCTAAGCCTCAGAAACTCTCTCTGTATGGAAGAACCTTGTTAGACATAGCAACCACTTGGTACGCCAAGTTGGGGGATAAAGTGAAGCAGAACTAGGAAGATTTGGCTGAGGCGTTTGTCAATTAGTATTCTTATAATACCCAAATTGAAATGACCACCCAAGAGCTTGAAGCAACCCACTAGAATCCTGCAGAACCTTTTGTGGAATTTGTTGCAAGGTGGAGAGCAAAGGCAGTACATATGGCAGATCGACGTTCTGAGAGGGACGAAGTGTGGATAGTGGTGCAAAACCTTGAGCCTAGTATGTTGCAAAAGTTAATAGTCGCTGAGTTGTTCACTTTAAAAAATTTGCATGAATTGGGGGTTCAGATTGAGAATGCATTTAACAGAGGGATTATTCCTAGAGCAAATGAACCAACAATGAAGGTGTTTTCTGGGAGTACCAATGCTAGTGGTAGCACTATTCCCAAACCCACTAAAATCATTACCGTCACCACTAATCGCAAAACTGCTGGCCGCTTTGCTAATGCAACCCATAAACAGCCAGCCCAACCAGAGCTCAAGGAAGAACTTTAAGCCCTCTCCATATGAGCCTAACCAGCGCACTAAAAGTTCTGATAGAAATAGGGCATCTCAAACCCATTGATCCCCAACCTCTTCCTGACCCACTCCCTGCTAGACATAACCCCACCAAATATTGTGCGTACTATCAATAGCGTAGTCATGGCACCGATCATTGCTATTGCCTTTGTTATGAGGTTCCGAATCTCATCGACAACCAGATGATAGCTCCACCTCAAGAACCCAATGTTACCACCGACCCACTTTCCATCCATGACCAAGTACCTTCTCCTCACGTTAACCTCATCCATAGGCTTCCATCTACCTTCAACCCCAGCATATACATCATCCCAGCCTATCTCCCAAGCCAAAGGTGCTCAATGTTGAAAGTACTGATTTGTGAATGATGTATGCACCCAATCCAGTTTGGGTATGCCAAGAGCACCAAATGACCGAACCCACTACTGCTGAGATGTTGGGAATGATTAAAGACCTTTAAGGAATGGTGACAGATTTAATATTTGGGGTTTTGATCCTATCAAAAAGCTCCCTGTAGACACCCCATTTTTGATCGCCCTTAAGACTTGGGCACTGCTGATGGTTTACTTGGTGAAAGGTGTGCAGGGAAATGGTTCAATTTCTTCGACAATGAGAGAGTGAAATCCCAACTTCATACACCTGTTGGACCAAAACAATCTTGATCAAAAGGTTTTTAGACCTTAAAACCCTCTCTTTTAAAATATTTTTGAAATGAAGTTTTTACGATGTTCCAAGGCTTGCATTTTGTCAAATGTTGCGCTTTTCGATAAACCGAGCAAGGACAAAGTGGAAATGAATGAAAGAGAGATGAAATCTTTGAAAAATCTTTCAAAAAACCTTGTTTATGGGTTTGGAGTTGAAGAAAATCGGAGGAGAGGGAAGAAACCTAGCCGAGGAAGAAGTTGGGTATGAATCGCTAAGAGAGAGTTGAACGGTCCTCGCTAAATCAGGCTTATCTGTCTATGCACTTGGATTTAAGCTATGAGGCCACCATCATTGGAAATAAGAATTACAGAGCTTCATTTTACACTCAATAATCTCCTAAAGCCGAGTCCGGATGGGGAAGATATGATTGGTTGAAGTTGGGCATCAATCCGGGTAGGATCGAAACTGAGCGGCTTCACCAAAACAAGCATAACTTTTTTCATATTTGGAATTTTGATACAAGCCTACCACCATTGGAAATCTTACTTCCAGGGCTTCAATTTGCACACAAGAATGACCTGAAAATGAGTCCATATGAAGGAGTTATGCCCATTTGAAGTTGGACCTGGAGATTAGAATTTGCTATCGGCCACAAATATGTGCAATCGGCCAAAAAAGTAGCAGATCGGCCATCACAAGTAGCAGATCGGCACTAGAGATGGCCGATCGGCCAAGAGTGACACAAATTCAGATTTTTTGAAGATATTTCATCTCCAGCTGTTTCCAGCAAGCTCCAGCTGTCCCAACTCAGATATTTTCGACCAAAAGCTCTTGAATTGCTATATATGAACCTATATCTCATATTTTTTGGAGGGTGAGAACTTCTTGAACAAGTTTGAGAGCTTCTCTCACTAAAAACTCCTCTCTCTCTACAATTTCTAGAGCTAAATCTCTGCCTCTCTCTCTAGTTTGCTCTCTCTTTTACCCTTTTGTGCAGAGAAGTGCATAGAAGTAGAGAAATACTTCTAGTTTGCCTAGGCATCCTTCATCAAGGTTGCATATCTATGGGTTGAGGTCCCTTGGAGCTTATTTTTGCGCTGATAGAAGGTCATTTGTGCCAAGAAAGAGGCCATTTTTCTGCTGTGCTCCAAAGGTAATCACTCACCCCTTTTAGCTTGTTTTGCATACTAGCTTTGCCATAGTTTTCAACTACTTTGGGGCTGTTTTTTGGGGTGGTGTTGAACTACAAAAACCTCTGTTTTTCCTCTATTTTTCAGTCCTTAAAGTCTTGGTTTGTGCCTTGGTTGGCTAGGGGGTTGTCCTCCCTTTTGCTCCTTGGCTTGTAAGGCCTTGTGAGCTAACTTTCAAACAACTTCTTTTTGGCCTTAGAACCACTGAAATCCAGAGGATTTTCACTGGTAAAAACCCTATTTTGAGGGCCCAAATAGGAGAGGGTGGTCCCCCCTCCTCTTGTCTTGCTTGCTAGCATTGATGGCCAACCAAATGAGCATGTGTTTTTACTTCTTTATGGCTTTGTTTAGGCTCATTTGAGTGACTTATTAGACCTTCCATAACTCTGTTTTTGGCTATCTCGGTCACCTGTTGCATGCTTATTGCACTTGTAGTATAAATCCTCTTCGCTAGCCTTGTTAGCCTTACAAAGTAGCATGCTTTTGTGGTTTGAATTAGCTTAGTTCAAGCATGTTTTTGGTATTATTTTGACATGTTATAACTCTGATTTTGATTGGTGGACTCACCTCTTGCATGCTTTATACACTTGTAGTGTAACCCATGCTTACTAATCTAACATGCTTGATGTTTTGGCCAATCATGCTAGCTTATTTTGGCTATACTCCATCCATGTTTTAGCATTATTTTGACATGATTTAGGACTTTTTTTGGCTGCCTTGGTCATATTACACATGTTTTGTATAGCTATAGTGCAAATGCCTTGACTAGTCTTGAGTTTTGAGGCCCCTACCATGCTATACTTGTGATGCTTGCATGCCTTGGCATCATTTGGCATGGAATTTCAGAGCTTATATCTTTTCCATACTCTCATGTTTATCACTCTTTAATTGTCTTTAAGGAGTTGGTTCTTTATGCCTGAAGTACGAGTCTATATGCATGCCATCTTGCCTAAGCTTTTGGGCCACCATATCAATGCATTTTTGGTGTTATTTTGCCATAATATAACTCTGATTTTTGTTGGTAAAGCCAACTCATGCTTGGTTTTGATAGGTGTAGTGTAACCTTCCTTATTGGCCTTGCATACTCCATGCTTCATGCCCTTTATACTAGCTTGTTTTGGCTCTAGTCCATGCATGTTTTAGCCTTGATTTGACATGCTCTAGGACTCTTTTAAGGTGTCTTGGCCATATGGTTCATGTTTTCCATAGCTATAGTGCAAGTGTCTATGCTAGTTTCAAGCTTTGAGCCTTCTAGCATGCCATGCTTATGTTGTTTGAATGATTTGGCATCATTTCTTACTTGATTTCAGAGCTTATAGTGTTGTCACACTTCCACATTTGTCACTCCTTGAGCACTTTTGAGAGTTGTGCTCTTGTGCCTAGTTGATGGGCCATTGCATGAGCATGCATTTTCTAGCCTTTCATGCCATCTTTTAAGAGTGTTATGGCCACTGATTTGGGCACGATTGAGATCTGTCCACTTTTGGTTTAAGTCCATTCAGCATGTTGTTTCAATGTTGTTATATTGTATCATGTTTGCATGCTTGAGTTGCATGACATTTGCATGCTTATGACATTCTTACTTGCATGCTGTTGCATGTTCATGATGTTTAGCATGTTGATTAGATAAAGTGTTGTTGCATTGCTTGAGTTGCATTGCATGGTGCTTGCATGCTCATGTCGCATTACATTGTTTGCATGCCATTAGCTTTGTTAAGTTAAGTGTGCATTGCATTGTGTTTGGTTTGGGTGTTAGTCCAAACACGAGAAGCGAGGGACATTTCATACTTGAAGTGATAAAATGTGCCTCAATCCTCAGTCGCCAACCCTCTTGATCAAGCATGATAGAGGTTAAGGCATTTATGTGTTTTTGTGCATTCATTTGGCATTCATTTGTGCAACTCGGCCTCTTTGGCAATCATGCATCGAAATGCGTGATTGATGGCTCGAGAGCCGAGCACTACACACCTTTGAGCCTTAGACATGATAAGGGGTGTAGTTGCATACACATTTTCTTGGAAATACATTGCCATGCCTCTGTTTGTGCTCTGTTGCAGCAAAAGGAGAGTTTGCAGGAAGAATTGGCTGATCGGCTATCTAGTGTGCCGATCAGCTATCAAAATTGGCCGATAACCATAAAAATTGGCCGATGATCATTAGACTTGGCCGATGGCCTTTCCTCTTGGCCAACCACCCTCAGATTGTTCCAAAGGTGGGTCAGAAGCACTATGGAAGTTGGCACAATTTTCAGAGATACAGAAGTGTGCAAATGGAGGCAACATAAGGCAGGGTAGTGGATTTCCGAGCGAAGTCGACCGAGCATGCATATGCCCCTCTCCTTGAGGCTATTTTAACTGCTTTGTGTAGTTAGTTAATTTGTTGTTTAATTAGTTGATGTATTTGCTGATTGATTCCATTATTGTAAATTCTTAATTAGCTTAGCATAGTTAATTTTCAATTCGGTGTTGTAATAATTAGCTTAGTGTTAGCTAGTTATTCAATTTGATTATGTAATAATTAGTCTAATTAGATAATTAGATTAGTTGCTTAGCTTAGCGTAGCTAGCTTAGTGTACTCATTCGGACCCTCCGTCGAGAGGGCGAATTTTGTAATAAGTGTGCGTGAGTGTGTGAATGTCTTCCAACCCCCATTTCTTTCTCCTTTTTACTTATCTGCTTGCAGTGGTTAGTTTTAGGGCATATTTCAATTAGCATCCTTATGCCAGCATGTTTGCATCCATTCATCTGTCTTGCATGCACCGGGCTCGGCGCATCATGCTAACTCCATTGTATTTCAATCCTTATTTGAATACATGTATCAAATTGTAGCATTCACATGACATCTTAGAATAGTCGAGCCTATCTTAGTTGCATTTTGCATGTGTTGCATTAGGCATTGTTGACATAGCTATGATCATGCATTGATTACTAACTGGCTTCTTTTTTGGCTCGGAGTACACTGTGAGTATTTTCGCTTTAGCATCTTGCATGAGTGTGAGTGTTGCCATGATAGCATGCTTGCCATGAGGCTAACTGCTTAAGTGTTTAATTGCATGAATGCCTGTGGATGAAGGTTGGATTGCTTAAATTGGAACAATTCATCGAAATGTGAGTTTTAAGCCCACATGAGGTGGCAAAATCATGTTTTCTAAGCCCACTCGAGGGTGGTAAATCCACGTCTTAGCCTACTTGTGAGTAGCGCCTTCAAACCATTTTCAAACAAATAAACATGAGATGTTTTGTTCCAACTTAGGCTATTTAGTCTATACTTGTATGATGTGCGCATCACATAGTAATTCTAGGTTAATAACCGGAATAAGAGCACATGTGTTTTCAAAAATAAAATATCATGTTAGTAAGGGCCGATCTTTAGATCGGGTGAGCGGGGGTGTTCATTGCATGACCTTTCTCTCTCGTACCCAAGTTCCCGAACCGAGGCAACTTTGGTGATGACGGACACGTGGCCTTAGGCACGAGTCAGGGTTTCCTAAATTTCTCAAAATAAAACATTTAGGTGGCGACTCTGTATCTGGCAAAGTAGTCTATGTTTGGCACTTCTTTATAAAAATCAGTTTTCCAAAATGATTTCTCGGATTTGGACTCTTTGGTGATTTATGAGTCTTGCATTGCACTTTGTGAGATTAGATTCAGAACTGTGACATTGAGTCTGAATTGTAGTAGCTTAAGAACAAAGCGATTCACGCCCTCACGTGCCGAACGGAGTTCCGGGCCATCTACACTCCCCAATCTTGGGGCAAGCTGCTGTTGAAAAGGGCCAACCTAAAGTTATCTGAAGTCTGGGTGATGACAGATCAACAACAAATGGGCCTCGTTTTGATGTAGCCACCCAATCCCTTGGCCAAGCAGAAGCAAGTGGCGAGAACAAAGCTGGGACAAGTATTGATCCCTATGCACATCTTTGGTGGGCTATTAAGACTTTGATGGTCAAAGGGTTGAACAAGCAGCAAGTGCTCGCAGTTGTTGTGAAGACTATGCATGACACTTTTGCCGTTCAGGTTGAGAGCATTTTGAATCAGAGGGTAAGCCATGAAAAGGGATGCTTTACCCGAAACACTCATCCTAATTCTAGTCCCAATCCCATGAATACCCAACTAACACCCGCCAATCCATTTGCTAATATTTCCAAAACTAGTGCTCTCTGCTCCCAAAACTGAACCTTTGCCTATCTCCATATGAGCCTAACCTGTGCATTGAGGGTACTGATGAAGAAAAGGTATCTCAAACCGCTCAATCCTCGACCTCTCCCTAATCCTTTCCTACCTAAATACGACTCTACCCAATATTGCACATTTCATCAGCAGTACGGTCACCATACTGACCGTTGCTTCTGCCTTCGCTATGAAATTCAAGACTTGATTGACAATAAGGTCATCACCCCACTTGAAAATCCCAAAGCTGTCAATTACCCTCTCCCTGACCGCAATAGATTGCCGCCCCATAACATAAAACCCACCCATAGCTTGCCAATAACCAACCATTACCCTAGCCAACACATCATACCCGCCAAGGAGCCCAACCCCATTGTGTTCATTCTTGAATCTTCTGATTCCAATCTGAGCAAAAGGAACAAAATCTTTGAAGAGATGGAAAGTTTACTCAACCTTGATGAGTTCAAGCTTAATGAAGCTACGGGCTCTCTACAAATGCCAACACTAATGGTTAGAATGATGAACCTCAGTCTCAAGTAGGGGAATTGTCAAAAGAACTTGGAAAGGACCTTCTGAACTAGGGGCATGGTGTGAAAAAGCAATTGTTTCAGTCAAGAAGATGTGTGGGGACAATGTAATTGTGAGGTTCAATCTGTGAGACCCAATTTGAAAGTTGGAAATCAATCTTTCTGGGTGTGGATGTTAGTATTACTAAATTGAAGGCAAGTCTGGACCTTCCCAGGGGCCACTTGAAGTTGTTTTTGAAATTCTGTAGATGGACTTAAAGAAGGAAAACCCCTTTTTGTCTCAGAAATGCTTATTTTGTTTTGAGTTGCGTCCTGTAATAGTTGTGTTGTGAGTTTTGTTTTCTTCGCATCGCTTCTTTGAGTCGCTCCTCATGTACCCTCAGGTCTTTGCTTTGTTGTTTTAATAATAAGAAAGCGGGAGTCAAATTTCTGATCATTTTATTGTGCCTATAGTAACTCAAGTGTGACCTTTTGAAAATAGGAAAACTTCGAAATTGTTTTTTGAATGAGATTCCGTTAATAAGCTCTAGTGTTGAGACGAATCCTCCAAATGGTTTGAGTGGGTTTTGACCTATCGATTCAAAGTCCTTCATGTTTCAAGAATTTTAAGTTGTTTCTTTTGCAAACTTGCAAAAGTAGGTTCAGAATTGTGCATGGTATTTTGCATTGTCTTGGGATTCTCTTCGTCATTAGGCGATCATTTTGGCAAGCAAAAGGCGGCTTTCAGACTGGCAAGTACAAAGTGGCTTTCAAACGTCACAATCATAGAATTTCTCCCCTCTGGTGTTTTCATTATTTTCAAAAGAAATGGAAAAGGAAAAAGAGAAAAGAAGAAAAAAGAAAAAAGAAAAAAAAACAAAAAAAAAAAACAAAAACAACAAGAGAAAAGAAGAAAAAAATAAGAAAAGAAAAGAAAAGAAAAAAACAAAAAAGTCAACCATCAAGCTAGGGGTATTCATTGGAACGAAATCCAATCAATCAGGTGGAAGGGAACTTTTATCTGGATTCAGGAAAGCCAATGCGAGGAAGTATCGTGAGAAGAACTAAAGAAACGACAAAGACATGCATAAAATAATGGAAAATCAAGCACAAATTAAGGCGAAGCCAGTTCCAGTGTTAGGGTAAGGATGACTATTGATCAAATTCACCACAAGTTTTGTAAAGCAATCCTTGAGAGGCTCGCTAGGCCAAAAACCTAAAAGGGCGACCTAGGCAAAAGTTAGAGCATGAAAAATGATGAATCAAATAAATAGAGCTCGCAAGGTTGAAAACTCGAAGGGCCAACTTTGGCAAAAGTTAGAGTGAAAAAGGAGAGTGTCAATACCCGAGTGAACCTCAATCATGAACTACGTTGACCTGATTCCCATCTTGGGATATGTAGGCAACTTCATCCTAAAGTTTGGTCTCAACCATACCCATCACGTCTATCTCGACCCGATCTTTTTGCCCAATTCACGTCACAGCTTCACATCAATCCATGAGCTACGCCGACTGTTGCCCATATCATACTTGCATTTGGTAAGAAGGAACTAGTTTGAAGCAACAAGTGGAGCAATTTTCAGGCAATTTTCAATACTTGAACTTATTAGTAGAATCTCTAACTTGAGCAACAAAAAGGAATCAAAACTCGGGTTTTACAAAATCGATTTGTAAAGGGAACATAAGTAACACTAAAGCACTATGAATGATCAGTCACTTTGAGTCTTTTTCTGCTTTTGGATCAATTGTGAGTTCTGTTGTGTCATGCCTGGTATTTGTCTCAGTCTGCACTCTTCATCGAGTCACCATAGCGTGTCTGTCGCTCGAAGTTCAACAGAGTGGCATCGTCAAAATTCCATACACGAAGGTTCTCTCCAAGCTTTAAAACAAGTCTATGTATGGAATTCATAAACGAGCTGAGAGTACCCATACAAGGGGCATCACATTCATGATCATTGCAAAGTGTATATAAGGAATCTGTTACTACTTTGGAGGGGACTGGAGTAAGTTTTTAACATGCTGGGACAGAAGGGAAACATGAGTCTAATTGGTTGGCAACCGTTCTAGGATTTGATGATCCCCATCACATGTGCCTACATAATGTTGAAAAAGGTGGCCAATGACTGGACATTAGGGGCAATTTTTAGTACATCTGACTGGGCCATCCATCGAACAAGAAGCATGAACCCAACCTTTCTCTCCAGCCACTCAAAGCCATTTGTCGAGCACTTTCTCCTAGATTAGGGTCATTTACCCCCATGATGATTATGATATGATTCAGATTGAGAGAGTTATCTCCGACCATTTCAAAACTCTCTTGGGATTGCCACATTCCCTTTAATTAATAGATGTGATTTGGATTATGTATGCATGCTCATACACTCTGGTTCATTCGAACTGCATGATTGGTTTCTCTTGCTCTTGACTTTGTTCTGTACTTAAACAGAGTTTCGTTGAGTTACCTTCCGCAGTGCTTTTTAATTACATTTCAATAAGTTATGGCAAGTTGCCCTACACTCATTCCATAAAGGTGTATCGCACTATTTTGTGCACCCATATAGCACTGTTTTGTGCATTCATCTTATATCGCACTATTTTGTGCACCCATATAGCACTATTTTGTGCATCTTCCATCATCTTATGTTACATCTTATCTCACATTGATTTGTGCATTCTACCCTACATCGCGCTGTTTTGTGCATTCACCTTGTATCACACTATTTTGTGCACCTACATCGCATTGTCTTGTGCATCTGTACCGCACTATCTTGTGCACCCTCACTCGCACTGTCTTGTGCACCTGTATCACACTGTTTTGTGCATTCACCTAGATCGCACTGTCTTGTGCACCCTCACTCGCACTGTCTTGTGCACCTGCATTGCGCTATCTTGCGTATTCACCCACATTGCACTATTTTGTACACCTCGATGACACTATTTTGTGCATGCACCTTGTTTGCACTGTTTTGTGCATTTACCTGTATTGCACTATTTTTTGCACTTCGCATTGTTTTGTGCACTATTTACCTGTATTTCACTATTTTGTGCACCTTGTATCGCACTGTTTTGTGCACCTTGTATCGTACTATTTTGTGTATTCACCCACTCGCACTGTCTTGTGCAACTTGCATCGCACTATCTTGTGCACCCGTATCGCACAGTTGCGTGCATTCACCTTGTATCACACTGTCTTGTGTACTCATATAGCACTATTTTGTGTATTCACCTTGCATCGCACTATTTTGTGCACCTCACCTGCACTGTCTTGTGCACTCGTAGGGTCTAGGAGACCTTAAATCCTCTACAGGTGCAATTCCTTTAGTGTTTGTCGTGCCCAAACAGCTCCAGGCAGTCTGGTATAGCCACCTAACTGAGTTTGTAGTGAGCTCCTAAGAGATCAACTGAGGCGGTGGGAACTAAAGTCTGGTTTAAATACTAAGGGGTGTATCCTCAGCTTGAAATCTATATGGCAGCCCCATAGGTTGAGGTAGCTTGTATGCGGTTCAATTCTGGATACTGAATCAACCTAATCTATCACCCTGTTGGAGAATAGGGAAAGTTGTAAACATAGACAGGGAGAAAAGTAGTACTTGTGGTTTGGAAGCACAAAATGTAAGAAGAAGTCTTGAAACCAAGAAGAAGAGGTAAATCTCCAGTAAGGTAAGTCATCACCAATTACCCCTGTAAGGTGCTTTCTAAGGCACCACTTCGTAGTTGCTACATCGCATCTATTATCTAGTACTTCTATCTAATACTTCTATCGTGCTGCATATAGCATCTATCACGTGCATCACTATCCATTATACCCATTACATCATACAATTTTATCACCTGCATCCTTTCCATGTTGAGCTTAGTTTGATATGTGCTCATACCTTTCCCTCGTTGAAACATAGTTCTATCATGTATATGTACCCATGCTGCACTAAGGCCAGTATTGAGGGTGTCAACACCTTTTCTGTGTTAGACATGGTTTGGTTTTGTGTCCATGCCTTTTCTAGGTAAGACGTAGTTCAGAATGCGCCCCGTATTCACTTCATCCATTGCATCCATTGTATTGTACTTTGTCTTGTTGCATTCAGCATTTAGGATCATCATCTTTCCCCAGTAGATCATTCCTAACTTATATCATACCACCCAATTACTTGTACTATTTCTGAGAAAAACATAATTCTGCATGTGCCCGCACCCCTTTCACATTGAAACATGGTTTCTATTATGTATAAGCACCCATGCTGCACTAAG
Organism: Camellia granthamiana; assembly: GCA_036172215.1. Classification (NCBI taxonomy): domain Eukaryota; kingdom Viridiplantae; phylum Streptophyta; class Magnoliopsida; order Ericales; family Theaceae; genus Camellia; species Camellia granthamiana. The sequence continues at coordinate 79,006,777 of CM069905.1, read as the reverse complement.
GCCAGTTATTGAGGGTGTAGACACTTAGCTAGTGTTAGGCATAGTTTGGCTGTGACCACTTCTTTCTATATAAAACGTAGTTTGATTTTGCATCTCCATCCCTTTATGGTATTTGTGTGGTAAGCACTACTTGTGGTTTGGTTATATTATTGCATTGCACTACATAGCATTTGTATTATTGCATTGCATTGTGTATCATTTTGCATCTGCCCCTGAACTACGCTGGTTTGATTCCTTGCAAAAGGATACGTAGGCAACTCTCGGGTTCAGCCAACTACATCTCATTTTGTTTGTTTGTTTGCCCAAGTCTTATGGCCTTGTCAAAATGGGTCGTCTTCGGACTCTGACATTCACTCACGTCATTTCATGACTTTGAGCTCTATTAAAGAAGGGCAACTGTAGACACCCTATTTTTGACCCGCCCTTCAGACTTGGGTGCCTCAAGTTGATCACTTGATGATGAAAGATACACTGTACAAATGTTCAACTTCTTCAGCAAGAAGAGCTTGTAAATCCCAACCTTACACCCCATTTTTGACCAAAACTATTTCTGACGAAAACTATTTTGGACCTTAAAACTCTTTTTTTCAAAATATTTTTCCCAATGTTTTTACGATATTCCAAGGCTCGCATTTCGTTTAAAATAGTAAACTTTTTGGTAAACCAAGTAAGGACGAAGTGGAAATAAATGGAAGCGAGGTGAACTCTTTGAAAAATATTTAAAAACTTCTTATTTATAGGTTTGGAGTTGAAGGAATAGGAGGGGAGGGAAGAAAACTAGTTGGGGGAAAGATTAGGGAAAGATTGAGCATCAAACCGTTGAGATAGAAATGAGCAGCCTTCACTAAATTAGGCATATCTCTTTGCACACTTAGAATTTAGATATAAGGCTACCACCATTGGAATGTATACTTCCGGGGCTTTAATTTAGACTCAAGAATCACCTAAAATCGAGTTTGGATGAGGGAGATATACCTATTTGAAGTTGGGCCTGTAAATAGTTTTATGTGTATAGCCGTACAAGTATTTGGCCGGCCGGCCGGCCAGGTTTCCCGATAGGCATATTTTTACAGCCAAGTGTTCCCTTTAGTGGCCAGTTGGCCACTTGTGTTAAAAATAGATATTTTGCTGCCAGTTGTGCCAGCTATCTCCATTGGTACATGCACTGCACCAACTGTATGTATACAGATATTTCCAACAAAGTAACATGTTTTTCTATATATAGATGACCTCCCCTCTTGAAATTAGGTTAGAAAAAATTATCAAAGGCTAAAGACTTGCATAGCACTCTCTCTCTATATCTTGCAACCTACACTCTCTCTTTCTCTCTACACTTGCTAAACCAAAAATTTAGCTCTTCTTGCTAAGGTTATTGAGCTCAAATCTTAGCCCTTGAGAGTGAGAACTTGTGGGTTTGTTAACAAAAGAGTTACCTTGCTTCAAGAGATACAATTTTGAGCAATTCTACACTACTTCTTTTCTATCTTTGCTCGCTGTTTTTGGACTGTTTTGGACTATTTTTATGGGCTGAAACTTGTGGCTTAAAGCTATCAAAGGTGCAGGAGTTAATCACCCTTCTTTGAACCTTGCCTCCTAAGCTTTTGCCCTTGTGTTTCCAATCTCTTCGTCAACTTTTTTTCTACCTTTTTACCGTTGATTTCAGAGGCTAAAAATATGGTTTTTCCAGTCCCAAAAATAGAGGGGTTAGCCACTCCTCCTTATGCCTGTTTACTAGCTCAATTTCCCCATTGCTTTAGCTAACTTTTTCAAGCTTTTCTATGTTATTTCCAGCACTGTTTTAACTTATTTTAGGACTGCTTTTATGTGTTTAGTTCATTTATGCCTTGCATAGTTGGCTTGCAGTGTAATGGTCCTCATCGATTTGGTGTTTTAAGTGTTAGACACCAACCTATTTGAATTGATAGCATTTATTTTATGCTTTCATACTTGTGTTCACCTCTAATCACCTCTACACTCCCCCTCTTTTCTTGGCATTTTATTTTTTTTGAGAGTTGCTTCAAAATGAGTGTTGTTTAAGCTTGAGAAGTGACCTTGTGCTTAATGGTTTAATCTCTTCGGAGGTTCATTACCAACGATATGGTCTCCCTCTCATGCCTAAAACAACCATCGGTTTGACACTCCTCTCCATTAGTGGACTTAACTATCTTTTTGGGACTAAAATGACTAAGGGATGGAAAAGTAATTAAAAGAGGTAATAAAATGGTTTGGGGTTCAATTGAACGTTAATTGACTCCATTGAGTCTTCAGTCATTTCATACTTGTTAGTGATGAAAACGGTTCGAGAGTCAAAGTCAACCTCTTCCCTTGATCAATATCATGATAGGGAGGAGGTTCATGAGTTCATGAGTCTTTTATTATCATTTATTGAAATTGTATGCCTTGGTCCATAAGTCATCACGCAATGAGTTCGCATCGATTGATGGCTTGTGCATCAAGCCTACTCCTCTTTTAATCTGTTTAATGAGAAGGAGAGGCAAGGTGGACAGAAATCTCCTGGAAACACTCTGTTTTTGTTCTATGCATTTTCTGCTGTAGTAGGACAATACCAAAAATAGTGGCCGGCCCGACCACCTCTTCTACATGGCCGTCCACTTTTACTGGCCGGTCGGCCACCTTTTTCAACTAGGCAGTGTTCATTTTCTGCAGGCAGAGCAGTTCTGGCATCAAAACAGAGGTGTTTCTGGGAGGATGATCGCATTGGCAGGCATGGTTCTTTAACCGCCGCTCGGATTTTGCAATAGCTTATTTAATTAATCTTGTGTTGTAGTTAATTAGTTAATTTTAATATGTAATAATTAGCTAGTATAGTTAATTTATTTCATTTAGTTTGTAATAGTTTGTTAATTCGTATTAAGTAGCTAGGACATTCATTCGGACCCTCATGCACGAGGCCAAATATGTAACAATGTGTATGTCTTCCAACCACACGTCTTTTTTCATTTTATTTATTTGCTTATGATGGATTGTTTAGAGCATCACATTTTTGTTTAGCATTTCTCATGATTGCATCCATTGTCTTGCATGCATTACGCTCAGCGCATCATTCTAACTCTCATTGTTGTTGAATACGTGCTTAACTATAGGCTGTCAAATTAATCCATATGCCATGCTAGTAGCCGGGCCTAGTAGTTGCATCTTTGCATGTGTTGCATTAATCATGTTGCATTAGTTAGAAGCATGCATGTTTTCTAAACCTTTGGTTTCTTTTGGCTTGCCTTGGAGTACTAGGTGAGAACTTATTGCTTTAGCATATCGCATGCGTGTGATTGTTGTCATGTCAAGCATGATTACCATGAGGCTAAGTACTTAATTGATATAACTCTTGAATGCCTGTGGATGAAGGCTAATTGCTCAAATTGGGATAGTTTGATCAAAGGTACATATGATATCACTTTTTCAAGTGGTACATATTCAAAACAATTTTCAAACAAACATGAAATCGAAGTGTTTCAATTTTTGCAAATTGGTCTATACTTGTGTGCGTCACATAGTAATGTTAACCTAATAATCGGAACAAGAGCATATAGTGTAAATAAGAATCACATCATGATTAGTAAAGGCTGATCTTTGATTGGGCAAGTGGGGTGCTTTATTCATGACCTTCCCCTCTCGTACCTAAGTTCCCGAGCTAGGACACTTTGGGGATGACAGATAAGTGGGCTTTGGCACGAGTCTCGAGTTTCTTAAATTTCAAAAAAATATTTAGGTGGTGACTCTGAAATCTAGCAAAGCAGTCTATTTTTGGCATTTTGATTCAAAATTGATTTTTCAAAAGATTTTTCGGATTTGGACTCATCTATGTTTATCTATTTCACATTGCACTTGTGGAATCATATTCAGAACCACGGGAGTCTGAACTATGGAACTAGTCGTATTCGAAAGGAGCACGAAAAGCAAGCTACATCAGCGGTGAGAGATTTTCCTGATATGTTTCCGGATGAATTACCTGGCTAACTTATCGATAGAGAGATTGAATTTACAATTGACGTAATATCGGGCACACAACCAATTTCTAAAACTCCCTACCGTATGTCCACTATTGAAATAAAAGAATTGAAAACTCAGCTGCAGGAATTGCATGATAAGGGATTTATTCGTCCAAGTACTTCGCCGTGGGGAGCGCCGATTCTTTTTGTGAAAAAGAAAGATAGGACCTTCCGACTATGTATTGATTACAAAAAACTCAATAAGGTAACAGTGAAGAATAAATATCCATTGCCACGTATTGATGTTTTATTTGACCAGCTGTAGGGGGCCCAGGTATTTTCAAAAATTAATTTGAGATCAGGCTATCATCAGTTGAAAGTGAGGGCTGAAGATATTGAAAAGACTGTTTTCCGAACCAGGTATGGACATTATAAGTTTTTAGTCATGTCTTTTAGAGTCACTGATGCGCCTGCATCATTTATGGATTTGATGAACAGGATTTTCAAACCTTTCCTAGATGACTTTGTTGTTGTATTCATTGATGACATTTTGATTTATTCGAAAAGTAAAGATGAGCATGAACAACATTTGAAAATGACTCTTCAAACACTTAGGGAAAAGCAACTGTATGGAAAATTAAAGAAGTGTGAGTTTTGGCTTGATGAAATAACGTTTTTGGGGCATATTATTAATAGAAATGGTATCTCAAGTGATCCTCAGAAAATCGAAGCAATTATTGGTTGGCCTACTCCGGCTAATGTGACAGAAGTTCATAGTTTAATGGAGCTGACTAGTTATTATTGGAGGTTTGTTAAAGATTTCTCAAAGATTGCAGTGCCATTGACCCAATTGACTTGGAAAGGAGAATCGTTTGAATGGATAGACCAAAGAGAATCTGCATTTCAAGAACTAAAGACAAGATTGACTACAACTCCAATCCTTACTACACCCTTAGGTACGGTAGGATTTATGATTTATAGTGATGCATCTTATAAGGGTTTGGGTTGTGTTTTAATGCAGAATGGTAGGGTGATTGCCTATGCCTCCCGACAACTGAGACTACATGAGAAAAACTATCCAACACACGACTTAGAACTTGCCGCGGTTGTGTTTGCATTGAAAATATCGCGTCACTACATGTATGGAACCAAATGTGAAGTGTACACCGATCATAAAAGCCTAAAGTACTTTTTCACACAAAAGGAATTGAACATGCAACAAAGACGCTGGCTTGAACTGACCAAGGACTATAGATTCACTACCACCTAGGCAAAGCCAACATTATAGTAGATGCACACTCGGTAGAAAGAATGTGGGAAATCTAGCTTGTTTGCTCATAGATCAAAAAGAATTGCTATTAGAGTTTGAACGACTTGAAATTGAAGTGGTATCTTTTGAACAAGATAGCTTGATAGCTGCAATGTCTGCACATCCTGTAATTATTGAAAAAATCAAACAAAAGCAAAAGAATGATGAATTTTTGAAGAAGATTTATGATGATTTTGACACTAAGCCTAAACCAGGGTTCACAATTGAAGATTCTGTGTTGAAATTTCAAGGGAGGTTTTGTATTCCTAATGATACAGATTTAAAAAGGAAAATTTTGAAGGAAGCTCACAAGTCAGTGTTTGCCATGCATCCAGGAAAAACTAAAATGTACCAAGATTTAAAGTAAGTATATTGGTAGCCCAACATGGAAAGATAGATTGTCAACTTCAATTCTAAGTGCTTCCAATGTCAACAAGTGAAAGCGGAGTATCAGAAACCAGCAGGCTTGCTTCAGTCTCTCCTTATTCCGGAATGGAAATGGGAACATATCACCATGGACTTCGTTGTTGGCCTACCTCAAATGCCTAGAGGTATGGACTCTATTTGGGTTATAGTAGATAGACTGACTAAGTTTGCTCATTTTCTTGCTGTAAAGACTTCTTTTACTGCATATAGACTTGCTACTATCTACATTGATGAAATTATTTGATTGCATGGGGTTCCAGTGTCCATTGTATCAGATAAAGATCCTAAATTTGTTTTTAGATTTTGGCATAGTCTACAGGATGCAATGGGAACAGAACTTTCATTGTCTTCGGTGGAAGGAATGAGAGCTTTTATTGCCGAGTTATGCTGTTTAAATAGATGTTAGGTCTTTGACAAAGAATACATTTGATAAATGAATAACATAAATGAATGAGTGGCTGGATGAATGCATGTATGTATGAATGTATGTACGATTATATGTATATAAAGGAGAGAGGTGAGCTAAAGCCCAGTGAGTAATACTATCTCTATAACGGTGGGCCACAGAATTATAATCCCCGGGCAGGGGTGTAGGCCGCTGTATTATAATCCCCGGCAAGGGTGTAGTATATTGCCGAGTGCAAAGATTGCTTCCAAATATGAACTTTCATGTCAAGCTAAAAATATTTATATATGCCGAGCACGGAAATGATTGCCTGAACCAAAGAAGGTAGATAAAAAAAAGTAGATATATTAGCAAAAAAATGGACCATGGTATTATTACCGCCGTGTGAGGGTGTAGACCTGCGGTATTATAACCCCCGGGTGAGGGTGTAGGCCGTGGTATTCTAACCCCCGAGCATAGGTGTAGGCCGGGGTATTCTAACCCCAGGGCATGGGTGTAGGCCACGTTATTCTAACCTCTGGGCATGGGTGTAGGCCACGGTATTCTAACCTCCAGGCATAGGTGTAGGCCTTTGCTAATGCCGCTTCATGCCGAGTGCGAAGATTACGCTGTACTCGGAGACTTTAACTGATTTTAAGTGGCGACCAAGTACCAATATGGCAAGGACTTTGAATAATGCATCCTGTGTCAGTGATGGCCAGTATCGAATGAGGTAGACGTGTTAATCACAAAGAATATTGCTTCACTTGTAAGGAATGGCCAAGTAGATATTGGGCCAACTATTTAATTGCCGAGTAAATTTTGGGCCAATTAGTATTGTTCGGTTTGCGTTTAGTCCAATGTAGACTTGCCCCATTGCTTTCAAATGATAGGCGTTAGTCGGAAGGAATGCAGATTGGTCTTGCCCCATTGCCCTATGTGGCGGGGTAGATTCGACTTTGGTAAAATGACGGCGTGCAAAAATATGCGAACTGTCAACTGCCAAATGCGAACGGCCGACTACCAAGTGTGTAATGTATTTCCCCAAAATTGGCGCTTGTTTGGAGCGGTGCGAAAATGAGCGGGAGTTTGTAACTAAAGTAAATTTCATTGCAATGTTTGTACCAAGTTGGCTGAGTATGCATGCATAAGAGAGGTACAGAGATGATGATTGACTAATAAATGGCCAAGGTAACGCAGGTAACATAATGAATGATCAAGGAAGATGGAGGATTATATCCTCGCCCCAAGATACTGTTACTGAAATTGCATGCCAATCAATTAAACTACCAAGTGGCCGAATTGAAAACGCCAAGTGAGAGTTGTTCAATGAGTTCGGCGATAAGCGTTGAGCCGATTAAATTGTACCATTGTCATGGAATTAGATGGAAAATTGCTTCCATTGCCGTGAATATGTAACATTGGATCGCCGTTGCCCCATTGCTTGCGAATGACGTTAGGTATTCAGAAGAAATTCTGATTGGACGTTGGCCAACATTGACGAGAAGTAAGCCGAGAACAAAGTATAGTTGCCCTACTGCGCTCGAGTGAGTGGTTATTTGGAAGGAATCCAGAATAGACTTGAGCCAAAATTGCCGACTGATACGGGTTGTTATAGTGGCGGGAAGACGCCAAAATTGTTGAATACGGCATTGATCAAATGTCATGCATAGCGGCAAAAGTATTGTTTGAGTTGCGATGGATATTTTCTAGTTGTTGAATTTGCAAAATCAGATCGTACGAATGTGTCCAGCAGACTCCAAATAGTTGGAAACGACTGTTGGATCATTGGAATTGGGCTCCAGATGAATCTCATGGCTTGGATTGGTTTAGAATTGTGAGTGGTTGAAATCTGCAAATTTAGGGTATGGAATTTGCAAAATCGGACCATATAGATGTGTTCAAAATGTCCCAAATAACTAGAAATGACTATTGGATCGTTGTGATTAGACCGCGGATAGTGCAATTTGCATGTTACGGAGCCGAAAGTAAAAGAAATCCAAGTGGGTCTTGCCCCAGTAGGCGGTATACGACCAAGTGCTGAATAAAGGATCGGCGAAGATGGATAATTATGTCCTAGCTTCATGAGCCTTTTGTTAAAAATACATGCCGATCAGACACGATCTGACCGTTGATCTATCATGTAACGTTCCCGAGTTGCCGATTTATTGATGCTAATCTGAGACTCGAAATTTGCAAAATTGGACCTAAAAAATGGATTCTACACGGTGGAAAACAAAGAGCTAGGCATCCTCAAAGTTATTGGAGCATCCAATTAATCGGAATGTAGTAAGATGCAATGAAGCACTTTGTGCAGAGAAGTGAAGGATAAATCCTTATTTCATCATCTTCATCTTCATGCTGCATGTCATGGAAGGCATAATGGTCCAGTTTTGAACTCGTGACTTTGAGGCCCTGTATCTCCTTCGTTTTAAGTTTGACTTTGACCTGGTCTGTCGTGTTAAACTCGTCTCAATGAGTGCTTCACACTGGTTTAGTCAAAACCAGCTTTCAGTAACTTTTAAAATTTTAGTTTTCTGTAAATTTGGTCTGTTTCGCAACTACCAGTGAACTTTGGTGACCTCTTGGCTCCTCGGGTTGGTGGGTTTGGACTCCTTGAGTTGACATGAATCTTCTAGTATATTCAGATGTTGATTTTGACAAGCCGAGATGCTAGTTCCATGCCTAGAGAGAAATGCCGATCAATATTGCTACTGAGAAATCATGAGATTCGTGCCGAAGAGGTAGGTGAATTGATATTGTTTGTTCCGAGTGCCCAATGCTGTGGAACATGTTGCCGAGATGTTACTCAAAGAGAACAACTAAATCTGTTCTCGGCATCACGGTTGAGGTATCGAATTTAGTCGAATTTGTGCGACTAAATTTTGACAATCGGAGGTATTGTCTTCCTAAACGGCCGGTTAATGCGGAATGGATGTCAAGTAGAACGTTCATGCGTGGACATGCCGAGTAGCTTTCTGCAAGTTGCGTTGCCACTACTGGGTTGCTTAGATGCCAAGTAACAATGGGCAACTTGGGTGAGCTGTAGTGATGCCGAGAAGGGAAATAGCTATCGAACAGCCTTATAGGGTTGCCGAACATCTCCATTGTCGGTTTGTTGAACAACCTTAGTTGAAGAACTTGTGATTCTAGCTTAAACCAAAATGATTGGAAAGCTGAGGAACTTAAGTTGTGTGCCAAGTAAGTGGCGCCAAAACACCTGGATCCCTTTTGTTTATAATGTGATGACTTAGCCGAGAGCTTGGTCGGCATCACTTAGGGCTGCAATTGTAGCCACCATGATTATGTATACTTGAACCAATGAGCGTGGTGATGGAATTGTGGTGCCAAGCATCCAGAAATGGTTGAACGGCTGCACGAATTTAACAAGGTGGTGGCCGAATAACTTATGCTTGGCCGAGTAATGTGATGTAGGAAATGGGAATTTTTGAATAATGTTGTTGACTAAGCAACTTGATAAAGTTGCCGAATAATGTTGCTACTTTAAAAAAAAAAGAGAAAAGAAATATATATATATATAATCCCCAATAGTGTTCTCTGCAAACTGATATGTATAAAATTTCTAATAATGGTCTTGGCAAAAAGGTAAGGGTTATAAGGGGAACAATGTTTTCGGCAAAGTTCTAATGCCATTATATATATAAAATTTATTTTAATAGTCGAATTGATTGTAGCTGCTAGAGTGCTGAATGGAAATGTAGGTGATAAAAGTTAGTTCCCAATTTTTAGAGAGAGAAAGTAAAGACCCAAGTTTGGAGTCCATAGAAATTGTTAGTATAGATATATATGTATGTATATTCCAAGAAAAATTTCATCAATCAACTTGAACAGTGCGAAGTGCACTTGCATAAGTTTGTAAAGTGCCAACTAACAGCTTTAACAGATTGAACAAGAAAATTTCATCACTTAGCTTTAATATGCCGAAAAGATGCTCTTTTCAAGAAAAGTGAAACCCATTTGTAGAGAGAGAAAAAGGAGATGCAAAAGATTCACAGTGAACAAAATGCTCTATTTTGTAAGCATAAAACATATGTATATCCAATCCAAGAACCAATCTTAAAATAATTTTCAGAGAGCAAATAAATCAAAAGTGTTGTTAAATTTGTACTTACAAGAACATGTTTGTTGTGTTCTTCGTTGATCTCATTCAATCGTTCCCACATATGGCGCCAATTGTGAGGCCATGAAATATCCCCTCATATGGATTGTTGGTGAGATTCAACAAAGATAGTTCCATGAACCAACAAGAGATAAATATGGTTGATGCCACCCAACCGGGGTTACCGGCCGAGGACACTCTGATGATGAAGTTAGAATCCATGAATGAAGAGTATAGATAGTCAAGAGTGTTCTGTATGAAGTGCAGAGAAAGATCATACCTATATATCATGAGGTGACTTCCTTTTATAGACGAGGGTGAGCTGAATAAGCCCAATAGTTGGCCCCTTGGCAGGCCTCATTTGGGTTAGCCCAATAAGTTGATATATATTATTTTTTGGCTCCCACAAATAGTTTTCATGCTAGCATCGGTATGGCACCATATGAGGCACTATATGGTAGAAAGTGTAGGTTGCTAATTTGTTGGACAGAGGTTGGTGATAGGGCTATTTATGGAACCGAACTTATGCAAGAAACAACCGAAAAGATCAAAATCATTCAGCAAAGGCTCAAGACTACACAGAGCTGATAGAAAAAGTTATGCGGACCAGCGAAGAAGAGACTTAGAATATGAAGCGAGGGATCATGTATTTATCAAAGTAACATCGATGAAAGGACAAATGAGATTTGGCAAAAAGGAAAAATTGACTCCTCACTACATTGGGCCGTTTCAGATTCTTGAGAAGTTGGATCCTGTTGCTTGCTGTATCGCTTTGCCACCTGGGATGGAACAAATGCATAATGTCTTTCCATGTATCCATGCTTTGTCAGTATCTTAGAGATCTGTTCCATGCGATTGACCACCATCGGATTGCTTTAGACGAGAATGTGATTTATAAAGAATGGCCTGTGCAAATCATTGATCGACAAATGAACCAATTGAGAAACAAAACTATCCTTATGGTGAAGCTCGAGTGGAAAGACCATTATAGGAAAGAGCCCATTTGGGAAAAAAAGGATGAGATGCGGCAATGATATTCGTATTTGTTTCTGTTTAAAGGTAACTTAAGTTTGGAGAACCAAACTTTCTAAGGATGAGAAACTGTGATGACCCCAAGCTCCGTACTATTATATTATATTGATTCAATAAATTTAATTACATGATTGTGTGATTACATACTTAATTTTGTAGTTATCTATTATTACTTGGAATATATGTTCACTTATCGACTTAGAATCAGAAATTGAAAGCCCAAACGGCTTCATAAGCTAAAAGTGACTAGCCCAATAAGCTAATTAGAATATTTAGAATTTTATGGCAACTTTCGTCAAAATTTGATTCGGACCAAAATAATTAGAATAAACTGATTGAACTTAGTTAGAGTTGACCATAATTAACCAACCTTAATCGCATATGATTAGGCTAAGCTAATCACATGCATATATAAGTGATATAATCCTTACTTGGCCTCAAATACATAATTTGTCTGAGATTTTAAGAGAGGGAGAAAAAGAACTCAACTTAGAGAGAGAGAGAGAGAGAGAGAGAGAGAGAGAGAGCATGGAGAAATTGAAGGGAATTGGTAGAGAACTTGAAGGATCAAGCTAGGATACACTTGAATTCACATCCTCGGCATGGAATTCCTCCTTAAATCTTGAAAATAAAACATGTAGGTCATGAATTCAAGAAGTTATGAATCTATTTGCATGTAAGTGGACAAAATTGACTTAATTATGGAAGAATTGAGAATGATAGCATACATGCATGCATAATCCTTCATCTTTGAGTTCAATTTTCTTTGAATTCTTACATGCATGGAACTTTTACACATTTATTTAAAGAGTTCTTCATGTTTTTACACTTGTCATGCCATTCAATCAAGTTTTGAAAAGATTTGAAAAGAAATTAGGGCAATACATATCATGCATGGTTCCAACTTCATGATTTAAGTTTGATTTTGAGAATTGGGTCCATGATTTGAGCAATTGGTTTCAAATTGACTATATTTTCAAGTTCTAAAATGTTTTCCCATGTTTTTGTACCAAAAATACAAGTTTTGGCCCTTTGAATATCAAATTTGAACTTCAAACACAGTTCTGGAAATTCCAGAATTCGGCCTGTCCGCTCGAGCGAAGAAAATGTCACTCGAGCGTAAAAATTGAGCTCCCAGAAGTTATGCAAAATTTTGTAGACCGCTCGAGCGACCGAAGTTGCGCTCAAGCGAGGACCCTACTTACTCAATCTTTCGCTCAAGTGACTGTCGAGCGTATATTGAGCAGAAAATTCTTGCAACCAATACTTTTGTAGGGTTTACAGACTCCTCAAGTGACCGAAGTTGCGCTTAAGCGATCACCCTTATTTTTGAACCCCTGCTCGAGCGAAAGAAGGTGCGCTCGAGCGAGGATCCCATTTTCAGCAAATTTTGACTAACTCTTTTAAGTGCATGCTTACATTCTCATGTCATTTCAAGTACTCTTAGGCACCTATTGAGCTCATATAAACATGGAATGAATTAGAAACACATGAGGAAAATTTAATTAAAGTGGAATGGCTATCGATCGGTACTCCAATTGTGTTTTTGTTATGTGTTTTGTATAGGTGGACGTCCAAGGCCTAGTGACAACATAACCCATTGTGAGTAATAACATTATAAAGATACGTTCAAGTTATGTTACTTTCGAAAATGGTGTTGGTTATCGAAATTGATATATGAATGTGTAGACCCGACTTTCTTCACGCGTCCCCTTTCAGAGAGGTGCAAATTTGATCTCACTACAGTTCGGACTCCCGTCATGGCTCTGAATCTAATCTCACAAAGTGCAATGCGAGACTAATAAACACCAAAGAGTCCAAATCTGGCAATTGGTTTTGAAAAATCAATTTCGAATGAAAAAGCGCCAAACATGGATTGCTTTGCCAGATTACAAAGTCGCCACCTAAATATTTCGTTTTGGGAAATTTAGGAAACCCTGATTTGTGCCAAAGGCCACGTGTCCGTCATCACCAAAGTTGCCTCGGCTTGGGAACTTGGGTACGAGAGGGGAAGGTCCTTAAATGAGCACCCCCACTTGCCCGATCAAAGGATCGGCCTCTACTAAGCATGATATGTTGTTTTATAAACCTCATGTGTTCTTATTCCGGTTATTAGCTAACATTATTATGTAATGCGCGCAGCATACAAGTATAGACACAATCACGAGAATTGGAACAAGACAACTCATGTTTGTTTTTGAAAATGTTTGAAAGTGCTACTCACAAGTAGGCTAAAGCGCGGATTTGCCACCCTCAAGTGGGCTTGAAAACATGATGATTTGCCACTTTGCAAAGTGGGCTTAAAACATTCATTCGTCAAATTGTCCCAATTCAAGCAACAAAGCCTTCATCCACAGGCATTCATGCAGTTTTAAACAAATTAGCACATAACCTCATGGCAAGCATGGTATCATGGAAACACTCACACTCATGCAAGGATGCTAAAGCGTAAACACTTACAGTGTACTCCGAGCCAAAACAAAAAACTAGTTACAAATCATGCATGATCCTAACTATGTTAACAATGCCTAATGCAACACATGCAATAATGCAACTAAATAGGCTCGGCTATCTAAGATGGCATATGAAATGCAACAATTGGATACACGTATTCAAATAGGTATTAAAATACGATGCAGTTTGTATGATGCGTCGAGCCTGGCGTATGCAATACAAATGAATGAATGCAAACATGCAAAGCATAAGGTATGCTAATCAAAACGTGCCCTAAAACTAACCATCGAAAGCAGTTAAGTAAAAGGGAGAAAGAAGTGGGGTTGGAAGACATGCACAAGCACACGCACACTTATTACAACATTGCGCCCTCACGAAGGAGGGTCCGAATAAGTAAGCTAAGCTAATCTAAGTTAAGCTAATCAACTAATCTAATTAAACTAATTAGACTAATTATTACAACACTTTAACTAAGTAACAAATTAGCTAATTAAATTACAAATTCAAATGCTAACTAACAAGTAAAGCTCAAAATTTGTACTGCCTTAGTTCTATTTGAAGAAGTTGAACATGCATGCCTCGGTTTCCATCTAGAAAAGCTCTCTGATCTACTCTTTAGAGGCTCTGTTTGCAGGGTGTCTTCAAGAACTTTATGCTGAATCTTACCAAAACAATGCTGGGGAGTGCACCAGTGGCCTACCGGCCATAAATGGTGGTTGCCGGCCATCTGCTGGCCAAGAGTGTGCCTCTGCCGACCAACAATGAAGAGTTGCCGGCCACTAGTGTGCTGTAACACCAAACTGCAACAGAGCACAAAATAGAGGAAAAATTGAGGTTTTCCAGGGACATGTTTGTACCATGCCACTCCTTATCATCTCAAAATATCAAAGGAGTGGCACCATTGGGTCTAAAGCGACCAATCAAGCATTCACAATGCATGATGGCCATGGATCCAACTTGTACACTTTCAATAAATGCACAACAAACAAGACTCTAGAACCACTACCCTCTCATGGATGATCAAAGGCAATGGAGACAAAGGGAATTGGCTCATTTTCATCACTTTGAGTATGAAATGGGCCAATCCACCATGTGTTCAATATAACGTCCGATTGAACACAATGCAATGCACATATAACATGCTTATCTTGTCATGTTTTACTTGATTCAATTCTTGTCTACACATTTTAAGTTACCAAGCCATTCATTAATCAATTTATCCAATGTGAAAGTCCTCTAATGAGAAAGAGGTCAATTGAAAGATGACTTAAGACATGAGAGAGACCATGCCTTTGACTAGGAGGAACCCTCAAAAGAGGGTTAAAGCCATTTAAGCATAAGCCTCAATCCCAAGCTTAAGTACAACTTTAAGACCAACCAATCCTCAAAACAAATAGAAGAATGAAGAAATGGGAGAGGTGGCGTAAATTTTAGTGTGGGTATGACATGAAAAACAAGACTCTAACATGCAAACAACTCATGTACAACATGTTAGGAGACTTAAGCATTAAAGCTAGTGAAGAGCTTTACACTAGAACCATGCAACATCAATCCCAAATGGCCAAACCAACTATGGATAGACCTCAAACATACCAAAACAGTGGCTAAATTGTGCTGAGATGGTACCATGAAAAGCAAGAAAATCATGCTCATGTATTGGCTCATAAACAAGGCACAAAGCACACCTCTCAAAAGTGATGAAAGAGTGGAATATGTGAGAGTGTGACAAGGCTACATGCACTAAAATCATGTGATCAAGACCACTCAAAACAGAGTTAAAGCATGCTAAATCATAGCCAAAAACATGCTGGAGTGGAGCCAACACATGCTAGAATAATAGGTTAAATCATCAAGCACACTAGGCTAGTAAGCAAGATTACACCACAAGTGTAAGAAGCAAACAAGATGTACTCCAACCAGCCACAAATAGAGTTAAAACATGTCAAAAAAGTCACAAAAACATATTGAGATTAAGTAATGTGATGATAGAAAAACATGCTCAACTATTAAGCCATCAACACATGCAAACAAGATACAAGGAGGGGGGGACCACCCTCTCCTATTTTGGTTCTCAAAACCAAGTTTCTACCACTGAAAAACCTCTAAGTTTTAGTGGTAGAAAGGCCAAACAAAGGGTGTTTCAAAAGCTTAGAAAGATGGCTCAAAGGCTTTACAAGCCAAAGAGCAAAGGGAACCACCCCCTAACCACACAAGACTCAAACCAACACTTTAAGACCTTAAAAAACAGAACTTTTTTGAGACTAAAACCAGCTTCAAAGTAGCATACAAAGATGGAAAAGCAATGAACTAAGACAAAGCTTAAAAGGAGTAAACCCTTACCCTTGAAGCACATCAATAAACAGTAAGCAAACAGCCAACTTTCTGAGCCAAAAACACTCCAAGGAGCTCAAACAAGGCTTCCAAGATCCTCAATCCTAAGGTAGAGGTGTTTGGCTAAGGGTGCTAGTGCAAATATGTGAAGAAAGCACACTTTCAAGCACAAAAATATATAGAGAGAGGATTCTAGAGAGAGAGAGAGAGAAATATAGCTCAGCTCAAACTTTGTAACCATTTGCATACATATAGATGAGCTCTATATATAGAAGATACAAAAGAGCCTTGAAGAGATCCAACCATCCACGTGGGTGCAAATGAGCTCATTTCTGCAAACAGTTGTCAAAATATCTGCAAAAATATCTACCGAAACAATGGTGGCCGGCCGGCCATCAGTGGTGGCCGGCAGTGCCTCATTGATGGCCGGCAGGCCTCATCAATGGCCGACAGACCAAAGTGCATGGCCGGCAGAGCCCTACCATGGCCGGCAGTGCTCCAAAAACAACATGCCAAAAGGACCAACACATGGTCCAAGTATGAGACAGAATAGAAATAGGGTTTGGAAAGATCAAACCTGGAGCATTCCATCGCGGAATTCGAGTATTCAACGAGTAATCAAACTTGTCACTAGATGTACCTGCAAGAACATCCTAGTCTTGAGGACGGTTAAAAATGGGGTGTCTACAGAATGATTGAATGATTTATTGTAGTACTACTTATCCTTAATGAATGAAGTTCCATTTGAATTTGTAATCGTGGCATCCTTTAGTGAGGCCCTTGCCTGGGGGAGATTAATACCATGGCCCATTTACCCTTGCTTGGGGGAGATTAATGCCATGGCCCATTGACTTTTGTTTGGGGAAGATTAATACCATGGCTCATTGGTCCTCGCCCGGGGAAAACAATATCATAGCCCATTGGATAATTGAAACATAGAGATATCTGATGTTAGACCTTCCTAGTCACATTGAATATTGAACATTGATTGACCCACACGCTCCCATTGTTATTAAAGCATTATTACTCTACTGGATGTGCTACATGATTTGAATGAAATCGTTATTGATACAAGGTTGACTGGATATGTGAAAATGACATTTGTAATGATATTGAACTTTATTCATATAACCTCTTTATTCTGTTATTACTCATTGGGCATTAGGTCACTATTTATGTATATATATGTTGGTGAGCAAGTTGGGCATCAAGGATAGAGAGTGCCTCGGAGTCACCTAGTGGTCAGCCTTTTGTGTAGCTCCAAAGAAAGACCCAACTTGGACTCGTGTGGAGCCAATCAAAATCTAAACCCCTTTTTGGTTATGAACTCTTAGCTTGGTTTTTGGTATAGGGGTTTTGTGTATGTATGACTTGACAAGTTTGAAATTGTGGGTTGAATGTTGTTTTAAAATCTTTTGTGATGTATGCACTTACCTAAAGAATGGTTGTACAGTGTTAATGCGAACTCTTTTCATATATGCACAACTCAATGGGCTACTTCTATATTTTAATTTACTTCCGCTAAGCCCCATAATTCATGTTAAATCGATTTTGTTAATAGAGGCCATAGGTAATCTAAGATTACTGGCCGGTCATGATGCTGAACCTATAAGAGCGGGTTTGGGTCGTGACAATAAGTCAAAGCTGAACACCAGAAAACCAGGAGGTCTACTTTAACCTCTCCCTATTCCAAAATGGAAGTGGGAGCACATAACCATGGACTTTGTTGTTGGCCTACCTCGGACTCCTAGAGGTATGGATTCTACTTAGGTTATAGTTGATAGACTGACCAAATTTGCACATTTTCTTCCTGTGAAAATCACTTTTGATGTTTATAAATTAACCACTATATATGTTGATGAGATTGTTCGTTTACATGGAGTTCCGGTATCTATTGTATTGGATAGAGATCCAAAATTTGTGTCTAGATTTTCGAAAAGCCTGCAAAGCGCAATAGGAATAGAATTGAGATTTAGTACCACATTCCATCCACAAATAGATGGGCAATTAGAATGGACCATACAGACTTTGGAAGATGTGCTCAGAATGTGTGCTTTAGATTTTTAAGGGAGTTGGGAGGATTATTTGCCACTAGCTAAATTTGCATACAATAACAGTTTTCACTCCAATATCGATATGGCACTGTACGAAGCTTTGTATGGTAGGAAGTGTAGACCACCAATTTGTTGGATAGAAGTCGGGGATAGAGTTTTACTTGGGCCTGAAATTGTGCAAGACACTTCCGAAAAGATTAAAATCATCAAACAAAGGCTCAATACAACACAAAGCCGGCAAAAGAATTATGCGGATGTTCAAAGAAGGCCTCTTGAGTATGAGGTTGGCGATCATGTATTTATCCATGTGATTCCGATGAAGGGCCAGTCAAGATTTGGTAAGAAAGGTAAATTGTCGCCCTGTTACATTGGACCATTTCAAATTCTGGAAAGGCTTAGTCTAGTTGCTTATAGAGTTGCTTTACCACCGGGATTTGCTTTACCACCAGGATTTGAACAAATGCATAATGTATTCCATGATGTTGAGGGGTTATCTTCGAGATCCATTTCATGTGATAGACTACCATTGGATAGCACTTGATGAAAAAATAGAATATGAAGAATGGCCAGAACGGATCATTGATCGGCAAGTGAAGCGATTAAGTAACAAGTCCATCCCAATTGTAAAGGTAGAATGGAAAGAACACTATGGGAAAGATGCTACATGGGAAAAGGAGGATGAAATGTGACTACACTATCCACACTTGTTTCCGGACGGAGGTAAAATAAGTTTGGATGACCAAACTTCCTAAAGGGGGGAAGATTGTGATAGCCCTGTTCTGTGTTATGTTAATTAATCATAATTGTGTTTGTGATTATGTGCTTAATTTAAGGTTTTTTTTTTTCCTTGTTTTTTTTTTAGAGGGTAGAGGGAAGGCCCCCCTACAGAATAGGAACTTTATTCAACAAAATATCCACCAAATTGGCAGGGACCTCAGCAAGCCACACCCGCTTGTCTGGAGCTTCCTTTGCCATTTGGGCCAAGTGATGAGCCATAAGGTTGCCATTTCGCCTCACATGCGAGACACGAAAATGTAAGAATTGTTTGGTATAGGAAATGGCACATTGTAGAAAATGACCAAAACAAGCACATAGATTGCTCTCGTCTCGGATAGCCTTCACCACAGTCAGAGAATCACCTTCCAAATGAATATTGGTTAGCCCCAATTCTGTTGCAAACTCCAGTGCCTTGACAGCCGCAATGGCTTCAATACAATCGGCCTCCAGCCGTGCCGGGATTTGTTCCGAGAAGACAGCTATCTACTCACCACTCTGATCACGAATGATGACCCCCACACCACATGACTGCTGTTTTTTGAAAGTGGCCCCGTCAAAATTCACCTTAACAAAATCCCCTACCGGCGGACTCCACCTCTCCAGACCATAGCCAACTTGAAGACCCTGCATATTAGATTGTGCCAACCTAAAGTCTTGCAGCAATCTACACACCATCTGAATAGTTGAAACCGCCGATCGCTCAATACTATTGAATATGGCTGCATTCCGAAAAGACCACACACCCCAGCAAATGGCAAAAAACAACCCCAATGTATCCGCATCAGAACTCCGCCCAATTTCATATGCCCAACTCATAAAATCAAGACCAACTCCCTTATCTAGCACAAACATCAGCGAGCTGTGATGCCACACCTCCTACGCCATCGAACAGCCCCAAAAACAATGCATTAATGTTTCTGGCCCATCACCACAGCAAGTACATGTAGCGTCCATTATCAAATGCCGATGCCGAAGTACATATTTTATCGGCAGAATATTGGAGCAGCACTTCCATGCAAAGACCTTGATCTTATTGGGAATCCGAAGGTGCTAGACCCGCTTCCAAAACCAGGTAGCATGTTGCACCTCAAACCCAGACCCTCTTCCCTCCCTTAAGCTAAGACTCATCTGCAAATGGTAAGCCGAACGAACCGAAAACACACCACTTCTTGTATAATGCCACACCAACTTGTCGGGTATACCTTGACAGCAAAGAGGAATTTGCTTAATGGCTTCCACGTCCATTGCCACAAAATTCTCATGTAGCAGCCGTGAATTCCAACATCTCCTATCCTGATCAATCAAATGACAGACCAACGCATCCGCTAATAATTCGATAGGAGGAGAACAGACCAGAAATGTGTGAGGCCTAGGAACCCACTTTGCACCCCAGATCTGAACCGAGCGCCCATCCCTAATTCGCCACCTTACTCCTACTTCTAATAGCGGCCTAGCATTAATAATACTCCGCCATGTGAATGATGGATTTGACCCAATGCCAGCTTGAAGAAAATTTACAGTAGGATAATACTTGGCCTTCAAAATTCTGGCCAACAATGAGTCTGGCGACAACATCAGCCTCCACCCTTATTTGGCCAACATAGCTGTGTTGAAAGCCTTTAAACACCGAAACCCCATTCCGCCCATCCATTTTGGATCACAAAGAGCTCGCCAATTTAAGTTTAGCTGCTAATTATGTGACTAACTATGTTTTTGAATCTATATTTGTTCACTGTAGAGAAATCTGTTTGATTTTCTATTCTAAAATTTAAATTGAAGGACGTAAAGGTGACATAAACTGAAATTGACAGTGTCATTGTGACTAGCATGATTTTTAAAGCCTACCATAAAATTTAATTAAAAACTGTTTTAGATCAAAATAATTAGATCAATTTAATAATTAACTAAGCCTAATTGATTAATACTAAGCTTGGATTAGTAATGTTGATTAGTCTAGCTTCTAAATACATGGGAGATTAATGTATAAGCTCATATTTGAGCTCATTTCTCATACTTGGCTGAATTGCACTCTAGAGAGAGAGAGAGAGAGAGAGAGAGAGAGAGAGAGAAGGCACAAATTGTGGATTTTGGCTCAAAGCTTGGGAATTTGGAAGATAGGCTCAAGAAATTAGTTAGATTTGGGAGACTAAAGCTCCTAGGTAAGCAATTAAACTCTAAATTACGAGTTTAAGTTCATAAAAATGTGAATTCAAAGTATATATGAAGTTAGTTACATGAATTAAGCTAAGTCTAGTAAATTTGAGATTATTAGATACATGCATGTAAGAATTGGCCATAATTTTGCATATTTGAATGTAAAGCATGTTGATCATGTTATATTGAGGGTTGTTTGACATATGCATGTAAGAATTTTCATGTATTGAAACTTAATTTCAAGCCTTGAAGCTTGTTTATGCAAGATACAAAACATAGAATGTATATATGAAGTTTGTGGTTTGAAATTTCTTAAATCTACGGAATTTTGAACTACGGTTGAAGTTATCTTCAAATATATGTTTTTGGGAGTGTTCTTGCATCTTTGAGTGAGTTATGCATGAAATTGGACCTTTGGAAATGTGTTTTGAGCTTCAAACACAATTATGGAGATTCCAAAATTCTACCTGTCCACTCGAGCGAAGAAAGTCTCGCTCGAGCGTAAAAATCAAGCTCCCAGAAGTTTTATAGAGAATTACACGGTAGCTCGAGCGGCAAAACTTGCCCTCAAGCAAACCCTGTTTTGTGAGACTCATCGCTCGAGCGACAAAAATCTAGTTCAATCATAAAAATCATGCAACCAATACTTTTACAGAGTTTTACAGACCGCTCAAGCTACCAAAGCTGCGCTCGAGCAGAGTCCCCTGTTTTAGAAATTTTGAAATGTTGTTTCATGTTCCAATTTCCGTTCTCTTTCATTTCTAAGCACTCTTAGGCATACATTGAGCATTGTAAATGAACTAAAGAAATAAGAAAAAGGCCTAAGAGAAATAAATAAGTAAGGACATATTGAATTTCTTGTGACCCAATGTGTTATGAAACTTGTAGGATCAAGCGTGAGGGCAAATCCATCGACGGAACACTGTGAGTAATATCATAGTAAAGATATTTTCAAGTATATTATTTTCCAAATGCTACTTCTATATAAGCTTCATGTTGATTTGAATTATGAATGAGTATTCAATATGCCTAATTTTTATATAAGGCTCTGCGAAGAACATGATTTGGGCCCAAGGCCGTTTGATATGTATGAATTGGGCCTAGGGCCATTTGATACGTTTTGATATGTATGAATTGGGCCTAAGGCCGTTTGGTACGTTTGATATGTTTGAATTGGGCCTGAGGCCATTTGCTAATTTTGAATATTTTGATAGGCCAAAGGCCATTTGAATAAAAAGGTGGTCATGATCATGAATATGAAATGCGCATAAATATGAATAAGAAAAATAATGGGCCTTAGGCCGTTTGATACATTTGAAGTATTTGAATTGGGCTCAAGGCCATCTGATGGATATGACAAAGTTAAGCAATGGGCTCGAGGCTGGTAGCTATGTTCGATAAGAATCTAAAATGGGCTCGAAACCATTTGACGTGTACAACAAAAACACAGAGTGGGCTTAAGGCCATTTGTATATGAAATTACGGGGTTGATGTACTTAATGTGAACCTCATTCATATAATCCCTTTTCTTTGGTATTATTCACTGGGCTTTCTCTCCCTCTTATTTATATGCATGTAGGTGAGCAAAGAGATGTCCAACCTCAGCCTCAGTGAAGAATGTGAGAGAAATCCAAGTTTTGTGCAGTCAGCCCGGGTGTCTCACGCACGAGACTTTGTTTCGTCTACTCTTTTGCTACCTTGGTGGTCCCGTTGGATCACCTATGTCTATAAGCTTTCAGTTTGATTGACTATGTGTATGAAAGTTCTTGGATGTACAAGATGTTAACTCTGTTTATATGGTGTGAATTATTATGGAATACGTTGAAATGTTTTTGATATATCATATAAGCACAACTCTTTATACAAAATTTTTAAGTCTGTTTCCGCTTTGGCCCCTTTATTACTATTACGATACTTTTAATCATGTCTAAGGGCATAGGTAATCTCATGATTACTAGTCGGTTATAACCTTAATCTATAGGGGCGGGTTCGGGTCATGACAATAAATATCTAAGACATTTGTGGAAATCTTGCAAAAAAGGTCGAAATTCCCAAAAATGCTCTATTCCTGGACAATTTAGCCAGCCGTATCATTATGTATCTAGTCGATTGTATTTTTATTTGGCTATGAATTGTTGGTGAACTGAAAAATACATTGTTGGATTAATAAGATAGAGTTAGCATGATTTGAAAGGAGAAACAAATATTTTAGAGGATTCCAATCCTTCTATTCATTCACAATATATCTTTTTCTTGATTTATTTGAAAGAAGGCAACATTTTGAGTTTTGAAAATGTGAGCCTCGAGACATGGTGGAAATGTCTGGAGCTGTGCAACCAAACAAAGTTTGAAAGGCTTTCAATTGGTCGAAAAAATATTTTGGCCAAAACAGGTACTTGGTTGGGATTTCAAGCTTAACTCTCAAGTTTCTTGATGAGGAACTCATAAGATCAGCACACCTTAATTTTCATCATTGGGTAAGGCCGATCAAAATGTGGTGTCTATAGTACTACACACTTGCCAATTAATCTTGACTCAATCTTTGCCAAACAACTCTTCAGGTTTGTCCTCCAAAGCAATATTTCTATCTTGTTGGAAGAGCATGTCCAAGACTTGCATTGCCAGATGTCAAAGTTGTTAGTCCCATCGAACTTCTCAACTTTGAACCTCGCGTTGGAGCCCGTACTCTGTTGCGTCGGTTTACTTGAAGAAGCTTTCGTTTCTGCTATCTTTCCTATAATTTTCATGGACCACCAACCAAATGTATTTCGCAGAAGCGAACGAACGTCCCAAGTCAAAACCTGGAGCTTTAATACTAATTTATTATGCGGAGAGCATCTAGAACACTCAACCACCCGAAAGGTTGATGATGGTTATGAATGTTGAGAACAAGAACTAGAATGATAACAAGAATAAAAATATCTATATGGAGAGAGTGTCACGATTCCATCCCACCCCTATACGATAGTGAAGTGACTGGCCAGTAATCCTTGATTACTAGAGACCTAACTTGACAAATCACAAAATAAACTAAACTATAATGGGGCTTACCAATGGAATTTCCATTACATTAAACTGATAAGTCTATTGGAGCAGTGCATAGGTAGATATAAAATGAAACAGACAACTTCTTATTTAACTCTTGAATAATTTACATCATGTACATAGGTTGCAAAAGGAACAAATACTTACATCCATAAAGTACGAGAACCTATTAACTATTACATAAACACCCAAAAATTGTTCTTCAAAGAGCAAAATCTCAGAAAGAGAAAACAAAAGAAAAGGCTCTTCAAAACAAGTCCCTCAAGTCGATGGCCTCTATTGCTTCTGAGGTTGATCACCTATATATATATATATGTATGTATATAACAGGGTGAGTGAAATCCCAGTGAATAATATCAAGGTAAAGTGGTAAATGAATGAATTCCAAGCATTTGCAAAGTATCCATTTCAATGTATAATTCAGAAAGCATTCAAACATTTCATACGAATATCTTATAGTCAAAATTATGATAACATGGTACATCTAATAGAGAAAACAAAAATGCCATTCTTGGTCATCGAGGGGAGATTTCAATAACGGCCATGACACAAAAATAAACATCGCCCTATGGTTAGGACTCACTAAAGGATGACATTACTAGATTCATTAAAATATGGAATATTCATTCATTTGGAAAAAAATAAGTGTTCCACAAAACAAACATGTCTTCAAGTTTTCAAAAGTAATTGTTGAACATAACTTTATATTAATATTATGCACAAATGGCTTATGCTTGGTATTACTTCTTTATGATCTCGACTTACACAACACAAATACAAGTATGGATGAAACAAAACAAAAATGATTAAACTATCCTAACTTAGCTTTTCTTTTCTAATCAACTTGATTTAAGTGGGTTTATAGTTGTGTTTAACTTTTATTTCGGTTTAAAACAAGTACAAGGGTGTCCAAGGGTCAAAAGAATCAAAAATAAAACAAAACGGACCAAAACTCTATCTTCTGCATGTGCGGGGGTTGGGGCACTTGCGGGCCGCACGTGCAATTATTTCAAAATTGAAATTGGTTTTGGGATGGTCTAGCTGCACGTGCGGCTATGATTTCACAACACGTGAGGGAAATGGCTATGAAGCTGTTGTTCAAACTTATCTTTTGTTCTAACTCATTATTTCCCATTTTCTTAGCTTGGGGACCATAATAAATGATGTTAAAGCATGCACAATTAATGGAAAAACATGAAGCTATGATCTTTTCCAAAAGAACAACATCAAAGATATAATTTAATTTAAAGATTCAAGAATCATAACTTAGGTTTTGTCGAGAATTTTATGAACTTCAATTATATCCAAAGTCTCTCCTTTTTGAACTTTCAAAACATGAATTTAGATATGTAAAATCATTGGAACCACGAGAAGTCATGAGAATGCTCCCTCTTATGAATCATAACTATCAAAAACAAGATCAAATCAATAAGAATTGGAAGCCTCCTACTTATTCTTCAACTTACTTCAATTTTCTTCATTTTTTCTTTCCTAATTCAATTTGATCCTAACCTTTTCTCAATCTTAGGTAGCAGGTGGATTTGCTACAAGAATTAGAAGTGGAATCTTACCTTGAGACACTTTCTAGGATGAATTTGAGCTAGGGTTTCCTTTTGCCTCTTCTTTGTCCTTTCTTTTTCTTCCTTTACGTTTCTCTTTTCTTTCTTTTTTTTTCTTCTCTTCTTGCTTTCATGATTTCCAACCCCCCCCCCTCTCTCTCTCTCCCTCCTCTTATACTACCTTCTTATATGACAAAAATGGGACAAATGTGGTGTAGGACAAATAAGGTAAGGTATATGTATGCTTCCCTTACTTGTGTACTTACTAATTCACTAATCCTACTTACTTAACTTGGTTTAATTAAAACTAAGACTAATTAGTCAAGGTTTAATTTAATCATACTTAACTTAATTAATCTTGATTAAGGTTCACTAATTATACTTGATTATCACTAATCCCAATTAGAAAAATAACACATAGCACCAAAATGTGAGCACATAAATCTAAGATCTTTAAGCTTCTCAATTAGTGCGTAGGCACATCCTAGCTATCACCAATCAAAAGTCATCTCCTAACTCAAGGTAGAAAACATATAAATTCTACGATAAAGGTTTTCAAAACTAACTTCCTTTTCTCTAGTTCCTAGCAAGCCTTAGTTCACATAAGTATATAATAAAAGGCATGAATGCAAGAATAACATGATACGCATCATGCATGAAATGGTTAGTTGTCACATTCTTCCCACCGTAAAAAGTTTGGTCCTCCAAACTTGTCTTACCTTTTATAGGAAATAAATCTAGATACCTCTTCCTCATCTCATATTCTCTCTCTGAAGCGGCTCCCTTCCCATAATGGTCCTTCCACTCAACTTTCACTATTGGAATGGATTTGTTCCTCAATTGTTTAACTTGGCGGTTGATGATCTGAATTGGTTGTTCTTCATACTCTAAGTTTTCATCAATAGCTAATTGGTGGTAGTCTATAACATGAAAATGATCCCAAACAGAACTGTGTAACATAGAAATATGGAATATATTGTGAAGTTGCTCCATTCCTAGCGGTAGTGCTAGTTGGTAAGCCACTGGACCAATTTTCTCCAAGATCTAAAATGGTGCTATATAGCGGGGTGATAACTTACCTTTCTTTCCTAAGTGAGATTTTCTCTTTATTAGAGTTACTTTTAATAATACGTGGTCTCCAACATCAAACTCTAAGTCCCTCCTCTTCAAATTACATAACTCTTTTGGCAGCTTTGGGTAGTCTTGAGTCGTTGTTAGATGATCTTTTCAATAGTAACTTGTACAATTTCTGGCCCTAACAATGGTTCATCTCCTATCTCTATCCAAAAAATTGGTGATGTACATTTCTTCCCATATAATGCCTTGTATAGTGCAATGCCGATGCTAGCTTGAAAACTATTGTTGTAGGCAAATTCTACTAATGGTAGGTGATTTTCCCAGCTTCCTTGAAAATCCAAATGAAGCATATCCTCCAATGTTTGAATAGTTCTTTCGGTTTGCCCATTTGTTTGTTGATGGAAGATAGTGCTAAATTCAATTTAATACCCATGGCTTTTTGCAAACTTTGCCACAATCTGAACATAAATTTTGGATCTCTATTAGAGACAATAGAAATAGGTACTCCATGCAGTTTAACAATTTCACCTATGTATATGGCAGCAAGTTTGTCCACATTATAAAAAGTTTTCACATTTCCATTCTGGAATAGGAAGAGATTAAAGTAAACATGCTGGCCTTTGATGTTCTACCTTGACCTATTGGCATTGGAGACAATGTGAACAAATTCAGCAGTATCCTTTTTCATGTCGGGCCACCAATAAGCATGTTTAAGATCATGGCACATTTTTGTGTTCCTTGGATGCATAGCAAATTTGGAATGATGAGAATTCTCCATAACATTCATTTTTATTTTTGGAAATCTCGGACACACAACCTGCCTTGAAATTTCAACACCTGATCTTCTATAACAAATCCCGGTCTTGGCTTTGACTCCATTTCATCGTAAACTTTCTTAAAAGAACTTATTTTTCATTTGCCTTTGCTTGATCTCCTCAATTATTACTCATTGTGCTGTATTTGTAGCCAACACTCCTCCTTGCTCACATAACACAATCTTCATTTCTATTCTTTCTAATTCTTGAAGTATTTCTTACTGTCTTGTAAGCAAACACGCCAAATTTCATGTGCTCCCTGTAATTGGTCAAACAAATTGTCAATTCTGGGTAAAGGATATTTATTCTTAATGGTTACCTTATTCAGCTCCCGGTAGTCGATACACAACCAAAGCATTCCATCATTCTTTTTGATAAATAAGATCAGTGCGCCCTAAGATGATGTACTAGACCAAATAAACCCCTTGTCTAACAATTTCTGCAATTGAACTTTCAATTCTTTCAATTTTGAGGGTGACATTCTATATGGAGTCTTTGAAACAAGCTAGATACCTGGTATAAAATCAACAGTAAGCTCAATTTCCCAGTCTATGAGACCTCCTAGTAGGTCATTTGGAAAACATCTAGAAACTCTCTAACCATTGGAATGTTGTCAAGACTAACATCTATTGTCTATATATTTAAGATACTACGCAAATAACCCTTGCATCCCTTTTTAAGTAACTTAGAAGCTTTTATTGATGATATTAAATAAGGCAAGGGAACAATTCCATTGCCTTCAAAAGAGAATTCATTCTGCTCTGGAGGTTGGAATAAAACCCGTTTGGACACAAAATCAATAGTGCCATGATACTTGGACAACCAATCCATGCCCAATATAACATCAAAATGATCCATGTCTAGAGGCATTTAATCAACAACAAGCTAACATCTCCAATTAAAATATCACATGCTGGACAAATAGATGCTTATAACATGGAACCTCTAGACAATGAAGAAACATATAAAAAATATTCCAACGGCTCCAATGGTTTATTCAACTTATTAGCAAATAATTTTGAAAAAAAGGAATGTGTGGAACTGAATCAATTAACACGCAAGCATTTGAAGCACAAATTGAGAGGATACCTGAGACAACCAACGCAGTGTTTTGGGTGTCTCCTTGGACAAGTGTAAAAACTCTCCATTGCCTGATGTTCTCTCTTCCTACAACAGACTTGCATTAAGCTTTGGTACTAAAGTTGAACTAGATGAACTGGCAGTGGATCTATTATCACTTTGCCAAGGTTGTGGACAATTCTTTGCTAGATGGCCCATTTTCCCACATAGGAAACATGCTCCAAAAACCCGATAGCAAACTCCGCGATGTTTCTTTACACACTCTAGACAAGTTGGTATTACATTGCCACCTTGGTTGAAATTGTCGAATCCTCCCGTGTTTGGCCTTTTATTCACAATGCCACTAGTCTCCTACTCACTTCAGATCCTTGCCTTTTTCCTTTCCACCCTGAGGATTTATTTTGTGTAGTTAGTTTGTGGCTATATTCCTTTAAATGTATGCTGTGGAATGTTCATACTTGTGTAAAATTTATTATTTCAATATCATGCTCTAACCTTGATTTAATACACCTAAATCAAACAAGAAACTTAATTGGGGTGGTATTGGGTTTTCGATCACTTACATGAAACCTATGAGATAATGGTGTATAACTTTCAAGAAATGATTGTTGCAATGAATTTCTCAATTAAAGGTTAAGTCTTGCGTAGGTGGTTGTTCGGAACCCTTGAATGGATAGATTATATTATGATCCTAGGTGGTTTTTAGTGTGATAAGGTTGGAGGAGGTTTGGGTGTTGACCCTTATTTTACCTTCTCTTCTGAGGTCCTCAAATGGTGCTATACGGTATGCAATCGTTGTAGGCATCAGGGGTAAGGTCTGCAAAGTAGCAAAAAAGAGGGCATACTGAATAATCTGAGTCCAATTCTTGCAGTTGAGAGGATGAAATTTCTTTGAGGATTTACAGATTACTAACACCTAACAGGTAACCCTTTGCTTGTTTACTTGATTATCATACTTCATTGCTTACTGTAAATGTGATTGTGTATTGGATTGGGAAAAAAAAGATGGGGTACGTGTGGATTTACTGGACATTCCAAACTCATGGCGTTTCATGCCAGGTGTTGAAGAAACCTACATGAACGATGGTGAACCAGATGCCTTTGAAGACTTTTGGTTATTGTAGAAGAATTTAGAAGATTATTTTTGTTTAAGTCCATCTGTAATCGTACTTTCTTTTGTGAATGTAATATTGATAGAACTTCTTGTTTGTAACAAAATTATAACTTTGTACTTATTATTTTGCTTATATATATATATATATATCTTTTGTGAACCTATCCTCATCCTTCCATCAGCTTATGTAGACTTTGTGTTAATACCTTGTTAAGATCTGTAAAATAAAAAATAAAAAAAAAATAAAAAAAATTAGCCTTACTGTCTAAGAAGATTATACTTTGAAGGGAGACTATATTGATTCCTCCGATCTTTCCTGGCATCTTACTAAGTTACTGACCAAAGGACTCGTTAGTGATGTTACCTATACTTCAACCCTTAGAGTAGAATTTGGGGCATCATAACTTGGTATCAGAGCCTAGGTTCAACCCTTAACCCGTGTTACCTGATTCGCGACTCTAGCTGCCTTTTTCCATATACACTAGTGTATTATTATAACAATATTCTATATCCTTTTTCCTTATACACTAGTGTATTATTATAACACTATTATTTAATATCAACTTAAAAGAGACTAATAATAAAAATATTTTTCTGCCGTAAGATGTCATCAAGCAATGGCCAAACGCACGACGTTAGCAATGATACATGGAGGGTTTTCCATTTCCAGGGTAGGAGAGCTTTGTCTATCAACACCCTCCACATCAGATGACAATTTGAGTTGGCTGCTGAGGAAAAGATCATCAAGGAAATGCAAAAGATAGAAGAAGACAATTTTTATTACAGTACGGATCAAAATCGATCTCTAATCTAATGATGGCTACAATACCAGAGCTGGGAAGCAAAGTGGACACTCTACATGGAACAGGATGACCAGAAGTTAACCACACTAATACATCATGCCTTGTCAGATGGAGCACAATTTAGGAGCCCTAGGAGGTTGACCAACCTATGGAGATCGAGCTGTAATCAATACAACTAGGAACCAAACCTGCTTTCCCTATTAATGTGTCATTTGAGTACACTCCCCACTCTCCCTTCTATACACCGGGACAAGTAGCCGACTCATTAGAGGATGAAGACTGGAGGAATACTCCGATTGGCTCAGGAGTAACTAGGACTAGAGTAGGAACCTATGTGCTTATATGTAAGCTGTAATAGTTAAAGTGTGGATATAACACACTTCGGATGTCATATGTAACCTTTTGTACTGATGCCTATCTATATATATGAAGTTGCATTGTGTGTTTCCTATATTTGTTGTTTACTACTTGCCCTTATTATTTCAAATACCCCAGGACGATTAAACCTTAAGTACAAGACTAGTTAATTATTCTTGAGAAATTGTCTCCATAGTTAGAACCTGACTTATGTCTTACCACGTGCTATGAACAGAATTTTAGATAAATGTGCCAATGACTATATTGAAACAAGTAACAATGCTCGAGCACACGAACAACAGCACGCTAGGAATACAATACCAAGGAATCAACACCCCGAGAATGGACCTAGACATGCAAGGTTAAAATCCCAAATCACATTGGGAACCAAATTCTGGAAGAATTGGGACAATTGAGAGGGAACATGTAAAATAGTAGGACCATCTATTTTCAGAATTTAGGAAGCCAATGCCACTAAAATTTACTAGAGTACCCGACCTAAAAGTCGTAGAGAATTGGCTTCGCCAGATTAAAAAGATGCTAGATACATTGGGAGTTACTGAGCTTATCGGCAGTATTGCCCTAGCCAGGTATGAATTAGATGATGAAGATGACAATTGGTGGGCACTAATGAAAATCACCCGCAATGTTGCCATTATGATCTAGGAGTAATTCAAGGAACTGTTTTTTAGGAAGTATTTCCCTAATACTATCCGGTAAGAACGAGTCCTGGAATTCCAAAAGCTTGAGCAAGAAAACATGACTGTGGCACAATACACTGTGAAATTTGAGAGCTGGCCTACTATGCTACTCTATATGTAGCGGGTGATGAGGAAAAGACAAGGAAGTTAAAATGAGGGTTAGACCCTACGATTAGTGGAAGGGTTTTAC
The DNA here is from genome assembly GCA_036172215.1 of Camellia granthamiana. Taxonomy (NCBI): domain Eukaryota; kingdom Viridiplantae; phylum Streptophyta; class Magnoliopsida; order Ericales; family Theaceae; genus Camellia; species Camellia granthamiana. The sequence continues at coordinate 78,975,047 of CM069905.1, read as the reverse complement.
CATAGCGGCTCCATACCTACGCTAAGGTACTTGACATGACCTTAGGTTTTGAATGAGAAGTGGTTGACGCCAAAATGATTTGGAATAACAGAAAGGGAAATCATTTGTAAGACCGTAGAGAAACCACACGGGAAACAAGTCACAAAATTCTTACTCCAGACCACCATCACAACAACAACGACAATAACCACATAAACATAATCAGAGAGAAAGTTTTCACCAAAATCGTTAAAACAAATTCAATGTTATCATTGCCAGCAACTAGGTGTAGCTCACCTTTTTCGCGCCCCCTTTCGGAAGTTTGAAAGAAAGCCCTACAGTTCGGACTCCTGTAATTCTGAATCTAATCTCAGAAGTGCAATGTGAAATTGATAAACACCAAAGAGTTCAAATTCGGCAAATGTTTTGGAAAATTGATTTTGAATCAAAAATGCCAAAATTGGACTGCTTTGCCAAGTACAGACTTGCCACCTAAATATTTTATTTTGGAGAAATTTAGGAAACCCATGACTCGTGCCAAAGGCCACATGTCCGTCATCACCAAAGTTGCCTCGGCTCGGGAACTTAGGTACGAGAGGGGAAGGTCCTGAATTGAGCACCCCTGCTTGCCCGATCGAAGATCGGCCTCTACTAATCATGATATGATTCTTATGTACATTATGTGCTCTTGTTCCAGTTATTAGGTCAGCATTACTATGTGATACGCACAAACAAGTATAGACTAAAATTGCAAGAATTAGAACAACTCAATTTCATGTTTGTTTTGTGAAAGGTGTTTGAATTTGCCACCTCAAATGGGCTTAAAGTTTGCGAATTCGCCACTCAACAAAGTAGGCTTAAAATTGTGAATTTGCCACTAGACATAGTGTGCTTAAAATGTACAATCGTTGAATTGTTCCAATTCAAACAACAAGCCTTCATCCACAGGCATTCAAATAGTTTTATCAAGTAAGCATTACTAGGCATGGCAATCACTTACACTCATGCAAGTATGCTAAAGCGTTAAAAACTCACCTAGTACTCCAAGCTAAGATAAACAAAAGGGTTGGAAAAATATGTATGATTTCCTAACTATACAAAATGTCTAATTCAACACATGCAATAATGCAATTAATAGGCTCGGCTATTAATATGGCATATGATTCAATTAAATGACATGCGGTCTAAGCACGTATTGAAAGAATGTATTGAAATGACAATGCGGTTAGAATGATGCGCCGAGCCTTGGTGCAAGCAATACGAGATGAATGGATGCAAGCATGAGGTATGCTAGTTGAAATGTGAAGCTCCTAAACTAACCATCAAAAGTGGTTAAGTAAAAGGGAGAAAGACATGGGGTTGGAAGACATACACATTATTACATTTTTCTCTCATGAAAGAGAGTACGAATGAATAACTAAGCTAAGCTAATTAAGCTAATTATTACAAACTGAATAAATAGCTAAACTAATTAACTAATTATTATTGCAACACTTGAATAAACTAGCTAACTAACTAATTTAAATAATTACAAAACAATTGCAACTAATGATTAAATTAAGTAACTAGACAAAGCTAATTGTTGCTCCACCTCAGGAAATGAAAGATATGCATACGCATGCTCGGTTTCCGTCGAAAAAGACCTCTGCTTCACTCTCAAAAGCCTCTGTTTGCACAATTGAACACTTCTAGAACAATTTTGCTGCCTCTTACCAACATTCTGCTGAGGTTTGCATCAGTGGCCAGCCGGCCACTGGTAAAACTTGCCGGCCACCTGCTGGCCATGGAAGTGGCGTGCCGACCATCAATGGTGCACTGCCGACCACCTGCCGGCCACTGATGCACTGGTTTTTCTTACTGTAACAGAGGACAAACAAAGCAAAAAGAGGGTATTCCCACAGATTGTTTGCACAACTCACCCCTCCTTTTCATGCACAAATCCAAGGAGTTATGAACTTAAGCCACAAACCACCAACTCCAGCAATTTCATTACATGATAACTTGTGACTCAAGATGTGCAAGTTCAATAAATGCAAAGTGAGACACACAAGAACCATCACCCTATCATGCATGATCAAGGGCAATGGAGACCTAGGAAACTTGACACATTTCATCACTTGGAGTATGAAATGTCCCAATGTTCCTTGTGTTCAATTAACGCCCGATTGAACACACAACGCGCAAGTTATTATCTTGCTCACTTTTAATCCCAAGTTTTAATTACTCTTTTTAACTTACTAACCATTCCTTAATCCAATTAAGTCACAAGGTGAATTAAAGTCCTCTAATGGAAAGAAAGCTCAAAACACAAGTTGCTTTGGGTATGAAAGAAGTATCGTACCGTTGGCAATGAACCCCCTAAGGGATTAAATCATTAAGTATGAAACCTCAATTTTACACTTAGACAAACAAGTGACTTGAAACTACTTTCAAAGAAAAATTAAAAGCCAAGAAAGGAGGGATGTTGCAGAGATGATTAGTGCTGAAATTAAGTGTGAAAAGCATAAAAAACATGCAATCAACTCAAAGAAGTGGTGTCTAAAGGCCTAAAACACCAAGCTTGTGAGGACTATTACACTACAACTATGCAATACAAGACTCAAATGCAACAACCAACCCAAAATAGAGTTAAAACAGCCTAAATCAGAGGCTAAAACATGCTGGAATAAAGCTACTACAAGCTAGAAAATTAAGCTAAAGCATGGCACCAACTAAGCTAGCAAACAAGACATAATGAGGGAAGACTAACCTCTCCATTTTCGGACTTCAAAACATGATTTTTACCACTGAAAAAGCTCTGAAATTCAGTGGTTGAAGCTTGAAAAAAGATAGTTTAAAAGTGAGAAACATAAGTGGGGAAGCCTTACAAGCAAGGTACAAAGAAGAGTGAATCACCCCCTACCTTAAAATGGCTTCAGACCACAAATTTCAGCCCACTTTAACAGAGCCTGTATAACCCCAAAACAACTCAAAAATAGTGAGAAAAAGGTATGAAAACAAGTATGCAAAGTAAGCTAACAAAGAAAATATTATACCTCTTGAAGAGATGAGTGATTCTAGGCAACAAATGAAGCCAAAACCAACTTCAAAAGGTCCAAGCAGACCCCAAGTAACCTCAACTCAGAGGTGATCAAATTTGGTTAAAGAAGTATAGGCAAGAGTGTAGTGTAAGTAGGCAAAAGTATAGAGAATTTGTAGAGAGAGAGAGAGAGTTGTAGAGAGAGGAAAATCTTGAGTCTAAAATTTTCTAACCCCAAAGCATGAAAGAAGGGGTCCGTATATATAGAAAACATGAAATCTATACAAGGACATCCAGCCCTTCACATGTGGAAAGATGCAAGCATCTGTGCAAACAGCTGGCACAACTGGCATAAAATATCTACAGAAAACACTGGTGGTCGGCCAGGCCGACAAGCCACCAGAGATTATAGGATGGAAAGACCAAGGCATGGTAAAAAAATGAGACAAAATGGATGTAGGGTTTGAAAGGCTCAAAGCTGTGGCGTTCCGCGAGCACTCGGCGAGCAAACAGACTCATCATTGGATGTACCTGCAAGAACATCCAAGTCTTGAAGGGCCGTTAAAAATTGGGTGTCTACACTTGCCCCTCTTTGACAGAACTCAGAGCCATGAAATGACATGAGTGAATGTCAAAGCCCAGAGATGACCCATTTTAATAAGGCTGTAAGACTTAGACAAACGATCAAAACAGAAATAAATGGTTGCGCCCGCAGGCTGCCTACGTATCCCTTTGCAAGGAGTCAAACCAGTGTAGTTCTGGGACAAAATACAAATGATATGTATGATACAAGAACATAACTAATGATCATGCAACGAGGCTGTGCAATGAAACATTTGAATGCAAATGCAATGCAAAGAAATGTCACATTTAAACAAACTGAAACAAGGCACAATAATTCCCATCATGAAAAGAAGTAAGTAAACAAACACGCCCCGCGTAGGAATCACGAGCCAAACCACATTTCATGCAAAAAGAATGTAAGAAAATTAAAGCTTAACTATGTGATGCGTAGGAAAGGCGAAGGGTGACTTAACCATCGGGCGCACCCGAGGTTTAAACCGAGGTCCTAACGCGTTGCACGTGGAAGGAAAAACAAGGATGGTGTGAACACCAAGCACACCCAAATGTTTTTAACCAATACAAACAATCCTAACACGTCTCACGCCAGAGGAGGAAGAGTGGTGTGAACACCGGGACGCACCCGAATGTTTTTAACCGAAGCGATCCTAACGCGTCTCACGCGAGAAGAGAAAGAGTAGTATGAACACCAGGACACACTCGAATGTTTTTAACCGAAGGGGTTGGTGTGAACATCGGGACGCACCTGAATGTTTTTAACCGAATGGGTTGGTGTGAACACCAGGACGCACCGAATGTTTTTAACCGATGGGGTTGGTTTGAACACCGGGATGCACCCGAATGTTTTTGACCGATACAAACAATCCTAACACGTCTCATGCGAGAGGAGGAAGAGTGGTGTGAACACCGGGACACACTCGAATGTTTTCAACCAAAGCGATCCTAACGCATCTCACACGAGAGGAGAAAGAGAGGTGGGAAGTGATTCAAAGGGAACAAATGATTTTACCTGGAACTCATCTGAATGAACATGTAACACGTCCGCGGGGGACCACCTCGCGCTACAGTTCGGACTCTCCTTTTTTTGTTTGTTGCGGTTCTAAAATCTTGAACCAAAGAGTCCAACTCTGGCAAATCGTTTTGAAGAAAAACAGATTTTTGAAAAGTAGTGCCAAACATGGACTGCTTTGCCAGATTACAGAGTCGCCACCTAAATATTTAAAATGGGAAATTTAGGAAACCCTGACTCGGTGCCGAAGGCCACATGTCCGTCATCACCAAAGTGGTCTTGGCTCGGGAGCTTGGGTACGATCGGGGAAGGTCAGCTATGAGCACCCCCTTTCGCCCGATCCGAAGACCGGCCTCTACTAACCGTGATATCCGTTTTTGAAAACTTTATGCGTTCTTATTCCGGTTATTAACCTAGAATTACTATGTGATGCGCACAACACAAAAGTATAGACTAGATCGCCTAACTTGGAAATAAACATTGCATATCCGTTTTATCTCGAAAAACGTGTTAGATTTTGCTACTCGCAAGTAGGCTAAAATACGGATTTCAATGAGTTGTTCTAACTCAGGCAATCCAACCTTCACCCACAGGTATTTAAGCAATTTATCACACATAAGCATTTAGCCGCATGGTAAGCATACTGTCATGGAAACATTCACACGCATGTGGTATGCTAAAGTGTAAAATACTTACATCGTACTCCGCGCCAAAATAATAACCCGGTTAGCAAACATGCATGCCCTAGTTCATGTTAAATGGCTAATGCACCACACACAGAGATATAATCTAGAGTAGGCTCGGCTAACCCTAAACATGGCACATGAGATGCAACAACTATCACGTATTCAATTTGGAATTGAAAGTACGATGCAGTTTGCATGATGTGCCGAACCTCGAATGCATGTGAACAAATGCATGAATGCACGCATGCATTGCATAAGGTATGCCAATTTAAATGTGCCCTAATCTACCAACATAAGCGGGTAAATAAAAGGGAGAAAGAAATGGGGGTTGGAAGACATGCACCCACTCACACACACTTATTACAATTTTGCCCTCCCTCGGAGGGACCGAATAATAATACAGAACCAAATAAATAATTAACTATTCTAGCTAATAAAATATTACAAATCAACTAAATTAATTAAATAAATTAATTAATCTAATTAAGCAGTAAATGGCCTCGGGATGAGGGTCCAATGCAGCGCGCGCTCGGGACTGGCTCGGAACCGCACTGCCATGCAAGTGTGCCTCTGTTTCCTCTGCTCTCCTCCTCAGAAAAATGCCAAAATCCCAGGAGTGCCTCTCAGGGCACTGGGGAATACCACCGGCTGGGGTAGGACACCACCGGCTGAAGGAGGAGGCCACCGGCACAAAAGGAAGCCATCGGCTGTTTGTTGACTGCCGGTCGGCACTAAATAATGCCGGCCGGCGCTTAATGCCTGCAGAACCTGCGACTCACAGCAGCAGAAGGGAACAACATGCATGGCAATATAATTCAAGCCATTTATGCACCAAACACATCCCTTATCATGTTATAGACTCAAAGGGGCATGTGCCTCGATTCCCGGACCACCAATCGCGCATTTCCATGCATGATGGCCCTAAGAACCAAGAATGCAACTTTGATTTCAAATGCATGCAATGTAAACAAGCAAACAAAGGTGCCAAACCTCCATCATACTTCACTTCAAGGGGCTTGGCATGCATGTCAATGTGGTGCAATCCTAAGCATGTCAACTAGGCGTGCAACATGGACAATGTGATGCACTTATGCAAACATACAAGCAAGCATATAAGGCAAGCATGCAAACCATATGGGAGATGGACTTAGCCATGAATTAGGCAACTCCAAAAGGCCTAAAGTCAGTGGCCAAAATGCCTACAAATGGAGACTAAACACACACACACACATGCAAGTGTGATGGTCCAAACCCAAGGCCCAAACAAGACAACATTCAAGCACACTTGAAGAGGCCAAACATAGGCAACTAGCATGCACTTAAAGCTCTGAAATTCAAGTTGAACATGATGCCAAATCATGCAATGAAGCATGCCAAACAAAGCATGCAAATGGCCTAGGCTTAAGGCAAGTCAATGGGGCATTAAACCACACCTAGCACAACCACACATGGCAAGACTTAAGCACTTAAAAACGGAGTTTTAACACATAAAACTAAGTCCAAAGGATCACTTAGATGGCATCTAAGAAGCTTGAATTCAAAGGCATGCGATAAGGCCTAAACATGGAGCATGCGACACAAGCTTAAGAAGTCACAAAGAAGCATGCAATGTAAACATACAAGCACCTCTAAGGGACTGAAATAGCATATGAAATGGTTCCAAACCATCAAAACCAATGCAAGCAAAGCATGTTACACACTCATACCCTTAAGGCCAACAAGCCAAATGCAAAGAGGCTATATTAAACATGCTAAGATTGACCCAAATACTTATGGACAGACCTAAAACATGATAATATAAGCACAAAAGCTTCACAAATGTAAGCCTAAAACATGCTAGAAACTAGGGCATACAACCTAGGCATGTTAAGGCATAAAAGGGGCATTACAAGGCAACCATGCTAAGCATGCATAGGAGATCAAAACCAACTTATAGGCATGTTATATCATGGTAATATAAGCATGGAAAACAACTCAAACATGTTCAACACACACTCAAGCACGGTGCTCTCTCAAGAGGCAAAACTTGCCCTTTTCAAGGACTTTAAGGAGAGGGGGTGGCCCTCTCCTTTTGGAGACTTTATGGCACCATCTCCACCACTGAAATCCCTCAAGATTTCAATGGTGGAGAGGCCCAAGCACCAAAGTCTCGGAGCTCTCACAAAATGGCCTAAAATGGGGCCTTTTCAAGGCCTAAAGGGGGTCAAACTTCCCCAAAGTGCAAAACACTCTTGATAAACAATAAAGAGGGTTAAAAATCAGAACTTTTTCGTATTATATGCTAAGCACAAAAACAGTCCTAAGCTAGGTAAAAAGAAGGTGCAAAAATGGGGTAAAAAGAGAGTTAGTGTCTCACCCTTGTAGCCCTCTTCACAAAGCTTGATGTTGTGGCTCCTTTGGACTCAAAACCAGTCAAGAACTTCAAGAATAAGCTCTGATTTTCAAGAATGCCAAGAAAAGGTGGAAGACTAGGTGTGTTAGTGCAATAATATGAACTAAAACACCTAGAAAGCAAAAGAGAAAGGGAGAGATAGGATGTGTATCTATCTTAACCCTAAAACCAGAGCTTGGTTCTCTCTAAAAATGGCTGAAACCTCTCAAGAATTCCCAACCTTGAGCCAAGAGAAGAGCCTTCTCTCTTATAGAACTTGTAAAACTTACAAGCTAAGCAAACAAGGGCTCATCCCTCCATACACGTGTATGGAGGGGAAGCTACTGGCACACAGCTGTCTGAAAATATCTCAGAAAGCAAGTGCACAGTGTCCGGCCGGCAAAAAATGTCATTTTGACAAAATTAAGTGCCGACCGGCACAAAATAGTGCCGACCGGCACAATATAGTGCCGGTGGCAACACCAGCCAGCCGGTGGCCTCTAGCCACAGCCGGTGGTATGTGGGGATGCCTCACAAAGCATTCCCTACCCCTCTAAGGCAAAACACAGGTGTCTGGTGCAAAACCGGACACAAAACGGCCAAGTTCAGAGGTCCTGAGGCAAGGCGCGCGAGCTGAGAACTCCGGGAACTCCAAACGAACACACACATGGATGATCACCGAGTGTTCAAACAGTGACGTCCGAGTCTTGAGGACGGTCAAAAATGGGGTGTCTACAGAACAGTACATACAATATCGTGCATATGTAGGAAAGAGACTTAACAAGTGCAATACAGTACGAATGCATGTTCTATGCAAGACAAACAATCGAGATACAATGTTAATGGCATGTTCTATGCGAAACAAACAATCAAGAAGCATATTCTATGCATGATTGATAACGGGAGCATATTCTATGCGTGATTCAAAAGTGGATGCACATTCCATGCATGATTCAAGAGCGAATGCACATTCCATGCATGATTCAAGAGCGAATGCAAGATGCGCATGCAATTCCCATGAGATGCACATCTTACAACAACATATGTGAAATGCATATTCTATGCCACAAAGTGAAGTGCATTTTCCATGCAACAACGAATAAGAAATGCATGTTCTTTGCAAGATACCAAAGCATGATTTGACGAAAAAAAACTTAGTAGCAACTTCCAATTCACCTCTCGGAAAAGTTACAATATGTTTAAAGGATACACCTCGTTCATGCTGACAAGTGATGAACATCGTGCACCGAAAACACAGCTTTGAGCTTCCATAGAGACAATCTGAACCAAACAGTGGACAATCCCTTCAATTATTGAAAACCAAGGATACAAAACATCATCAAGACCCCAAGGAAAGCTACCGGGCACCTGCCAGCCACAAGGGAATGCCGCCGACCAGGTGCCGGCCACCAATGAGCCATGCCGGCCATCGATGGCAGTGCGGGGGCAAACTTGACTTTTTGGTTTGGGTCTTTAAATATGAGCCACTAGGGCTCATTTCCGTACTTCCTCTTGTTCGAAATCTTCCTCCCTCTCTCTCTAGACACTCCTTCTCTCTAGATTTTCACTTTCTACGCGTTTTCCAACGCCCCACACAAATTTGATTCGCTAAACCCTCTTTATTTCCTTCACTTTGAACCGATTGAAATTTGATTTCAGTGCTTCTTTCCTCATTTCCACCATTCTAGGCTTGTTCCCTTCAAGTTTCTCTCGAGTTCGGTGCACTTTTCCCGACTTTGACTTTTTCCTCCATTTTCTCTCTCCTAGGGTTGACTTTTTCCAAGTTGACCATTTTTCTTCATTTTTCTTCACTCTTCACCCATTTCGCACCTATTTCAGATGGCGGATGAGCTTCCTCATGACAGGGCTCCTACCGTGGTTCCCCTAGTAGTTCCACCTATTCCCGAGGTAGTAGAGTCGGTAACTGACCTTGAGGCCGACCTAGAGGTAGAGTTCAAAATTGAGACCGAGCCAGAGTCGTTACCGCTGAGGGTACGGCCTTTCAATCTGGAGAGATATCATCCTCAGACACACATATTGCCCACTTCCGGAGGCATCAGACGTTTTACTGAGTTTGCTCGCGGCGCACTGGAGGACCTCCTACTGAGGGAGCTAGATTCTCACTTGTCAGCTATTGCCATTAAGGTATGAACTCTATTTTTATGCATTTATGCCTTTCTTTATTTGCATTTCCTGCGCTGCCTTTATCGGATTCACCTGACTGCATTTCATACACTTTGTTGTACCTGACTCCATTTCATACACTACCTTATATCTGTCTGCATTTCACACACTGCCTTATATCTATTGCATTTGTTCTTTGCCATAGGGTGAGTCTCGCACCTTCAGAGGCTATGGTGCTACGACCACTCGAGACTAGTATCACGAGCTCTCCGCTAGAGTTCGAGACATCATTAATAAGGCTAGCTTCAGCCTCTTCTGCTCTGGCTTGACTTGGGTCACCGCGAGCCGTCCCCTCCTAGGAGCACTCGTGGAGAGGTGGTGGGATACCACTAACTCCTTACACTTTTCCACGACATGGGAGATTATGATGACTCCTTACGACTTTGCCATGATCACTGACTTAGGCGTAGCGGGCAATCTGATCCCTCTTGATACAGATATGGAGGAGTGGGAGGAGGCTTGGTTCGAGCTGCTGGGGGCATACCCACCCATATACTGGACGATGATGGTCAGATACACTTGGTTCATTGAGCGATTCAGAGGGACCCGAGCTCGAGACGGTAGAGGAGATCGAGCAGTACGCTAGGGGCTTCCAGATGTACGTCTTTGGTACCAACTTGTTCTCGAACAGGTGGAACACCGTAGGCCTGCATTTGTTGGTGCCTTGGTGACCCTTCCTCGGGTTGGTTTTTACGATTGGGGCAGAGCCGGCCTCACCACGCTTTATGGATACATGAGCTCTACCTCCCGTCTGCGGGGAGACTTGATTGGAGGCTACTGGCGAGCCTGGGAGGTACACATCTCAATTTCCTTTTAGTACCTTACAGTTTCTGCTTTACATCTATTTCAACACATGCTTTCTGCTTCGCATTTTTTGTATCTGCTTAGACACTGTATGCTTTTCTGCTTGGCATTTCTGCATCTACTCAAACATTGTTCTGATCACTGTGCTTTCTGTTTTGCACTTTTTGTATCTGCTTGATATTATACTGATTACATACCACTGCATTTTCCCTACAGCTATGCGTATACGCATACTTTCCGACTTTCGCCCGGAGCCTATAGAGGAGCTTCTATTAACAGTCCCCTATTCACAAATATATGACAGTCAGCTCCGCCGTAGGACCCGTGAGCCGTTCACATTCTTTTGCCAGCACTTCAACACGGTAGCAGCCCATGAGATAATCCAAAACATAGTTATTTTTGGTTTGAAACTGTTCTATTTGACACATTTAGCAATCGACAGGAACTAATAATCTATACAACTTCTACTTGCAGATTATGTGGTAGCCATGAGCCTTGATGCCAGGGGGGATCCGAGACCAGTATGTCAGGGCCTGGGCCATTTCCTGCTACCGCATTCTACTTGAGGGGCCAGTCTGCCAATCTTAGTTCTTGGGCAAGCGCTTCGTGCACCAGATTATGGGCTTGCCTGACCCGATCGTCCCGATGGCTCTGCCAAAATCAATGTGGTCCACATAGAGCTTATCTGCTAAGAAGGTTATCTAGTTCATGGTGGGTCTGGACGCCGACTTCTTCCCAGCAGAGGGCGACTATGTAGCTTTTATCCAGGCACACTCGATGCCGCCCCTGACTGGTTTTCATGGAGTTGAGGAGGTAAGATCTCATGCTGCGAGGGCGAGGCCCAGAGTGAACCGGGTGAGCAGGGCCCGTGGTAGAGGGGCTTCCCAAGCGAGGCAGAGGGCTGATTGGCCAGAGCTTCCTACCATGCTGACTTGCTGGTGACACACTGGGGATGCCTACCAGGCCCCGATTGAGCTTGCGGCAACTGGTCACGAGCTTGTCGGGGTTCGAGGCCCGACTCCGGTATGAACCACACTTTCGCCCTTGCATTCCATATTTCATTTCAGCTATATCTATGGCAGATACTAATCATTCAATTACATTTGCAGGCACCGATCGTATACACAGGAGGCGCTCTCGAGCTGATAGCCTCGCTGATGGAGATGGTACAGAGGAGGGAGACACTGCTTAGCCTCTACGGTATCCCGGTAAGTTCTTTAATTTGCACTTCAGGCATCAAACTTTCACTGACACACTGACATTGACATTCTAGCTGAAAATGTATCTGACACATAGCAATCACACCCTGTATTCACACACTGCATTCATACACTGTATTCATACGTTGTATTCACACGCTGTATCTGATTTCTGCATGTACTTATTCTGCATACTCTGCTTGTACTTGATACACATACTATAACTAATATGTGACAACTGTGTTTTCAGATTCCACCCACACCGATGGCACCAGCGGTAGCTGCAGCACCCGCACCAGTAGTACCTCCTCCAGTAGCAGGGAGGAGAGAGAGACAGGCCCCGGCGCTCGACCGAGGCAGAGTTAGGGGCATTCAGAGCCCATTTTGAGTAATGGTGATGCTGAGACGAGTGATTCTGAGGAGGTAGCGAGTCAACATTCAGAGTCATCTGAGAGTAGAGGTGATGACACTGGCTCAGGCTCTGGGAGTGGAGACGATGCTGAGGCGAGCTCTAAAGTAGAGAGCGGAGATGGCACCGGCTCAGACTCTAGTTTAGAGGGAGATTCAGACAACGGTGCTGATGGAGACAGTGCCCTAGAGTCCTCTCCTCTGAGGAAGAGGATGAGGAGGGCTTCTCGAGCCTGAGACGACCAGCACAGTTTTTTTTGTATTTTTGCTTAGTTTTTTTTATTTTTATTTTTTATTATAGCTTTAGCATATTGTACAGCTTCAAACATGTTTTATTTGCTTTAAAAACTTGTACTGCACTTCTGTAAAAACAACCATGATCGGAATAAAAACTAGTTTTTATGAAAAAGTGTTGTATTTTGCATCATGAGCACCACTTAGCATGGAAATGAGATTAAATTTGATAATGAAAACTGAATACTTGTATTGGCACAACATTCTTAATCGGGTAATGAACCGACTAACAATTGAAATGTGAAATACAACATACAAACTCAATAAACAACATAACAACAACTTGATAAACAAAACAAGAACCACTCAATAAACTGAACAACATATAACTCGATAAGCAAAACAATGCAACGACAAATGACATACAAAAATAACAAACTTGCTAAAGTCGAAAGGACTCAAAACAAGACCTTAAAATAGACTAAAAACAAAACAAAACACATGCTTCTAACACTGTTGAGCACAAAGGTGGACAGCAGATCAAAGTGAGAGACTACCGGCCACAATCAGGGGCTGTCGGCTATATGTCGGCCATGAGAGGTGGCTTGCTGGCCATCAATTCCTCTTACTGGCCATCAATGTGCAAGACCTCCAAATTGTTGACACATGGCTTCCACTCACTGCCTTATCTTCTACAAAAGGTTGAACTTCGTAGTTTCTTCACTTCATCTGCAAATTCTTCACAAATGGAGCCATTTTTCGCCCAAAAACTCTCAAATTGGATTGTGACTTTAGATGGCTTGAAAAAGGTAAATTTCTGGGGTTTCGGCATAAATGTACTTTTCCCGCTGAACCGTTCTCCACTTTGTTTTCCATTTCTTCATGCCGCGGCTAGATGTTGAAACCCGGTCACACATGTATTTAGCTTCGAAGCATAAGAGATATGCCCAACAATCAAAGAATTTCAAGTGCTAATGGAATCCCGACGCGATGAGGAAATCATACCCCAGCCCCGTTTCGGTCACATCCAAGCTTTGGGATGGATGTGTGGGCTCAATCTACACAATGCTCGATCCTTGGTCCACAATGGAGAGCTGGACATTCCCTATCTGATTCATCGATTTTCTGAGGTCGGCGACCGAGGTAATCTTCTTTGGTGGGATTTTCGGTAATACACCCTTTGTTTGGGTATGCTAGCACATTTCCTTATTGCCCCTAGTTTTGGCGGATCTAGCATTCGGCTAATTCAAGTGCCGCAAGACCTAAAAGAGGGCAAGAGTTGCATTGGCTTGGTGCTAGCCTAGACTTTGATGGGCTTAGATGCCTTCCATCGGCGAGAGACCACCAAATTCGCGAGAAGTCCACTACTTCTTTAGGTAATGTTTCCCACCATTTCTAATTTGTGCTTCTCACGTCACTCGGCATTCATGCTCTATTTTCCTCTCAAAGCCTTATTCTGACATTTCTCTCAACATACATCTCTCTATTCTTTAATCTCTCTTTTCTTTCATCCCTCTCCAGATATGGCTAATGGACAAACTGAAGGTGGTGGACTCTTGCCCCGCATACTTAGCCTGAGCATACTTTTTTCCGCCAACAACTAGTGGATTTCCCGAATGAAGGATGGTGGTGCCACTGGATGTGCAACAGGTCTGCTGTTGACATTGTTTGGCGTTGTCCCTAGCTTAATCTAACAGAGATGAGCTACAGCATGACTTGGCAACCCGACATTCAACTAATTGGCCTTACACACTGCATATTCTACTTTCCATTCCAATTTAGACGTGAGTTTGGACATGATCAGACTTGCCCAGAAGAGCGGGTAGAGTACCCGGTTTCATTCCCTATCCGAGGTTCAGATTTGGCTAGGTACCTCACTACTTGGAGGACGAGAGAGCTTCTAGCTCCTACCCCTAGTTTCAGTTGCGCCCCTTCTGGTGAGTGCCTGGCTTGGCTCGAAAATGAGGCATAAACCGGGCCCCACTTTGGTATCAGAAGCTTCCACAAGCATAAGCGGGGAACGCAAGAGCACCTGACTCATCTATGCCCCTAGTTTATTGCTCTGATCTTTACTTTTCAAGTTTTATGATATAATAAAACAAATTTGAGTTGTATTGAGAGTTGGAGAACTTTGTATCGAAATCAGTGAAATTAAAGTCGTGGGCACTAAAAATTTTCCTTTTGGTCCAAAAATGGTCTAAGTTGTAAAAGGTAAAATTTGAGAAAAGTCAACTTTTATCAAAACTTTTCAAAACCATTTTCGATAAGGATCTGTCACGCCCGAAACCTGCCCCTAAAAGTTTGGGCATGACCTAATCAGAAACGGACATTTAACCTGGTATACATAACATATGGGGCCTTATCGGAAGCACTAATTATAAAAACGACAATGAGACAAACAACTCCATTGAGCTACTAATACCATGCCAGGATCACATGCATCAAAATAAGCAGATAAAGTCCAAAAACAATATCCCTAAGCAAGTTATACACATACATATATACAGTCCCAGCCCTAAAATCGAGCGTATACAAAACCATTGAAGTTATATACATTCAACCTTAGATGGGCAACCAAAAAGGTAGGCCAACCGTCTTAACAAGCTTCACAAAATAAATGGCCTCGTAAAGTGCCTGGATAGATGAGGGTTGACAAAAGAAGACGGGTGTCATGGCTAGGACTGACCACCTGGTTGGTTACCTACAGAAATAGACATAACACAGAGTAAGCCAGGCTCAGTGAATAGTAATACTTAAATAAAACAATGCTTAACTTGAAAGTGCGTATGAAAGAGCACACATAGTGATTCAATGCATATGAAAGTGCACACATAGTTAGTCTGATTCTGTACTAATTTCATAACGGCCTTAGGCCCAGTCTTGAAACATAATAGCTTAAAACATAATGGCTTTAAGCCCCTGAATAGAGTGGCATAAAGCCCTTGAACATTGTGGCGCGAAGCCCTTACACATAGTGGCACAAAGCCCTTAAACGTAGTGGCACGAAGCCCTTAAACATAGCGGCACGAAGCCCTTGAGTAGATCGGCATTACGTCCTTGGACATACTCGTATGAACTCAAGAGGTGCCTCACACGGATTCTAGAGGTGACTCACTTCGTAGCACTTAGTTCCGTGTAGCACTTTGTTTCATATCATAACAACTTATACGGAATGGCCATAGGCCCCAAGTCTTTGTCTTACAAACACTTAGAATCATGTGAAGCATTCCATTCTTTCCTTTATTTCTTTTCATGTTTGGCTTCATTCACATAATTACATACATAATAGTCATGCGTTAATAGAATGCTAATGAAAATCATTAGCTATATATGAAGCGTATTACTACTCACAATGTTGTAGTGACGTCCGAGTCCCTCCCGGGGTGCGTCCTGCACACATTCATCACTTATCAATTAGTTTATTTTCTTTGAATCATTTTCGGAGTCATTACAATTCAATTGGATTTAACATACATTTATAGGCATAAAATACGAATTCTAAAAATATCCAAGGGTCCAGCACGCAAAACGGAGTAGACAGTATTTCTCAGCATGAGCCGCACGTGCGGCTATGAGCCCCGTACGTGTGGCAGTTGGCCCCGCACGTGCGGCCTTGAGGTCCTGCACGTGCCTTTTAGGCAGAACCAAAACCCAAAAATTCAACATTTGCCGCACGTGCTGCAGTGACTCCCGCACGTGTGGCAATTCCCCTGTTTTGGTCCGAAATTTGCAACAAAAACACATCTTTTGGTAATCTTCACAAGGCTCAATTAGCATGTTCAATTGGTAGTCCATAACTTAAAACCCATGTTAATAAAAGCTTCAAATACATACATTATTCTAGTTAGAACTAGCTCTTAAATTCTTACCCACAATCTAGTTTCCTTTTTGTATCCAACATCATATAACATCATAGCTATACATATATATATACTCTTCATAGCTTTCATGAGAAAATAAGATATAAAAGCTAGTCTCTCCACATACGTGCATAAGCAATTTACTTCAACATCACATATTGAGAAAACATATTTCCTTTTCTTTAAATCCCCACACACTCTAACTTACATAATCCTCCAAGGAAGTTATTCAAAAGAGAACTTAACAAAAGAGCATAATTCAAGCAACACACATACCTTGAATCTTGAATTCTACAACCTTTTCACTTCCCCAAATTCTCCCTTGAGGTACTCTTCCTCCTCTCTAACTTCCTTCTCTCACAAGACCAAATTTTTGAGTTCTAAGTCATTGACTTAAAAAACACATACATATATATAGGAAATGAATAGGACAAAAATTAATCGTTTAAACATCCGAAATTGAAATTTCCCAAAAATGCTTAATATTACCTAAAAATTATGCTGATCACATATATAAAATCAATTTCAGCTAATTAAGCCCCTAAGGCTTCCAATTTCTGATTCAAACATTCTAATGTAACAGATACTTTTCTTGTTAAACAGATAGACACCCTTAAGCATGGAGTTCGCTTACTTAACCTTAATTTCTCCTAGAAGTCCATAATAAGCATTCAAAAACACAAAATAGGGTTAGAGAATATATCAGAAAACATGTACGAGGGTCCCAGGATCACTACTTGACACACGCACGGAATCTATCCTCGAGATGTACAATCTCAAATCTGAAGATCACAAATTGCCGCTTAACTGAATAGCACTGCTTAGTACTGCAACTAGCTCTTCTCGTCGGGTATAGATCTCAACCGAACATTCGAATAAAGAACTGACAAAGATGACCTGAACAACACATGGACAGGATAGTTGAGTTAGAGGTATTTACCACTGAACTTCAGGATGAAGTTGCCTACGTATCCCGAAGATGGGAATCAGGCCTTACGTAGTTCAGTTTAGGTTCACTCGAGTATTAACGCTCTCTTTTTGCGCTTTAACTTTTGCCAAGGCCGCCCTTTAGGGTTTTTAACCTTGCAAGCTCAATTTTTCTTTATTTCCAATTTTTCATGCTCTAACTTTTGCCTAGGTCGCCCTTCCGGGTTTTCGGCCTAGTGAGTCTCTCAGGGATAATATTTCTTCAACTTGTCCATGTTGATCAATTGGGAAAATTCGAGGCCATCCAAGTCCATGAGAATAACAGCTCCACCTAACTAGATAGTTTTGATGATGTAAGGACCAGTCCAATTGGGTTTGAACTTGCCCCTAGGGTCGTGGATGGGAGCTCAATTGTCTTTCAGCACCAAATCCCCCTCTTTAAGATTCCGGGACTTAACTTTCTTATTAAAAGCCTTGGCAATCCTATGTTGATAACCCTGAACATGGTACAATGCTTTCAACCTTCTTCCATCAAATAGCATCAGTTCTTCAAGCCTGCTCTGTTGCCAGTCCGCCTCTGCTATTTGACACTCAATCATAACTCGTAGTGGTGGGACTTCTATTTCGATTGGTAGAACAACCTCCATTCCATAAACAAGAGAATAAGGAGTTGCCCTAGTAGACATCTGGATTGAAGTTCTATAGCCCGAGAGTGTGAATGACAATTTGTCTGACCAGTCCCTGTAGGTCTCAACCATTTTCTGCAATATATGCTTGATGTTCTCGTTGGCGGCCTCAACAGCTCCGTTGGTTTGCGGCCGGTATGTAGATGACTTCTGGAAAGCCACGTTGTATTTCTCCAACAAGTCAATCACTTCTTTCTTAAATGGGAGCCATTATCTGAAATGATCTTGTTTAGGACCCCATATCGGCAAATGATGTTGTTTCGGATGAACTTAGCCACATGCGCTGCTTTCAACACGGCATAAGGCTAGGCTTCAACCCACTTTGTAAAGTAATCAATTGCCACCAGAATGTATTCATGCCCATTTGATCCTTTTGGTGTGACTGCGCCGATGACATCAATTCCTCAAACTGAGAAAGGCCATGGTGAAGTCATGTTGTACAGCTTTGACAGCGGGATGTTCATGCGATTGGCATGAATTTGGCATTTGTGGCATAGCTGAACAAAACCGATACAATCCTCCTCCATAGTAGACCAGTAGTAACCTTGCCTGAGAATCTTCCGGGCTAACATTGCTCCGTTCATGTGCGCTTCACACTCTCCTCCATGGATGGCCTCCATTAGGCGCTTTGATTCCTCTACTTCAACACACAACTTGTGCATTCCGAGATGACCCCTCTTGTACAGTTTACCTCCGCAAATGATAAATTCAACGGCCATCCGCCGTATTGCCCTCTTATCTTTGGCATTTGCCCCTGGTTGATAAACCTCTTTTTTCAAGAAGTTCAGATATCATAGAACCAAGGGTTTTGATCTTGGGCTTCATCTATTGGGGTGATAGTCTCGTAGGTCGGCGTATATCTCTGCTCAATGATGATTGGACACATCCAGACTCCAAGCGGGATGTCTATCATAGAAGATAGAATTGATAAGGTGTCAATGAACTTGTTGTGCTCTCTCAGTAGATATGTGAAGGTCAGCTTTTTTAAACCTAGGAATCAGAACATCCAAGGTCTTGTGATAGATCTTCATCTTTTTTTCTTTGACCTTCCAGTCTCCTTTTTCTTGAGACACAACTAGGTTCGAGTCCCCAATGACGTCTAACCTTTTTGCCCCTAGTTCTAGGGCGGCGTCCAAACTAGTGATGCATGCCTCGTATTCTGCTTCGTTATTGGATACCTTGAACTGGAGTTTGAAGGCTAAGCGTATATGGGATTTGTCGGGCGCTATCAGCAAAACCCCTATCCCATAACCATACTGGTTAGACGCTCCGTCAAAGTGCATTGTCCAAATCTTCTCCTCGACTTGCAGAATAACTTCATCTGGGAATAGGTATTCTATCGCTTCATCCCCTTCTACTGGGTGATCTGCCAGGAACTCTACTACTGCTCTCCCCTTGACCGACTTGCGAGTGACATACTTCAGATGAAATTCGGAGAGGATAAGCAACCAACAAACTAGCCTACCCATAAGCACAAATTTCTCAAATAGATATTTGATGGGATCTAATCTCAAAACCAGAATTACGGAGTGAGCTAACAAGTAGTGCCTCAACTTCCTAGTAGCCCATACCAAGGCTAAGCAAGCTTTCTCCAGCGGAGTGTAGCGGGTCTCATAATCCAACATTTTCTTACTCAGGTAATAGATGGTTTTCTTCACCCTATCCTCAGATTCTTGAGCAAGAATGCATCCCATCGTTGTGTCCATTATTGACAGATACAAAATCAAAGGCTTTCTCGGCTCCGGCGGTAACAACACAAGTGGATTCTGAAGTTACTGCTTGATCTGCTTGAAAGCGAATTGACGCCGATCACCCCATCAAAATTTCTTGCCTTTCTTTAGGAGACCAAATAGTGGTTCAAAAGTCAAGGTTAATTTTGAAATAAACCGTCTTATGAATTGCACTTTACCCAGAAAGCCACGCACCTCCTTTTCAATCCTTGGTGATGGCATTTCTAGGATGGCCTTGATTTTGGAAGGATCTACCTCGATGCCCTCTGTGTAATCAAGAAACCCAACATTTTCCTTATTGTCATGCCGAAAGTACATTTCTGCGGATTCAACCTCAGTCTGTATTCCATGATCCGTTGGAAGAATTTCTTCAAGGAGGTGCAGTGGCCCTCTCTTTTCTTGGACTTGACAATCATGTTGTCTACATACACTTCAACCTCTCTATGGATCATATCATGCATAATTGTGGTTGTAGCCCTTTGATAGGTAGCCCCGACATTCCTCAGCCCAAATGGCATCACCTTGTAGCAGTAGGTTCCCCACGGCATAGTGAAGGCGGTTTTCTCTCTGTCCTTGGGCGCCATCAAAATCTGGTTATACCCGAAAAATCCATCCATGAAAGAGTGCAATGCATGACCCGTGATGAAGTCCACCAATTCAACAATGTATGGTAGAGGAAAGTCGTCTTTCGGACTAGCTCTGTTCAGATCTCTGAAGTCCACACACACTCGAATTCTGCCATCTTTCTTCGGCACTAGGATGTTGTTGGCCAACCAAGTCAAATACTCAGATACTAGCAAGAACCCTGCGTCCATCAGCTTGGTGACCTCTTCCCTAATCTTCGAAGCCCAATCCAGGCGTATTCTCCGCAGCTTCTGTTTGATAGGTCAGGCCTCAAGGTCGAGAGGGATCCAATGCTGTACAATCTCAGGATCGATTCCAGGCATGTCTTCATAGGACCACACAAAAACATCTTTGAAATCTTTTAATAAAGCGACTAAGCGCTCGCGCTCCTCCGAAGACAACATGGACCTGATGTGGACCAAATGTGGGTCCTTCTTAGTACCTATATTAAAAGCAATGATTTTATCAGTGCGGGGTTTTGCAAACCTCTCCTCCCGATTAATCAAAATTTTCAAAACCAGAGAAATTCCATCATCATCATTTTCATTAAAATTTTGAAAATCATGATCAATGCAATAAACAAGCGGCACAAAGAAATACTCAGAATCTGCAGTGGCATTCTCATTCACAAGGTCAAGCTCATCCAGTTCTTCGGTTATAACCGACTCAAAGGAAAAAGAAAAGGATGACATGGACAATACCTTGGCATTCGAGTAATCACCCCCAGGAATACCGGACCCAAACTCAGAAGAACCAGAATTTGATTCTGACTCTACAGACTCTATGGAATCAGATTCTGGTTCACTACCCGACTCAGAACTACTAGACAGGTAGCCCCTCCTCCAGTTGCTAAACGAGAGATGGTGCGTCAGATGCATCCAAAATGCAACTAGAAGGGTTCACAGCCAGTTGGTCCCCGATCATGGAAACGGTCAGGTTATCTCCTAAACTCTCTGAGTTGATCGGAGGATCCGAAAGGAGACATGCCAGTGTTGCTCCTACTTCAAGTTCGCTGTTGTCCGGGTCACTTTCTATTCTCCATTCAGCTTTAGCAGTAAATTCAACCTGTTCCGCTGTATCACTGTCTTGCAGCTGCAAGTCAAAGAAGATTTCAAAGCCGGGAACACGCTGCTTCTCAGAGTTCGGGGAAACCATAAAATTGGAAGTCTTCACCTTCCCGAACAAAATGACTATTCAGGGTCCCCCGAATTGGTCTTTACACAAGTTATAGCGCTTCCCGGTTTGCTTAGCTCTGGCTCTGCCAGCCATCTCTTTCCCTTTCCTAACCCAATGCTCTTTGGTGGGTGTATAGCTAAGACCAAAGGCATACGAGTTACGTGGTACATCGGCCAACGCAATAACGCCCTTCCAGCCACTTCTTCCCAACCCCATTCCTGGTATATGTTGGAGCTTGTTCATGAAGTAGATTGATTGAGCACTAACATACAAGCCCTCATCAGCTGCCAAGATGGTTTGCATTTTCCGGGCCTCAGCTAGGATAAATCCAGAGAGGAAAACATCCTCCTCGCCGTGAACAATTTCCAGCACAGGTATAGTTACCTCTGGCAGAGGATGTATAGATGAATTCTCAAACACAATAGCCACCCCCTTCCCATGAGGATATTTTAGCATTTGGTGGAGGGTAAAGGAGACAGCTTTTACTTGGTGCAGCCACGACCTTCCTAGCAATAGATTGAAAGTGGCCAGCACATCGAAGACATGGAACTCGATATCCTATTGAGCTAGGCCCACTTGAACTCTGATCTGCACTGTACCCATAATCTCTCTGCTCGTATTGTCATACGACCGAATCACCTAGGCTGTAGGCACAAAATCTGCTGGTTTCAGGCCGATAGCGTAAGCTGTGCGAGATAGACAAACGTTGATTGCAGATCCGGGGCCGACTAGTACCACTGGTACCCATTTTTCTCTGCACTCTACTGATGTGTACAGAGGTTTGTTGTGTGCTGAGCCTTGTGGTAGCAATTCTTTATCTGAGAAGGTTAAAGTTGGCGCAGAGCCTCCTGGGAAGAACAACCCCACAAGCTATTCAGGAGTTGTGTCAATGGACAATTTGGCTTTATCCATCGCTGATAGCACAGCCTGTCGATGCACGTGAGAAGCCATGAGCAGACCCCAAGTTGAAATATCGGCCTGGATCTTTTTCAGCTGTTTCAACATCGCTTCTTCTTCCAACTTTTTTTTCCTTTTACTTCTCAACCTCTTTATCTTTTCTGAAGGCTTTAGCTTGGTCAAAATGTGGGGGCTTGAAGTACCCGCCCATTTCTAGTCATATGGTCCACCTCTTTAAAGTACCAGGTGTTGTTTGGCAGGTATTCACTCCAATCCTCATCAGTATGGGCCAGACATAGATCATTGTCTTCCCACCACGCACCTCCGGCAGCCGAGAAACAATTGTCTGACTCCAGGCTGATCATTCTCTTAGTAGAAACATTCGCCGTAGGGTGTAGAGCTATTCCAGCTTCTTGCTTGTCTTGATCTCTTTCTTGCACAAACCGCTTTAGTGCGGCTTTTTGTTCAATATCTGCTGTACTCACGGTGCCCAGTTCTTGAGCTAAATTCTTGATACCGGTGTTCTCCGGAAATTTTTCGCTTGTCCTCGACCATTCTAGCCGCTGCAGCTATTCTAGCTCCCTTTTCTTTAAGTTTTGGTTCTGTTTTATCCTCCTGATCAGGTTCATCACTAAGCCACCTGGAGTCGTCTGTCGACCCATTTAGATCAAACCAGTCAATCTGCACGTCTCCTTGATCCTGTTCATTGTAGAACTGTAGATTGTCTAAGTCTTCTTCCAGTTCGTCTAGAT
This sequence comes from Camellia granthamiana, assembly GCA_036172215.1. Classification (NCBI taxonomy): domain Eukaryota; kingdom Viridiplantae; phylum Streptophyta; class Magnoliopsida; order Ericales; family Theaceae; genus Camellia; species Camellia granthamiana. The sequence continues at coordinate 78,951,920 of CM069905.1, read as the reverse complement.
CATCTAGACCTTGGCATGGGCCATCCTCTCAAACCACATTGACCTCCACTGTTATCGGCAATACCACCTCAGGTTTGGCTTGATCAGTCAGTACAATGTAATAGAACGGGTCATACACCCCCTGAGATAAGTCCACAAAGCTCTCAGAAAATGGACTAGCATTCTCCTCCAAGGCCAACCTCCCTCCTTCTACCATTGTCACCACCAAGGGTTCAGGTTGAAGAGGGAAATGTTCATCATGCACAAGTCCGTGCTCTCAGGGATGAACACAGCAGGTTTGGGTAAGTGAGAAGGGGTTATATATACGCTGGGGTCATATGGGATGGCCAATGTATGTATTAGATTTAGGTTCCGAGGTGGGAGAACTTGGTTGTGGGCTGGAAGAGGGTTCGTAGTCACATTTGGCTTTTGGGGTGGCGTTATAACCTTGTTGTCAATGAGATCTTGAATCTCATGACACAGCCTGTAGCATTGGTCGGTGTCATGACCGTGCTACTGGTAAAAGGCACAGTGTTTGGCCGGGTTGTGTTTAGGTGGGAGGAGATCAGGTAGTGGGTGTTGTTCTAACGGCTTAAGATGCCCTTTTTTGTTCAGCACCCTCAGGGCTTGGGATAAAGGCATATAGAGCGGGGTAAAGACCCTTTGAGATTGGGCCTGGCTAGTTGAGGTTTGTGGATTAGTATTGGCGAAAGGGTTGGCAGTTTTGGATGTCGTGGTGACGACATTCACATCAGATGGTCGTGCAGTTGTGCTTCCACTCGTGGTTGCATTGGAACTACGTGTGAAAGGCCTCTTAGGTTGTTCCCTTTCATCAGTGATCAACCCCTGTTTCATTGCATCGTCAATCTGAACCCCTATCTTGTGGAGCTTAGTAAATGTGAGCAATGGCAAGACAATCATCTTCTGCAGTAATTTCCATTGCAGATTGCGGACCACCATTCTGATTTTGTCCTTTTTCTGACGGACTGGTAGTCATCATCGAAGCCTTGGCCCTCCATCGGGTCACAAAGTCTATGAAGCCCTTCTTTGGCTCCTGTTGGGTTGCCTCAAGATCACGGGTTGTGACCTCGATTTGGGTATTGTAGGAGTACTGTGTGATGAAGGCCTCAGCCATTTCCTCACAGCTCTGTTTCATAGAATCTTCTAGCTTTGCATACCAAATAGCCGCCATCCCTGACAAGGTTTGGCCGAAAAGTGACAGCTTTTGAAGTGTGGTAAGGCCTATTGGCCGAAGGATGTTTGAGAATAACCGCAGATGGACCATGGGATCCCCAAATCCATTGAACTGGTCTATGTGTGGCATCTTGAATTTGTCTAAAAAAGTTGTTACGGAATCGGTATATCCATCCTCGATATCAGGGATTGAGTTCACATCATGTGCTTGCTTGAGAAATTTCTCTAGCTTGTTAACCTTTAGTGCAGTGGGCTCAACCTCAAATTCAAATGGCGCCTCAGTTTGGTACACTAGTGCCTTGGAAGCCTGCGGTGGAATGGGGTCTACCAGAATGGCCAGATTCTCAGCTTGAACATTAGCAGTGATTTCGGGTGTTGGGATCGCTGCAGGAGGTGCATGGGAAGCAGAAGCCGTTGTTTGCTGTGGTTGCTGTTGCTACAGCCTATTTATCACCTCAGCTTGATGAGCTGTACCTTCAGCTTTGCAGGCAGCATCTTACTGCATGGTTTCAATGGTTTGCTGGAGATGACAAAGCAAGTCTTCCATGCTAATCGGGGGATGTTGAGCCACCGGAACTGGCAAACAATCTCTTATCGAAGTGGAAGTAGATGACTGAGCCTGACTGGGCACAGGTGAAGTAAAAGGTGACTGCTGGACTGGTAAATTATGCTTAACCCTCCTCCGTCTTGTAACCGGTGGGAGTGAAGCAAACACTGGTTGTCCCTTAACAAGATCCCCTGATCGGTAAAGCCTTCTTACACGAGTCCAGAGTGCTTGCGAGGTAACAGAACTGTCCAAAGCAATTGTGAGAAACTACCTTGCAAAAAGAAATAAAGAAAAAATAAAGCGCAAAAATTAGACACCACACAACACCTCCGCTCAGATGTGAACAAGACACAGTTACAATCATAAACTGTAGAATTGCACTCAACACTGATTTCTGCCACCAAGAACTGACACCTAAACTTGCAACTGATACATACATTTCTGTAGAGTTTCACTCTAAAAGCACATACCAGTTAAGTGAGAGCCAAAACACACCTATGATGGGGTAGGTACCCTGTCCTAGTTTCGTCAGGAACTAGGGTTAGCTATTCAAGCAAAGTGGTTTCACACAATCCTGTATTCGGGTGAGCAACCTGTCCTAGTTTGGAACAGTCTTTATGGCTTTCAATATGCAACTAGGTCGATTGGTCAAAAAGGGTACCTTAGGAAAACTACCTAATATACCTCTCACACCTAACACCGAGAAGTGAAAGGAGGATCAATCAGTACAGCGGTAGTCCAAATCCAAGGGTTGTGTTCCTATCGTGGCAGAGCCTGCAACCAGTCAGCCTTTTGGCAAGCTTTTCCAAGGAAGCCTCTGACAAAACCGTTCAGGAATAGCAGATGGCAAACATAGTGACTTAAGTGCACTAATGCAAATGTAAATGCAAAGAAAACACATAAGTGTCCGATAAAATATCATATCATGAGTTCGAGTCAAGTTCTCTAAATCCCTAGCAGAGTCGCCAAAAATAGTAGCTTGCCTTTTCGCGCCCCCCTTTTGGAAGTTTGAAAGAAAACCGCATAGTTCGAACTCCTGCGGTTTCTGAATCTAATCACACAAGTGCAATGTGAAATTGATAAACACCAAAGAGTCCAAATCCAGCAAATCTTTTGGAAAATCTATTTTGAATCAAAAAATGTCAAAATTGGACTGCTTTGCCAGATACAAAATCGCCACCTAAATATTTTATTTTGGGAAAAATTTAGGAAAACCTATGACTCGTGCCAAAGGCCACGTGGTCCGTCATCACCAAAGTTGCCTCGGTTCGGGGAACTTAGGTACGAGAGGGAAAAGGTCATGAATTGAGCGCCCCCCGCTCGCCCGATCGAAGATCGGCCTCCACTAATCATGATATGATTCTTATGTACATTATGTACTCTTGTTTCCGGTTATTAGGCTAGCTTTACTATGTGGATGCAGCAAGTATAGACTAAAATTGCAAGAATTGGAACAACTCAATTTTCATGTTTGTTTTGTGGAAAAGGGTTTGAATTTGCCACCTCAAGTGGGGCATGAAGTTTGCGAATTCGCCACTCAACAAAGTGGGCTTAAAATTGTGAATTTGCCACTAGACATAGTAGGCTTAAAAATGTACAATCATTGAATTGTTCCAATTCAAACAGCAGGCCTTCATCCATAGGCATTCAAGCAGTTTTATCAAGTAAGCATTTAGCCTCATGGCAAGCACGCTAGTCATGGCAATCACTTACACTCATGCAAGTATGCTAAAGCATTAAAAACTCCCCTAGTAGTCCAAGCTAAGATAAACAAAAAAGTTAGAAAAATATGTATGATTTCCTAACTATACAAAATGTCTAATTCAACACATGCAATAATGCAATTAATAGGCTCGGCTACTAATATTGCATATGATTCAATTAATTGACATACGGTCTAAGCACGTATTCAAAGAATGTATTGAAATGACAATGCGGTTAGAATGATGTGCTGAGCCTCGGTGCAAGCAATACGAGATGAATGGATACAAGCATGAGGTATGCTAATTGAAACGTGATGCTCCGAAACTAACCATTAAAAGTGGTTAAGTAAAAGGGAGAAAGAGGTGGAGTTGGAAGACATACACATTATTACATTTTGCTCTCACGAAGGAGAGTCCGAATGAATAACTAAGCTAAGCTAATTAAGCTAATTATTACAAAAAGAATAAATAGCGAAACTAATTAACTAATTATTATTACAACACTTGAATTAACTAGCTAACTAACTAATTTAAATAATTACAAAACAATTACAACTAATAATTAAACTAAGTAAGTAGACTAAGCTAATTGCTGCTCCGCCTCGGGAAATGAAAGATATGCATGCGCATGCTCGGTCTCCGTCCGAAAAGACCTCTATTTGGCTCTCGAAAGCCTCTGTTTGCATAATTGAACATTTCCAGAACAATTTTGCTGCACTTTACCAACATTCTGTGGACGTTTGCATCAATGGCTAGCCGACCACTGGTAAAAACTTGCCGGCCCCCTGCCGGCCATGGAAGTGGCATGTCGGCCATCAATGGTGCACTGTCGGCCACCTGTTGGCCATGGATAGTGGCCTGCCGACCATTGATGCACTAGTTCATCTTACTGCAATAGAGGACAAATAGAGCAAAAAGATGGTATTTCCATAGATTGTTTGCACAACTCACCCCTCATTTTCATGTTCAAATCTAAGGAGTTGTGAACTTAAGCCACAAACCACCAACTCAAGCAATTTCATTGCATGATGGCTTGTGACTCAAGATGTGCAAGTTCAATAAATGTAAAGTGAGACACACAAGGACCATCACCCTATCATGCATGATCAAGGGCAATGGAGACCTAGGAAACTTGACACATTTCAACACTTTGAGTATGAAATGTCCCAATTTCCTTTGTGTTCAATTAATGTCCGATTGAACACACAACACAGAAGTTATTATATTGCTCACTTTTAATCCCAAGTTTTAATTACTCTTTTTAACTTACCAACCATTTTTTAATCCAATTAAGTCCCAAGGTGAATTAAAGTCCTCTAAAGGAAAGAAAGCTCAAAACACAAGTTGCTTTGGGTATGAAAGAAGTATCATACCATTAGTAATGAACCCCTTAAGGGATTAAACCATTAAGTATGAAACCTTAATTTCACACTTAGGCAAACGAGTGACTTGAAACTACTTTCAAAGCAAAATTAAAAGCCAAGAAAGGAGGGAGATTGTAGAGATGATTAGTGCTGAAATAGAGTTTGAAAAGCACCAAAAACATGCAATCAACTCAAACAAGTGGTGTCTAAAGGCCTAAAACACCAAGCTTGTGAGGACTATTACACTGTAACTATACAATACAAGACTCAAATGCAACAACCAACCCAAAACAGAGTTAAAAAAAAAAGCCTAAATTAGAGGCTAAAACATGCTAGAATAAAGCTACCACAAGCTAGAAAATTAAGCTAAAGCATGGCACCAACTAGGCTAGGAAACAAGACACAAAGAGGGGAGGCTAACCTCTCCAAATTTGGACTTCAAAACATGATTTTCACCACTGAAAAAACTCTAAAATTCATTGGTTAATGCTTGAAAAAAGATAGTTTGAAAGTGGGAAACACAAGTGGGGAAGCCTTACAAACAAGATACAAAGAAGGGTGAATCACCCCTACCTTAAATTGGCTTCAAACCACAAATTTCAGCCCACTTTAACAGAGTTTTTATAACCCGGAAACAACTCAAAAATAGTGAGTAAAGATAGGGAAACAAGTATGCAAAGTAAGCTAACAAAGCAAATATTATACCTCTTGAAGAGAAGAGTGATTCTAGGCAACAAGTCAAGCCAAAACCAACTTCAAAAGTTCCAAGAAGGACCCCAAGTAACCTTAGCCCAAAGGTGATCAAATTTGGTTAAGGAGGTGTAGGCAAGAGTGTAGTGTAAGTAGGCAAAGTGTAGAGAATTTGTAGACAGAGGAAAATTTTGAGTCTAAAATTTTCTAACCCCAAACATGAGAGACGGGGTCCCTATATATAGAAAATATGAAATCTATACAAGGAGATCCAGCCCTCCATGTGTGGACAAATGCAAGCATCTGTGCAAACAACTGGCACAATTGGCATAAAATATCTACAAAAAACACTAGTGACCGGCCAGCCATCAGTGATGGCCAGCAAGGCATCATTGATGGCCGACAAGGCACATCAAATGGCCGGCAGATAAGAAATAAAGGGCGGCAGCCTCTAGGGATGGCTGACAGGCCACTAGAGATTGCAAGATGGAAAGACCATGGCATGGTAAAAAAATGAGACAAAATGGATGTAGGGTTTGAAAGGCTCAAAGCTGTGGCATTCCGCTAGCACTCGGCGAGCAAACAGACTTATCATCAGAAATGGGGTGTCTACACTAGGGCATTAGAAGAATGAGTGCCCCTCATTCCCTTCGTCAAGTTAGTAAGAACGAGGCTCTAGTGCAAATGCCCAAGCTATCAGCGGGCAAAAATCATGGGTGAACAAGGCAAGGCCAACCGAACAGTAGTACCGAAAGAGTAGAGGCAACTGAAACCCTAGAACCAGAAGCAATCAGAAAGCAACAAGTAGGGTCTTTGCACTGAAATAAAAAGAGGAAGAAGATCCGTTGGTGGAAAGAGGTAACCTTGTACTTCATAACTCTTAGGTGTATGTTCTATTTGATACCGGAGCATCACATTCTTTTATATCTTTAGCTTGTGTTAAATCACAAAGACTTGTATGTGAATCCATAGAAACTACTTTAAGTGTAATGCCACCTATGGCAGTGTGTGTCTGAGTAGGATTGGTATGTAGAAATTGTGAGTTGGAGGTCTTGGATTTGTGCCTAACTTGCGACCTTCGCGTCATGAAGATGTCAGACTTTGACATTAAATTGGGTGGTTGTCTGCTCATCGAAAGGTGATCGATTGACATCAGAAGAGAGTGGTGGTTTACTTACACACTCGATGGAACACATTTCTTATTTAAGGGAGATAGACAAGGCTCCCTAATAACAGTAAACCGTAAGACACGGTGGCATGATCAACTTGTTAGGTGGATAGCGAGTTTAATTCTAAATGAAAAAGACCGAGTAGAGTTAGAACCACTGTGAGTAGTATGTGAGTACATGGATGTTTTCCCAAAAGGAATTTCCCAGATTACCGCCTAACTAGGACATAGAATTCAATATCGAAATACAAGCTAGGACTGCTCCAATATCAATGGATTCAAATCGTATGGCACCTATTGAACTTCAAGAGTTAAAGACGCAATTACAAGAATTACTTGGAAAGGGATTTATTAGGCCAAGTACCTCACCTTGGGGAGCACCTATTTTGCTTGCTAAGAAAAAAAAATGGGATGTTAAGGTTATGCATTGACTATCGCCAACTCAACCGAGTCACGATCAAGAACCGATATCCACTTCCAAGGACTGACGATCTTTTTGACCAACTTAGAGGCTCAAAGTGCTATTCCAAGATCGATCTCAAACTGGGCGACCATCAACTACGAATCAAAGACGAGGACATACTAAAGATTGTGTTTCGAACTAGGTATAGCCACTATGAGTTTGTGGTGATGCCTTTCAGACTGACCAATGCATCAGCAGTATTTATGAGCCTTATGAACAAGATCTTCATGCCGTATCTAGACTAGATTATGGTGGTGTTCATTGATGATATTTTAGTATACTCAAGGTCCGAAGAGGAGCATGAACAACACTTGAGGATTGCTCTCCAGATTCTTAGGGATAATCAACTATATGCTAAGGGAAGCAAATGTGAGTTCTAGTTGAATAAGGTAAAATTTTTAGGACACGTGGTGTCTGAGAATGGGATTGCCGTAGATCCAACCAAGGTAGAGCTAGTCTTGGATTGGAAGCAACCAAAGACCATATTTGAGATCTATAGCTTCTTAGGATTTGCTAGTTACTATCAAAGCTTCATATAAGATTTCTCTCAACTAGCCAAACCAATGACTCGACTGACACAGAAAAGAGTAAAGTACAAATAGGACGAAGCCTACGAGAAGTCTTTTTAAGAGCTGAAGATGCGATTAACTAGTGTATCAATATTAACGATTTCATAATGGGATGTGGGGTGCACCATGCATTGTAATGCATCCAAAGAAGGATTAGGTTGTGTACTCATGCAAAATAGCAAGGTGGTGGCATATGATTCTAGATAGTTGAAGCTACATGAACGAAACTATCGAATGCACGACTTGGAATTAGTCACTTATAGACACTCCATTTTTGACCAACCTTAAGACTTTGATGCTCTACCTAAAGCTCTTGACGAAGATAGAACAGGTTGCTCCAAGCAACAAGTAAGGGATAAAAACGAAACCAAACCTGCTCTACACCCATTTTGGCTAAAATTTTTACAGATCCTAAAACTTATTTTCGAAATGTTTTTAAGGCAAATTGCACATTTTCATTCATTTTGGAGATTATGAGCAGTATGTTTTCTAAATATGTTTTATCTTCTTTTCAAAGAAGTTAGCTTAGAAAGCCAGAATCAATCGAAAAATAAGGGAAAACTTTCAAAGAAAACTAGTTGGACAATAGTAGCTTGGCTGGATATCTTCTTTGCAAAACACTGAACCTTTTTGGCCCATGGACGCTTGCTCAAATCTTTTTCTACTCCACTGAACATTTTTCAGGCAATGCGTCGAACAATTTTGATTTGCGGACTCGTTTTTGGGTGTTCTCCAGCACTGTAGGGCAAATTTCTGAGGAAATCTACCAGACTACTTGCCACTAGTTGAATAATTATTATCCAGCGCATCCTGTTTTGGCATCAGCCAAGCAGCTTTCTTGTGAGGTGTTCAAAGGATCTTGAAAGATGCCATCTGAATCCATAGGATCTAGAGGTATATTCCAAGCCCCAAATGCCTATAAAATCACCATCCTTCTTGAGGGAAAAAGATTCCAATTTTCAAACTCCCTAAGAGCCAATAGTCTCTCTAACTTTCTAACTATACACACACAAACACACACAGAGTTTTGGTGAGAATTTCGGGCTTCTTTTTGCATATCTTTGCTTAGTTGGCTTGGATTTAAAAGACCTCTATTGATTACAAGGAGCTTGGGTCAGATTTTGTGATTAGTTGGGGCTCTATCTTTGCTATTCTAGAGGTAATCCTTATTTCCATTTCAATTCTAAATCTATCTCTACTCATTTTCTTCTATTTTGGAAAATCTATTAGATGGAATTGCTGCTAACTTAGTTTGATATCTCTCTCTCTCTCTCTCTCTCTCTCTCTCTCTCTCTCTCTCCTTTTTTGTAGTTGGTATAGGTCTATGTAATAGTTTTAGCTAAGCCCAAATTGCTTTCTCTTTGATTTTATGAGTTAGAAACCCAAGCACGATTTCTTCTATAACACTTCGTATTCCTTGAACTAGTGAGATTGCTCTTGACACTCTTATTATCGTACTTGGAGCCACTTTGATTCATTTTAGAGTATTGATTGGGGTGGTATCATAATGGTAAAGTAGGATTGAACGAAAAACATTGATTTGGATAATTGTTCTATATACAGTCTTCACTCTTTTACCTTTTTCTTTTTCCACAATTTGAATCTAGATGTGTGGACAAAACCATTGAAAATCTTGTTTTCGAGGCTTCGATTTCGACATAAGAATGGCCCAAAACGGAGTCCAGATGAGGGAGTTATGCTAATTTGAAATTTGAGTATCTATGTTGAAAGTAAGTCCACTCGAGCGAATTTTTGACCGCTCAAGTCATCTATTCGAGTTACTGAGATTCTAGGAGTTTTCTTTCACTGCACGAGCAAAGCTTTGAACGCTCGAGTAGTTTGTTTGAAGTCAACCATTTTAAAGTCACTTTTTGGTTTAAACTTTTCATTCTTTCTTCCTCTCTTCTCTTACTCTCCTCCATACCTGAAACCCTAGACCTCCAAACCTTGATTTCATTTATTTTTCACTAAGATTCCACCATATATCTTGCATTAAAGGTGAAGATCAACATTTTGACTGATTGGATTGCAATTTCTTTGAAACTCTCTTTGGGTTTTGATCTTCTTGACTCCATTCTTGAGGTAGGGGTACTTTTAACCTGATATATCTATGTTTTGGGATACATGTGTGGTATTTTCCTAGATATAATTATGTATGAGCTGATTTTTGTGAATTAAAGTGGGTTTGATGAATGAAAATGGGTTATACCCCATTTTTTGACAAATCATGGCATATTGTAGTTGATTATTGTTATTAATGATATAAATTGACTTTTTAAGTGCAAAGGAATGGAAAGCCCCAATTTTTTTTGAAGAACCCTAGCTTTCAAATTTTGATTTAATAATGGGTTTGGACAAATTGACTCTTAAATCTAGAAATTCAGTGAATAAATTTGACAATGGTGTTGAGATACGAGATTTTTAAATTTTCTTGGATATATTTGTTGAGTTTGGTAGATGTTGAGATTGTGGAAATTATGTGATTGGAGAAATTCTTTAGTTGATATTATTAAATGTCACTATGAATTGAACAAACCTTAGGGAAATTGGATTTGAAAACTCATGCATCATATGGATTATGATTTTGTTTCGTGACCTTACACTCTTGTGGATGTTTGAAAAATGTTGAAAGGGAGCAAATAGTGCATGAGCCCAGTAGTTGAGTTGGATTTTAGGAAATGGTTGTGTATTGTGTTAGTACCCACGCGGGGAGTTAAGGTGCCCAATTACCCTGTCTTGAGCTAATCGCCCGACAAATATGGGAAAATGTTTTTGGATGTCCAGTGATCCTGTCGTATTGTACTCGGTAAAAGTGGAAAAATAAATGATTTTGGATGCCCATTCCCTGTTGTATTAATACCCGGCAAATGTGAAGTATTTTTTTGTATATAGATCTATGTATGTAAATATGGTTTTGTGACTCTTACTTGGGACATCATAGCGTATTTACCACCCCATGGTTGCAAATGAGACTTTGAATGGAAATCATGCATTAGAAATTCTTGATTTTTAAAAAAGAAAATATAGATTTTGTAACAAGTGTATGGCATGATTATATGCATCTTGATTATGTATATATCTTGTTAATAATATTTCCTATTGAGCAATAGTTCACACCAAACGAATAACATTTCAGGAAATTATGGTGTGATTCCGCCGAAGTGACTTGGCAATGGATGTGTTTTGTTTGAAGCACGAAGGCTCCCTTTTTGAAGCTCTAAAGCTAATTTGTGGTTTGGTACAGAATGTCCATTCTTATGTAATCAAGGACTATTCTTGAATATATATATATATATGCTATTAGGGAACTTTACTTTTGTATTTTCCTACCCTCGGAGTGGTTATTATCTATGATTGTATGTTAATGAACAATGACGTATATTTCACTCAGAATAGTACAATGATAAATATATTATTTTTGGTAAAAGACTCATTGTTTAATGGTATTCAATGTAGTGGTCAGAAAATATTTAATGGATTTAATTATAAAATGGTTGATAATTTTTGGGGTGTTACGACTTGGTATCAGAGCTAACCGGGCTTGAACACCCTGAGCTTCTGAGACATGGCTTTTGCCACAATGGGTTTATAATGCTAGGAAGGGACGTTAGTTTATCTTGTATGTTTTTGTGTTTATATGATTATGTGGGTATGAGATTAAGCTTCTAGGATACAACTTGAGCCTATTCCATTCATTGAAATCCTTTTGGAAAGGCACTTGATTAATGCTACTTGGAAGTCATTGAGTGTCGTGGGACTAGTTGATATCATAGGAGAGTGATCTGTATGTGCTCTATGTGATTTTTCTTATGTGATGTAGATACATATACAGGTTTATGTTTAACTCATGGGCGATGTGTGGGAACTCGTATGGAGTATTAAATGTTAAGCTAATTTTGTCTCTACCTTGAGGATGTCTGTCCCTAGGAAAGGGGGTAGGATAGATTGCTAGGCCCAATAGATAGGTCAAGATAATTTAGAATTGGCATTGGATCATAAGCTAAATGATTTTGTAGAATTGTGTAAGTGTGACCTTCTAATGGTGGAGACTATGATGTAGAGTAAATAGTTTGTCATGAAGATAAGTATCTATTTCTAAAGTTTTGTATGAAATTACGAAAATGAGCTAGAGGAAGGATTTTAGAGGTAGAGCGGGTTAGAGATTAGACTAGTTGTAGTAATACAGTTGTTGATGCTTTAATGATAAATGGGATGAATGAAAATAAAATGTCAAAATAAGTAAAACAAGTTTTAAATTTCTTTGGGATAGACTAAGTTAATTGTGGTTGAATTGCTCTAATTGTTCAATCGACTAATTAGAGTGAATAGCCGTGATAAATTGTTCGTTCGACTTATTTTATTAGCCCTGAAAATTCTTTTGAAATGATCATTGTTGACAGAAAAAATCTCTTAGAGTGAATAGCTTGTGGTTGTATCTTTAGAGTTTGAGTACGAGTAAACCAATTAGAGACTTTGGAGAAGATTTCAAAGTAACTGCTAGTATGAGCATTTGTTGGTGTAACCTTGCTTCTTAAGTTGTGTAGGCTTTTGTGGTGGGTTTGATATGGTAGTTGGTGTCGTTGTTTTGTGACATGAACAGTTGTGAGAATTAGATTTTATTTTCATTCTTGTAAGTTGTAGTGAATGACTTCCTAATTTAAATTATTTTTAGGGGCGGAGCAGCTTTAGTAATGATTGGATTGGAGTACTGAAAATGTGATTTTAGTTAGAATTTTGTAATAGAGGCATAATATTATTTTGGTGAGGGCTTGTAACATCGCTCGGGGGGTACCCATGTGCGTTAAATAGTTTAGACCTTTGACCTCGTTGATCTAGTCTCACGAGTGCAAATCCGTTTGATTTGATAACTTTTATAGAAAATCCGTTTTATTAGAAAATCTTTGCCAAAATATGGACTGCATCACTAGATTTTAGATTCACCACCTAATGTTTTCGGAAAATTATGTTTATAAGCTCAATTTCTTTGAGTTGTACATCTTCAAAACTCTTTCAAACTACATGAAATCAAATTGTTCCAAAATGAATGACATAATATATACTTGTATGCTTCACATTTTAGGATTTATTAATAATCGGAACATAAACATATAAAGTCAATAAAACTTATATCATGGTTTAGTAGAGGCCAATCTTTGATCCGGTAAGCGGGGGTGCTCAATTAATGACCTTTCCCTCTCATACCTAAGGGTCTAAGCCAAGCATCTTTGGTTATGACGAACAGTGGCCTTGGCGCTAGTCATAGATTTCCTAATCATTCCAAATTAAACGACACAACCTCCATCCACTGGCATTCATACAATTATATCAAGTAAGCAAGTAGCCTCATTCTAGGATGTAAAACATAGTAAGAAAAACACACACAAATGAGATGCTAAAGCATAAAAACTTACATGTTTACCGATGCCACGCGAACAGCTACATAACAAAGTTAGTGAAATATGCATGATCTTATATACAAAATCCTAATACAATTCACACATGAGATGCAACTAAAGATTCGGCCTCTAAGATATGACACGTTAACATGAGGTAGTGCACATAATCACATAGGAATTGATTAAATGCACAAACGCAAACTAAGGCAAATCAAGATGCATGAAACATGGATGCAAAGCATAGATAGGATGAAAAACCAAAATATGATGCTTATGCAGAAATAGGGAAAGCAAGTAAAAGAACGGGATAAAAAAAACAGAGGCAGGGAATTATTACAACAATTGGAAAAATAAATACAAACCAAATGAGAGAGGGAGGAGGAAAATATTAAAACAAAACAAAAACCTCACAAAACACTCCAATAAAAAAAAAAACCAAAAAATAAAATAGAAGTTTCATGTATCTTTGAGGATTGCCAGAAACCAGTATGCTCAACGCCGGAAGCTTACTCCGTTTTGTCCAAAGGCCAGCCGGCCGGCCAACTAGGCCTAGCAAAACCTATCTTGTTGCAAAACTGAGAAAATGAACAAACAAGGAATATGTAGGTTTTTGAACTAACCACTTTCAATTAGATACAACAAAACTAATATGAAACAAAAACAAGAAAAATGAATACAAAATAGAAAATGCAAGATTATGACAAAACCATTATGAGACTAAAACAAGAAAAACAAATATAAGATAGAAAGTGCAAGATTACAACAAATGAAACTAAGACAAGAAAAACAAATATAAGATAGAAAGTGCAAAAAAATGAAAGAATTGAAAATAAAACAAGGAAAACAAATATAAGATAGAAAGTGTAAGAATATGAAAGAATTGAAAATTCACTTCTTGATTTCCAAACCTCCTCTTGATTACCCTCAAGATTGCGAATTGTGTTCTTGATCCTCAATTCAAGAGTTTGGAATTTAAGCGTCAAAGGTAGCTTTGGACAAGTGTAGGAAAGGATCACTTGAATCTACACAAGGACTACTCTCTCTCTGATCAAAGCTCTAGAAATTGACTAGCTCTTGAATTCAAAGTTTAAACTCTTTGTTTTGACTAGAAATGGACTAGAAATTGAAATAGAAGATGAGATATAGTGTATATCTTAAGAAATTGAAGGTCACAAGTAACACTCTGTTTTGGCTAGCTCTTGAATTCAAAGTTTAAACTCTCTTCTTCTCTATCTCTAGCCTTCTCTCCTTTATTTATCCTCTTTCTCCTCTCAACAATATGATGTATACTTATAAGCAATACAAGTGGAGAAATGGTGGAAAACAATAATGGAGCATTAATGAAGATAATGGAGCAAATAGAGCATTAATAAAGCACTAATGGAGCTAATGGAAGGCAAAAGTGGAACATTAGCTTCAATGGATCAAGCACTAGGCAATGGAGGATGAGTATACATGCATTCAATGCATGAATGGGTCAGAAAAATGGGTTTGGGAAGTGGCCACCCGAACCATCACAAAACTAGTGCAAATTGTCTGTGGGGAACCTGCCGGACGACCGGGCGGTCAACTGGCTAGAGGAGAAAATTTTCAATTCACTCTAGTTCAACTCTGTTCCGCTCCGAGTGCTCAACGGAACCTAAACACTTTGCCAAAATAGGCTTACGGTGGAGAGTAAAGCTTAAATTCCATCTTTTTTATTGAGAATTATTCAAGAAACACATTTTGATTTTCCTCATTAGGTAATCAAAAGAAATCGTTCAAGTCTTAGGGCCGGTCAATATAGGGTGTCTACAATTGCCCCTCTTTGACAAAGCTTAAAGTCATTTCATGATGTGAGTGAATGTCAAAGCTCGAAGATGACCCTTTTGACAAGGTCATAAGACTTGGGCAAACAAACAAGATGTAAATGAAATTGGTTGAATCTGAGGATTGCCCATGCATCCATTTGCAAGGAATCAAACCAATGTAGTTCAAGGGCAAGATGCAAATGATATGCTCAAAATGCAATTGAAAGTTAGACATAACCGCTTTGTGAAGCCATATATATATATATTTTTCTTTTTGAAAGTTGATGATTTATGCAATGCAATGCAACAGATAATATGTGAGGCAAGCCTCGTGCAAATGATAAAAAACATAACAAGGGTACAATCCAAACGCGCACACACAAGAGATGGAAATAAAGGTTTTAATCAACAAGCGAGACCCAAACCGTATCTCAATATGAAATAGGGGATTGATTTCAACCGGGTAAAGGAGACATGGGTCTTAACCAACATACGAGACCTAGATCGTACGTCAATACGAAATAGGGGATTAGTTTCAACTAGGTAAAAGAGAAATGGGTCTTAACCAACATGCGAGACCTAGACCGTACCTTAATTGTCACGACCCAAACTCGCCCCTAGAGGTTTAGGCCATGACCGGCCAGTAATCCTAGATTACATTCGGCCTCAAAGACAAAACTGATAATAATAATGATATTGGAGCATTACGGAAGCAATATAGAAATATACACATGTCTATCAAGCAGTGCATACATGAAAGTCCGTATAAAATTTAAACTTTAACCTTCTCATAGATATAGACACATAGAACATCAAAACATCTTGTACAAAATTATCCATACACAACAAGTTCCAAAAATAAAATAACACAAAACAAAGCAACTTGATCCACATGGTTAACACAACTTGGCTCTAATGAGTCCAAGATCGCCCCATCACGGAGGCACTTTCAAAATGGCTTGACTGAAGGGTGGACTCCCGAGGTTGCTTTACGCTTGATGCTCCATTTGCTCACCTACATATATATATAGGAGAAGGGGGTGAAGCCTAGTACGTAATACCAGTATAAAGAGGTTAAATGAATTATGTCTATCATTGTACAAAATCATATCACATGAGTTCGAAGCAAAGCATAAGTGAGCACTTGTCATATCAAAGTTCACAAATCATATTCATATGTGGTACATCCAATAGTGCGACGAAGGGCCCAAAGGCATAACAAAGGGACCAAATGGATCAGAGATATCTGTGCACATATAACAAAGGACCACAGCATTGTTTCTCTTGGGCGAGGGCCTCATAGCGAAGGGCCACAGTATTGTTACCTCGTACATGGGCCATATCACAAAGGGCCACGGTATTGTTACCCCCAGGTAAGGGTTTATAACAAAGGGCCATGGTATTGGTACCCCCAGGCAAGGTCTACACTAAGGATGCCACAACTACATTTCGAAAGGGACAACCATTCATTTGTATCAGAATAACATTTCAAAATAGCATTCTTACGATAACTCAAAAATACATTTTAACATATCTTTACAAAGATACTACTCACAGTTGGTGGGTACTGATGGTAGACCTCGGTTGACCACTTACATAAGTCACATAATACGAATACGCAATGAACACATGTTCGAAACAAGCATCGAATCTTAATTTATTCTCTTACGTGTGTTTCTATCATATCTCATGATTAAGGATGTTCAAATGATGCAAAAGGATGTCTAAAAGGGCATAAGGATGCAAATATGCACCTATAAGTGTTAGTCAGAATTTGCTGAAAACAATGTCTTCGATCGAGTGCACACTTGGTTGCTCGAGAGGTGTGGCCTACCTGCAAAAGTACTGAATGCTCAAATTTTATGCTCAATGATCGCTCAAGCCAAGTGCTGAACAAAAGTGGGTTCGTTAAGTGCACAATTGGTCGTTCGAGCCAACAACCAAATGTTTGTAAAAACACTAGGTGCCTTCATTTTTCGCTCGAGCAACGAATTCTTTGCTCAAACAAACTGGACAAATTTTGGGTTTTCTAGATTTGTGTTTGAAGTTCAAAACTATTCCTTTCAAGTTCAAAGCTTTGCATGGTTGGTGTCAAAAACTTAGAAACACTTTATAAAACACGATTTGTTGGAAAATATGAAACCATGATCTCAAATTCTCCTTCAATTCTTCAAAACAAAACCCAAAATTGTATGATCTTACCTTGTATGTAGCAAACTCAACTCTTTTCTTTACAAAACATAATTATATGAGATGTTGAGTGCAAAATCATGAAGAACCTCAAGAAATAACTCATGTAAGTCCCATGCATGTATGAATTTGTGGAAAACAAAGTTCAAAAGTGAAGAATTAAGCATGCATGTGCACAATTCTCTTGAACTCTCCATGATCATGATCATTCATGCTCATTCCTTTCAAATACATGCAAATGATCCTATAACTTGGTGAATTCATCTTCTTACATGGTTTATCTTCATGAATTTTGGGTAGAGAGCATACCTAGAGCTTGAATTGGCCTTAGTTAAGCTTAATCTTTTCAATCTCTCTTGAACTCCCTTGAATTCTCTTCTCTCTCTCTACAAATATTGAGTTCTCTCTCTAACTCTAAATTTTCAGCACATTGAGTTGAAGAAAATGAGCTCCTAAGCTCAATTAACATATATATAAAGGTGGTTTAGGCATAACTAATTAATTGTGATTTAGACTAATCAATTAGGCTTAAGTCTAATCAATTATGATTAATTTATTCTAATTATTTTAATCCGAATCAAATTTTAATTAAACTTACCATATGGTTCTAAAAATTCCAACTAGCTTATTGAATTAACCAATTTTGGTTTTTGAATCCGTTTAGGCATTCAATTACGAATTCTAAGTCGGCAATTTAATAGATAATTCACAAATAAACAGATAAGTATCAAATAAACACATAATCATGCAAATTATGCCCAATAAATAATATGTAAAAATTATACAGAGGTCGGGGTCGTTACATCAATACAAAATAGAGGATGGGTTTCAACCGGGTAAAGGAGACAAAGGGTCTTAACCAATATGCAAAACCTAGATCGTACCTCAATACGAAATAGGGGATGGGTTTTAACTAGGTAAAGCAGAAAAAGGATCTTAACCAACAAGCGACACGTAGGCTGTACCTCACTATAAAATAGGGAATTAATCTCAATCGGGCAAAGACGAAAAGGGTCTTAACTAACATGCGAGACATAGATCATACCTCAATACGAAATAGGAGATAGGTTTCAATCGAGTAAAGAAGAAAATGGTCTTAACCAACAAGCAAGACTTAAACCATACCTCAATATGAAATAGGAGATTAGTTTCAACTGAGGAAAGGATGAAAAGTTGTAAGTCCAAATGTTGGGACAATTGTAACCAAATGGTGTGAATAGATTGTAGCCAAGCGATGCAACAGTGTGATAGTTGTAGCCATGCATGATTGATGTAAAAGTTGGTACAAGTTTGATAGTGAATGCAAAAACATGAAGGTTGTTATGTGAGACATACGATATGCAGTGTGAATGCACAACAATAGTTTGATGGATACACAACAGATGAATACACAAATAATTTTTTCCTTTTTTTTTTTTTTTTAAAACAAAAATTTTTTTATGAAAATTTATTTTCTTGACAGTTTCTTTTTGGATTTTTTTTTTCTTTGATTTTTTTTTATAAATATTTTGATTTTTTTTTTCAAAATTTTCTTTTTGTTTTATACATACAACATACATTTTTGTACACATTCATACACATACAAAATATATACATACAAATACATGTATAAACAAAATACGGACACATATACATATACATACAAAATATATTTATATACATACATATACAGATACATACATATATATAGACAGACGGACAAATACATATATATATACAGATACCCATACAGACTCATATACATATATACATAAAAATATACATACATAGACAAATTATATACTTATACGGATTCATACAGTCATACAGATACACACGCATATATATATTATATACATATAGTATATACATATACATATACACATAGACACATGCATACAGATACATACATACATATTATATACATACGGTATATACATATACATATCTCTCTCATTCCCCTATTTTGTCTCTCTCTCTCTCTGCCTCGTTCGTCTTCATCGAGCGCTGTATTAGGTGTCTGATTTCAACAATCCCAGCACACCTGACCGACAACAGTTGGACCAGCCTCGTTTGTCAAAGATTGCCTTGACAATCCCTCTTCTCTGGCTCCTTCTTCTCTTGTAGTTTCTTCTTAAACTGAGGCATGCAAGAGAGCAAAGCAAAAAGCTGCAAATTCTCTCTACCATTACTCTGTCAATTTTTTTCTGTGGAGGCATTACTCTCCTCTAATATGGCCTCTTCTCATCATACTCTTTCCCTCTTCCCAGACCTTAATGAATCTCCAATCGAGATTACGAGCTCCTCTGAGCCTCAACAGAGTGCCCCTATTCTTGTGCTGTCAGTCGAGTGACTGATGACAACATAGTCTGACATCAATGCCAACCATTACACATTGAAGTCCTGCGTAAAGACCGTGACCACAGTCTCTAATTTGTCCCACTGATTGTAAGGTAGGACGAGCAAAGTGCATCAGTTGAACACCCAACTCTCCTTGCTCTAGTGTATGTACAAGGATGCTCGAGTATAGATTAGCACATTGAAAAAGCAAAACAAAGAGCTAACATGATAGGCCACCATTGTGGCCTGATTTGGAGTTCCCTCGTACTCCGTATTTGATGGCCTGTGGGGAGTAATTTTTTTTGGAAGCCCTACCAATGCCGAGGCAGAGTCTTCAAAGGCTTCCAAGCAGTGAAGATATGGCAAGGAAATCGATACTAGAAGCGGGGCATCGGTTCGTAACCGTTACTGCTAAAAACTCAAGTCACTGAAAAATGAGAACCATGTTTGCACTCTGTTTTTTTTTTCTCTGTATTTTTTTTTTTTTTGCATTTTTTTTCTATATTTTTACATGGGAGTGGGCACTTATAACTTCAACTCTCTTTTTGTAAAACTTTGATCGAGGTTTGATCCTTGAAATTCAATAAAAAGAGCTTGTTTTGCAAATTTGAATGGCATGACTAGCACAACACTTGAGCATAAAACCATTTTTTTTTTAATTTTAATATTGAAAATGGCCGCATTTCAATGAATTCTGAACTAAATATTGAGCCTATAATTAACCAAAACACAAAATACAACTCAATGAAAGGAAAACAAAGCAAAAACCTTCTCGAACGCACCCCTTTATGCTTGCCAGAATAAAATGCACACAAAACAAAACATCACCAGTCGACCACCCGACTAAAGGACATCGCCAAAGATAAACTGTGCATTTTTCGATGAGTGCTTATAGACACCCGATTTTTGACCATCCTCAAGTCAATGGTTTTGTATGCTTGTGTTCGTTTTGAGTGCCCGAAGTTCTCGACCAAGCGCCTTGCCTTTGAGCCTTTGGACCTTGTCTATTTTGTACTTGGTTGTGGACCAAGAGCTTGTTGTTTCAAGTTTGGAGGAGTTGGTGGCCTGTCAGCTAACCCCACAGCCTATCGGCCATGGCTTGTGCCTGCTGGCCATCAGTGATCGCCGACGGCCATTTTTCTCTATTTTTAGATATTTGTTTGCCAACTGTGCCCGTTGTTGTTCACTGAAGCGCATCTCCATACACGTGTATGGTAGAATGATTTCAAGCCTAAACATTGTTTTTCTATATATAGGGAGTGTCTTCCTCCATTTTTGAGGGTTAGAAATTTTGGATGAAAAATCTCTCTCTCTCTCTAAATCTCTCTCTCTCGTTATTTTGCATACACTTGTTAGTTTTCTCTACACTTTTGCACACTAACCATTAACCAAACTTGACCACCTTGGAGCTGAGGTCCCTTGGAGCCTAGTTTGAGCTTTGGAAGGTGGTTTGAGCCTAAAATTGTGGTTGTTTTGTGCTGTGCTTCAAAGGTAGAGAACTTACCTCATTTAAGCTTATTGTGCACACTAGTTTTGCCATCTTTTTGTATTGTTTTGGCCCTAGTTTTCAACTACAAAAACCTCTGTTTTTATGGTTTAAAAATGGTGGTGTGAGTCCATTTTGTGTAAAGGGGCAGTCTACCCTTCTTGTTGCTTAATTTTGAAAGCTTTTGCACCATCTTTTAGCATATTCAAATCAAACTTTTTAGGCCTTTTAACCACTGAAAGTCAGAGGTTTTTCAGTGGCAAAGACCTTGTTTTGAAGTCCAAAATTGGAGGCGGTAGCCTCATCCTTGTGTCTTGTTTGCATGCCTAGATAGCTTAACATGTGAGCATGTTTTTCTAGCATTTTGTACCGTAATCTCAGCATGTTTTTGCTACTATTTTGACTGGTTTCAGCTCTGTTTTGAGCTGGTTTGGTTCTTTGAGGCTTGTATTGTGTGGTTGTAGTGTAAAGAGGCTTCACTAGCTTAATGTTTTAGGCCTTTTTTAGCATGAATTGCATGAGTTTCTTGCATGTTTTAGTGTCTTTTTACACTCCATTTTAGCACTGAAATCTCTACAATCTCCCTCTATTCTTCACTCTTTCATTTATTTCGAAAGTGACTTTGAACCCCTTGTTGGCTTGAGTGGGAAATGGAGACATTCATGCTTAATGGTTTAATTCCTTCGGGAGTTCATTATCAATGGCATGAGGTCTCTTTCATGCTCAAGGCACTTGTGGTTTAAGCCCTCTTTCCATTAGAGGACACTCACCTTTTAGACTAATCAATTAAAGAATGGATTGGTAAGTTAAAATGTGTAAACAAAGTGAACAAAGTAAAACAGGCAAGATTAAGCATCTTCGTGTTGCATTGCATGTGTTTGGATCAGACGTTAATTCAAACACGAGGAAAATGGGACATTCCATAGTCAAAGTGATGAAGCGTGCCATTATTCTTGGTCACCATCACCCTTGATCATGCATGATAGGGTTGTGGTTTTGTTGAGTCTTATTTTGCATTCATTAACTTGTACAAGCTTGGTTCTCTAGCCATCATGCACTGAAAATGCTTGGTTAATGGTTTGAGGGCCAAGAGCTACACTCATTTGAGCTTGTGTGATGATAAGGAGAGTAGCAGTACATGCACACCTTGAGAATACACTTCTTTGCCTCTGTTGCAACAAAAGAGGAAGTTTAGGAAAGGGGTAGCCAACTAGCCACTAGCAGTAACCGAACCAATGGTAGCCGATAGCCACCATTGGTAGTCGACCAGCCATCAATGAAAATTGCACAAGTTTGTTCCTGAGTTGAAGCAGAAGCATTCTGGAAGTCGGCGGCACTATTGGTGTTTAATCATGTGCAAACAGAGGCTGCAATGGCAAGTCGGTGGTATTTTCGGGAGGAGAATTCGAGCATACATGCATCCCTCGCCCTAGAGGCCATTTAATTGCTTTAGTTAGCTTAGAATAGCTAGTTAATTCAAGCGTTGTACTTAATTAGTTAGTGTAACTAATTGTTCAAATTTGTGTTGTAATATTTAATTAGCTTAGAAAAGTTAAGTAGTTTCGTTTTGTAATTGTTAGCTTAACTAGCGTAGTTAGTTAGCTTATTCATTCGGATCCTCCTTCGTGAGGGCATAATGTTGTAATAAGTGTGCGCGTGTGTGTTCAGATTTTCCAACCCCATGTCTTTTTCCCTTTTATTTAATCACTTTCGATGGTTAGATTAGGGACATTTTCAATTAGCATTCCTTATGCTCATATGTTTGCATCCATTCATTTGTCTTGCATGCACCGAGGCTTGGCACATCATTCGAATTGCATTGTCAATTTCAATACTTCTTTGAATACGTGTTTAATCACATGTTGTTCAAATCGATCATATGCCATATTAGCAGCTGAGCCTATTAATTTCATGTTGCATGTTTTGCATTAGGCATCTTGTATAGTTAGGATCATGCATTTTTCTAAATAGTTTTTGTTTTGGCTTGGAGTATTCGGTAAGTCTTTATGCTTTAGCATACTTGCATGAGTGTGATTGCCATGTTGCCATGTTTTCGTATGCTTGCCATGAGGCTATGTGCTTAAATGCTTAACTGCATGACTGCCTGTGGATAAAGGCTTTGTTGTTTGAATTGGAACAGTTCAACAAATGCATATTTTAAATCCACTTTGCAAAGTGGCAAATCATGTTTTAAGCCCACTTAAGGTGGCAAATCCGCATCTTTAAGCCCACCTGAGGGTGGCAAAAACAAACCATTTTTGAAAACAAACCTGACTTGAATTATTCCAATTCTTGCAATCTTAGTCTATACTTGCTTATGCGCATCACATAGTAAAGTTAGCTAATAACCGGAATAAAAACACATGAGTTTTATAAAACAACATATCATGATTAGTAGAGGCTGATCTTTGATCGGGCGAGAGCGGGTGCTCATTTCAAGACCTTCCCCTCTCGTACTTAAGTTCTCGAGCCGAGGCAACTTTGGTGATGACGGACACATGGCCTTTGGAACGAGTCAGGGTTTCTTAAATTTTCCTAAAATAAAATATTTAGGTGGCAACTCTGTATCTGGCAAAGCAGTCCAATTTTTGCATTGTTTGATTTAAAATCAGTTTTTCAAAACTATTTGTCGGATTTGGACTCTTTGGTGTTTACCAGTTTCTCATTGCACTTGTGACACTAGATTCAGAACCGCAGGAGTCCGAACTGTGAGCCCTTCTTTTCAAACCCTTTCCGAAAGGCGGGGGCGCGGAAAAAGGCAAGCCCACAGTGCTCGACTTAAAGAAAAAGTACAAGTTAATGTGACCTTGGAGACGAGGACTCGAAAGTGCAAGGAAAGGATAAAAAACCTGACTCGACTGCACCTCTAGTTCATCTCTTTGGCTTTTTTTCCTTTTGGTTTTCTGCTAAAAAGATTTTGATCAACATGAGAGTTTGATTAGTATGCTCATTCCACTCTTTGTTTTGAAATCATGTGAGTCAAGCTGTGAGCATTGAAATTTTTCCCTTTTTGGTCTAAAGAATGGTCTGGGTTTTACAAAAATGGAATCATTTTCGAGACAATTTATCAACTTCATTAAAAATCCTCAAAATTTGTTTTCACAAATGGTCACTACCTGATCAACATGAAATTAACCCTTGAGATGTATAACTGAATTTGTCTTGCAACTAAACCTGCCATGAAGGAGAAATAGGACAATTGAGTCGAACGGAGATGAGCCAATCACACATGGATAGGATAACCAAGTCAAATAAAGATACACCAATCAAACATTGACGGGACAAGTGAGTTGATAAATGGTTGGGGCCGAACTTCAAAATGAGGCTGCCTATATATCCCAAAGATATGAATCAGGCTTTACATAGTTCACGCAAAGTTTCACTCGGGTATTAACACTCTCCTTTTGTGCTCTAACTTTTGCCAAAGTCGCCCTTCCAAGTTTTCGACCTTACAAGCTTTTTCTCATTTTTTTCATTTTTCATTTTCATTCTTTCCATTCATTTTTTTATTTTTCATTTTCTATTCAATTTTTATTTTCCATTGATTTTTTTTTTATGCTCTAACTTTTTCCTGGGTTGCCCTTCCGGGTTTTCGACCTAGCGAGCCTCTTAAGGGTGGTACTTTGTTTTAGCTTGTCCATGTTGATTGGTTATGAGAACTCTAGGCCATCTAAATTCATGAAAATGGATGCTACACTTGACCAGATAGACTCGATGATGTTGGGACCTGATTAATTGGGTTTGAATTTGCCCCTAGGGTCATAGATAGAAACTCAATTGCCCTTCAGCATTAAATATTCCTCTCTTAAATTCTAGGATTTAAATTTCTTTGCGATCTCCATTAGCTTGAGAAACGATTGGTTTTGAATCTTCGATCACATCTGACCTTTTTGCCCCTAGTTTAAAGGCCGCTTCCAATCCGGATAACATCTGACCTTATTGCCCCTAGTTCAAGGGCTGCTTCCAATCTGACTATGGAAGCCTCACACTTTAGTTGATTATTGAACGTTCTAAATCAAGGTTTGAAAGGTAGGGAGGTCGGCCTCAAATCGAGAGAGATTCTATGTTGTACAATCTCAGGATCATTCCTAGCATCTCTTCATAGGATTATGCAAAAACATTTTTTGAGATCTTTTTATAAGGTGACTAATTACTCATGCTCTTCTGAAGACAATATGTAACCCATTTGGACCAAGCCAGGATCCTTCTCAATACCCATATTAATAGAAATAATCTAATCCATTAAGGGCTTAGCATGTCTCTCTTCCTTTCAGTCGATCAAATTTTACAAATCCCGAGAAATTCCTCCTTCTTTGTTTTTATCAAAGTTTTGGAAATTTTGGCCAATGCAATGATTTAAAGGCACAGAGAAATAGGCAGAATTTACAGCACTTTTATTCACAAGAAACTCTAACCCAGTGATGATGACAGACTCAAAACAAAACAACAAAGAAGACCTAGATAGGACAGAAATATCTAGGTTAGCACTCCCCGAAATCAACAGATTTAGACTCGCATCAAACTCAGACTCAACATTCACTTTAGAACTCAAAATAAAAACCATGCTCAACAGTTAAAGTGCAGGCCATTAACCGCATTTAGAATGAAATTTGTGCAATTGACAGGTGGTCTATCCCGATCCTAGAAATGATCACAATATCCCCCGAGTTTATTGGTCCTGCACTGGTCTCAAGATCTATCACAGATTCAGCCAGTGTCAGACCCATAATTTCTACGGTGCTTCTTTGATGCATGATCATTCCATGGCTTGAGAAAACCATAAAGAAGGAAGTGCAATGCCCGTGAGAACATCTACCATAACATCCAATTTTGGCTCCGAAGCATCTACTACCATAGGGTTTTGGGGTTTTGGTTGGGATTGAAGTACATATATCATGAATAAATCAGTGCTCTTTGGAATAAACAGCTCGAGCTTGGGCAAATAGGAAGGTGTGATGTATATGCTAGGGTTGAACGTGATGGTAGTATATGGATAAGGTTGAGTTAGAAAGATGGTGGGGTTTGGTCATAGGGTACCAATGGGTTGGAGGTGGCTTTGGCTCTTTGGAATTGAGGTGGAGCTATGGTTTTTATTGTCGATGAGATCTTTAATCGCATGTCATAAGCGAAAACAACGATCAGTCTCATGACTAGGTTGTTTGTGAAAGGCGTAGTATTTATTGGGGTCATGTCTGGCTAGTAGAATATTAGGGAGAGGTCAAGGATCAAGGAGCTTGAGGTGTCTCTTTTTACAAGGATTTCAGTGGCACAAGTTGGAGGCATGTGGAGTGGATGAAAGGGTTTATTTGGGGGTTAGGTTAACTTGGCTATTTGTGGATTAACTATTTTGGCAATGGTGGCAATGACAGTGTTGACTTCTGAAGGCATAACATTGGTAGTTGTGCTACTACTGGGAGTAGCATTGGAACTACGAGTGAATGTCTTTGTCATGGGCTCATTTCCTTCTGTAATGATTCCCTGTTTGATAGCATCCTCAATTTGAACCCAATCTCATGGAGGTCCTTGAAGTTGAAGAGTGGGTGAACTATCATCTTTTGTAGTAATCTTCCATGTAGATTTTGACAACCGTAAATACTTGATCTGTCTCTAGAGGTTTGTTTGCGATCATGGCTGCCTTGGCCCTCCACCTGGTGATAAATGCCCTAAAGCCCTCGTTGGGCTCTTGTTGGGTCACCTTCAGTTCCCGAGTGGTTACTTCAATCTATGTATTATAGGAGTATTGTGTGACAAATTTTTCAACTAACTCCTCCTAGTTTTGTTTGACTGAATCATCTAACTTGGCGTACCAAGTAGCAGCCACTCTTGACGTGGTTCTTCCAATCAAGGAAAACTTTTGAGCTTGAGATAAGCCCATGGGCTTCAGAATGTTTGAGAAGAGGCAGATATGAACCATACGATCACCAGCCCCCTAAAATCTATCTATGTGTGACAATTTGAACCGCTCGGGTAACCTCACAGTTGTTTCTATAAACCCATCCTCAATGTCTGGAACAGAGTTAATCCCTTGTGATGTTTTAAATATTTTCTTTAATTTGGATATTTTTAGCATAGTCGAGTTAACTTCATCAATACCCATGTGGAAAAGTCCTCCAATTGGCTGTGTAGGAACTCTAAGATCTTCTTGCAGCTTAGGTTCATAGAGTTCCTCAACTGGTAGAACCAATGGAGGTGGTTGATATGTAGATGCCCGAAATAGGCGTTGCAATTCGACAAGAACCTCACCATCGGCAAAAACTTTTGTGGTAAAAACATCCATGCTTTGTTGAAGGGATAAAAACACAGATTCTAGAACTTCTAGCTGGAGAGGTACTGACAGTGAGAAACTAACACTAGCTATCCTTGAACCAAATTTGTCTACTAGCGTGAGCCCACAAAACTTGGGGTATATTTGACCATTCTAAAGCTATAGTGCTATAACTTCCTAGCAAAAACAAAAATAGGACCTCCAATCAAAATTCCAGCAGCACTTCGACCCAATTCACACAACTGACCACTGCATACACCACCGAAAAGCTAAACTCAACCTCATAAACTAAAATGCCAGAGCCACTCATCTGAATTTGAGAATCCTTGTATAGACCCCATACATTACATATAGCACATAGCAGGAAAGAGAACAAACACCCTTATGGGGGCTAGGGTTACCCTGTCCTAGCTTTGAAATGATCTAGGGCCTCACTATTCAAACAAGTAGTATCATACGTCCTAGAAATAGGAGAGCATCTTATCCTAATTTTGAAAGGTACTATGGCTCACTATATGTACAAGGATGGCTCTACTCTAGGGGTTGAAGTCAAGGTGACGTTACCAAAGAGTCCTTTGGGTAATAACCAATGAAGATCCCAGGAAATCAGAAGAGTCAATATAGCTTCTCTTCGAAGTCTGAGAACCTTAGATAACAGAGCTACCTTTTTGACAGACCTCAAAAGGTTATAACACAAGGCCTCAAAAGTAACGTATAGATAGTTATAATGTCACAAAAAGCTTGCCTGTGCTCCCACCAGTATTTGGGCAACACAGGGACTTTAAGTGCACCAATGCATGCAATGCAATAAACATATAATTATAAATAAAAGTTATATGATGGAGTTCGAGTCAAGGTTTCATAAAATCCCCAATGAAGTTGCCAAAAACTGTAACATCGTTCGGGGGGTACCCGTACACGTTAAACAGTTCGGACCCCCCGACCTCTTTGATCATGTCTCATGAGGGGAATGTGAAATATAGATAAGAGTCCAGCTTTGGCAACTTTTACGGAAAATCCATTTTATTACAAAATCTTTGCCAAAATATAGACTGCATCACCAAATCTTACAGTTGCCACCTAATATTTTGAAAAATTAGAAAACCCGTGACTCGTACCAAGGCCACTGTTCATCATAACCAAAGATGCTTGGCTCGAAACCTTAGGTATAGAGGGGAATGTCATTAATTGAGTACCTCCCCCCCCCCCACCTAATCAAAGATCAGCCTCTGCTAAACCATGATATGAGTTTTATTGACTTTATATGTTCATGTTTTGATTATTAAATAAATCCTAAAATTTACTATGTGAACATACAAGTATAGACTATGGCATTCATCTTGGAATAATTTGATTTCATGTAATTTGAAAGAGTTTTGAGGATATACAACTCAAAGAAAATTGAGCTTACAAACATGAAAATCAACATCATTCCAAATTAAGTGACATAATCTCCATCCACCGGCATTCATACAGTTATATCAAGTAAGCAAGTAACTTCATGGTAGATGCAAAACATAGTAAGAAAAACACACACAAATGGGGATGATAAAGCATAAAAACTTACATGTTTACCGACGTCTTGCAAACAGCTACAAAACAAAGTTAGCGAAATATGCATGATCTTACATACAAAATCCTAATGCAATTCCCACATAAGACGCAACTAAAGATTTGACCTCTAAGATACGACATACGAATCATCTCAAGAACATGAGGTAGCACACATAATCACACAGGAATTGATTAAATCAACAAATGCAAACTAAACCGAATCAGGATGCATGAAATATGGATACAATGCATAGATAGGATGAAAAATCAAAATACAATGCTTATGCACAAATAAGGAATGCAAGTAAAAGAACACGATAGAAATAAACAAGGTGGGAAATTATTACAACACTTGAAAGAATAATTACAAACTGAATGAGAGAGGGAGGAGAAAAATATTACAACAAAATAAAAACCTCACAAAACACTCCCAAAAAAAATAAATAAATGCTTCATGTGTCTTTGAGGATTGCTAGAAACTAGCATGCTCAATGTCGGAAGGTTACTCCATTTTGCCCAAAAGAAGCTAACCAGCTAGCCAGCCAACTAGGCCTAGCAAAACCTGTTTTGTTGCAATATAGAGAAAATGAACAAACAATGAATATGTAGGTTACCACTTCTGGTTAGATACAACAAAACTAATATGAAACTAAAACAAGAAAAACAAATAAAAAATAGAAAGTGCAAGATTGCAACAAAACTAATATGAAACTAAAACATGAAAAACAAATATAAGATAGAAAGTGCAAGAAAATGAAAGAACTGAAAATAAAACAAGGAAAACAAATATAAGATAGGAAGTGTAAGAAAATGAAAGAATTGAAAATTTACTTTCCTAAAGAAAGATTGAACTTCTTGATTTCCAAACCTCCTCTTGATCACAAGGTTGTGAATTGTGGTCTTAATCCTCAATTCAAGAGCTTGGAATTTGAGCTTCAAAAGTAGCTTTGGACAAGTGTAGGAAATTATCACTTGGAACTTCACAAGGGCTACTCTCTCTCTCTCTCTCTAATCAAAGCTCTAGAATTTGACTATAATAGCATGACTTGGATGAGTTTTTGTAATAGAATATGAGATATAATGTATAGCTTGAGAAATGGAAGGTCACAAATAACACTCAATTTTGGCTAATTCTTGAATTCAAAACTTAAACTCTTTTCTTCTCTATCTCTAGCCTTCTCTCCTCTATCTATCCTCTTTCTCCTCTCAACAATCTGATATATACATATAGGCAATACAAGGGGAGAAATGGTGAAAAACAAGAATGGAGTGTTAATGAAGATAATGGAGCAAATGGAGCATTAATGAAGCACTAGTGGAGCTAATGGAAGGCAAAAGTGGAGCATTAGCTTCAATGGATCAAGCACTAGGCAATGGAGGATGAGTATACATGCATTC
This sequence comes from Camellia granthamiana, assembly GCA_036172215.1. NCBI lineage: Eukaryota > Viridiplantae > Streptophyta > Magnoliopsida > Ericales > Theaceae > Camellia > Camellia granthamiana. Next base: position 78,921,845 of record CM069905.1, on the reverse strand, counting down.
AATGCATGAATGGGTTAGAAAAATGGGTTTGGGAAGTGCCCACCCAAACTATCACAAAACTAGTGCAAACTGCCTGTGTGGTGGTCGACCGGCCGGAAGAGAAAAATTGGGTTTCGCTTTGGTTCGACTCTATTTCGCTACAAGTGCCTGATGGGACCTAAACACTTGGCCAAAATAGGCTTAGGTGGAGAGTAAAGCTCAAATTCCATCTTTCTTCTTGAGAATTGTGCAAGAAACACATTCTGATTTTCATCATCGGGTAATTAAAAGAAAGTGCCCAAGTTTTAGGGCTGGTCAAAATGGGGTGTCTACAGGGCTGTATATTGAATTTTGTCTGAAGAGATTTTATTGTAATTGGAGATTAATTAATTTATTGATTAACGATTCAAAAATTTTAAGGTCATTTCATTGTTAATCTTTATGTGTGCCTCACTATGATTGGTTCGGTATACTTTGAGGGTGAGAGGCAGAATATTCTATTAATTATCCTCGGGAACAATATAAATATTCGTTATTCAGTATGTTCATGATATGGAAGGTATCGAATTCAGGTTTGATCTTGTTAGAGATCATAATATTAGTGTAGTGTGGAGTCGTGTTATGACTTTAGAATTAGTGTCATGGCTTTGATTTCAAAGAATGTAGTGTGATGTGCGAGTATAAGTAGATAATGCAGGAGTAGAAGGTTTCCTTAGGTTGTGTGTTAATTATTACTGTAGCATTAGGAGAGGTTGACAGGGAATCACCTTAGAACTTATCTAAATTCTAGAAATGAGGTGTGTAAATGGGAATTGATTGTTTGGTGAATGTGTGTGTCACTCGAGGGAATAACAAGTTGTGCAAATTGCTTAGTAATTGTTTGTAGTTGGTCGTGTATGATTCCCAAGATGGGGGTAGTTGCGAAAAAATTATTTTTACGAGATTGAAATTTGTAATGGTAGTTGTGGGGAAATGCGACTTCCCAAGTTTATGAGCAAAATTACTCGTTTGCTTTATTTAACCTTATTATTATTATTTTGAATTGTTGTTGCTTGTATGGTAGTGATGGGATCATTGGTTGGTGTAGACACCCCATTTTTGACCGACCTTAAGACTCAGACGTCACCATTTGAGCGCTTGGTGATGGTGCATATTGTGCTCGTTCAGAAGTCTCAGAGTCTCGGCCGTGAGCCCTGTCTCCGGACTTCCGAACCCTCTTATGTGCCTTGCCTCGGTTTGCGAACCAGACTCAATTTTCTCTGTTTCACTTCCCAAAGGGAGGGAGAGGTCTCGTAGATCATCTCTCGGTGGCCGTGGGCTACATTTCGTGGTCGTAGGCCATTTTGCCCGTTTCGGAGCCCGGTTCCCGGTTTTCGGAGCCGTTGGCCGTGCGCCTCGGTTCGGGACCGCCTATCCACCTCCGTTTGCTCCAGTTTTTGGCATGCATCCTATTTGCTCCCTTTTTAGGGACACTGTGGTCTGAGAGACCCGCTTCGTGGCCGAACACCACTCCCGGTGCCTAACAGTCAGTTTTTGGGGCCTCGGACTGCGTGTTTCGGCCCCGGAACCTTCATTTTGCATCGGTTTTCGTTCATTTTTGGCAGGTACCTCTGTTTCATCACCAGGAAGGTCACAAAAGGGTGGGAGGCCAGCAATTGTTTCAGCAACCAGTTATATTCCTCCGGCGCCCTCCGACGCCCGTTTTTCTCACTTCCAAGCCAATGTTGACCACCCTAGGGCCACTTTCTTCAACCCCAAACCACATATTTGTGTTGTACACACATGGGAGGACAATAAAAGTTGGTGGCCGGCCAGTAATTCCATTTGACCCTTTTGAACCCCTCCTAAAAATGGCCTATTCTCTCTCCTGTTTTACAGTTGCCAATTTTGAACCACATGGTTGTGTTGAGGACACCTGGGAGACCACCAATTTGTGGTGGCCGGCCATTAATTCAAGTTGACCCTTTTGACCCCTGGCCGGCCAGCCATGGGGGGTGGCCGGCCGGCCACCTGCAGCTCCAATACTTGGCAGGCCATGATCCTCAAGGTTGGTACATTACAGCTGTATATCTGTTTCCCCCCAAAAACCTGTATCCGGGGGGAACTTTTTTGGAGGGAAAATTGATGCATTTTCCCTCCCATTTTTCCCTCCTTTTCTCCCCTCTCTTGGCCTATATAACCAGCCTCCCAGGTCTGGTTTGAGGGTTAGAAAAATTCCCTTAAGCCCATTGTATTGCACCCATCTCTCTCCCTCACTTCAAGCTCCAAGCATCCAAGTCCTACACCTCATTTCTTCATCACCACCAAGCACCACCACCACTACTCCATTTCCAGCAGCTTGGAGAGCTTTCCAGCAGCTAGGAGGCATCACTTCTCAAGCCAAGAAGCATCCAAGGGGTAGTCTTCAAGGGTAAGCACCATTTCCCCTCTCTTGAGCTCAATTTTGCAACATTTTTCTAGCCTCTTTGCTTGCTGTTTTGAGCTCCGACCAAAACTGAAAAGGTCATTTTTTTGAGCTCATTTTCTTGTTCCATTAAGGGCTCAACACTGTTTGAGCCCCCCATGTTGCACTTGCTTCAATACCCTCTTGAATGCCATTTTCTTGCATGATATTTTTAGCTTGTGTGTGATCTGTTTTGGGGCCTGATGTAAACTGTAATTAGGCCTATTTTGAGCCCCTATTCAACATTGAAGAAGGGCTCAACACTGTTTGGGACCTTCATATATCACTTGTCATTGTACCCCTCTTAGGTCCCCTATTTTGCATGATTTATTAGGCTATTGTGTCTCTGTTTTTGGGCTTTGGTCCGAACTTAAAATGGCCCTAAAATGACCCCCTCTTCATGTTTCATTAAGGGTATAGGGCTGTTTGAGACATCCTTGGTATACTTTGTGTTATAGCCCTCTTGTGGCCTTAATCTTGCATTGTATTTTGAGCATATTTGCATACTGATTTGGGTTTGATCATCTACTGTAAAATGCCATATTTTGGGACCATCTTCAACATTGTTGAAGGTCCATCACTTGTTTGAGACCCCCTTATATCAGTTACTTCTTTGCCCCTTCGTTGGCTCATTTCTTGCATGAATTGTTTGCCATACTTGTATCTGTTTTTGGGGCTTGTCATCTGCTGAAAAACATCATATTTTTGGTCCCTCTTCAGTGTTTTAGAAGGGTCTTTTTCTGTTTGGGCTTTGCATCTACCACTTGCCCCAATGCCTCCCTTGCGGAGCCATTTTTGCATGCTTATTTTGCCCTATTTGTACCCACTGTTTGGCCATGCTTTGAACTGTAAAAATGCTTATTTTGGTGATGCCTTGCTTCTGTCTTTTCATTCCATGTACCAATTATGCATGCATTGCATAGCTATAGGCCATTTCATGTGCTTAATTCCATGTTTCGGGACTCGTTCCTTGCATCGGGTGTCATTTCGCCTTGTTTCGGGGCTGTTTTCCCCCTCATTTTGCTACTGATTTTTGCATGTTGCATATCATATTCCATGTCTTTTTCATGTCTCATTAGAGTGGCATTTCGGTGCCTGAGGGTCGGTCCTCGGTTTGCGTGCACGCGTGCACGCATTTCGAGTTGTCTTGTTTTCATCTTATGGCCTCTTGTGTGAGTGTGGCTGAGGCTCTCTCATGTTGGTGTAAGCCCATATTGCATTGCGTATGCCATTTCATCCCTAGCATTGTGTATGCTCGGTTGTGTATCACCTCGTATAGCGTGTATGCCATTCCCTAACATTGTGTCTGTTAGGATTGTATCTTAGTTGCATTTCACGCATATCATGCATATTGCATCGTGTTCGGGATAGGAGTTAGCCCGGGCACGGGAAACGAGGTACATTCCGTACTCCGAGTGACGGAACGTGTCTCAATTCCCCAGTCACTGACACTCCGGATCACCCATGATGGAGTTAGGTCTTGTTGTGTTTTCATGTTGCATTCATTCCATATTGAATTGTGCAATTCGGCTCCTCGGCCATCATGCATCGATATGCGTGATTGGTGGCACGAGGATCGAGGCATTCATACATTTGTGAAAATACATTGCTATGCCCCTTTCCTGCTCTCTGTTGCAGCAAAATGAAGAATTAGCAACTTTTCGAAGTTTGGCACACATTTCAAGAACAGGTGCAAACAGAGGCTAATTGGGCATCGTCATGGATTTCCGCGCAAAGGCAACCCGAACATGCATCATCCATCATCCGGAGCAGAATCAAGGCAGTCCCTGGCTTGCATGCCAGTTTATTATTTTTCTTAGTTAATTTGTAAATTAATTAGGAATTTGTATTATTTGGACTGTATTATTTAGACTGTACTATTCTTTCATTCGGGACTGTATATTCTTTTGGACCCTCTGTGCGAGGGCATAATTGTAATAAGTGTGGGTGAGTGTGATGTATGTCTTCCAACCCCACGTCTTTCTTCCCTTTTATTTACCTGCTTATGATGGTTAGATTAGGGCATATTTCAATTAGCATACAGTATGACAGCATGTTTGCATCATTCATCTGTTTTGCACGCACCGGGCTCGGCGCATCATACAAACTGCATTTGTATTTCAATTCCAAATTGAATACGTGTTAGTTGTAGCATTCCATATGCCATGTTTAGAATAGCCAAGCCTGCTATAGTTTTCATCTTTGCATGTGTTGCATTAGGCAATTCTGTGTATCTAGGATCATGCATGGATTTCTAAGCAGTTTCTGTTTTGGCTTGGAGTACTCGGTGAGTTTTATGCTTTAGCATCCTTGCATGCGTGTGAGTGACTGCCATGAATAGCATGCTTACCATGAGGCTAACTGCTTATGTGATATAACTACTTGAATGCCTGTGGATAGAGGTTGTGTTACTTGAATCGGGACAATTCATCAAATGTTTGTTTTAAGCCCACTAGATAGTGGCAAAATCATATTTTCTAAAGCCCACCCAAGGGTGGCAAATCCACGTCTTAGCCTACCTGCGGGTAGCACCATCAAACCATTTTCAAACAAACAAACATGAAATGTTTTGTTCCAATTCAGGCGACTCAGTCTATACTTGTATGCTGTGTGCATCACATAGTAACCTAGGCTAATAACCGGAATAAGATCACACAATGTTTTCAAAAATAGATATCATGGTTAGTAGAGGCCGGTCTTTGACCGGGCGAGCGGGGGTGCTCACGAAGTGACCTTCCCCAATCGTACCCAAGTTCCCGAGCCTAGGCAACTTTGGTGATGACGGACACGTGGCCTTTGGCACCGAGTCAGGGTTTCCTAAATTTCCCTATAAAAAAATATTTAGGTGGCGACTCTGTATCTGGCAAAGCAGTCCATGTTTGGCACTTCTTTCAAAAATCTATTTTCTCAAAACGATTTGCCAGATTTGGACTCTTTGGTTCAAGATTAAGAACCGTGACAATCGAGTCCTTTGAACTGTAGTGAGCCCAAATGAACAGGACGGGACTTAACCCTCCCGGGGCGTTCGGGGACGTCTACAGTTTCTGGTGACTCTGCTGGGGAATTAGAGAACTTGACTCGAACTCGTGATATCTTGTTTTGACTACACTTGTGTGTTTCTTTGCATTGTATTTGCATTGGTGCGCCTAGGACACCGTGTTTGCCATCTGCTATTCCTGAACGGTTTTCCGGAGGCTTGTCTTGTCAAGGCATGTCCATAAGGCTAACCAGTTGTGGGCTCTGCCAGTATGGGAACACAAACCCCGGCTTTACCGGGGCACCCTTTTTGACCATTCGACCTTGTGCATATTCGGATCCATAGTGACCATTCCAAACTAGGACAGGTTGCTTACCTGTTTATAGGTTGTTTGAAACCACTGCGTGCATAGTGAAACCCTAGTTCCTGACAAAATAGGACAGGGAAACCCAACCCCAACATAGGGGTGTTTTGGTTCTCACTTATCTGTTATGTGCTTTAGAGTGCGTCTCTACAGGAATGCATGTATCAGTTTATGAGATTGGGCATCAGGCCTGCGGGCATCAGTCGGTATTTGAGAATCAGTTATCTGCGGGTATCCGATTCAGTTTTGGGGACAGTGATTCAGGGATATTGATCAGTGTTTGAGGACAGTGTGTATTCAGCTTATTGACCGTGTGTTGTTATGCCCAGCTGTGTGTTGTGTATTTAATTTAAGCTGTTATGTTGTCCGTTTATCTGGTTATTTATTTCCTTTTCGCTTTATTTATCTTTTGCTAGGGCAGGTTTTTAGCACAATTGCTTCCGAACGAGTAGATACTCCCCAAGCACTTTGGACGAGAGGTCGCCGACTCAATCGATCTGAGGATCTGGTTGACGGACATCCAGTGTTCCACTCCCTACCCCCAGTTGTTAGGAGAAAGCCAAGGAGGCGCAGTGTGTCAGAGCAGGGATTACCGGGGCAGCGGGCTACTTTAGCAGCAAACAGTCAGGTTGGGGTTTCTGTTTCCGCCATGGAGATACACTTACCGATCAGTCAGTTGGACCAACAGAATATGGCCGGGATAGAGGAAATGATGCGTCAAATGCAAGAGAGCATGAGACAGATGCTGGAGGATGCCATCCGCCAAGCGGAATTTTCGAAGCAACAGGCCACAGTCATGGCCCAGCAGGCTGAGCTCATTACTAGGCTCCAGCAACAAGCCGGAACATCAACCTCACACCCAGCTCCTCCTCCGTCGGGAGTCCCATTACCCGAGCAGACACCTACTGTTCAGAATGCCCTCCCAAACACCCAAAACACCCTACCCAATGCCGAGAACATACAAGAGGACACGGGCCTTCCAACGGGGCTGGCTCCGCCCCCGCTTCCGCCTCAACTGTCCAAGACCCATACACCCAACCACCCGGACTCTCCCTTCGAGTTCGAGATAGACCATACAGCTCTGAAATTGAGCAAGCTTGAGAAGCTTTTTAAGAAATCCCAGGGGGTGAAGGCTATTCCGGATATCGAGGACGGATATACCGACGTGGCCGTGACATTGCCAGACAGATTCAAAATGCCCCAGATCGATCGCTTTGATGGATCCGGAGACCCCATGGTCCACCTCTGGCTATTTTCAGACATTCTGCGGCCAATGGGTCTGACCAGACCACAAAAACTTTCACTATTCGGCCGAACCTTGTCAGGTGTGGCCGCCATCTGGTATGCAAAGCTGGAGGATGATGTCAAAAGAAGCTGGGATGAAATGGCTGAGGCCTTTGTTGCACAGTACTCGTACAATACCCAGATCGAGATTACAACTCGTGATCTTGAGACGACGAGGCAGGAGCCCAAAGAGAGCTTCTCAGATTTTGTGACCCGGTGGAGGGCAAAGGCATCAATGATGACTTTGAGGCCTACAGACAAAGACCAAATCAGGATGATTGTGCGCAATCTCCAACCGAAATTAATGCAGAAGATGATTGTACTCCCCTTTCCCACTTTCTCAGACCTACACGAGATGGGGGTACAAATCGAGGATGCGATGAAACAAGGTCTGATTGACCAGGACCGGGAACAACCCCGGAGGACATTTAACCGCAACAACAACGCAAGCCCGAGTGGCGCTGCAAATACAAGAGCTCCGGAGGTCAGTATGGTCACCACCAATCCCCCTCCCCATCCAAGGCCCGCTGCAGCCACGCCCTTCTCCAGTGCATCCGGAAGTAATACCCAAACCACAAAATATCCGCCCAGAGGCCAAAGAACCTTTACACCCCTCTACATGCCCCTGTCCAAGGCTCTGGGGGTATTAATCAGGAAGAAGCATTTGACGCCCCTAGAGCCGAGGCCACTACCAAATCCACTCCCTCCCTCTCATGACCCGGCGAGATATTGCGCGTATCACCAACAGCACGGTCATGACACCGATCGCTGCTTTAGATTGCGTCATGAGATCCAGGATCTTATTGACAAGCAGGTGATCGCGCCTCCCAAAAAACCCAACGTCACGACAAATCCCCTCCCACCACACAACCAAGCCCCTCCTCCCAACAGAATCAACTTCATCCAAACTGGGGTCGTGTCTTACGATCCTAGTGTCTATATCACCCCATCCCACCTACCTAAGCCGGAGGTGATCCTTCCTGTCTGCACTGACTTGTGCATGATGGACATCTCCACAACCCAATCTGAGCCAAAGGTGGTGACCACCGAAGATGAGGCAGGGCAGATTTCAGAGAAAAGTGGGGTTGTTGAGTTTGGGATGAAACAGTCTGAGAATCTCGCTGCAAGAGCCTATGATCCAAGTGAATACATCCAGTCAGTGAGCCGGTCTGAGCCGAGTGTGGGACTGCCAGATAAAGATGAACTGTGTGTGATTCAGGGGGACAGATTTGAGTGGGGAACGGATGATCTAACAGTTGTAGGAGAGGACCTTGCCGACCTCCAGTTCTTCAACGACCAAGAATCAGGCGATGCAACAATCAGCTGGTTTGAATATGAGGAGTCGGCAGAAGTTACCGGATGGTTAGATGATCAACCAGACGTCGTAGAATATCAACCAGAACAGGGCCCGGCAGGGGCGAGAGTATCAGTGGTGGCCGGAAGGGCTGAGAGTCAGAATAGAATGCCGGAGAGCGCCGGCACTAAGAATTTCGCTCAGAATTTGGGGATTGTAAATGCAGGAAATACCGACCAACGAGCTGTACTGACACAGTTGGAGCAACAAAGATTTGAGGATTCCGAGAGAATCAGAAAAGCCAAGGCCCATGTGGGGGTCGAGAGTGCTGTGTGCACAGGAACAGGAAATGCTGCGAGCATGAAGACTGAAGGTGCTATGAGTACGATCATACCGGAGCAGGACAGGTGTCTGTCGGCTGCCGACGGAATGTGGTGGGAAGACGATGACTTATGTCTTGCCCACACAGATGAGGATTGGGGAAGTAATCAACCAGATGACACTTGGTATCTCGATGAGATCGCTCATATGACAAGAAGTGGGCGGTATTTCAAGCCTCCGCACTTAGACCAACCTGAGGCATCCGGGAAAGACAAAGAAGCTGAGAAACAGAGAGAGAAACAGATTGAAGAAGAAGCTGTGCTCAAGCAATTGAAGAAGATATAAGCAGACATCTCCATCTGGGGACTGCTTATGGCGTCACGAGTACACAGACAGGCTGTCCTATCTGCTATGGACAGGGCCAAACTCTCTATAGACACTACACCAGAGCAGCTGGTTGGGCTAGTTTTTCCGGGAGGAGGTTCCCCGGCTTTAACCTTCCCAGACAAAGAACTGCCGCCTGAGGGCGTGAATCATAACAAACCTCTCTACATCTCCGTGGAATGTAGAGACAAGTGGATACCGGTGGTACTTGTTGATACCGGGTCTGCCATCAATGTCTGCCCAGCCAGAACAGCATATGCAATCGGGTTGAAGCCCGCGGACTTCATCCCGACAACTCAGGTGATCAGAGCATACGATAATACTAGCAGAGAAGTGATGGGGACTGTCAAGATTCAGACAAAGGTTGGACCTGGACAACACGAGATAGATTTCCATGTCTTGGAGGTTCCCGTAACTTTCAACCTACTTTTGGGGCGACCGTGGTTGCACCAGGTGAAGGCCGTCTCGTGCACTATGCATCAGATGGTGAAATACCCCTATGGAAAGGGAGTAGCCATTGTGTTTGGGAATTCATCGATCCATCCCCCTCCGGAGGTATCTACACCAGTCCTAGAAATCGAGCATGGCATGGAGGACGTGTTTATATCAGGATTTACTCTGGCCGAGGCCCGGGTTGTGCAAAACATTATGGCTGTGAATGAAGGTGTGTACGTCAGTGCTCAATCCGTCTACCTCATGAACAAGCTACAACACATCCCCGGGATGGGATTAGGAAGGAGCAGCAGGAAAGGCGTCGCAACATTGGCCGAAGTGCCACACAACCCGCATACCTTTGGACTGGGTTATCTGCCCACCAAAGAGGACTGGGTGAGGAAAGGGAAAGAAATGGCCGGAAGAGCCAGAGCAAAGCAGGCTGGGAAGCCTTTTGAATTAATGCATAGGCCCATCCAGGGTACCCTGAACGGATGCTTCGTCCGGGAGGGGGAGGACTTTCCATTTTGCGGTTTCCCAGAGCCGTGGATAAACGCGGAGAAGAAGCGCGTGCCCGGTTTTGAGATCTTCTTCGACCTGCAGTTATCCGGGGAGGATGTTGCCGAAGAGCAGACGGACCCATCAGCTGAGGTTGAGCAGTGTAGGGCAGTGGATCCTGAGGGCGCAGAATTTGAAACGGGGGTAGCGCTGGCATGTCTACTCTCTGATTCTCCGATCGACCATAAGTGCTTGGGGGATAACTCCGAGGTTTCCATGATTGGGGATGAAATGGCTGCGAGCCAACCAGCAGCTATCTTGGATGCATCTATCGCACACTCTCTCACTTGGCAATACGAGGAGGGATTTTTGTCCAGCAGCACCGGGTCAGGTAGTGAGCCGGAATCTGATTCCACCGAGTCTTGTGAGTCGGAATCAAATTCCAGCTCGACTGAGTCTGAGTCTGGTACTCCTGGGGATGTTAACCCGGATGCCACAGTCCTGTCTAGGTCGTCTTTTTCCTTTTCATTTGAGTCTGTTGTAAATGAATCGGACGATTTGGATGTGCCTAATGAGAATCAAGCAACTGTGGTTTCTGAGTACTTTTCTGTGCCCTTCATTTATTGCATTAATTCAGACTTTCAAAATTTTGAAAACGACGAGGACGAAGTTCCTCCGGTTTTGCAACGATTAATTGAGCAGGAGCAGGAAAGATTTGTTAAACCCCTAGTGGACGAAATCACTACCGTGAACATTGGTACTGAGGAGGACCCGCGGCTGGTCCAGATCGGGTCCACGTTGTCTTCGGAGGAACGCGAGCGCTTAGTCGCTTTATTAAAAGATTTCAAAGATGTTTTCGCATGGTCCTACGAAGACATGCCTGGAATCGATCCTAAGATTGTACAGCATCGGATCCCCTTTGACCCCGAGACCCGACCTGTCAAACAAAAACTCAGGAGGATCCGCCCGGACTGGGCTCTCAAGATTAATGAAGAGGTCACCAAGCAAATCGACGCAAGCTTCCTGCTGGTATCTGAATATCCGACTTGGTTGGCCAACATTGTTCCAGTGCCAAAGAAGGATGGTAGGATCCGAGTATGCGTGGACTTCAGGGATTTGAACAGAGCTAGTCCGAAGGACGACTTTCCCTTACCGCATATTGATGAGTTGGTGGATTTCACAGCAGGGCACGCGTTGCTTTCATTCATGGATGGCTTCTCAGGTTACAACCAGATAGTAATGGCACCAGAAGACAGGGAAAAGACTGCATTCACCACCTCGTGGGGGACATACTGCTATAGAGTCATGCCGTTTGGGTTGAAGAATGCTGGAGCTACTTATCAACGGGCCGCGACCACAATATTACATGATATGATCCACAAGGAGGTTGAGGTGTACGTGGACGACATGATTGTCAAGTCCAAAAAAAGAGAGGGCCACTACACCGCCTTGCATAAGTTCTTTCAAAGGATTAGGGAATTCCGGTTGCGGCTGAACCCTCAAAAGTGCACATTCGGTGTTACAGCGGGAAAAATGCTGGGGTTTCTGATCACACAAAGGGGCATCGAAGTTGACCCTTCCAAAATCAAGGCCATCCTAGAAATGCCCCCACCAAGGACTGAAAAGGAGGTGAGAGGCTTTCTGGGTAAAGTGCAATTCATAAGACGGTTTATCTCAAAATTAACCTTGACTTGTGAACCACTTTTTGGTCTCCTGAAGAAAGGCAAGAAGTTCCAATGGGATGGCCGATGTCAAGCAGCGTTTGAGCAGATCAAAGAATATTTACAGAACCCGCCCGTTTTATCACCACCAGAACCGGGGAAACCGTTGATTTTGTACCTATCAGTGACTGAAACCACGATGGGCTGTATGCTTGCACAAGAGTCTGAAGACAGGGTGGAGAGAGCCATCTACTATCTGAGCAAGAAGATGCTAGAGTATGAGACTCGGTACACGCCGCTGGAGAAGGCTTGCTTAGCTTTGGTATGGGCTACCAGGAAGCTGCGGCACTACCTGTTAGCTCACTCCGTAATGTTGGTTTCACGACTCGATCCCATCAAATATCTTTTCGAGAAACCAGCACTTACGGGTAGGCTAGCTCGTTGGTTGCTGTTACTCTCCGAATTTGATTTGAAGTATGTCACACGCAAGTCAGTCAAAGGAAGAGCAGTAGCAGAGTTCCTTGCCGACCATCCGGTTGAGGGGGATGAAGCAGTTGAGTACTTATTCCCAGATGAGGCCATTTTGCATATCGACGACGAAGCTTGGACGATGTACTTTGACGGAGCATCAAATCAGTACGGGTACGGGATAGGAGTGCTGTTGATAGCGCCCGACAATTCCCGTATTCCCCTAGCTTTCAAACTCCGGTTCAAAGTCTCGAACAATGAAGCAGAATATGAGGCATGCATTGCTGGCCTAGAAGCAGCCCTAGAACTAGGGGCAAGACGGTTGGACGTCATCGGGGACTCGAACCTTGTTGTGTCTCAAGCAAAAGGAGACTGGAAAGTAAAAGAGGAAAAGATGATGATGTATCACCAAACCTTGGATTTGCTAATTCCTCGGTTCAAGAAGCTAAGTTTTACTCATCTACTAAGAGAGAACAACATGTTCGCAGATTCTTTAGCAACTCTATCTTCCATGATAGACATCCCGTGTGGAGTCCGGATGCGTCCAGTCATCATTGACCAGAAGTTTGCACCAGCCTATGAGTCGATTGCTGCAATAGATGAGGTTCAGGACAAAAACCCCTGGTATTACGACATTTGGAATTTCTTAAAGAAGGAAACATATCTGCCGGGGGCGAATGCCAAGGATAAAAGGGCAATAAGAAGATTGGTCGTTCAGTTTATCATCTGTGGGGGTAAGCTGTACAGAAGAGGTCATCTGGGAATGCATAAATTGTGTGTTGATGCCGAAGAGTCGAAGCGCCTAATGGAAGCCATCCATGGAAGAGAATGTGGAGCACATATGAATGGGGTAATGCTGGCACGGAAGATCCTCAGACAGGGGTACTACTGGTCCACCATGGAGGAGGATTGTATCGGTTTTGTTCGGCGATGCCACAAATGTCAGATTCATGCAAATCGCATGAACATCCCGCCGACAAAGCTGTACAATATGACTTCACCATGGCCATTTTCAGTCTGGGGAATTGATGTGATCGGGGCTGTTACACCAAAGGGGTCAAATGGGCATGAGTTCATCCTGGTTGCGATAGATTATTTTACAAAGTGGGTTGAGGCCCAATCTTACGCGGTGTTGAAGGCTTCGCACGTTGCAAAGTTTATCAGAAACAACATCATCTGTCGCTACGGGGTTCCAAATGAGATAATTTCAGATAACGGTTCCCACTTCAAGAAGGAGGTGATAGACTTGTTGGAAAAATACAATGTGGCTTTTCATAAGTCATCTACATACCGGCCGCAAACCAACGGAGCGGTTGAGGCCGCCAACAAGAATATCAAGCATATATTGCAGAAGATGGTGGAAACCTACCGAGACTGGCCAGATAAGCTGCCGTTTGCTCTGTGGGGCTACCGGACTTCAATCAGAACTTCTACCGGGGCGACTCCGTACTCATTGGTTTATGGGATGGAGGCCGTTCTACCTATTGAGATTGAGGTTCCGTCATTGCGAGTATTGGCCGAGTGTCAAACAGCCGAGGCAGATTGGCAACAGAGCAGATTCGAGGAACTCATGCTCTTTGATGAGAGAAGACTGAAAGCACTGTACCACATTCAAGGCTATCAACGCAGAATCGCCCGGGCTTTTAACAAGAAAGTCAAGTCCAGGAATTTAAAGGAAGGAGATTTGGTACTCAAGGACAACCGAGCTCCCATCCATTACCCTAGGGGCAAGTTCAGACCCAATTGGACTGGTCCCTACATCATCAAGTCTATCTAGTCAGGTGGAGCTGTGGTTCTGATGGATCTGGATGGCTTAGAGTTTTCACAGCCGATCAACATGGACAAGTTGAAGAAATACTATCCTTGAGAGGCTCGCTAGGCCGAAAACCCGAAAGGGCGACCTAGGCAAAACTCAGAGCACAAAAAATTTGAAATTATAAAAACTAAGCTCGCAAGGTCAAAAACCCGCAAAGGGCGGCCTTGGCAAAAGTTAGAGCGCAAAAGGAGAGTGAAAATACCCGAGCGAACCTAAGCCTGAACTACGTAAGGCTTGATTCCCATCTTTGGGATACGTAGGCAGCTTCATCCTGAAGTTCAGCCATAAACATTTTCCCCGATCAACTTTGTCCATTTTGATCATCTCAGCCATCCTTGTCCAATCAGCATTCATCGTAATCTCCGGTGCAGTGCTATTCAGACTAGGAGCAACTTTCCGTTGCCATACGGTGCTGTGGTACCTACCAGACTAGGGGCAACTTTCCAGTTGCTAGGATCCGGGGTTGTGCATCCCAATGACAGATCTCAGGCGTGTCCGATTCTGATCCATATCGAAAATAGTTTTGAAAAGTTTTAATAAAAGTTGACTTGGTTCAAATTAATCTTTTTACAACTAAGACCATTTTTGGAGCAAAGCGGAAAATTCTTAGTACCACAACCTTCAATTTCATTGATTTCAAAACAGAGTTCTCCTGCTCTTGCATACAATTGAAGTTGCTTTTTATTACACTCATAACGAAAACTTGAAAGTACTAATAAAGCAATAAATCTGGGGCATAGTCAAGTCAGGTGTCCCTGCGCCCCCTCCCGGAGCTCGTAGAAGCCTCTGATGCCAAGCTGGGCCCGGTCTGTGCCTCCTCATTGAGCCAATCCCAGCACTCGTCAGACAAAGTGCAGTTGAAAGTAGGGGCGGGGGCCAGGAGTTCTCTAGTCCTCCATGCCGCGGCATATCGGGCAAGTTGTGCGCCTCGGACCGGGAAAGCAGCCGGATACTCAATCCCCTCTGGTGGGCAAGTCTGATCATGACCAAACTGACGCAGGAACCGGAACGGAAAGTAGAATACACAGTGGGTCAGACCAATCAACTGAATCCCGACCAGTCGGGACATGCTATAGCTCATCGCCGGGAGATTGAGCCAAGGACAACGCTAGGCAATGCGATCTGCAGACAAGTTGCACATCCAGTCAAACCACCATCTCTCATCAAGAGCATCAACTAGACGTTGTCGAAAGAAGTAGCCGCAGGCTGAGTAGGCCGGACAAGAGTCCACAACCTGTAATTTATCCATCAACCATACCTGGGGAGGGATGAAAAATGAGAGAATAAAGAATAGAGAGATGAACGATGAGAGAAAAGCGAGAAAAGGGTTTTGTGAGAAAAACCGAGCCTGAGGGCCGAGTGATGTGAGCAAATACATATGTGAGGTTGGGTGGGAAACCTTACCTGCAACAACAGTGGACTCCCGGCAAATCTGGTCGTCTCCCGGCGATAGAAACCGTCCAAGCCCATCAGCGTCTCGGCCAATGTCATGGCGATACAGCTCTTCCTTTCTCTTAAGCCTTGAGCAACTTCAATCAGACGAATGCTAGATCCGCCAAAGCCTGAAGTGAGCAGAAAATGAGATAGCATACACAAGCAAAGGGCGTGTTGCCGAAAACCTTGCCAATAATGGTTGCCGCGGTCACCAGTGTCGGAAAAGCGATGGATCAAGCCGAGAATGTCCAGTTCCCCATTAGAGATCAGAGACCGAGCATCGTGCATGGAGAGCCCACACATTTCCCCTAAAGCTTGGGCATGGCCAAAGCGAAACTGAGGCAAGATCTCTTCCGAACGTTCAGACTCTAGTAAAACCTGAAAATCTTCAAAAGTAGGACATACCTCTTGCCCGCCGAAGCTAAAGACATGCGTCACTGGGTTCCAAAACTTCGCCGCGGCATGGAGGAAGGGAAAGTGCAGCGGAGTGCGGTTCAACGTGAATAGTGCATTCAAGCCGAAACCCCAGAAATTCAACTTTTCCGAGCCATCTAGAGAAGAGATCCAAGATGTGAGATTTTCTGTGAGAAATGCCTCCATCTTTCGTGCAAAGCAGTGATGAAATGAATGAGTCCCGAAGTTGGAGCTTTTATAGAGGATGTGACACTATTTGGGGGACATGTGTCAAAAATTTGGTGGCTGCTGAGCAAAGTGGCCGGCCGGCCACCTTTTCTAGCAGGCCGGCTACCTTTTCCCCCCTCAGATACAAAAACTGGCCGGCCGGCTCCCAAAAGTGGCCGGCCATGCTCCCATGTGTGCCATTGGTCCTGGTTTACCCTCCAGGGGAGAGTTCCAAGCATTTCCAAGCATCGAGTGTATCGAAGGCCTCCATTTCCCTCTGTTTCGGATGCGTTCCGTTGCCCAGATCGTCCGAAGTATGCTTTGTTTTATTTATCAAGTTGTAATTTTTGCTTATCGAGTTGTCGTTTTGTTTATCGAGTTGTAAGTTTTGTCGAGCTATCGTATTTTGTGTTTTGAGTTGTGGCTCTTTGTTTATGCAATTTTGTTAAGTCTTGTTTATCGAGTCGTTAACATTGTTGTATTTTGCTTATCGAGTTGTAAACTTGCTAAGATTCTGTTATTTCTTAATGAGTCGAGTTATTTGATTTGTTGCGTCGGTTCATTACCTGACCCGGTAAATACACAGTGCACATTTCCTTTCAATCCCATTTTCGTGCAAAATGATGCGATGCGATGCTGAAAGCGTAAAAATACAACACTTTTTCAAAAAGCTGTTTCACCCCATCATATTTCCTTTTACAAACAAAGGTACAAGTTTTACAGAAAATAAAACTGCCTAACAACATGCAAAGTGCTACAAACTACTAGCAAAAATGAAAATAAAGCAGGGAATAGCAGCATCAACGCTCTCGGGAGCGGGAATGGGAGGCCCTCCTCATCCTCTTCTGCGAGGCAACCTCTGCACCACCATCACCATCCAGGTCGGAGCTGTCATCCTTAGGATCCCCCTCACCCTCGCCTCCACTCCCGGAACCAAGACCGGAATCCCCCTCCTCAGCGGATGTCTCCGACTGACGGCCTGCGACCTCCTCCTCCTCATCCTCATCGAGCTCCGCCTCTATAATATGTGCCCTGCGTCTGCGAGAAGACCCTCCTCGAGCCCCTCGAAAAGGCCTGGATGGCCCAGCTGCTCGAAAGGGCCCAGATGGCCCAGCACCCCGAAAAGGATCAGACGATCGACCTCCCTGAGAAGGCCTAGGTGGCCCAGCCCGCGGTGGAGCATATACATGAGGCATCTGAAAGTGAAGAGTTCAATACATCAGTTCAAATATGAAAATCAGATGCAAATACAGTATGTGAGTGGGGTGCGTGTCAGATGTGCTCTACACAAACAGCCTATCAATGCAGTAGGGTGTTCAAAACCAGCGTGTCATCAGAAATATGATAAATGCAAGAAAGATGAACAGTACTTGCACACCCATAATGGCTAGCTGTGCCTCCCTCCGCAGGATCATGCCCTCGAATGCAACCATCACTCCAAGCATCTCATCCGCGTACTCAACAGGAGACTGTGGATACAAGTGCGAAACTATCAGTAAAGGAATGAATGTCTAAGTACCCGACTGATAAATCAAAGCTGTAAAACATACCGGTGGCAAATCAGGATCTCTGACATATCTGTGGTCGGGAAGGGGAGGCTCTAGCGAGATCTGATAAGGAGTCCCAAATCGCCAACCCGTCAACTCGGTCGGCATGTCTGGCCACCCAGGATGATGAAGAGTCGGAGGAATCGGGGGAACCGGTCTACTCCCACCTCTGGATGTACCGGCCCCGCTGCTGGAAGGAATATCTGTAGCCCGAGCCTGGCTCGAAGACAGCACACCAATAGGCCTCATCGAGGGAATGCGCACTCCCGTCAAGGAAGGCATCAGATATACATGGCGATAAGTGGCATAGTCCCCCTCCTCAAGATGTAGCAAAGCATCAGTGCCCAGCATAGCACTAACAACATCCCGGGAAGAGAGCCTATCAGCAGTCCACATAGTAACTGGGGGTGCTGCGGGAGGGTCCTGAGAAGTATACCCCTATACCTGACGCAAGAAGCGTTCCCCCAGAAACCATGCTCTACCAACTGGTCCCTCAAATAAGATCCTGTACTGGGAGGCGCCCGATCCTCCGGCATACTGAAATCGGAGACCATCACCCAAGGGCGCCCAGGGTTGCCATGTAATCTGCGGATAACCAGTGCATAAACCAATCAGAAATCGGGAATATACGGAACAGATCAAAGATGAAAACGGAAAGGACTGAGAGTCCTGAAATACCTCCGTCGTCCGCACAGTGTCGAAATACTGCCGCAGATAAAGGAGAGTCTCTCGGGGTCTCGGCCGGTGCTGACCCTCGAATACCAGTGAGTACGGGGTCATGAGGGACCCTGCCACCACCAACTCTGGGGCTAACGTCGGGAAATATACGTAGACCCATAACTGAGGAAAACAGTGCAGAATGTAAAATACAAAGTGCTGAGGGCAAAATACAGAGTGTAGAGTGCGTTGTGTGTGCAATGTACAAGTAATGAAGAGCAAAAATGTAAATCAAGAGGACAGAAAGTACCTCCCAGGCTCTCCAATAACCACCGAGTAAGTCTCCCTGCCCGCGGGAGGTCGCGCTCATGTAGCAGTAAAGGGTAGCCAAGCCGGCGCCACCCCAGTCATACCGTCTGACCTGTGATAGGTCCACCAGAGCGCTCAACAGATATAGCCCAACCGTGTTCCCTCTATCGGCGAACAGAGTAGTCCCAAAGAGGAACATAAGAAAACCACGGGCATACTGCTCTGCCTCCTCAGGAGTCCCGGGCTCCATCCCCTCTCTCCGAAAGTGGGAAGAGAACCAGGTGTATCGGACTCTCCCTGAAGCTCTATCAACAGGCGGGCGGGCCCCCAGCAAATGTATCCAAGCGGCCTCCCAGTCGCCCATGTCCTCGTCGAAAGGAATGGGCCGACCTCCTACGTCTAGGCCAGTCAATACCGCAAAATCCAGTGGGGTCATAGTCAAATCCCCAGTGGCGGAAAAATGAAAGGAGTTGGTGGTGTCCCACCATCTCTCCACCAAAGCGGCCATCAGTGTCCTCCTGGCAGGACAGCGCGATAGCCCAACGCAGAAAGCCCCGAACCCTGCCAAATCCACTAAATCCCGGACAGCCTCCGGGAGCTCAGCGTACCAATCTCTGGCAGCGGTGGAGCCGTACCCTCGCACCGTGTGAGAACCAACCTGCATTCAGAATGAATACACGTGTCAGTATAAAATGAATGAGCTGTGTGCAAATGAAATGAATGAGCTGTGTGCAAATAAAATGAATGAGCTGTGCGTAAATGAAAAGAATGGGCTGTGTGTTCATCTCAAATGTTAGGACTGCGTGTTGTCCTCTAAATCAGTGTGTGCCGCGTGTTCACCTATCAATCTGGGTTGTGTGTTCAGAAAATCAGAGTTTGGGCTGCGTGTTCTACTCTCAATCAGCGTGTGCTACGTGTTCACCTTCAATCTGGGCTGTGTGTTCAGAAAATCAGAGTTTGGGCTGCGTGTTCTACTCTCAATCAGTGTGTGCTGCGTGTTCACCTTCAATTTGGGCTGTGTGTTCAAAAGATCCGGAGTTAGGGCTGCGTGTTCTACTCTCAAATCAGTGTGTGCCGCGTGTTCACCTTCAATCTGGGCTGTGTGTTCAGAAAATCAGAGTTTAGGGCTGCGTGTTCTACTCTCAATCAGTGTGTGCTGTGTGTTCACCTTCAATTTGGGCTGTGTGTTCAGAAAATCAGAGTTTAGGCTGCGTGTTCTACTCTCAATCAGTGTGTGCTGCGTGTTCACCATCAATTTGGGCTGTGTGTTCAGAAAATCGGAGTTAGGGCTGCGTGTTCTACTCTAAATCAGTGTGTGCTGCGTGTTCACCATCAATCTGGGCTGTGTGTTAAGAAAATCCGAGTTAGGGCTACGTGTTCTACTCTCAATCAGTGTGTGCCGCGTGTTCACCTTCAATTTGGGCTGTGTGTTCAGAAAACCGGAGTCAGGGCTGTGTGTTCTACTCTAAATCAGTGTGTGCCGCGTGTTCACCATCAATTCGGGCCGTGTGTTCGAAAAACCAGTGTTTGAGCTGTGTGTTTAATTCTCAACTAATGTGTGCCATGTGTTCACGATCAATTTATGAGCTGAGTGTTCAGAAATTTAAGTATTTGAACCGCGTGTTCAAGGTGCGAACAAAATGCTATGTCATAGACTAAACTGTGTGTTCAAATATGGCAAAGGCATGAAATGCACGAAAAATACAGAAAACGAAGTAAATACCTCTCGTGCCTCGTGAGAAAGGTGATACTCTGGCTCCGGTAGAAGCAGATCTCCGGGTGCTCGCTCATCAAATTCAGTGAAGTGACGAAAAACGGCCCGCGGAAGAACGTGTACTGGCGGGGCGTACCTCTCGGGAATGAAAGGTCGAACCCTCGGAGGCAGAGCCATGACATCGGGATCATCCCTGGCACCCGAAGGACCTCCACCGTGAGGAAAATGACCCGCCATTTCGAAAAATCTGCAAAAGGAGCAAAAACGAGCAAAAACGAGCTAGAATTGAAAAAAGTCAACAAAAGTCAACTCCCAAGGAATGGAAAAGTCAACAAAAGTCAACTCCCGAGAAAATCTTCTAAATGTTGAGACAAACTTACCTCAAGTGGTGAAAATGAGAAAAGAAGCCCCGAAATCAAAATTTAATCGGTTCAAAGTACTTAAAACGGGAAGTTTTCGCGAAAACAACTTGCGTGGGGCGTTGGAAAACGCGTATAGAGTGCAGATCTGAGGGAGAAAATGGTTTGGGAAGGTTGAGAAGAAGATTTCGCAGCTGTGGTTATGAGCTCAAAGTGATTGAGAAAGAGAATATAAAGAAAAGAAGGTGAAAAGACCAATTTGCCCGCGGATTTGGGCAGGTGGCCGGCCGGCCACCTTTTCTGGCTGGCCGGCCCTCCTCTTTTTGAAATCTGGCCGGTGGCCTCCCCTGGGGAAGAAAACTGGCCGGTGGTATCCCCCACATGCTCACCTAGCTCTCTGCAAATTTTGAGGAAGATTGGAGTTCCCGGGACCTGAAAAAGTTCAAGAAAAGTGCACTTTCTGTCGCGAAATCGCTCCGCCGGAACTTCAGCTTTAACTTCTGGCATGTGTCTCATCATTACTCATCAGAATCAAGGTGTATCCTTCGTAAACATGTTGTAACCTCTCCGGGGGGTGAACCGGAGGCCGCGATCGAGCCGCCTTCGCCGAAATGCGCGTTTCCTTGCTCGCCGTTTCGCGACAAACACGTGTCCTGATTTGCGATTGTTCTGCATCATTGTGCATCTAACTTACATTCTCATGAACATACTTGCATTGTCGTGCACGTCTGTTTGGTATTACCATGCCTCTGTGCTCAAGCTTGCGTTGTCACGCATGCTCCTTTCTCGCATTGCGACGCATTCACTCACCGACACCGCTTTTGTCAAACTTTCGATATCACATTGAATATATCTTGCTAAACATATTGTGCTTGTTGAGTTTCTCTCTTTTGCAGGCACGATATTGTATGTACGGTTCATTTGAGGCTGGTGCGACCAGACGAATCGCGCAGGTATCGTATCTTCTCCGTGTGAGACGCGACGAGAATTGAATAATTCTCCGCATTCCTAACTGCATGAAATGTAGTTGTTGCTTTGCATTCTTGCTTAAAACTGTTGCATCTATTTGCAAATACTTGCTTCATTACAGCTTGCTGCATTTGCACGAACATCGAGTTACATTTGGCTTCCTGCATATCGCTTTGCATTTTGCCCCACGCCTGCGGGCATATCTCTATTTATCTTGTATGATTGTCTAAGTCTTCGGCCTTGTCAAAAATGGGTCGTCTCTGGGCTTTGACATTCACTCCCGTCATTTCTTGACTTCCGAGTTCTGTCAAAGAGGGGCAACTGTAGACACCCCATTTTTGACCGACCTTAAGACTCAGACGTCACCATTTGAGCGCTTGGTGATGATGCATATTGTGCTCGTTCAGAAGTCTCAGAGTCTCGACCGTGAGCCCTGTCTCTGGACTTCCGAACCCTCTTCTGTGCCTTGCCTCGGTTTGCGAACCAGACTCGGTTTTCTCTGTTTCTCTTCCCAAAGGGAGGGAGAGGTCTCGTAGATCATCTCTCGGTGGCCGTGGGCTACATTTCGTGGTCGTAGGCCATTTTGCCCGTTTCGGAGCCCGGTTCCCGGTTTTCGGAGCCGTTGGCCGTGCGCCTCGGTTCGGGACCGCCTAACCACCTCCGTTTGCTCCGGTTTTTGGCATGCATCCTATTTGCTCCCTTTTTAGGGACACTATGGTCTGAGAGACCCGCTTCGTGGTCGAACACCACTCCCAGTGCCTAACAGTCAGCTTTCGGGGCCTCGGACTGCGCGTTTCTGCCCCGGAACCTTCATTTTGCATCGGTTTTCGTTCATTTTTGGCAGGTACCTCTGTTTCATCACCAGGAAGGTCACAGAAGGGTGGGAGGCCAGCAATTGTTTCAGCAACCAGTTATATTCCTCTGGTGCCCTCCGACGCCCGTTTTTCTCACTTCCAAGCCAATGTTGACCACCCTAGGGCCACTTTCTTCAACCCCAAACCACATATTTGTGTTGTACACACATGGGAGGACACTAAAAGTTGGTGGCCGGCCAGTAATTCCATTTGACCCTTTTGAACCCCTCCTAAAAATGGCCTATTCTCTCTCTTGTTTACAGTTGCCAATTTTGAACCACATGGTTGTGTTGAGGACACCTGGGAGGCCACCAATTTGTGGTGGCCGGCCATTAATTCAAGTTGACCCTTTTGACCCCTGGCCGGCCGGCCATGGGGGGTGGTCGGCCGGCCACCTGCAGCTCCAATACTTGGCCGGCCATGATCCTCAAGGTTGGTACATTATAGCTGTATATCTGTTTCCCCCCAAAAACCTGTATCCGGGGGGAACTTTTTTGGAGGGAAAATTGATGCATTTTCCCTCCCATTTTTCCCTCCTTTTCTCCCCTCTCTTGGCCTATATAACCAGCCTCCCAGGTCTGGTTTGAGGGTTAGAAAAATTCCCTTAAGCCCCTTGTATTGCACCCCTCTCTCTCCCTCACTTCAAGCTCCAAGCATCCAAGTCCTACACCTCATTTCTTCATCACCACCAAGCACCACCACCACTACTCCATTTCCAGCAGCTTGGAGAGCTTTCCAGCAGCTAGGAGGCATCACTTCTCAAGCCAAGAAGCATCCAAGGGGTAGTCTTCAAGGGTAAGCACCATTTCCCCTCTCTTGAGCTCAATTTTGCAACATTTTTTTAGCCTCTTTGCTTGCTGTTTTGAGCTCCGACCAAAACTGAAAAGGTCATTTTTTTGAGCTCATTTTCTTGTTCCATTAAGGGCTCAACACTGTTTGAGCCCCCCATGTTGCACTTGCTTCAATACCCTCTTGAATGCCATTTTCTTGCATGATATTTTTAGCTTGTGTATGATCTGTTTTGGGGCCTGATGTAAACTTTAATTAGGCCTATTTTGAGCCCCTCTTCAACATTGAAGAAGGGCTCAACACTGTTTGGGACCTCCATATATCACTTGTCATTGTACCCCTCTTAGGTCCCCTATTTTGCATGATTTATTAGGCTATTGTGTCTCTGTTTTTGGGCTTTGGTCTGAACTAAAAATGGCCCTAAAATGACCCCCTCTTCATGTTTCATTAAGGGTCTAGGGCTTTTTGAGACATCCTTGGTATACTTTGTGTTATAGCCCTCTTGTGGCCTTAATCTTGCATTGTATTTTGAGCATATTTGCATACTGATTTGGGTTTGATCATCTACTGTAAAATGCCATATTTTGGGACCCTCTTCAATATTGTTGAAGGTCCCTCACTTGTTTGAGACCCCCTTATATCAGTTACTTCTTTGCCCCTTCGTTGGCTCATTTCTTGCATGAATTGTTTGCCATACTTGTATCTGTTTTTGGGGCTTGTCATCTGCTGAAAAACATCATATTTTTGGTCCCTCTTCAGTTTTGTAGAAGGGTCTTTTTCTGTTTGGGCTTTGCATCTACCACTTGCCCCATTGCCTCCCTTGCGGAGCCATTTTTGCATGCTTATTTTGCCCTATTTGTACCCACTGTTTGGCCATTCTTTGAACTGTAAAAATGCTTATTTTGGGGCTTCCTTGCTTCTGTATTTTCATTCCATGTACCAATTATGCATGCATTGCATAGCTATAGGCCATTTCATGTGCTTAATTCCATGTTTCGGGACTCGTTCCTTGCATCGGGTGTTATTTCACCTTGTTTCGGGGCTGTTTTCTCCCTCATTTTGCTACTGATTTTCGCATGTTGCATATCATATTCCATGTCTTTGCCATGTCTCATTAGAGTGGCATTTCGGTGCCTGAGGGTCAGTCTTCGGTTTGCGTGCACGCGTGCATGCATTTCGAGTTGTCTTGTTTTCATCTTATGGCCTCTTGTGTGAGTGTGGCTGAGGCTCTCTCATGTTGGTGTAAGCCCATATTGCATTGCGTATGCCATTTCATCCCTAGCATTGTGTATGCTCGGTTGTGTATCACTTCGTATAGCGTGTATGCCATTCCATAACATTGTGTCTGTTAGGATTGTATCTTAGTTGCATTTCATGCATATCATGCATATTGCATCGTGTTCGGGATAGGAGTTAGCCCGGGCACGGGAAACGAGGTACGTTCCGTACTCCGAGTGATGGAACGTGTCTCAATTCCCCAGTCACCGACACTCCGAATCACCCATGATGGAGTTAGGTCTTGTTGTGTTTTCATGTTGCATTCATTCCATATTGAATTGTGCAATTCGGCTCCTCGGCCATCATGCATCGATATGCGTGATTGGTGGCACGAGGATCGAGGCATGCATACATTTGTGAAAATACATTGCTATGCCCCTTTCCTGCTCTCTGTTGCAGCAAAATGAAGAATTAGCAACTTTTCGAAGTTTGGCACGCATTTCAAGAACAGGTGCAAACAGAGGCTAATTGGGGCATCGTCATGGATTTCCGCGCAAAGGCAACCCGAACATGCATCATCCATCATCCGGAGCGGAATCAAGGCAGTCCCTAGCTTGCATGCCAGTTTATTATTTTTCTTAGTTAATTTGTAAATTAATTAGGAATTTGTATTATTTGGACTGTACTATTCTTTCATTCGGGACTGTATATTCTTTTGGACCCTCTGTGCGAGGGCATGATTGTAATAAGTGTGGGTGAGTGTGATGTATGTCTTCCAACCCCACGTCTTTCTTCCCTTTTATTTACCTGCTTATGATGGTTAGATTAGGGCATATTTCAATTAGCATACAGTATGACAGCATGTTTGCATCATTCATCTGTTTTGCACGCACCGGGCTCGGCGCATCATACAAACTGCATTTGTATTTCAATTCCAAATTGAATACGTGTTAGTTGTAGCATTCCATATGCCATGTTTAGAATAGCCGAGCCTGCTATAGTTTGCATCTTTGCATGTGTTGCATTAGGCAATTCTGTGTATCTAGGATCATGCATGGATTTCTAATCAGTTTCTGTTTTGGCTTGGAGTACTCGGTGAGTTTTATGCTTTAGTATCCTTGCATGCGTGTGAGTGACTGCCATGAATAGCATGCTTACCATGAGGCTAACTGCTTATGTGATATAACTACTTGAATGCCTGTGGATAGAGGTTGTGTTACTTGAATCGGGACAATTCATCAAATGTTTGTTTTAAGCCCACTAGATAGTGGCAAAATCATATTTTCTAAAGCCCACCCAAGGGTGGCAAATCCACGTCTTAGCCTACCTGCGGGTAGCACCATCAAACCATTTTCAAACAAACAAACATGAAATGTTTTGTTCCAATTCAGGCGACTCAGTCTATACTTGTATGCTGTGTGCATCACATAGTAACCTAGGCTAATAACCGGAATAAGATCACACAATGTTTTCAAAAATAGATATCATGGTTAGTAGAGGCCGGTCTTTGACCGGGCGAGCGGGGGTGCTCACGAAGTGACCTTCCCCAATCGTACCCAAGTTCCCGAGCCTAGGCAACTTTGGTGATGACGGACACGTGGCCTTTGGCACCGAGTCAGGGTTTCCTAAATTTCCCCATAAAAAAATATTTAGGTGGCGACTCTGTATCTGGCAAAGCAGTCCATGTTTGGCACTTCTTTCAAAAATCTATTTTCTCAAAACGATTTGCCAGATTTGGACTCTTTGGTTCAAGATTAAGAACCGTGACAATCGAGTCCTTTGAACTGTAGTGAGCCCAAATGAACAGAACGGGACTTAACCCTCCCGGGGTGTTCGGGGACGTCTACAGTTGGCTGATGTTTAGGAGTCACCGGCTGAAATATCTTTGAGAAAAAGAGTTAAGAACGGAGTTTTCCTATTAAGTATGACCTTGTTTTTGCCGAAATTGAGAAGTTATCATTATGGATAAACCAGTGAGTAAAGGAGAAATAGTTATGAAGATGGCATATCCAGTCACCCTTACTATGCATATATATAAAATCTTTTCCAATCCTTCACTTTTACAATTCACTTGTATATATCTAAAACATTTTTTTAAGGCTTTCTACCAAGAATAATCTCTTTTAATTTCAAAAGTCAGAAAATATCTTTTTTTTTCTTTGGGCTTTTTGGGTTCTTAAGTATTTGAAAAACGCAGTTGAGTAATGTCTGGGCATGGAATACTAGCAGTGTTATAAAAGCGTAGTTCGCGGTGCTTTAGCTTTGTTCGGTTGCATTTCATCAAAGGCTATAATTGGCTTACTAGAATATTTTCTTTCTCATGAGAGGGGTTGAGGACTTTTGAAGTGTTGCGAAGTAATTGTTTGAAAGTTTGGTTGTCGAGCGACCGGTTTTCTTGGGGTGTGAATGTCATATGAGAGCTTATCTTTCTAAGATTTTAGATCAATAGACAACCGAGAGTTATTCTCTTAAAGTTGAGTCTATTTGAGACACGAGTACTGTAGGGTACGCTACTAACACCTTTCTGTTGACTTTTGTTTCATAGGATCGATGGGTTCTTGTGGCTCGTTAGGGGTAATTCTTGCGAATGAGTTGAAAGAGAGACCCACCACTTTTGAATTGTTATTCATATTATTTGGGGTGTTGTTAGAATACCAATGTGTGACTGAAATATGAAAATTTCTTTTAGATTTCGAACAAGATTTTGGAGTTGCAATTGTAATTCTATTGTGAGTTATTATATCCCTTATATCATTGTGTTGCGTTATCTTCTTTTGTGGAAGTTGTGTTTTGTTCACCACGTGAAATCCTTTACAGTGGGAGACTCTTCTAGAAACTAGTTTTTGAGTAGAGGTCGTTTGTGATTAGTTAGTGGGAGTTTTAGTTCCAATATTTGTTTCATTTCGGTTTGTCCAAACTATAAATCTTGAAATGTCAAATTTCGGAGATGAAATTTCTAAGGTGGGGATAGTGTAACACTTCGTATTCCTTGGACTAGTGGGTTTACTCTTGACACTATTATTATCGTACTTGGAGCCTCTTTGATTCATTTTAGAGTATTGATTGGGGGGGTATCATAATGGTAAAGTAGGATTGAACAAAAGACATTGATTCGGATAATTGTCCTATGTGCAGTCTTCACTCTTTTACCTTTTTCTCTTTCCACATGTTGAATTTGGATGTGAGGCTAGAGCCATTGGAAATCTTGTTTCTGGGGCTTCGATTTAGACACAAGAACGACCAAAAACAGAGTCTGGACGAGAGAGTTATGCCTGTTTGAAATTTGAGTAACTCTGTTAGAAGCAAGTCTGCTCAAGCTAACTTTAGACCACTCAAGCGGTCTGTTTGAGTTATAGAGATTCTGGGAGCTTTCTTTCATCGCACGAGCCAAGCTTTGACCACTCGAGAAGTCTGTTCAAAGTCAGCCACTTTAAAGTCATTTTTTGGTCTAACTTTTTATTCTTTCTTCCTTTCTTCTCTCATTCTCCTCCATACTTGAAACCCTATACCTCCAAGCCTTGATTTCATCTATTTTTCACCAAGATTCCACCATAGATCTTGCATTAAAGTTAAAGAACAAGTGAAGATTAATATTTTGACCAATTGCATTGTGATTTCTTCGAAACTCTCTTTAGGTTTTCATCTTCTTGCCTCCATCCTTGAGGTACGGGTACTTTTAACTGATATATCTATGTTTTAGGATGCATGTGTGGTACTTTCGTAGAAATAATTATGTGTGAGTTGACTTTTGTGAATTAAAGTGGTGCATGAAAAGGTGTTATTCCCCACGTTCTGGACAAATCATGGTATATTATAATTAATTATTGTTATTGATGATATAAATTGATTTTTTTAAGTGTAAAGGAATGGAAAGCCCCAATTTTATTTATTTTTTGTTTTTTTTTTTGAAGAACCCTTGTTTTCAGATTTTGATTTAATAATGGGTATAGACAAATTGACTCTTAAATTTTGAAACTGGGTGAATAATTTTGACAATGGTGTTGAGATACGAGATTTTTGAATTTTCTTGAATGTATGTATTGAGTTTGGTAGATGTTGAGATTGTGGAAATTATGAGATTGGAGAAATTCTTTAGTTTTTTGTATTATTAAATGTCGTTGTGAATTGAACAAACCTTAGGGAAATTGGATTTGAAAACTCATGCATTATGTGCATTAAGATTTTATTTTGTGACCTTACAGTCTTGTGGATGATTGGAAAATGTTGAAATGGGTTAAATAGCGTATGAGTCTAGGTAGTCGGGTCAGATTTTGGGAAATGGTTGTGTATTGTGTTGGTACCCATGTGGGGAGTTAAGGTGCCCAATTGCCCTGTCCTGAGCTTATCGCTGGATGAATGTGGGAAAATGTTTTTGGGTGTCCACTAGTCGTGCAGTATTGTACTCGGTAAAAGTGAAAAAAATGTATGATTTTGGGTGCCCATTCCCTATTGCATTAATATGAAGCAAATGTGGAGTATTTTCTGTAAACAGATCTAGGTACGTAAGTATGGTTTATTGACTCTTACTTAGGACGTCATAGCGTATTTACCACCTTATGTTGCGAATGAGACTTTGAATGGAAATCATTCATTGAACATTCTTGGTTTTTAAAAGAGAAAATACAGATTTTGTAACAAGTACATGGCATGATCATAGGCGTCTTAATTATTTATATATCTTGTTAATAGTATTTCCTACTAGGCAATATCTCAACCCAATGTAACAACATTTCAGAAAATATGGTGTGATTCTGCCAAAGTGACTTGGTGATGGATGTGTTTTGACTGGGGCACGAATATATGTTACTTGTTGAAGCTTTGAAGCTAATTTGTGGTTTGTGAATGAATGTCCTTTTTTTGTGTAATCAAGGACTATCCTTGAAAATGTGTATACTATTAGGGTGCTTTTGTATTCTCCTACCCTCTAAATGGTTATTATTCATGATTGTATATTAATGAACAATGATGTATATTTCACTCAAAATAGTACAATGATAAAGATATTATTTTGGGTAAAAGACTCATTCTCTAATGGTATTCATTGTAGTGGTTGGAAATGGAAAATATTTAATGGACTTAATTATAAAATGGTTGATTATTTTTGGGACGTTACATCCTCCATGCGAAGAGGAAGTTTCTCTCTTCCCAAACCTAACTTACATGGATTCGAGTGGTTTACGCTCCTGTGGACGCGCCCGGAGAACTCCCGAGAAGATCTCGATTTATTCTCTAGCATACTACGGTTCGAACTCAAATGTCACGGTTCTGAATCTAGTCTCGCAAAGTGCAATGCAAGACCGATAAATCACCAAAGAGTCCAAATCTGGCAAATCGTTTTGGAAAACTGATTTTTGTAAAGAAGTGCCAAACATGGATTGCTGTGCCAAACATGGATTGCTTTGCCAAATACAGAGTCGCCACCTAAATATTTTATTTTGGGGGAATTTAGGAAATTCTGACTCGTGCCTAAGGCCACGTGTCCATCATCACCAAAGTTGCCTCGGCTCGGGAACTTGGGTACGATTGGGGAAGGTCATCTATTAGCATCCCCGCTCGCCGGATCAAAGATCGGCCTATACTAAGTATGATATCTTGTTTTTTGAAAACACATGCATTCTTATCCCGGTTACTTAGCTATAATTACTATGTGATGCGCACAACACACAAGTATAGGCTAGATCGCCTAATTTGGAACAAAGCATCGCATATCCGTTTGTTTGGAAATGGTTTGAAGTTTGCTACTCGCAAGTAGGCTAAAACATAGATTTCAATGAATCATTCCAATTCAAGTAATCCAACCTTCACCCACAGGCATTCAGGTAGTTATATCATATAAGCAATTAGCCTCATGGCAAGCATGCTCTCATGTTGACACTCACACGCATGCAAGATGCTAAAGCATAAACACTCACAGTGTACTCCGAGCCAAAACAAAGAAGCTAGTTAGTAATCAATGCATGATCCTAATTCATGTTAAGATGGCTAATGCAACACATACGGAATGCAACTAGAAATAGGCTCGGCTATTCTAAGATGGCATATGAGATGCGACAATTCGATACATGTATTCAAGTAGGAATTGAAATATAATGCAGTTAGTATGATGTGCCGAGCTTGGTGCATGCAATACAGATGAATGGATGCAAACATGCATAGGATAAGGATACTAAATGAAATATGCCCTAAAACTAACCATCGTAAGCGGTTAAGTAAAAGGGATAAAGAAATGGGGGTTGGAAGACATGCATCACACACACGCACGCTTATTACAACAATTGGCCCTCTCGACGGAGGGACCGAAAGAATAATACAAACCATCTAATTAACTAACTAACAAGCTAATTAATTATTACACAACCCTTAACTAATTAAACAAATTAATTAAGCTATGAAAACAGTAAAGCAGCCTCGGGAAGAGGGACAAATGCATGCTCGGTCGGCTTCGCTCGGAAATCCGTTGCCATGCCTCATGTTGCCTCTGTTTGCACTTCTCTGTACCTCTGCAAAGTGTGAAAATTCCCAACACACTTCTGATTCACCCCATGGGCACTGTGGGAGGCCATCGGCCAAAAATCATGGTCATCAGCCAAGAAATAGGGGCGATCGACCACATATGAAGCCATCGGCCAAACACTTGTAGCCGATCGACACTGAAGATAGCCGATCGGCCATCTTTTCCTATAAAATGCTCTTTTGCTGCAGCAGAGGACAAACAGAGCATGGTAATACATTTATAAGATAATGTTTGCAACTACACCCCTTATCATGTTTGAGACTCAAAGGTGTGTAGCTCTCGACCCTCGGACCACTAATCACGTATTTCAATGCATGATCGCCAAAGAGGCCAAGTGCGCAATTCAATATGGAATGAAATGCATGAAAACACACAAGGGACCCCAACCTCTATCATGCTTGATCAAGAGGCAAGGGAATGCACACACAATGCAATGCAATACAACCTAAGTATGCAAGCAAAGCTAATGCAACATGAGCATGTTAACAACAATGCCATGTAGTGCAACTAGCATATAACAATATGCAAAGGGGCAAGTATATAACAACATGTTAATTAGCAAGCATATGACAACATGCAATTTTGACAAGCATGCAACGAGCGTGTAAGCATGATGTAATAGGACTAGCATGCAACAACATACAATGGAACTAGTATGCAACAAGCATGCAACAACATATGAGGCAAACATGCAACAACATGCGAAGATGGACTTAAACCAAAATGGAAGGACCTTGGCCATGCCCAAATCAGTGGCCAAAATGCTAAGAAATAATGGACAAAAGCACATACAAACATGCACATGTAATAGCCTATCACCTAGGCATAAAAGGGCAACTTTCAAGAACACTTAAAAGGAGATAAATATGGGCATGTGACGAACATGGTAAGCTCTGAAATTATGTTAGGAAAGGTACCAAACCAATCAAACAAAGCAAGCAAATCATGCAAGAAGGCTTAAGGTTCAAGGCTAGCCAAGGGGTTCGAACCTTGGCTATGCAAAACATGAAGCAAATGGCAAGTATAACCCAAAACAATCCTAGATCATGTCAAAATGAGCCTAAAACATGCAAGGACCAAAGCCAAAATAAGCTAGAACGAAGGACCAAAGCCAAAATAAGCTAGAACGAAGGACCAAAAGCATGAGGCATGCAAGGCCAATGAAAAACAGAGTTAGGGAATATCAAAATAAACCCAAAAACCCACTTAGATGGCATCCCAAAGACCTAAGCATGGAGGCATACACAATGGTCCATTCATGAGGCATAAGACAACAACTCTTTAAAGCATTAAAGGAGTGGTAATTGCAAGTATATGAGCATGAAACATGGACTGCAATATCATAACGAATGATGTCAAATCATTGGAATGAGCCCAGTAAAGCATGCTAGAGACTTGGACACTTGAAGCTAACAAGCTAAGATGCCTTAGGGCTATACAAAGCGTGGCATATATGATCAAAACGACCAAAATCAGAGCTTAAGCATGCTACAACATGGACAAAAACTTCTTAAGGTTAAGCCAAAAACATGCTAGAATGACATGTCAAGGCATGATGCATGTTGAGGCAAATGAGAGGATTGCAAGACAAGTACATGGTGCATGCAAGGAGCCATTAAACCAACCTTAGACAGAGGTAAAAAATGGCAAAATAACACCAAATACTTGCTGAAATAGAGCTAAAACAAGCTAAGCAAACATGCTACCAATATAAGCCATTTATACTAGCATACAAGACAACAAGGAGAGGGGATGACCCTCTTCTATTTAAGACCTCAAAACTACCTTTTCACCACTGAAAATCCTCTGGATTTCAGTGGTAGAAAGGTCATGCAAAGCTAAGAACAAGGGCCAAAAGGGATGGCCTAAAACAAGGCCTAACAAGGCCTTGGAGGGGGTAAACAACCCCAAACCAAAAAGAGACCTTAACCAAAGATTTAAAGCACCAAAAAACAGAACTTTTATCAGTTAAGAGCTAGGCTTAAAACAAGAAGCAAGTAGGTCTAAAAGCTTAAGCAAGAATGGGGGTTTAAAAGCAAGTTTGCTCACCCTTGAAGAACACCTTCAAGAACACCACTCCAGCAACTTTCTCTGATCAAAACCAACCCAAGAACTCTAAAACCAACTCCCTAGTACCTCAGCAACCAAGGATGGTGTATTGCTAGGTGTTTTGTGCAATAGTGTGAACAAAACACCCTTTAGAGCACAAAAACACACACAAAGATGTAAAGAGAGGGAAATATAGAGATAGATAGATACAACTTCTCTAACCCTATTTTTTAGAACCTCTAAGAAGGGAGGAGGAGCTCCCTTCTTATAGAATTCCAATTCCAAAGCTTCCTAAGCAAGCTAAAACAAGGTGCAAATCCCTCCATACACGTGTATGGAGGATGTGAATTGTGCATACCAGCTATGACAGCTGGCATAAAATATCTGCATAAAGCATATGAACAGGGCTCGGCTAGAAAACAAGGCCGATCAACCAACACAAGGGCCGATCGACTAAAAAGAATGCCGATCGGCCAACACTTTTGGCCGATGGCAAGAAAACAAGGCCGATGGCTCCATGCCTTGGCCAATGGGTTGAGGGGATGGCTAACAAGCCACCCTCTTCCCTCAAAAGCAAAAACACAAGTGTTTGGTCCACAACCAAGCACAAAACAACCAAGTTGAGAGATCTTGAGGCAAGGCGCGTGGCCGAGACCTCCGGGAACTCAAAACGAACACGAACATGGATGATCATCGAGTGTTCAAACGATGACGTCCAAGTCTTGAGGACGGTCAAAAATGGGGTCTCTACAGCTCCTTTCCATGAGTAGGAAGATGAGAATCTCCTTCCTCTCATTTGAGTTTTTCCCTTTTCTACTATTTTTGCTAGCTTTGATGATGTAGAAGCCCAGATATGGCTTCTTTTGCGAAAATGGGTTGGATCTCCCCTCTTTCCACTATTTCTCATGGAATTGCGTAGCTCATACTCATTTCCATGTGTAAGAGTCGGAGAACCTCCTTATATTCATTGGAGTTTCTTTTATTTATGTCTCATCATTTTCTTATCTTCCTTTCATTATATTGTTGCGTGCATTAAGATGGGTCTCTCTTCCCCTTACCCTTATTCTATACTCTTTTACTTTTTTTTCTGATCACTTAGACTTGACCTTACTATCATCATGATCCCATGATTAGCCTAGGAACATGCATCCGGGCTTGGACCATTATTTTCATATTAAATTAAGTGTTATGTGCTTTGTTGATATCCATGTCATCTTAATAGCATCCAAAGCTCCTTAAGATTCATTGTATGCGAATTTTTGTATTAGATATCGCATTTACGATAATGCATTTCCTATTTTAGACTACTTTTCATTTTCACTTGGCTAGAGTACTCAGTGAGCATTTCTATGCTCTTTCTTTGCATATCATTTAGTTTGGATCTAGGATCATGCATTGCTTTCTAACCCTTTACGCTCTTGGCATGGTGATGAGGAGTACTAGGTAAGACTCTTTCATTTTGCATCCCGCCTGTGATTGTTTCTTATTATGTATAACATGCTACTATGTGCTTATTTGCTATATTTGTTTTATTGCTCATTGTATGGAGGTTTCATTTCCCAAGTTCAATGATTCTGATCTCTTTGTGAGGCGGATGTGTTAATTTTTTATGAGATTCATGTCTTTCTAATCCTCTTTTCTCAAAAAAATAGCAAGAGATTAGAACATTCTAAAATAAGTGATTTGGTCTATATATGTTTGCTTCACATAGTAAAGATAGCAATAATAATTGGGTTATATAATCATGCTATGTTAATAATTCTCATATCATGAAATAGTAGAGGCCGATCTTTGACTACGTGAGCGGAGGTGCTCAATTCATGACTTTCCACCCTCATACTTAAGTTCCCAAACTGAGACACTTTGGTTACAATGGATTATGGCCTTTAGGTACGAGTCACGGGTTTTCTGGTTTTCCCTAAAAGATTAGGTGGTGACTCTAAGTCTGGTTATATAGTCCATTTTTTGTATTTCTTGTGACTAGTGAATTCTCTATGGAATTGCCAAATTTGGACTTTCATTTCCTTTCACATTGCACTCGTGGAGCCAGATTGAGGGGTCAAACTATCGGGTGCACTTAGACCCCCCGTTTGGGAGATCTCATACTACCATGGTCTTTGCTTCAAAATAGTGGCGTCATTATTTGTACGTAGAACAATTTGAGATTTTCACGGATCACAAGAGTTTAAAATATATGTTCTCACAAACGGACCTAAACTTGAGATGGTGGATGGAGTTTCTCATAGACTATCAGTTCACTCTCTTGTATTATCCCAGTAAAGCCAAAGTAAGTAAGTGGTAGCTAGCTTGGCCTTGTAGGAATGGAATATGATTAGAACGCTCAACAAATTTGGAGTTCAAATGAAGGGTCAAGAAGGGAAGGCATACTTTAGTGCACAAAGTATTATGCCTAAGCTAATAAAAGAGGTCTTGGAAGACCAGAAACATGATCAAGAATTAGTTTTCATCAAAGCACATCTAGAATCGGTAGAACTAGCGTTTGACTGGGTAGTTCATTCAGATGGAAGTTTGAGGTACCAAGGTAGGCTATTTGTGCCAAATAAGGAGTCACTTAGGAAGAAGGGGCTCAAAGAATCTCATCACGCAGCATTTGTTGTACATCCGGAAGGGACTAAAATGTACCAGGACTTGAAACGGCAATATTGATGGAGTGGAATGAAGAAAGACGTGGCTTAGTTTGTGGTAAGATGCCTTATATGCTAGCAGGTGAAGGTAGAACATTAGAAACCAAGAGGAATATTGCAACCCTTGTCGATAGTCGAATAAAAATAGGAGCACGTGATGATGGATTTTGTGATCGGATTACCCAAATCCCCAAAGGGCTGTGATGCCATCTGGGTTGTAGTGGACTGTTTGATGAAAACTACACGTTTTTTGCCCTATAAGATAATTGACATTTTGGAGTCTTTGTGTAACCTTTACATACTAGAAACCATTCAACTACATAGAATTCCTATTTTTATGTGTTAGATCGCGACCCACATTTTACCTTCCGATTTTGGGGAAGATTGCAGGAAGCCTTGGGTACTGAGTTGTGTTTTAGCACTACTTTTCACCCACAGACAGATGTACAATCCAAACGCACCATCCAAACACTTGAAGACATGTTGAGAGTCTCTGTAATGGATTTCGAAGGAAGTTGGGAGTGACATATGCTTTGATTGAATTCTCTTACAACAACATATTCCAAGCCAACATTGTTATGGCTTCTTTTAAAGCATTGTATGGTTGACTAGATAGATCACCAGTCTATTGGACCGAAGTAGGTGAAGTAGGTCTAAAGGGCCCGAAAATCGTTCTAGAAACTACCGAGAAAGTTAAAGTCATTTAGCAACGATTAAAGGCAGCTCAAGACTGTTAGAAGGGTTATGCAAATAAGAGAAGAAGACCTCTGACTTTCGAAGTTCGTTATCCTTGTCAAGGAATCATATGTTTTGGTTAAAAAGGGAAGCTCTCACTTCGATATATCAGACCCACCCTTCAAGATATTACAACGAGTTGGAGAAGTTGCATATCAACTGGCTCTACCCATGTAGTTGGATGGAAAATATCTTGTGGATCCATCACATGTCATTGTGGGATCTCCCAGACCGGGGTGTCCGAGCGCACCTAACAGTTGGAACCCTCTGGGTCTGGTTTTAGTAGTGCAATGTGAAATTGAGGTAGAGTCCAAATTTGGTAAATCCATAGAAAATCCACTAATCACAAGAAATGCCAAAAATAGACTACATCACTAGACTTAGAGTCACCACCTAATCTTTTGGTAAAACTAGGAAATCCATGACTCATGCCAAAGGCCACTGTCTATCGTAACCAAAGCGTATCAACTCGGGAACTTAGGTATGGGGGGGTCATGAATTGAGCACCCCCACTTAGCCTATCAAAGATCGGCCACTACAAATTCTAGATATGAGATTCATTACCATATATGCCCCTGTTCAGATTATTAATGCTAAAATTACTATGTGAAGCAAACAAGTATAGACTAAATCACTTACTTTGGAATACTTTGATTTCATGCGTTTTGAAAAAGAGTTTGAAAAAGTGCAACTCAAAGAAAAGATGAGTCCACATGTGTCAAGACCCGAACCCGCCCCTAGAGGTTCGGATCATAACCAGCCAGTAATCATAAGATTACCTACGGCCTCAGACAGAAATTTAGATATTAATTAATTATACGGGGCGAGAAGCAGAAGCATAATAATAATAATAATAATAATAATAATAATAATAATAATTTTTTCCAATGAGCTGTGCATATATGTCATATAAGAAAAATTTAAGTTAATGACCCACAATCAAAATACATTTTCTCTTGATTGCATATTCAAAGACTTATACATAAGAGTACAATTCATCAACTTACAAAAATTAAAACTCTTGTGAACAAAAGATGGTCAAACATGACCAACAAAAACAAAAGCCTCATCTAAAAGGCACTCCTTGAATGACATCACAAAACTTGGTACTCTGCAAGCAACTCTAGGTTGGACATCCCGCCACTCACCTATATATATATAAAGAGTGAGCTAAAGCTCAATCAATAGCATCAAAGTAAAGGGTTTAATGAATGAGTTTTGGCATTTAGACATAATCATTCTCATATCAGATTTAGTACATAGCAGAACGACCTCAGGTCCAATACATGATAGAACGACCTCTGGTTCAACATATAACAGATATCACAGATGAACAGAGCAGAACATAGCTTAATAGAACGACGTTGTATGCAATTGATTACAGTTGTATCATATCCATATAATGACCATTTGGTCAAGCATATTCCAAATATTCTAGACTTTGCAGATATACAAAACGACATTGGGTCCATGTTAGCAAATATATAGAATGACCTTGGGTCCATCATACACATTTGTACTTACTCAATTCCATTAACAGATATCATGTTGGTCGGATAGATAGAAAGCTCATTCATATTCACAAAAATCATAAGTTAAGAAAATCTTACCACAGTGGAGCATTAGAAAATAGTTTATACAAAAATATCTTTACTAAGATATCACTCACAACAATTAGATTGTTGTCATGTCTCCGCGAATCAACTTACACAATACAAAAACATATACACACATTGAAACACATCGCTTGATTGAATCTTTCCTTTCTTAATCCCTTCAAGTCCAATTCTATCTTGTTAAGTCATTATTGAGGCTTAATTCATGCCTAAGAATGCTTAGAAGAAAATGAGGATGCAAATATGGATAGAATATAACTTTTCAAAATAAACTGATACATGGCAATTCGCTCGAGTGCATAAATGGTCGCTCGAGTGGACTACGTGGTTTGCAAGGCTCGATGGTTGCTCGAGCCAAGTGTATAAAGTGAGGTCACTCAAGTAGACTCTTTGTCACTTCAGCGGTCTGTAAAACTCTGTAGAACTTCTGGATGCTCGCAATGTGCGCTCAAGTGGTAACTTCACTGCTCAAGCAATGAGGTCGAATTCTGGGTTTTCAAAACATGAAGAAAAATGCTCTAAACTCAATTTCAAAGAAAAACTCTTGCATGCCATGTTCCAAGCCATGAAAACATTTTCATAAAAATGAATATATAACTAGTTTCAAACCCTTAGCTCAAAACTTCATGAATTTATCAAAATCAAAACTTGAAACTTCATGCATGTTTGAATTGTTTACAAACTCTTTCCCACAACTCTCAAAACATGAATTTGAACTTCAAAACATTATAATTCATGGATACATGTTTGATTCAACTTCCAAATTCCACATTGATAGCAAAAATCATGTCCTAAATGATGAAACTTTACATGTTGATACAAGCATGTATGTCTAGCTTCAAATTCACTCGTCTTAAGTTCATTTCTTGTGATTAATCTTAATTCCTTCATGAATTTATTAGCTAGATGAGTTATCTATATGAATTAAGGTTGAATTCCACACCCAGAGCCTTGAATTAAGCTTAATCTTACACATTCTTGATCTTCTTCTCCCAATCCTTCAATTCTTTAACTTCGCTCTCTCTAAAAATTTGAGCTTTGTCTCTTCCTATAACTTTTCCATCACAAATGATACAAAATGAATTCATTCTTCCTCTTAAGGCTCATATATGTGCGTGTGTGTGTTAATTAGTTTAAGGTGCTAATTAAAGATTAAGCTAATTAATTAAGGCTTAAGGCTTAAGGCTTAAGGCTTAAGGCTAATGAAACAAAACTTAATTTTATCAAACCAAATCAATTTTTAATCAAACTTCTCAAAAGGTTCCAAAAATTATGACAACCTAATTAAATTCATCGATTTCGACTTCTAAAATCATTAAGGCTTTCAATTTCAAATTCAAAACAAAAATCATAACAAATAATTCATCGTATGAACAGATATGAACAAATCACACACAAAGCACATGATCAAAATTCAAATCTCAAACAAATTAAATAAATGTAAGTATATTACGAGGTTGGGTTATCACAACATGCATGGAAATCAATATTATCCCAACTTAAGAAAAATAACCTCCATCCGCCGGCATCCAAAGGGATATATCAAGTAAACAAGTAGCCGCATGGTAATAGTGTTAGACATAGTAAGAAAAACACACAATTGGGATGTAAAGATGAAACAAACTCACTTAGTACTCCTCCGCACGAAGCCAAGCGAAAATCTTTAGAAAAATATTAATGATCCAAGATACAAAGGAACTAATGTAGTACGCACAAACAATGTAACTAAAGACTTGGCTACTAATCATATGATAAATGAACCATCTCAAGACATGGGGTAGCACACATAATCACCTAAGAAAAAAAGAAATAAGAGATAAAATTAGCCAAGCCTTATGCAAGAAAAATGGATGCAAAACATGAATAAATTATGAATAAAGAAAAATATGATGCTCAGAGTATGGAAAGCTCTAAATAAAAGGGATAGAAATAGATGAGATAGATATACATACATCTATACTAATAGAGAGCCAAATGACAAGGATAATGGAAGCTAACTATATTAACAAAGCTAAAAAGTAAAGCACGTGAAAAGATACCAAGCATCACAAAATACTAGATGATGATCATAGAAACAAACAAATAAAGAATGAAAATGAATCAATCCATCATACTTATCATGAAAGAGGTGAGATGATGGTCTTCCTTAATCACCGATGGATATAGAAAGTCATATGATGATCATGAAAGCAAAACAAGGATGAGAACTACCATCATAGAAAAAGAGATGTGATGACAGGCTTCTTTGATCATCAAAGATATGGAAAATCAATGGTGATCATAGAAGAAACATACATAAAATGGAAGCTAAACAAGAAGCAAATCAAAGAATTGAATATGAATCTACATCATCTTTCATTGAAAAAAGTAAATAGATACCCAAATCCATATTAAAAGTAGATGGATATAGTAGATAACAAGTCACTTCTAGGTGGAAGCCGGGTTTGGCTTCCAAAAGAGTAGAGAGAAAATGAAAGAAAGTAATAGAAAATGAAAGAAAATGGGGATGAAAATGGGAATGAAAGCACTTTAATCACCAATTTAAGGCGGATCACCAATTAACCTAACAAGACAATCCTAAAAGCTCATCAGAATATAAGCAAGGATTTAATTATAAAAATTAAACTTGTTTAGATGGTGAGAAAATTGGTGAAAAAAATGAAAGAAAATGAAAACAAACACCACAATTATCAAAACAAGCTATAGGGTAGGACTAGAACCCTCTATACAAGTCTAAAACTAATCTAGATTACCTAAGAAAATCAAAATATGGAGTGTTTGGGAGGTGAGAAAATAAGAGAGAACATGTAAGGAAAACAAGAATTTAAGCAATCTAATCAATCCTATGGAGGGGTGGCTAATCCCCTCCACTATCCATAAGGCCCAATCACATATTAACCAACTAAATTCATAATTTCAAAGTGATTGGCAAGAGAGAAAATGGAAGACAAAGTGCAAAGAAAGTTGAAGAACTTACTTCAAGTGATGAAGACAGACTTCTTGGTTAGCAAACCCTCTTTGAAGCACCCTTAAGCTTCTAGGATTAGACTTGAATTCCTAGTAGGAAGTACCTTCAAGCTTTAAGCTCCAATGGTGTTGTAAACACCTTATTTTAACTGACTATAAGGTTTTAGGTACTTATAGGCCTCTCGATGATGAAATGGTAATACCTCTACCCTTGGGATGTTGGAATTGCTTAAGGTTGTAGTTACACCCTATTTCAGTCCCCCCCCCCCTCCCCCTCCCCCTCCCCCCTCCCCCCTCCCCCTTCAAAAAAAAAAAAAAAAACTTTATTTTGAACATGACCAAAATACCCCTGAACCCATTTTTCAGCCAAAAAGCAATTTTCCAACACTGAGAGTTAAAGGAAGCTCGATTTTACTTGGATTGAAGGTATTTTCAAAAATTATTGAGCGATTTTATCAAAAACATTGATCAAAGGACAATTTGAGTCTGCTTGGGCTATAAGTGGGAAAAAGCCATGCAAAGCCAAACCACACCTACGAAGTTGACACCTGGACCCCTGGCCGCATGTGCATTGTACAAATGCACTTCCATTATGCAACTGCACTTCCTGTGTGCAGCTACACCCTCCTTCGACTGACAGAATTAGAAACTTTGTAAGGATGGCAATGTAGAATTGGTGGGAGGCACTAGGGAGAAAGCGATGGCTAATCCTAGCAGCCTCCTCTAGTTTCCTTCCCAATCTAGGATTTCCTATAAAAGCACCCCTTCCCCCTCCCCCCCTCCCCCCTCTCTCTCTCTCCACCCTTTAAGGGGTTAGAAAATTAAGATCTTTGAGAGCATTTTGAGAGCTTCGAGATAGGAAACCTCCTACCCAGAACCCTATTATGAAAATCCTACCCTAACAGCAACCTAAAGGCAATCAAAAACAACCTAAGGATTCGAGTTTTGAACTATAATCAGAAAACTTTGCTTGAGGGAAGCCTGCAAGCAAGAAAACAAAGTTTTCTCACTCTTTCTTGTTTTTTCTTCAAAACAATTGGTAAATTCCTACCTTTCTATTATTTCAATACCCCTTTTATCCATGTTTTTAGTAGCAAATCATGCTTAGAGATTGAGGGAGGCTTGCATTGTTCTTCCTTTTTCTTCAAAACAGCAAGTAACTTCCTACCTTTTTCACATGATTTTCTTATGTCATTAGAACAACATGTTTATGTTCATTTAATCATGTAGAAATCATGTGTTGGGTCCAGTTTGAACCATCGTGTAGTTTTTGCATGTTTCTCTTTTATTTGTTGTTTGCTCTTCTGTGCATGTGCGTCATTTTAGTAGCCTCAAACTGAGTATAGGATCATTCTTGTATGTATTAGTTGCATATTAAGTCATATTAAATTTCATGTTTTGCATGTAAGATGCTAAAAGTGGGCATCCAAATAAGTCTTCTTAATCTCCATAGCATGTGCATGTCCTTGTGGCATTGTCCTTTCAATAATCTAAGTCTATATACTCTTATATCCAAAATTCGTTGTTTTGGGTGTTTTTATGAGTATTGTTCATTTTAGTTCAAGTTTATGGCCATGTTTTTTTTTTTTTTAAATCCATTTTTGATGGAAAAAATTCTTTATTTTAATGAAAGATATGGCTTTATTCTTAAAACTAAAATGAATGACACTTTTTTTTTAATCAAATCACATAGTTTTAGGATTATTTAAAGGTTTTTAGGCTAATAATAATGAAGTTTATAAATGATTAACCACTAAAATTACAAAATAGAAAGTCAGTAGAGCCCAGTCTTCAAATTGGGCAAAAAGGAATGCTTTCATTCAATGACCTTTCCCTTTTGTACCGAAGTTTCTGAACCCGAAATTTTTTGGTTATGATGGACTGGTCCTTAGTGTAGCTCCACTTTTCGCGCTCCTTTCGAAAGATGAATAAGCCCTACAGTATCAGACTATTGCCGTTCTGAATCTAACCTCACAAGTGCAATGTGAAATAAGTAAGCACTAAAGAGTCCAAATCCGGCAAATCTTTTGAAAAATCGATTTTGAATCAAATTGCCAAAAATGGACTGCTTTGCCAGATACAAAGTCGCCACCTAAATATTTTTGAGAAATTTAGAAAACCCATGACTCATGCCAAAGGCCACGTGTCCATCATCACCAAAATTGTCTCAGCTCATGAACTTAGGTACGAGACAGGAAGGCCATAAGTTGAGCACCCCCGCTCACCCGATCAAAGATCGGCCTCTACTAATTATAATGCGAATCTTATTTACATTATATGTTCTTGCTCCAGTTTATTAGGCTAACTTACTATGTGAGGCGCACACGAGTATAGACTATTTTGCAAAAATTGGAACATTTGATTTCATTTTTTTTTTTTTTTTTTTTTTTTTTTTTTGAAAAGAGTATGTGAATGCGCCACTTGAAAAAGTGGGCTTAAAAGTACATTAATTAAAATATTCCAATTCAAGCAACTAGCCTTCATCTACAGGCATTCAAACAGTTTATCATTCAAGCACTTAGCCTCATGGTGAACATGCTTTGACATGGTAACAACCACACTCATGCAATATGCTAAAACAAATAAAAGCTCACCTAGTACTCCAAGGCAAGACAAACAAATCAAAATAATTAGAAAAATGCATGTTCCTAACTAATGCGACATGACTAATGCAACACATGCGATATGGAATCTAAATAAGCTTGGCTACTTAACATGACATGTTAATCAATTTGATAGCATGCGGTAAAGCATGTATTCAAAGAAGTGTGAGCAATAACAATGCAAATTATAATGATGCGCCAAGCTCAATGCATACAAGACAATGGATGAAGGCATGATAGATGCTAAACGAAATATGATGCCCTAAACTAACCATCATAAGCAAGTAAATAAAAAGGAGAAAGACGTGGGGTTGGAAGATATACACATTATTATAACTGCTTGCCCTTGCGCAGGAGGGTCCGAATAAACTAACTAGCTATTACAAAACGAATTAACTAACTATTACAACAACAAATAAACTAACTATGCTAGCTAGTTAATACAAAACCAATGAATTAATTAACTATTCTATGGAATTAACTAATTAATTACACTAATTAATTAATTACAAATTATAATTAGCTAACTAATTAATTAGAACATGAATACGACATGAAATAAAGTAACTAAATTAACTAATCAGCTCCGGGCAGCGAGGAATGCTCATGCATGCGCGGATTTCCACTTGAAAAACCCATAGTTCTGCTACCAGAATGCATCTGTTGCACAG
Source organism: Camellia granthamiana (assembly GCA_036172215.1). NCBI lineage: Eukaryota > Viridiplantae > Streptophyta > Magnoliopsida > Ericales > Theaceae > Camellia > Camellia granthamiana. The sequence continues at coordinate 78,877,653 of CM069905.1, read as the reverse complement.
TAGAACATCTTTCACCTCAGCCTCTGCTCTGTTTTGTTCCAAAAATGTTGCTACTCAATTTTACAAAAGCGATCGGCAGGCCAAAAGTGGTGGCTGCCGATCACAAATGGTGCCTGCCGTCCAAAAATAGTGGCCTACCGTCCACTGACGCTTGGTTCCTTCTATTGCAATAGAAAGCATACAGAGCACAAACAGGGTATTCTCAAGGTATGTTTGTACACCTTACCCCTCCTTGTCATCAAATAGCATCAAAGGAGTGGCAATCTTAGTTCACAAGCCATCAATTGATGCAATTTCATTGCATGATGGCCTATGAACCAAGGTGTACAATTTCAATAAATACAACAAATAAAGACTCTCGAACCTCCTCCCTATCATGGATTGATCAAGGGAAGTGGTTGACATTGACTCTTGAACTGTTTACATCACTAACAAGTATGAAACAACTCAAGACTTAATGGGTTCAATTAACGTCAGATTGAACCCAAACTAATTTTATCTTGCATCACTTTTAGTCCTAATTTTATTACTCCGTTTTAATTACCAACATTTCCTTAGTCAATTAAGTCCAAAAATGAGCTTTTAGTCCTCTATTGGAAAGGAGTACCAAACCAAGAGTTGTTTTTGCCATGAGAGAAGTGTCATGTCGTTGGTAATGAACCCCCAAAGGGATTAAACCATTAAGCACAAGACCTCAATCTCAAGCTTAAACAAACAAGTAGCTCGAAACAACTTTCAAAGAAAAGAAAAAGGCAAGAAAGGAGGAAGGTTGTAGAGGTGATTAAAGGTGATCATAAGTATGGAAAAGTTGAAATAAATGCTATTAACTCAAATAGGTTGGTGGCTAAGGCCTAAACCACCAAGCCTATGAGGACAATTACACTACAAGCATGCAATACAAAGCTCAAATGCAATTAACAACCAAAAACAATCCTCAAAAAGTTCTAAAATAGTCCTAAAACATGCTGGAATTAAGACAAAAAAAGCTAGAACAATAAGGTAAAACATGGAGCATGTTAAGCTAGTAAGCAAGCATAAGGAGATGAGGCTACCCCCTCCATTTTTGGGACTTCAAAACATGGTTTTAGCCACTGAAAAACCTCTGAGTTTCAATATACAAAACCTCAGAAAAAGTGGACAAAGAGGTAGGAAGCACAAGGGCAAAGGCCTAAGAAATAAGGTACAAAGAAGGGTGATTCACCCATCCACCCCTAATGGCCTTAAACCACAAGTTTCAGCCCAAAAATACAGGCAATAAATATTCCAAAAAATAGTAGAAAAGATGAAAAACAACTGGTGTAGAGATGGTACAAAAACATTAGAAGGTATACCTCTTGAAGAGGAATGCTTCTTTGAGTTACAAACCACCAATTTCACACTCTCAAGTTCCCTAAGAGCTCAAATTCAAGCTCAAATCACCTCACCAAGAAGCTCTATAGGTTTGGTTTAGAGTGTTTACGCAAAGGCTATGCAAGTTGTGAGAGAGAGAGAGACAGAGAGAGAGAGAGAGAGAGAATTGTAGAGAAACAGGAATTTTCCAAAATTTGCTTTTCAAAAATATTTTCTCACTCCTAAATTTTTCTAACCTTGAAACGAAGAGAGAAGGTTAAGTATATATAGAAAACATGAGCCTCAGTCAAAAAAATATATATATACAAATAGCTAGTGCAGTGCGAAAACAGTTGGCAACAAATATCTGCAAAAAATCTGCTTTTTGACACAAGTGGATGGCAAGCCACTTCTGAAACAGTTGGCAACAAATATCTACAAAAAAAAATCTGCTTTTTAACATAAGTGGCCGGCTGGCCACTATTAGAGGCCGGTAGGCCACTAGTGGGGGACACTTGAAAGGCCAAAACACTCAAAATGGCCAAATTTTGCACAACTAGCTGGCAAGCCACTACAGCCACTAAAAGTGGCCGGCCATAAAAATCTACTTCCAGGCCCGATTTCAACTGGGCATATCTCTCTTATCTGAACTCGGTTTTAGGTCATTCTTGAGTCTAAATTGAAGCCCCGGAAGTCTAATTTCCAATGGTGGCTTCCTCGCATCTAAATTCTAAGTGTACAAAGAGATATGTCTATTTTAGTGAAGGCTGCTCATTTTTTCCCTAACGGATTGATGCCCAACTTCTTTCCCAACTAGTTTTCTTCCCACCCCTCCTATTTTCTTCAACTCGAAACCTTTAAATAAGATGTTTTAAATATTTTTTCAAAGAGTTCACCTCTCTTTCATTTATTTCCACTCTGTCCTTGCTTGATTTATCGAAAAGTGAAATATTTAACGAAATGTGAGCCTCGGAATTTCGTAGAAACATTTTCAAAAATATTTTGAAAGAGAGGGTTTTAAGGTCTAAAATAGTTTTGGTCTAAATAGTTTTGGTCCAAAAATGGGGTGTAAGGTTGGGATTTAGAAGCTTTTCTTGCTGAAGAAATCAAACCTTTGCCCAGCATAACTTTCATCATAGAGTGATCAATCAGTGGTGCCCAAGTCTTAAGGGCAGTCAAAAATGGGGTGTCTACAGTTGCCCTTCTTTGACAGAGCTCGAAGTCATGACATGACGTGAGTGAATGTCAAAGCCCGAAGACGACCCATTTTTACAAGGTCATAAGACTTGGACAAACAAACAAAATGTAGATGTAGTTGGTTGAACCCGAGGGTTGCCTACATATCCCGTTGTAAGGAATCAAACCAGCACAGTTCAGGGGTAGGATGCAAAATGATACACAATGTAATGAAATCATGCAGATGATATACAATGTAACAAAATCATCAAACCACAAGCAGTGCAAAACCACACAAATACCATAAAGGAATGGAGATATAAATCAAACTACGTTTTACATAGAAAAGAAGTAGGCAAAGCCAAACGATGCCTAACACAGGCTAAGTGCCTATATCCTCAATACTAGCCTTAGCGCTGCATGGATGCTTACACATACCAGAACCATGTTTCAACGTGAAAGGGGTGCAAGCACATGCAAAACTATGTTTTTCGTAGAAAGAGAAAGAGTACAAGTAATTGGGTGGTATGATATAAGTGAGGAATGATCTGCTGGGGGAAGATAATGCTCCTAAATGCTGAATACAACAAGACAAAGTATGATGCAATGGATGCAATGGATGAAATGAATAAGGAGTAGGCTGAACCACGTCTTACCTAGAAAAGGTATGGGCCCAAAATAGACCACGTCTAACACAGAAAAGGTGTTGACACCCTCAATATTGGCCTCAGCGCAACATGGGTACTTACACATGACAGATCCATGTTTCAACAAAGGAAAGATATAAGCACATGCCAAACTAAGCTTAACATGGAAATGATGCAGGTAATAAAATGGTATGATGCAGTAGATGCATGCAATAAATTCTATATGCAATGTGATAGAAGTACTAGATAATAATGGATATGATGTAGCAACTAGGAAATGGAAGTACCTTACAAGGGCAATAATGGATATGATGTAGCAATTAGGAAATGGAAGTACCTTACAAGGGCAATTGGCGATGACTCATCTCATGCTGTTGGGGATCTTCCTCTTCTTCTTGGTTCCTATACAAACCACAGGTACTACTTTTCTCCATGGCTATGTTCACAACTTTTCCTATTCTCCAACAAGGTGACATTCTAGGTTGGTTTAGTATCCAGAATTGAGGCACATACAAGCTACCTCAACCTATGGGGCTACCATATAGATTTCAAGCCGAGGATACACCCCTGGGTATTTAAACCAGACTTTAGTCTCAGAAATTCCGACCCTTTACGTTCTTGACCTCGGCCATTCGAACTCTAGTTTCCACCGTCTCAATTGATCTCCTAGAAACTCACTACAAACATAGTCAGGTGGCTATACTAGACTAGTTGAAGTCGTTCAGGCATGACAAACACCAAAAGAATTGTACCTTTGGAGGATTTATGATCTCCTAGATCCAATGAGTGCACAAGACAGTGCGAGTGAGGTGCACAGGACAATGCGATGCAGGTGCAAAAGATAGTGCGATGCAGGTGCAAAAGATAGTGCGATACAAGGTGCATAAGATAGTACGATACAGGGCACACAAGACAGTGCGATGCAAAGTGCACAAGACAGTGCGATGCAAAGTGCACAAGATAGTGCGATACAAGGTGCACAAGATAGTATGATATAGGGTGCACAAGATAGTGCGATTCAAAGTGCACAAGATAGTGCGATACAAGGTGCACAAGATAGTGCGACAGAAAGTGCACAAGATAGTGCGATAGAAAGTGCGATATAAGGTGCAGAAGATAGTGCGATAGATGATGAGATTGTGCAATAGATGCATGATGTAGTATACATGACAAGTGATATAAGTGGGTGATGCTTAGAAAATGCAATAAACCAATAAAGCAGCACTTTAGAAAGTACCTCATAGGGTGAGTGGTGAAAAACCGCTCTACTTTGATGGGGATCTCCCCCTTGCATTCTTCAAAATTTCTACCCTTAACTCACAGTTCAAAGGTTCTCAGATATTGGCAAAGGGGTAACATTTGCATGCGAAAACCACGGATGCTACATTGATTGCCATTCTAACTTGAAGCAAGCTTGAACTCGGGGTCGAGGTACACTCATACTTCAGAGAAATGGTGAGACCTGAGAAGGTGCACCTAGAATGCAATCTCGAAATTTGCTAAAATTGAAACACACTAAGATACTCCAAATTTTCCACTTTTCTTTTGCTTGCAGTTTGGAACCCATATAGCTTTAGATAGGTCCTTGTTCTATTGCTCTCACTTTTAATCGAGGTTCGACCACGCAGTTTTATGAAGGAATGAATCCTATTTTGTACACCATGTTGGGAATAGCACAGCACTCTGAGCACAAAACAATTTATTTTTGAAATTGAAATTGAGAATGAGTTCTTGACCGGGTATTGAGCCTACGATTGGCCAAAGTCAAAATGACTCAAAACAAGACTCAAAACAAAAACAACAAATACAACACTTCGATGTTTACTATCCACCGACAGAAAATTCCTCGATTCACGGGGAACCCATTACTTCTCCAGGTATTGTTTCCTATCATTTTCTTATTTTTGGCTCTGTGGACACCCCATTTTTGACCGCCCGCAAGGCTCAAGCGCTTTACTCGGAACACTCGATGATGAAAGTGGTATTGTGGGTGGTTCGAGGTCTTAATGAAGAAGCCTTGTTCAAGCTTCGAAACAACCCCAAACCTTCCATATTCCCATTGATCATACCCAAGAAATCCTTTTTTACACCTTGTGCCACCCTGTGTTGAGGCTGAAACAAAAAAAACAAGGGAATTCATTGAGGCCCTGCCGTGCCTCATTAAGGGCCAGTCGGGCTTCAGTAGTGAGAAACACTGTTCTGGGCGAGTGGCCACCAGCTGTCCATTTTTGAAGATATTATGATGTTTCTTGCTCAAATTCTATAAATATGACCAGATACCTTTGTTCTGGGGGTTCAACAATTGAGAGAAAGCCTATACACGTATAAAGAGCTCATTCTTTCTCTTTCTTCCATCGCAAGCTACCTTTGAGTTAAGCTACCTTCCCTATATCATCTATATACACCATACACAACCTTGACTCATCATCTTAGAGCCTTGGTTGACCCTTGAGAAACATAATTCAAGCTTGAGAGTGTGTCAAGAGTGAGTTTGATCATCAACCAAACCTTACTCCATTTTGAGAGGTATAAGCTTATAAATTTTGTTCTTGCTTTTGCTTACTTCATTTCTACCTATTTCTTATATTCTTGGGCTGTTTTGCATCCATTTTAATTGTTGGAACTTGGGTTTGCATAAGCTACCAAAGGTGGTAAGGTTAACACCCTTAGTTGCACCTATTTTTTATAGCTCAACCCTTGGTTCCTTTACACTCTTTTTGTTTGATTTTGAACTAATTTTCAAAGTTAAACTAAGGCCAAAAAAACATGGTTTGAAGTCTTGAAATTGGAGGGGTTGGCCACCCCTGCTTGTTTTTGCTTACATAGTATTAGTCTTTGCCTTTTGCTTAGCTCTTTGAGTTATTTCGTGCATTTTCAGCCACTATTTTGGCTTATTAGAGACTGTTTTAGGGCTGTCCTAATCTATTTAATTGATTCAAGATTTGATTAGTTCATTTGTTGTAGCATTGGTCGTTGTACATAGCTTGTATTATGCTCTTCTTAGCCTTTCTTTGTCTAACTTTCATGGTAATAACCTCATTTTAAGAATCAACTTGTCACTCCTTTCTTTCATTTGAAAGTTGTATCAATCGGTTGATGTTTATTCAACACATGAACTAGAGATTCACACTTAATGGCTTAATCTCTAAGAAGATTCATTGTCAACAGCATAATCTCTCTTTCATGTTGAGAATTACTCCCCGTTTGATGCTTCTTTCCTTTTAGAGGACTTAATCATCACTTCGGAAAAATGGACTAAAGAATGGAAATGACTAAAAGAATTTGTTTACACATAAAGAAAATGGGTCATCGTACTTGGGCTTGGCCGGACGTTATGCCAAATTTATCGAGTCAAGAGTGGTCACACGCTAATTCATGGCGTTTTGATGATTCTTGAAACGTCGCCACTTCCTTTTTTTGAGTTCATTACATCATAAAGACAGAGAAGTGGTCATATTCACTACATTCATTGATTTTTCTTCGAAATTGTATCCAAAATCATCAAGTAGTCAATTTGCTCATTGATGGCTTTGGAAACAATTCTAACCTTCTCTCGAGACTTTTCCATGGCAGAGAAGGAAGAAAGGGACCAATAGAGCTTGAACAACTCTGTTTACACTGTTTTCACTTCAGAACACAAAACAGAGTTTTGCACAAAATTGAGGCACAGCCGGCCTTCTTTAGGCCCGGCCGGGCTTCATTGAGGGATGGTCGGTCTTCAATGTTTGGTCAGCAGTGTATGCCTGAGGTGAAACAGAGCAAGCCTGGGGCAAACAGAGCTGTTTTTGAACATTGCGCATGTGCATGCATGCAATTCTTGTGGATCCTCGCTTACATTATGATCATTGTTGTAATTAATTTAATGTTGTTTCTTGTAATTAGTATCGTTAATTATTAAGTGCTATAATTGTTATTAGTGCCCCTTTATAATTGTTGTAATTACTTAACTTAGAGAGCTAGTTTACTTATCGTAGTTATCCCTATTGTAATAGCATAGCTAGCTAGTTAATTCGCCTCGCTTATTTATTCATTCAGTTTTGTAATAATTATTTCAATACGGACTTTTGGACTTTGATTCGTACCCTCTTGCACGAGGGCAATATTGTAATTAGTTATATGTCTTCCAACCCCACGTCTTTCTCCTTTTTACTTACTCGCTTACGATGGTTAGTATAAGGCATCACGTTTCATTAGCATTCTTATGCTTTGCATCCATTGTCTTGCATGCATCCAAGGTTCAGCTCATCATACTAACCTAATATCAAATTGTTCAAACTCGTTACTTCAATGCATGCTGTCTTGCATGTCTTGAATACAATCACATGCCATGCTCATAGCCGAGCCTATAAAAATATATAATGTGTGTTACATTAGTTATATTGCATTAAGTTAGGAGCATGCATATTTTTTCTAGTTATTTTGCTTTGTTTTGGCTCGGAGTACTGGGTGAGTAATTTTGTGTTTTAGCATCTTGCATCAAATGTTTGTGTTGCCATATCCAAAGCATGAATACCATGAAGCTAATTGCTTAAATGATATAATTGCTTGAATGCTTGTGGATAAAGGCTAGTTGCTTGAACTCGGATGGTTTTATTAAATGTCCATTTTAGCCCACTTTTTCAAGTGGCAAATTCACAAAACAATTTCGAAACAAAACATGAGATCAAGTGTTCCAATTCTTACAAACTAGTATATTCCTTGTGTGCGTATCACATAGTAAAAATAGCTAATAATCAAAACAAGAGCATATAATGTAAATAAGAAACACATCATGATTAGTAGAGGCCGATCTTTGATCGGGCGAGTGGGGTGCGCAATTCATGACCTTCCCCTCTCGTACCTAAGTTCCTAAGCTGAGAGACTATGGTGATGACGGACTAATGGCCTTTGGCACAAGTCTCAAGTTTCCTAAATTTCCCAAAAATATTTAGGTGGCGACTCTGAAATCTAGCAAAGCAGTCCATTTTTGGCATTTGATTCAAACATGAATTTTCTAAAAAGAATTGCCAGATTTGGACTCTTTTTGTGTTTTCACTATTTCACATTGCACTTGTGAAATCAGATTCAGAACCACAAGTGGTGTCCGAACTGTAGGGCTATTCGCCTTTCGAAAGGAGTGCGGAAAGTCAAGCTATACTTTCTGGCGACTCCGCTGGGGACTGCGAGAACTTGACTTGGAACTCATGATGTGAATTTTTATTTACACTTATATGTTTCTTTGCATTTGCATTTGCATTTGCATTGGTGAACTTAAGTCACTGTGTTTGCCGACTGCTATTCTTGGACGGTTTGCCGAAGGCTCTCCCAAAAGGCTTGCCAAAAGGCTGACCGGTCATGGGCTTTGCCATGTTGGAAACACAACCTTTGGATCTGGATTACCATTGTACCACTTGATCCACCTTTCATTTCTCGGTGTTAGGTGTGAGAGGTATATTAGGTATTTTTGCTGAGGTACCCATTTGACCAATCGACTTAGTTGCATATGATGAAGCTATAGTGACTATTCTAACTTAGGACGGGATGCTACCCGTTTGTAGGATGTTGTGAAACTCGTTGTTTGAATTAGTGTAGCCTAGATCATGCCAAAAATCTAGAATAGGGTAACCCTACCCCCTCATAGGGGTGTTTTGGTTCTTTTTACTTGATATGTGCTTTTACAGTGAGACTGTACAGGATGGTTCATCTCAGTATAAAGTTTGAAAATAGAGATCAGTGGGGATTACAGTTTAGCTATGTGTTTCAACTATTGTGAATTGGGGCGAAGTGTTGTTCGATTTTTATTTTGTTTTTCTTTCTTTCTTTTTGCTAGGTAGTTTACCATCATAGCTTCAGAAAGACACGATATTTCCCAAGTTGTGTGGACTCATTTCGGTAGGCTATGTAAAGCTCGAGACCATGTTGGTGGTCAGCCCGTGCAAGTCTCGCTTCCTCTAGTCACTCGATAGAGAAGAAACAGACGGTCAGTAGCATCAGTACAAAGCACTCCACAAACACCTACCCGTTCTCAATCAATTACTTCACCAGCATCCAGTTCACCCAGATTAGCAATGGCACAGAACATAGCACCAAACGCAGAGGAATTCGTTGCCATGATGACTATCGTCCAAAGGATTATGGACATTGTAAACCAGAGGATGGCTACACAAGATGAAGTCATTGCCGATCTACGGTATACATCTGGGGCATCAGCATCAACCGTATAACCGATCCCTACTGCTCAGCCAAACCCAGATCTACCCCTACTAGTAGAAAATCTACCAGTCCCAGATCCTCAAGATATGTTTCTCCCAGCTCCAGCTTACCATCCTCCGGTTCAACCTCCTCCAGGGAATTTTCCTTTCGGTATTAATGAAATTGATCCAGCCTTGGTCAAGATTGCTAGATTGGAGAAAGCATTGAAAAAATCCCAAGGCTTCAACTCTATTCCAGATATCGAAGATGGTACACTGAGGCTTCGGTCAGATTACCGGAGAAATTTAAGATGCCCTACATCGACAAATTCGACGGGAATGGGGATCCAATCGTACATGTCTGATTGTTTTTGGATGTATTGAGGCCCATGGGTTTGTCTCGAGCACAGAAGCTTTCGTTGTTTGGAAGAACCCTGTCTGATGTGACGGCCATCTGGTACACTAAGTTGGAGGACTTTACAAAACAGAATTAGGAGGAGCTATCTAAGGCGTTTGTCAATCAGTACTCATATAACACCTTGATAGAAGTAACCATTAGTGAGCTGGAGGCCACTACCCAAAACCCCAAAGAATCATTCATTGATTTTGTCGCCCGGTGGAGAGCCAAGGGCAGCCTGAATGAGAAATAGGCCTGCCGAGAGAGAACAAGTCCAACTAGTGGTCCAAAACCTTGAGCCAGACATGCTATGGAGAATGATAGTGGCACCGTTGTCCACACTTGCTTCCTTACGTGAGCTGGGGGTCCAGATCAAGAGTGCATTCAAAAAGGGTATCATCCACAGAACAAGTGAACTCGAAAGAAGGTCGTTCACTCGGAATACCAATGCTAGCAGCAGCACTATTTCGCGGCCTGCACATGTCAACAATGTCGTCACAACGGCTAAGATGGCTGATCCCCTTGCTACTGCCACAACCTCACAACCTTCACAAAGTACCGGTCCACCCTCGAATCGAAGAGTTTTGACTTCTCTCCATATGGGCCCAACCTACACCCTCAAGTTGCTAATGCAAAAGGGACATCTCAAGCCTCTCGATCCTCGTCCACTTCCAGATCCATTACCACCCAAACATGACCCTACCCAGTATTGTATCTTCCACCAATAACATGGCCATCCCACAGACACGTGCTACCGTCTGTGTCATGAGATCCAGGATCTCATTGATAACAAAGTCATCGGCCCACCTTCCAAACCCAATGTAATAACCAATCCACTTCATGCACATAACCAAGTCCTCCCGCCCAGAAATATTAACCATATCCATACACTACTGCCCACCTTCAACCCTAGCACATACATTACGTCATCCCACCTACCAAAACAGACGGTGGTCATTCCAGAAAGCAAAAACATGTGCATGATGGATTTAATACCACAAACCCAACCCAAGCCTATGGCAGTAGAAATGAAGGAAGAGAAGAATGCACTAAAGATAGGGTCGCCTGATACCCATGTCATAAAGAAATCGGTCTCACTCACAGAGGAGTACGATCCCAGTTTATATATTATGGCCACCGATCAGCCGAAGCTAGTGGTCATACTGCTGAACTTTCTCAGCATCAATGCTATAGAGAAAGACCAAATGGCGTAGAATCAGAATGAGTGGCCCGAACAAGGCCTAAATGACTTAGCAAACCTAGAGGAAGATCTGGCCAAATTGGAAGAAGATCTGGAGGATCTTTGCTTCTTCAAGGAAGAAGATACAAGCTGTGTGCAGATGGGATGGTGGGACCCAAGCTAGCCAGAAACAAGCAATGGGTGGTTGAGTAAGGAAGACTCCAATATGGAGGAATAGACAGAAGAGACCGGGGGAGAAGAAGAAGTTGCTGTTAAGGGTAAGGCTGAGGTTGCACCTTTTACTGAGAAAGAATAGGCACTGGAACAATTTCAAAAGGAAATTATAAAGGAGATCCAAGCGACGATAGCTCTAGAACAAGGTAAAGGAAAAGCGAAAGAAGAACCCGAAACAACGGTGGGTGATGCCTAGATAACCAGAAAAGTCAAATGGGATCCTAATGACCGAAAGAGGATGTTACGAAAACTCAGAAAGTACCGGAATGTTGACGAAGAATGGTATGATGATATGATGATAGGGCGCGTGATGTTAATATGCTCCAGATAAAACTCGATGCCAGTCCAGTCATGACTTTGGGAGAGTGATAGGAAGACAGCGACCTAAGTCATGCTTACACTGACGAAGGTTGGAAAGCTGATACCCCGAATGACACTTAGTATACTGATGAGATCAATCATATGACCTGGAGCGGTCGGTACATCAAACCCGCAATGACAGACCAGCTAGAGACCTCTAACAAGGAGGCTGAGAGATCAAAATAGAAGGATGTTGAGAAAACATGGTCTTAAAATAACTAAAGAAGATTCATGCCAACATCACCATCTGGGGACTGATAATAGTGTCTCGGAAGCATAGCAAGCCCTGCTCGAAGCAATGAACCGAACCAAACTTCCCATGGACACCACCTTTGACCAATTGGTGTCGTTGGTTACCTTTGGGGATGTTATGCTAGTAATATCCTTTACGGATAAAGAATTGCCACCCGAGAGCGTCAACCACAACAAGCCTTTGTATGTAACCTTGGAAAGTCGAAAAAAGTGGATTCTGGTGGTGTTAGTAGATACCAAATTGGCGATCAATGTGTGCCCAATGAGAACTGCCTATGCCATCGGTTTGAGGCCGATTGACTTTATACCCACGACCCAAGTTGTCCGGGCTTACGATAATACAAGCCGGGATGTCATGGGAACATTCAAGAGCAATATCCTAATCATCCCGTCCGAATATGAGGTGGAATTCCATGTCATGGATGTTTTGGCCACATTTAATGTATTACTAGGAAGGCCCTAACTATATCTGGTGAAGGCAGTATCATAAACAGTACATTAGTTAGTAAAGTACCCCTTCAAAAGTGGGATCACCACTGTGTACGGTAACTCTGTGATCTATCCTCCCCGAGGAACCACTGCACCATTATTGGAAATCATACATGGGGAAGAGGACATGTTCCTTTCTGGCTTCTCTCTGGCAGAAGCCCAGTTGGTCCAAACCATCATGGTAGAGGGCGATGGAGATTATGTGAGTGCGCAATCCATATACATGATGAACAAACAGGGGCATATGCCCGGGTCAGGACTAGGCCAAAGTGGCAGATAGGGAGGTACTATTGCTAAGAAGCTAAGTCATAACCCCCATGCTTTCGGGCTGAGATACAAACCTACCGCTGCAAATTGGCAAAGGAAATGGCAAGAGTTGAGAGAAAGGTTGAAGGCAAAGAGGACTAGGAAGTAGTATGAGTTATTCCACAAACCGATACGGGGAACCCTGAACAGACGCTTTGTCCGCCAAAGGGAAGATTTCCCATTCTGCGGATTCCTGGAGCCTTGGTATAACTGGGAGACAAAGACTACGTATCCTAGGTTCGAAATCTTCTTCGGGCACCAGTTACTGGAAGAGGAGGATGAGCAGGTGGACCTAAGCACTGGTACAGATTGAAGTAGGACAGCAAACTTGGACATTGAAGAGGAGGAGCTATTAGGAAAAGCACTGGTTGACTTACTGATGAGTTCTACTACTGGAACTGAGACCACCAACTTGGGGGATAGTTTTACTATCTCAATGATCAAGGATACTCCAACAGCGGATTTCTCCAATCTTATCATGGATGTGTCTGAGGCTCCATGCCTAGTCTGCAAGTTCGAGCAAGGTGTCATCAATAGTTCTGAATCGGATAGTGAGTCTGGATCTGATTTCACTGAGTTTGTGGAGTCAAAATCAGATTCGAGTTCCTTTGAGTCTAGTACTTTTAGGAGTGGTAACCTGGATACCGAAGACCTGCCCAGGTCGTCTTTTAACTTTTCTTTTGAGTCCATTGTAATCGAGGATCCAGACTTTTTGAATGGGAATGCTGTGATTGTTGCCTACTTCTGTGTGCCTTTGGCTTATTGTACTGATCTTAATTTTCAAAATTTTGACATAAACAAAGAGAAAGAAATTCCTTGGGTTTTGAAAATTTTGGTTGATCATGAGGAGGAGAGGCATGTTAAGCCTTGTACAGATGACATCGTATCAATTAACGTGGGCATTGAGGAAGATCCTTGCTTGGTCTAGATCGGATCCACGCTATCTTCGGAGGAACGTGAGCATTTAATTGCTTTCTTAAAAAATTTCAAAGATGTTTTCGTGTGGTCCTATGAAGACATGCTTGGAATTGATCCTAAGATTGTACAGCACTGGATCCCTCTTAACCCTGAGGCCTGACCAGTTAAGCAACAGTTGCGTAGAGTTCGCTCAAATTGGGCTTTAAAGATCAAGGAAGAAGTTACCAAACCAATTAAGGCAGGGTTCTTGCTTGTATCTGAGTATTCGACGTGGCTGGCCAATATTGTTCCAGTCCCAAAGAAGGATGGCAGAATCAGAGTCTGTGTCGATTTCAAGGATCTGAATAAGGCTAGTCCGAAGGATGATTTTCCACTACTGCATATTGATGAGTTGGTAGACTTCACTGCGGGCCATGCATTGCTCTCGTTTATGGACGGATTTTTCGGGTATAACCAGATTTTGATGGCACCCGAGGATAGAGAGAAGACCACTTTCACTACTCCGTGGGGTACCTACGGCTACCGAGTTATGTCGTTTGGGTTGAAGAATGCCGGGGCAACTTATCAAAGGGCTGCAACTGCCATTCTAGACGGCATGATCCACAAAGAGGTTGAGGTGTACGTGGACGATATGATTGTCAAGTCCAAAGATCAAGAGGGCCACTACACTGCCATGGAGAAATTCTTTCAGCGGATCAGAGAGTATAGATTGAGGTTGAACCCATAAAAATGCACTTTCAACGTAACAACAGGAAAAATGCTGGGATTCTTAATCAGACAAAGAGGAATTGAGGTAGATCCTTCCAAAAGTAAGGCCATATTAGAAATGCCACCACCAAGGACTGAAAAGGAGGTGCGCTGCTTTCTAGGTAAAGTGCAATTCATAAGGCGGTTTATTTCAAACTAACCTTGACTTGTGAACCACTATTTGGTCTCTTGAAGAAAGGAAAAAAGTTCTAATGGCACGATCACCGTCAGTTCGCTTTTGAACAAGTCAAGCAGTACCTACAGAATCTGCCTGTGTTATCACTGCCAAAATCGGGAAAATTGCTAATTTTGTACCTGTCGATGACAAACTCAACTATGGGGTGTATGTTAGCTCAGGACTCAGAGGCCAAGGTGGAGAAAACCATTTACTACTTGAGCAAGAAAATGCTGGATTACGAGACTCGTTACACTCCCCTTGAGAAATCTTGTTTAGCCTTGGTATGGGCTACCCGGAAGTTGAGGCACTACCTGTTAGCTCACTCTGTAATCCTAGTTTCAAGATTAGATCACATCAAATATCTCTTTTAGAAACCATCGCTTACGGGTAGGCTAGCCCGTTGGTTGCTCCTTCTCTCCGAATTTGATCTTACATATGTTACACGCAAGTGTGTTAAAGGGAGAACTATAGCAGAATTCCGGGCAAATCACCCAGCAGAGGGGAATGAAACGGTGGAGTACCTTTTTCCAAATGAAAATATTCTGCAAATACAGGAGAAAACGTGGATGGTATACTTTGACGGAGCAACCAATCAGTACAGTTATAGGATAGGTGTGTTGCTGATAACATCTGATGATTCCCATATACCCTTAGCCTTCAAACTCCGATTCAAAGTATCCGACAACGAAGCAGAATATGAGGCATGTATTGTTGGTTTAGAAGCTACCTTGGAACTAGAGGCAAAAAGGTTGGACGTCATCGGGGATTCGAACTTGGTTGTGTCTCAAGCCAATGAAGATTGGCGGGTTAAAGAGGAGAAAATGAAGGTTTACCATCAGGCCTTGGATTTGCTGATTCCGAGGCTTGAAAAGTTGACATTTACCCATCTGTTAAGAGAGAACAACCGATTCACGAATGCGCTAACAACTCTATTTTCCATGGTAGACATTCCATTGGGAGTCAGGATGCGTCCGATCATTATTGAACAGAAGTACACGTCGGCCTATGAAACCATCGCCACGATAGATGAGGCTTCAGACAAGAACCCTTGGTATTATGATATCTGGAATTTCCTGGAAAATGAGGAATATCTGCGAGGAGCAAATGCCAAGGACAAAGGGGGAATACAACATTTGGCCGTTCAATTTATCATCAATGGGGGCAAGCTATACAAAAGAGGCAATCTGGGAATACATAAGCTATATGTTAAGGAAGACGACTCAAAGCGCCTTATGAAGGCCATCCACAGAGGAGAGTGTGGAGCCCATATGAATAGTGTGATGCCCGCCTGAAAAATCATTAGACAAGGCTACTACTGGTCAACCATGGAAGAAGATTGTATTGGTTTTGTTCGACGTTGCCACAAGTGCCAAATTCACACCAATTGCATGAACATGCCACCATTCAAACTCTATAATATGACTTCACCATGACCATTCTCTGTTTGGGGGATAAACGTTATCGGTGCAGTCACGCCAAAGGGGTCAAACGGGCATGAATTCATTCTGGTAGCAATCGACCACTTCACAAAATGGGTAAAGGCTTAGTCCTTCTCAATGCTGAAAGCATCGTATGTGGCTAAGTTCATCAAAAACAACATCATACACCAGTATAGGGTACCCAATGAGATTATCTCTGATAATGGGTCGCACTTCAAGAAAGAGGTGATAGACTTGCTTGAGAAATATATCATGGCTTTCCATAAGTCATCAACCTATAGGCCACAAACCAATGGAGCCGTTGAGGCTGCAAACAAAAATCTCAAAAGAATTCAGCAGAAGACGGTAGAAACTTACAGGGACTGGCCAGATAAACTACCATTTGCTTTCCAGGGCTACAGGACCTCAATCAAACATCTATAGGGGCAACCCCCTATTCTCTTGTCTATGAGATGGCGGCTATTTTGCTTATTGAAATTGAAGTGCCCTCGCTATGAGTTATGGCCAAGTGTCAAATAGCATTGTATCATGTCCAGGGCTACCAACGCCGGATTGCAAGGGCTTTTAACAAAAAAGTTAAGTCCAGAAATCTTCAAGAAGGGGACATGGTGCTGAAAGACAACCGGGCTCCCATTCATTACCCTAGGGGCAAGTTCAAACCCAACTAGACTGGTCCTTACATTATCAAGTCAATCTGGTCAGGAGGAGCAGTTATTCTTATGGACTTGGATGGCCTGGAGTTCTCGCAACCGATCAATATGGACAAGTTGAAGAAATACTATCCCTGAGAGGTTCGCTAGGCCGAAAACCCAAAAGGGTAACCGAGGCAAAAGTTAGAGCATGAAAAATTAGAAATAAAGAAAAACTAAGCTCGAAAGGATGAAAACCTTAAAGGGTGACTTTTGCAAAAGTTAGAGCGTAAAAGGAGAGGGTTAATAATCGAGTGAACCTAAACCGAACTACGTAAGGCCTGATTCCCATTTTTGGGATACGTAGGCAACTTCATCCTGAAGTTCGGCCGTAACTATCTCCAGTTCAACTGTCCTATCTGTTTTCTTAATCATGTCATCCTTGTTCATCATCTATTAGTTCGGTTGCGCTCTTTATCTCAGGAAGAAAAGCTGAGTACAGTACAAAATGGCAGTGGTATGCAGCCAAGGGTAGTTATGATTTCTTTTGATTTAGGACTGTACATCTCGAGGATCGATTCTGTGCGTGAAAAGTTTTAATGAAAGTTGATTTTGTTCAAAACTTTACCCTTTTACAACTTGGACCATTTTTAGGACCAAAAGACAAATTTTCAATACTCACAACTTTAATTTTATTGATTTTAATACAAGTACAATCTCCAAACTCTTTGATTCAGGTCAAAGTTTCTTTTTACATCTTAAACTTGAAAAGAAAATATCAAAGCAGTAAAACTAGGGGCACAGCTAAGTCAGGAGGCTCTATGCCAAAGATGGTCCAACCTCTGACTCTTCTTCAAGCCAAGCCAAACACTCCTCAGACAAGGTGTAACTGAAACTAATGGCAGGGGCCAGAATTTCTCTCGTCCTCCAGGCCGCAAGATATCGGGGCAGGTGCGAGGCATGAACTAGAAATGAAGCTGTGTATTCCACTCCCTCATCTGGTCGTATCTGATCATGCCTGAATTGACATCGGAACTGGAGAGGAGAATAGAATACACAATGTGTGAGGCCTATCAACTCTACACCCGACTGTCGGGACATGTTGTAGCTCATCTCTGCCAAATTAAGCTAGGGACAACGCCAAGTTATGTCAGTTGCGGACCGGCTGCACATCCAATCACACCATAAACCTTATGAGGGGAAATCCACTAGCCGTTGACGAACGAAGTAAGCTCGGGCCGAATACTTGGGACAAGAAGCAGCTACTTGTAGTTTATCCATAAGCCATACCTGGGGAGGGATGAAAAATAAGAGAGATTAAAGAATAGAGAGGTGTATGATGAGAGAAAAGTAACGACGGGGTTTGAAGAGAAAAACAGAGAATGAGTGTTAAGTGATGCAAGAACCATAAATTAGAAGGGTGAAAAATAATTCCTGGAGCAGTAGCGGACTTCCTGCTAGCCAGGTGGTCTCTCCTTGGCTGAAAGCATCTAAACCCATCAAGGTTTCGGGCAATGCCAAACTCATGCAACTCTTACCCTCTTTCAAACGTTGAGCTACTTCGATCAACCGGATGCTAGCTCCACTGAAACTAGGAGCAAGGAGGAACTGTGCAAGAAGGCAAAAACAAAGAGCATATTGTCGGCAACCTCGCCAAAGAAGATCACTCCTATCTCCAATGGCGAAAAATCGATGAACTAAACCGGGGATGTCTAGCTCCCCATCATGTGCCAAAGACCGAGCCCCATGTAATGTCAACCCACACATCTGTCCCAAAGCTTGGACATGGCCAAAATGGGGCTGCAGTATGATTTCTTCATCGTGCTGGGACTCCATCAAGGCTTGAAATTCCTCGAGTGTCGAACACACCTCTTGTCCTTCGAATTGAAACACATGTGTGATTGGGTTCCAACATCAAACAACGATATGTAGGAATGGAAGGCAAAGAGAAATGCAACTCAGAGGGAAAAGGGCATTTAGGCCAAAACCATAAAAATTTACCTTTTCTGAGCCGTCCAAAGTGGCTATCCAATCTTGGAGCCTATTGTCGCACAAGGTCTCCATCTTGAGAGCAAAACATCAAAGACTTGTTATTCTACCAAAAAAACAACATGGAAGCATTATTCATAGAGGATAAGAAGCAGCAATGCGTGACAGCTGGACAGCACTGACTGACCTCACATTGAGGCCCGGTCGTGCCTCAGTGAAGCCTGGTCGGGCATATTTAGGCCCGACTGGGTCTAAATGATGTTTCAGAATCAGTGCAGTTGTAGGAAAGGCCAACCTTTGCCTTGACATACCACAGTTGTATTTTTAGTCTTGTTTTGTTTGTACCAAGTGTTTTTTGATATTTTCGAGTTATTTTTCTGTTATCGAGTTGTGTTTCACAATTTTGTCCGGTTATAGGTAGTTATCTAATTCAAATGAATGCAACAGCAAGTCTTATATGAAGTTATCATGCAAGGGTTACACCATTCATCACATGCAAATACCATTCATCACATTCTGTAAAGAAGTAATTCAACAAAAAACTTGTCTGTCATAACTAGCGGGTCCAACCCCGATCATTGTTTTACAGAGCAATAAAACAAAAAAAAATTCTTTCAAACAAAACAAAAGGGTCTATCTGAAGCTAGTCTTTAACTACAAAGAAAAAACACCAAAAACAAAAACTAAAATGAAATCCTCGCCCTCTTCCTCCTCGGCTGCGAGAGAGGTGCATCATTGTCGTCGCTAGAGCTGCTAGACTGCAAGTCAACCTCCTCTCCCTCATCCTCGGGGTTCATAGACCCATCAAAAGACTCCTCGGAAGGTGAGTGCTGCCTCGCTCGGTCTCTCCCTTGATCGGCTCCCCCTCGGCCCCTCACTGGGCCTCGTCACTGTCTACTGGCTACGGAAGGTCCTGCAAGCACTACTAGCGCTGGCTCAAGATGAAAAAGGTACAGGTATCAGTATGAACTAATAGGAGTGTATAGTATGGCAACAACAATAAATTATAGATAAAATGTACCTCGATCCCATGGGTGACTAAGGCGGTCTACCTCCTTCGTACCATGAGGAGCAGTCGGTCGATTGTATGAAGAAGGTCATCAGCATATGCTCGGGGTACCTACAAAAGGAACATAATTTGAGAAAGGTAGAAGGAAGTTATAGAGACCAATGAGCAGAAATAGTAGGAAACAAAACAAGATAAAGTGCAGTAAGTAGAAGTATAAAGAAATGTATACCTGCTCGATGCCAAGGGTGAAAACTAGTCTTCGGTCCCTCTCCTCGATGTGCTCAAGTGAGATCTGCTCGATCACTCCATCTAGACACATGTACATGATCTTAGTGGGGATCACAGGAAATCCATGAATGGGAGCAACAGCAGGGGCACCTCCAGCAAGCGCATCACCAACCACAGCAGCAGCAATAGCAACCTCCAACACAGCTCGAGCCACGCCCGGGGAAAAGGAGCCATCACCCGGGTGTGTAAGAAGGTAGTTAAGTCGCCAGGCTCATGATGATGATCACCGTCCTCGCCTAACATCAGGAGGTCGATCTGAGGATCGTCCTGCAGCTCATCAACTACCCTCATAATTGGAGGAGGGGGATATGGGATGTCAGGGTCAGCGACGCCGCGCGTTTGGCTGATAAACCTCTCCCCCAAGTAGTATGCTTGGCCATAGCGGCCCTCGAATAGAATCCGCATGGTGGAGGCATGCCATACAGTGGCGTAGGTTGTCCTTGACACTTGGGGAATGCCCGCCCAAGGATGCCAGTGAACCTATGAAATCAGTGTAATGTCAGAAATCAGTGCAGTCGATGAAATCAATGCAGTGCGAGAAATCAGTGCAGTGTTAGATCCATGCAATGTCAGAAATCAGTGCAGTTTATGAAATCAGTGCAGTGTTAGATTAGTGCAATGTCAGAAATCAATACAATGCAAGAAATTAGTGCAGTATGAGAATGACAATGCGGTGTAGAAGCAACAATATGAGAATGACCGTGTATTGTGGGAAACATTGCAGTCTGCTTACAGTATGTAATAGTTAAAGGTTGGCATTTTGTTACCTGGTCCGCAGTGATCGTATCAAAGAAACGGCGGAAGTAGTGGAATTCTCGGTCTACATGATGGTGACACTCAAATCGGGAGTTGTAGTACCGTGAGCGGGGTACTAACAACTCGATTGGCCTCACTGAGACCGAAGCCAGACAAGTGAAGTATGTGTAAACCCAGAGTTGCAAACAAAAAAAGATGGATGAAGTAAATGAGCAGAAAATGAAATGCAAATGAGTAGAAAAGACAAAATGAATAGAATGAACAGAAAAGATAAGTGTGAGGCATACCTCCTAAACCCTCCAATAGCCGCCAAATGAATCCGCCTTACAGTGGGAGACGGAGCTCATGTAGCAGTATAAGGTGGCCAGGCCATCGCCACCCCAATCGTACTCTACTACCTGGGGGAGGTGCACCAGTGCCCCCAGAAGATATAACTCCATGGTATTTTCCCTGTTCGCAAACAGGGTAGTACCAAGGAGATACATAAGGAAGCCGCAGGTGTACTAGGCAACCTCATCTAGAGTGGTGGTCTAAAAGTTGAAGAAGTACTCGAAGAACTAGCTGTACCTCACTATCTCGTGGCTGGTAGCGTCTGGGATCGCTCCAAGAAGTTGACGTTGTGCGGCTCTCCACTGCGTCAAGTCAGGATCACATGGGATCGGACCACCAACTCTAACCCGCAAGCCGGTGAGCATCGCAAAGTCGTACGGGGTCAGAGTTACCTCTCCGATCGATGAGAAGTGGAATAAGTCTGTGGTGTCCCACCATCTCTTAACTAGGGCCCCGTACAATAGTGACTCGACCCTCATCTGTATAAGCCCTGAGCAGAAGGGCCCAAAGCCAGCTGCGTCAACTAATACGTGGACCTCCATGGGCGGTCTCTCATACCAGCGCCAAGGACTGGATATGGATCCGTATCCGCCAATGCTCCTGGCTATCACCTGCAAATGGGAAATATATGGCATTGAACTAGTGGTCTACTTGTGAGATTCAACAATGCATCAAAACAAAGAGAAGTTACTTACCATGGAAGCATCAGTGAACAAGTGCTCCATGGGCTCTTGGAGCAAGATATCCTCATCTATCTCGGGAATGAGGCTCTCGAATCTCAAAATACCATCCGGGGGTGGAGCGTGTGTACGTGGTCGGTATGTGGCCGCGTCAAATGGCCTATCAACAAGGGGAGGCAATGCGGGAGCATCCTCGGCCTCCATGTTTGTGCCTAGGGAAACCCCAATACCAATGGCGGGGTCTGAAATAGGAACTTCGTCACTAGCTATGGAGAAGAGTGGAGAAAATGAAGAGAAAGTAAGGAAAATGTAATGGGCTAAACCCTAGGAGAGAGAAAATGAGAAGGGAAAAGGAAAACACAAGAATGAGTCCCCAAAAACCAAGAAAACTTGTGAGAAATAAGGCAAAAACAATGAGAAACCCAAAAACTTGACCGAATCGAAATCCAATTGGTTCAAAATGTAGAGAAGAGGAAGGGTTTCAAAGAAAAAATGACGAGATTTGTTGGGAAATACAAGGAAAATAGGAAATCTAGAAAGAGAGAGAGAGAGAGAGAGAGAGAGAGAGAGAGAGAGAGAGAGAGAGAGAGGAAGGGATTTCGGATGAAAAGGTATGAGGAAATAGGGTTTGGATTTGTTTTAAACAAATAAATCGCGAGGAAACGCCGAAACTGCCCCTGTCGCTATCGAGGCCTAGCTGGCTATCGCAATGCCCGACTGTGCTTCATTAAGGCCCGGCCGGCTCTCAATGACAGCACAACTCAGTTTTGTTCTTTCCCCCTCTCTCTTCCTTTTTGTTATTTATTTTTTGTATTATGGAGTTGAAAATAAGAAAGTTCAACAAAAAAAAAAGACAGTGAAGAAAAAAGAAAAACAAAAAATAAGAGAGTTGAAAAAGAAAATAAGGAAGAAAAAAAAATGAGAGTTAAAAAAAAGAAAAGAAAAAATAAGAGAATTAGAAGCAAAAAAAAGAAAGCAAAAATAAAAAAAGAAAAGAAAAAAAGAAAAAAATATGAAAAGAGTGGGAAAGAAAGGCAATAATTTTTGTTCATTTGAATTTACTATACGAATGCATGATTTGATTCATAATTTGCTTGTTTAACTCATAGTTTGAGTCGTAGTTTTGATTTGTTTAAATTCATTTAAACTGTTCTGTTAGTTTATAAATTATTTTGCCTAAATCGTTTGTTATGTTCTATCATAACCAAACGATATTGTATCTACAGTTCATTTAGAGGAGTTCCAAATAAAATCATTTGTACCAAAGTAAAATCATTATCCATTTCACAACCACATTTAAGCGCTGTGTGTTGCGTTCATTGTTTCAACACATTGGTGAATTAGCTTTCCCACCGCTTTGTTTGTTTTGATTCCTGCTTATGCGATTTGTTTATCCTTCTTCCTCCTCTCGCATGTGACGCGTTAGGATTGTACCTTCGGTTAAAAATGACAGGTGTGCATGTTCGTTCACACCACCATTCTGCCTCTCGCGTGTGATGCGTTAGGATTGTACATTCGGTTAAAAATGGCAGGTGCACCTATTCGTTCACACCACTTTTCCTCCTCTCGTGTGCGACGCATTAGGATTGTACCTTCGATTAAAAGCAGAAGGTGCACCCGTTTGTTCACACCACCTTTCCTCCTCCCGCGTGTAACGCGTTAGGATTGTACCTTCGGTCAAAAATTGCAAGTGCGCCTGTTCGTTCACACCACTTTTCCTCCTCTCACGTATGATAAGTTAGGATTGTACCTTTGGTTAAAAAGGGCAGGTGCACCTATTCGTTCACACCACCTTTCCTTCTCTCGCATGTGACGCGTTAGGATTATACCTTCGGTTAAAAATGACAGGTGCACCTATTCGTTCACACCACTTTTCCTCATCTTGTGTGTGGCGCATTAGGATTGTACCCTCGATTAAAAACATCGGGTCCGCTTGGTGTTCACACCACCTTTTCTCCTCTCGCGTGTGACGCGTTAGGATTGTACCCTCAGTTAAAAACAACATGTGTGCTTGTTTGTTCACACCACCTTTCCTCCTCTTGGGTGTGACGCATGAGGTTGTTTACCTTGGTTAAAGACATTAGGTGCGCCTGTTTTTTCACACCGCCCATCCTCTTATCCCGTGCAATGCATTAGGATCTCAGTTGAGACCTCGGGTGCGCTCGATGGTCACGTCACCCTGTAACATGCCCGCGAGGGACCTCGCTACAGTTCGGACTCGATTTTGTTGCGGTTCTAAATCTGAACCAAAGAGTCCAACTCTGGCAAATCGTTTTGAAGAAAAACAGATTTTTTTGAAAGAAGTGCCAAACATGGACTGCTTTGCCAGATACAGAGTCGCCACCTAAATATTTTTTAAATGGGAAATTTAGGAAACCCTAACTCGGTGCCAAAGGCCACGTGTCCGTCATCACCAAAGTTGGCTCGGGAACTTGGGTACGATTGGGGAAGGTCACATCGTGAGCACCCCCGCTCGCCCGGTCAAAGACCGGCCTCTACTAACCATGATATCTGTTTTTGAAAACTTTGTATGCTCTTATTCCGGTTATTAGCCTAGGTTACTATGTGATGCTCGCAGCAAACAAGTATAGACTGGGCCGTCTGAATTGGAACAAAACATTTCATGTTTGTTTGTTTGAAAATGATGTGATGGTGCTACCCGCAGGTAGGCTAAAATGTGGATTTGCCACCCTCAGGTGGGCTTAGAAAACAGTGATGTTGCCACTATCTAGTGGGCTTAAAACAAACAATCAATGCATTATTCCAATTCAGATAACCCAACCTTCACCCACAGGCATTCAGGCAGTTATATCACATAAGTAAATAGCCTCATGGCAAGCATGCTATCATGGCAACACTCACACGCATGCAAGGATGCTAAAGCATAAAACTCACCGAGTACTCCAAGCCAAAACAGAAACCGATTAGAAATCTATGCATGATCCTAAATACACAGAATTGCCTAATGCAACACATGCAAAATGCAACTATAGCAGGCTCGACTATTCTAAATATGGTATATGAGATGCTACAACTAACATGTATTCAAATTGGAATTGAAATACAGATGCAGTTTGTATGATGCGCCGAGCCCGGTGCATGCAAAACAGATGAATGATGCAAACATGCTGTCATGCTGTATGCTAATTGAAATATGCCCTATATCTAACCATTGTAAGCGGATAAATAAAAGGGAGAAAGAAATGGGGGTTGGAAGACATACATCACACTCACACACCCTTATTACAGTTGTGCCCTCGCGCAGAGGGTCCGAATAAATATACAGTCCGAATGTCCGAATAAAAGAATAGTACAGCCCGAATAAAAGAATATTACAGATTTCTAATTAATTAACAAATTAAATAAGAAAACGGTAAAACTGGCATGCAAGCCAGGGACTGCCGTGCTTCTGACGGATGATGCATGTTGGGCTGCCTTGCGCGGAAATCCACTGGGATGCCCCGATTAGCCTCTGTTTACACTTTTTCTCGAAATACGTGCCAAGTCCCGAAAAGTTACTGTTTCTGGGTTTTGCTGCAACAGAGAGCAGGAAAAGGGCATAGCAATGTATTTCACAAATATATGCATGCCTCGATCCTCGTGCCACCAATCACGCATATCGATGCATGATGGCCGAGGAGCCGAATTGCACAACTCAATATAGGATGAATGCATATGAATGCTACAACAAAACCTAACTCCATCATGGGTAATCCGGAGTGTCGGTGATTTGGGAATTGAGACCCGTTCCGTTACTCGGGGTGCGAAACGTGCCTCGTTTCCCGTGCAATATGCATGATATGCATGAAATGCAACTAAGATACAACCTAGTATGCACAATGCGGATGAAAATGAAGATGCCTCGAAATGCGTGCATACGGGCACGCAAACCGAGGCCATGACGTGAGATGCAAATCGGATAAAACCGAAGTGCCTCGAAATGCGTGCACACGGGCATGCAAACCGAGGCGATGATGAAATGGAAATCGGATAAAACTGAAGTGCCTCGAAATTCGTGCACATGGGCACGCAAACCGAGGCGATGATGCGAAATGCAAATCGGATAAAATCGAAGTGCCTTGAAATGCGTGCCCACAGGCACGCAAACCGAGGCGATGATGAAATGAGAAGATCGGATAAAACCGAAGTGCCTTGAAATGCGTGCCCACAGGCACGCAAACCGAGGCGATGATAAAATGAGATGGAAATGCAAATTGGGCTTACACTCGCATGAGTGGACCTCAGCCACACTCACATCAGATGCCGTCGGATAAAACGGAGGTGCCTCGAAGTGCGTGCCCACGGGCACGCAAACCGAGGCATGGCCCGAAGGCATGAAATGGCACGGGAAATGATATGCAAGCATGCAAACCAAATTTCAGCACCTAAATGAAGGGGAAAACAGCCCCGAAATGATACGAAATGACAACCAATGCATGAAATCACCCCGAAATGCGATATTAAGCCCCCGAAATGGCCTACAGCTACACTAAACATGCAAAATTGATACATGACAGCAAAAGCAGTAGCAAGGCAGTCCCAAATATGGCATTTTTCCAGTACAAATCATTGATAAATAACAGCCACAAGTATGATAAAAAAGGCTTGCAAAAAAAAGGGGGAAAATAGGAGAATTACAAAGCAAGTGGTATCTACAATGCTCAAACTGAAAAACACAGTTCTACAACATTAAAGAGGAGCCAAAAATATGCATATTTACAGTAGATGACATCCCCCAATTCAGTGTGTAGATCTGCTAAACATAGCATGCGAAATAATGTGCCAAAAGGGGCTATAACATAAGGTACCAAAAGCATGCATCAATCAACCTTGGACCCTTAATAAAACTTGAAGAACAGACCAAAACAAGACACTTTCTAAGCCTGATGAAGGCTGAAATCAGAATCCAAATAAGCCTAACAAAGCATGCAAGATAGGCAAAGAACATGAATTCAAGGCAAGTGACATGTAGAACAAGAAAACCAGGTTGAGCCCTTCTTCAATGTTGAAGAGGGGCTCAAAATAAGAACAATATCAGTAGGTTTCATGCTCCAACTCAGATCACAAGTAGGCCAAATAAAGCATGCAATTTTACGGTAAATTGGAAGAAATACAAAGCAAGTGCATGCTAGAATCACCAAACATGGTTGAGCCCTTCTCCAATGTTGAAGAGGGACTCAAAATAGGCCCACTCACAGTTTATGTCATGCTCGAAATCAGATCATTCATAAGCTAGATATTACATGCAAAATATTAGCATAAAAGATGCCATTGAAGCAAGTATATGAAGGAGATGCCAAACAAGGTTGAGCCCTTCTATAATGTTGTAGAGGGGCTCAAAATAAGCACAAAATCCATAGGGGTCAGAGTCCAAATCAGTGAGCAAATAGGGTAGAAATTTGAAGCAAAATTGTGCAAGAAAAAGGGAAATAGTGACTTACCCTTGAAGACAAGTCTTTCTTTGCCTCTTGGCTTGACTTTGTTGCTTCTTAACCTCTGGAAAACACTCCTTTGCTGCTGAAATGGAAGTGGTGATGGTGGTGCTTAGGGTTGATGAAGAAAGGAGCTAGGGACTTGGAGAGTTTTTTGAGTTTTGGAGGATGAAAATGGAGGCTTTTGAAGAGGGGTTCTTGAGAGGAATTTTTCTAACCCTAGGGAAGGAGGAGGGCAGCCCCTTTAATAGGCAAAAAAAGGTGTAAAAGGGGAGGGAAATGCACCCAAGCTTTCCCTCCCAAAATATCCCCCGGATGCCCGGGATATTTTGAAGAAATATCCGGACAGCTGGAAAGGGCTGGAAAGCAGAAAGCTGGCCGGCCAGGTAAATTTCTGGGAGGTGGCCGGCCGGTCACCCCACCTGGTCGGCCAGCCACTCACCCTGGCCGGCCGGCCATAGCCAAAAATTGAAGAGGAAAATTGCTGGCCGACCACCACTCCTTGGTGTCCTCCCAGGTGTGTAGAACAAGGTTCCAAGGTTGGAAATTGGCAACACTGAAGCAGGAGCCACAACATAGAGCTTGAAGAAGAGGCTCAAAAATGAAATCAACAATTGCTGGCCGACCAGTAGTTTTTAGGGTCCTCCCATCTGTGTAGAACAAGGTTCCAAGGTCGGAAATTGACAACACTGAAGCAGGAGTCACAACATAGAACTTGAAGGAGAGGCTCAAAAATGAAACTCTGAGTTGCTGGCCGACCATGCACTTTTAGGGTCCTCCAATGTCCCCTGATCACAAATATGTAGCTTTGGTTGGAAGAAAATACCCCCAGGGTGTTCAACATTGGCCCGGAAGTGAGCAAAACGGGTGCCGGAGGAGCGAAACTGGTTATCTGGGATAATTGCTGGCCTCCCACCCCCCAGTGATCTTCCTGGTGTTGAAACAGAGGTACCTGCCAAATTTGAACAAAAACTAATGAGAAATGAACACTCGGGGCCCAAACCGCGCAGTTCGGGGTCCCGAAAATGGGCTGCAGGCACCGAAAGTGGTATACGGCAGCGAAGTGGGTATCTGCGACCCCAGTGTCCCTCGGAATGACAAAACAGAGGTTCCTTCCAAAAATCGGAGAAAACCGATGCAAAATGAATGCTCGGGGCCTAAACCGCGCGGTTCGGGGTCCCGAAAACCGGCTACAGGCACCGAAAGTGGCATACGGCCACGGAGTGGGCATCAAAGGCCCCAGTGTTCCTCAGAATGATAAAACAGAGGTTCCTACCAAAAATTGGAGAAATCGGAGATGGTTGGGCGGTCCCGAACCGAGGCACACGGCCTGACGGTCCCGAAAACCGGGAACCGGGCTCCGAAATGGGCAAAAATGGCCTATGGCCACGAAAAGTAGTTCACGGCCACTGAGAAGTAGCCTACAGGACCACTCCCTTCCCTCAGGAAAGAAAACAGAGAAAACCGAGTCTGGTTCGCAAACCGAAACAAGGCACAGAAGAGAGTTCGGGAGTCCGGAGGCAGGGCGCACGGCCGCGACTCTGAGACTTCTGAACGAGCACAACATGCAACATCACCAAGCGCTCAATTGGTGACATCTGAGTCTTAAGGTCGGTCAAAAATGGGGTGTCTACACACCCTTTCCCCTTTCTACGTGAGGCGTAGTTAGGTTTGCATTTTCTTACATCCTCTCTATGTGAGACATAGATTGATTCGTGCTTTCCTTGTGCTTTTCATGCGAGGCGTGCCTGTTTAGTCACTTCTTTCCGTGTGAAACATGGCGAGGTTTATTTTGCTTTGTTTTGCATTGTCATTCAAACGTTGCATTCTTGTCTAGATTTTAGCATTGTTTTACATGTGTTTCATTGCATTGCTTCATTGCATGATCATAAGTTATTTCCTGAATTTTGTTTTTGCATTTTGCCCCGAGTTCAATATTTTGAATTTATGTCTTGATTTCTTGCCCAAGCCTTGTGGCCTTGTCAAATGGGTTGTCTCTGGGCTTTGACATTCACTTATGTCACTTTATGACTTCGAGATCTGTCAAAAAGGGGCAACTGTGGACACCATATTTTTGACCACTCGTAAGGCTCCAGCGCTTTACTCGGAACACTCGATGATGAAAGTTGTATTGTGTGTGGTTCGAGGTCTCAATGAAGGAGTCTTGTTCAAGTTTCGAAACAACCCCAAACCTTCTATATTTCCATTGATCATACCCAAGAAATCTCCTTTTACACCTTGTACCACCCTGTATTGAGGCTGAAACAGAATAACAGGGGAATTCATTGAGGTATGGCCGTGCCTCATTATGGGCCAACCATGGCTATTTAGGGGAGGCCGGGCTTCAGTAGTGAGAAACATTGTTCTGTGCAGGAGGCCGCCAGCTGTCCATTTTTGAAGATATTTATGATGTTTCTTGCTCAAATTCTAAAAATACGACCATATACCTCTGTTTTGGGGGTTGAACAATTAAGAGAAAGCCTATACACATAGAGAGAGCTCCTTCTTTCTCATTCTTCCATTGCAAGCTACCTTTGAGTTAACCTACCTCCCTTGTATCTTCTATATACACCATACACAACCTTGACTCATCATCTTAGAGCCTTGGTTGACCCTTGAGAAACATAATTCAAGCTTAAGAGTGTGTCAAGAGTGAGTTTAATCATCAACCAAAGCTTACTTCATTTTGAGAGATATAAGCTTGTAACTTTTGTTCTTACTTTTGCTTACTTCATTTCTACCTATTTCTTGCATTCTTGGGCTGTTTTGCATACATTTTAAGTGTTGGAACTTGGGTTTGGATAAGCTACCAAAGGTGGTAAGGTTAACACCCTTACTTGCACCTATTTTTTATAGCTCAACCCTTGGTTCCTTGCACTCTTTTTCTTTGATTTTGAACTGATTTTCAGAGTTGAACTAAGGCTAAAAAAACATGGATTGAAGTCTTGAAATTGGAGGGGTTGGCCACCCCTCGTTGTTTTTGCTTACATAGCTTTAGAGTCTTTGCCTTTTGTTTAGCTCTTTGAGTTTTTTTCTTGTATTTTCAGCCACTGTTTTGGCTTATTAGAGACTATTTTAGGGCTATCATAATCTATTTAATTGATTCAAGCTTTGATTAGTTAATTTGTTGTAGCATTGGTCTTTGTACATAGCTTGTATTATGTTGTTCTTAGCCTTTCTTTGTCTAACTTTCATGGTAATAACCTCATTTTAAGAATCAACTTGTCACTCCTTTCTTTCATTTGAGAGTTGTTTCAATCGGTTGATGGTTATTCAACACATGAACTAGAGATTCACGCTTAATGGCTTAATCTCTACGGAGATTCATTGTCAACGGCATAATCTCTCTTTCATGTTGAGAATTACTTCCTATTTGACGCTTCTCTTTTTTTAGAGGACTTAATCATCACTTCGAACAAATGGACTAAAGAATGGAAATGACTAAAAGAATTAGATTAAAAGCAACCAACACACATAAAGAAAATGAGTCATCTTGGTTGGGCTTGGCCAGACGTTATGCCAAGTTTATCGAGTCAACAGTGGTCATACGCTAATTCATGGCGTTTTGATGATTCTTGAAGCGTCACCACTTCCTTTTTTTAAGTTCATTACGTGATAAAGGAGGAGAAGTGGTCATATTCATTGCATTCATTGATTTTTGTTCGAAATTGTATCCAAAATCATCAAGCAATCAATTTGCTCATTGATGGCTTTGGAAACAATTCTAACCCTCTCTTGAGACTTTTCCATGGCAGAGAAGAAAGAAAGAGACAAACAGAGCTTGAACAACTCTGTCTGCACTGTTTTCACTTTAGAACACAAAACAGAGTTTTGCAACAAAATTGAGGCACGGCCAGCCTTCTTTAGGGCCCGACCGGGCTTCATTAAGGGCTAGCCGGTCTTCAATGTTCGGTCAGCAATGTATTTTTGTAGAAAACAGAAGGCAGTGGCTGAGGTGAAATAGAGCAAGCCTGGGGCAGACAGTGCTATTTTTGAACATTGTGCATGTGCATGCATGCAATTCTTGCGCATCCTCGCTAACATTATGATCGTTGTTGTAATTAATTTAATATTGTTTCTTGTAATTAGTATCGTTAATTATTAAGTGCTGTAATTATTATTAGTGCCCCTTTATAATTGTTGTAATTACTTAGCTTAGAGAGCTAGTTTACTTATCGTAGTTATCCCTATTATAATAGCAGAGCTAGCTAGTTAATTAGCATCGCTTATTTATTCATTCGGTTTTGTAATAATTAGTTAAATGCGGACTTTTGGACTTTGATTCTCACCCTCTTACACGAGGGCAATATTGTAATAAGTTGTATGTCTTCTAACCCCACGTCTTTCTCCCTTTTACTTACTCGCTTACGATGGTTAGTATAGGACATCACGTTTCATTAGCATTCTTCTGCTTTGCATCCATTATCTTGCATGCATCCAAGGTTTGGCTCATCATGCTAATTCAATATTAAATTGTTCAAACTCATTACTTGGATACGTACTCTCTTGCATGTCTTGAATACAATCATATGCCATGCTCATAGCCGAACATATAAAAATATATAATGTATGTGTTGTATTAGTCATATTGCATTAAGTTATGAATATGAATATTTTTTCTAATTATTTTGCTTTGTTTTGGCTCGAAGTACTAGGTGAGTAATTCTGTGTTTTAGCATCTTGCATCGAATGTTTGTGTTGCCATATTTAAAGCATAAATACCATGATGCTAATTGCTTAAATGATGTAATTGTTTGAATGCCTGTGAATGAAGGCTAGTTGCTTGAACTGGGATAATTTGATTAAATGTCCATTTTAGCCCACTTTTTCAAGTGGCTAAATCACAAAACAATTTCGAAACAAAACATGAAATCAAGTGTTCCAATTCTTGCAAACTAGTCTATACCTTGTGTGTGCATCACATAGTAAAAGTATAAACACATCATGATTAGTAGAGGCCGATCTTTGATCGGGCAAGTGGGGTGCTTAATTCATGACCTTCCCCTCTCGTACCTAAGTTCTGGAGTCGAGACACTTTGGTGATGACGGACTAATGGCCTTTGCCACGAGTCTCGGGTTTCCTAAATTTCTCAAAAATATTTAGGTGGCAACTCTAAAATCTGGCAAAGCAGTCCATTTTTTGCATTTTATTCAAACATCGATTTTCTAAAAAGAATTGCCAGATTTAGACTCTTTTTGTGTTTTCACTATTTCACATTGCACTTGTGAAATCAGATTCAGAACCACAAGCGGAGTCTGAACTGTAGGGCTATTCGCCTTCCGAAAGGAGCGCGGAAAGTCAGGCTACAGGCTCTCACATCACTTTGGCCCTCAATCTTTATTTCTTTGAAAAGCCCTTTCTTCACTTTTTCTCTCAACGTACATCTTTCTATTATTTAATCTCTCTTATTTTTTTATCCCTCCCTAGGTGTGGTTGATGGATAAGCGGGAAATTGTAGACCTTATGAGGGGGGGTCGAATATCCAGCTCTATTTCTAGTTCGTGCTTCGCACTTGGTTCGATACCTTATTGCTTGGAGGACAAGAAAGCCTTCGGCCCCTGCTGCTAGCTTCAATTGTGCCCTTTCTGGCGAGTGCACTGATAATGGGGAAAAGACAGAAAACCTAACCCAACTATGCCCCTAGTTCATCATTTTGACTATTTTTTGTTTTTGGCTTTCTATTAAAACAATTCTGGCCAATATAAGAGTTAGATTAACATGCTTGTTCGACTTTCTACTTTGAAAACTGAAAATTTTCCTTTTTTAGGTCCACGAAATGGTCTAGTTTTGGAAAAAATGGAATAATTTTTTAGAAAATTAGTCAGATTCACTAAAGATCCTCAAAACTATTTTTGCAAATGGCTACTACCCGACCAATGAGGAATTAACTCTTGAGATGCACAACCTCAGGTCTGAACTTGATTTCTCTTGCAGTTGAATCTTCTAACGGAATAGGACAACAGATTTTGAACGAAGATGAGCCAATTAGACATGGATAGGATAGCCAAGTTGGAATATAGATAAGCCAATCAACATGGATGAGACAAGCAGGATGAAAATGGTTGGGACCGAACTTCAGGATGAAGTTGCCTACGTATCCCAAAGATGGGAATTTGGCCGTACATAGTTCCCGGGGTTCAGGTGCATTTAGGTATTAACACTCTCCTTTTGCGCTCTAACTTTTGCCAAAGCCACCATTTTGGGTTTTAACCTTGCTAGCTCTATTTTTTTTCCTTTTCATTTTTCTTTTCTTCTTTTCTCTTTCTTTTTCTTTTTTCTTTTTTCTTTGTTTCCATTTTTTCATTTTTGTTCTTTTTCTTTTGCTCGTGCTCTAACTTTTGCCTGGGTCACCCTTCCGGGTTTTCAGCCCCATGAGCCTCTCAAGGATAGGAAAGTTTAATTTGTCCATGTTGATCGGTCGTAGAATCTCTAAGCCATCAAAATCCATGAGAATGGCTGCTGTTTTTTACTAAATAGTCTTGATGATGCAAGAGCCCATCCAATTGGGTCTGAATTTGCCCCTAGTGTTCTGAATAGGAACTTGATTATCCTTCAGCAATAAATTTTCTTCTCTCCAGATTCTGGGATTTGGCTTTCTTTCCGATCTCCATTGGTTTGAAAAATGACTCATCTTTTGAATCTTCGAGCACATTTGACCGTTTTGCCCCTAGTTTAAGGTTTGTTTCTCATCTATCCATGCAAGCTTTCTTTGATCACATCTGATCTTCTTCCTCTGAGTTTAAGGGTTACTTCCAATCCGACCATGCAAGCCTCATATTTTGGTTGATCATTCAACATTCTAAATCGAGGTTCAAGGTTTGAAAGCAAAGGGGTCGAGTCTCCAGGCTGAGAGTGATCCTATGCTGTACAATCTCAAGATCAATTCCAGGCATGTCTTCGTAGGACCACGCAAAACATTTTTTTGAAGTCCTTTAATAAAGCGACTAGTCGCTCACGCTCTTCTGAAGACAATGTAGAACTAATTTGGATCAAGCCAGGATCCTTCTCAGTACTCACATTAATAGACATGATTTCATTCATTAAGGGCTTTAGCAGGTCTCTCTTCTTCTCAGTTGATCAAATTTTTGCAAATCCCAAGGAATTCTTCCCTCTTTGTTTTCACCACAGTGTTAGAAAAGTTTTGAAAAACTTTGGTCAATACAATAATTCAAAGGCACAGAGAGGAAGGTGAACAAGTATTGCCGTTTCATTCAGAACTTCTGGCTCAACTGGCTCCATGATAGAAACAGACTCAAAAGAAAGACTGTAAAAGGTAAACACAAAACAAGACAGTGATGTCTGAAGTAACACCCCCGGAATCACCAAACTCTGACACAACAAGACTGACTAAATACAACGAGACTGACCCCATACAACAAGAGTGACTTAATACCCAAGTCCGAAAGTAAAATAAACAACATTTTTAAGTTGCTCAAAACAGTGCGTACCATCTACTACACACTGTAGGTGGTTCATCCCCCGATCACTAAACTAGCCACATTATCCCCCCAGTTCATTAATCCAGTGCCAATAGACTTTGTAGGACTCGGTGGAGTGATGACCTTATTGTCAATTAGGTCTTGAACTTCATGGCGAAGACGAAAACAACTGTCAATGTCATGGCCGGTTTGTTGATGGAAGGCACAGTACTTGGTAGCATTATACCTGGGTGGAAGGGGATCAGGGAGAGGCCGAGGGTCAAAAGGCTTGAGATGGCCTTGTCCTACGAGGATTTGGAGAGCTTTGGATAAGGTCATGAAAAGGGGATTATAGGTGCGGTTCCCAGTCCTGAAGGGATTAACAGAGGGGTTGGCAGGTGTTAACTGGGTTTGATAATCTCTTATGATTGTAGGATTGGAGCTGAAAGGGGTGTTTCTGGTACGACATCCCTTTTCATGGCTTGCTACTTGATTTGAAATGCTCCTAACCTGAGTGACAAAAGTGTCATCCATAGTTTTTGCAACAACTGCAAGCACTTGCTGTTTGTTCAGCCCTTCAACCATGAAAGCCTCTATAGCCCACCAGAGATGTACATCAAGATCGATACTTGCCCTGGCCTTGTTCTTGCCACTTGCCTCCACTTTGCCAAGGGATTGGGTAGCTACATCGAGGTGAGGCCTAGTTGTTATTGACATGCCACCACCTAGACCTGAGATAGCTTTAGGTTGGCTCTTTTCAATTACAGCTCGCCCCAAAATTGATGAGCCTTTTGGCATGAAATTTCTGGCCTGTGACATGGTCGATGATGGAGCCAAAATCCCAAAGGCTAAATCTGCCACAATTCTCTGCAAATCTTCAATCATGCTCATTAGCTCAGAAGTAATGGGTTCATGGGTTTGAGATGATTGGGGTTTGAGTGTATCCATCATGCACAAGTCCGTGCTTTCTGGAATGACCACCTCAGGCTTGGGTAAATGGGCTGGGTTGATGTATATGCTAGTGTTGTAGGTGGACGACAGTGTATGGATTAGGTTAAGGTGTGAAGGTAACAGGTTAGTGCTAGCCTGAGGTCTTTTTGGTGGAGCTATGATCTCTTCGTCAATAAGATCCTGAATCTTATGAGGGAAGCTGATGCAATGGTTTGTATCACGACCCGATTGTTGATGATAGGCACAGTATTTAGCGAGGTCATGCCTTGGTGGAAGAGGATTTGGGAGGGGTCGAGATTCTAGGAGCTTTAGGTGCCCTTTTTCTGGCAATGTTTTCAAGGCTTGAGAAAGACTCATGTAAAGAGGATGGAAATTTCATGTTTGGGGCTGAGTTAAAGTGGTTGGTTTTTGGCTATTGATGGAAGGGGTGACAGTGTTTACTTTTGAGCATTTCACAGTTGTGCTACCACTGGTAGTAGCATTGGAACTACGAACAACATTCTTCTTCAAAGGCTCATTATCTTCCACAATGATCCCTTGTCTGATGGCATCCTTGATTTGAACCCCAATTTCATGGAGGTCTTTAAAGTTGAATATCATTTTTTACAATATCTCAGCTTGCCTAGCCATATCTTGCTGCAACAGCAAATCTACTGATTACCGAAGACAAATCAGTAAATCCTCTAGATTTGTCGGAGGCTGAGCCATGATAGGGGTCGATGGTCATGCCCTG
This sequence comes from Camellia granthamiana, assembly GCA_036172215.1. NCBI lineage: Eukaryota > Viridiplantae > Streptophyta > Magnoliopsida > Ericales > Theaceae > Camellia > Camellia granthamiana. The sequence goes on along the minus strand of CM069905.1, from coordinate 78,841,615 downwards.
AACAGAGGTGATCTAGCTGGTAAATGCCGGAACAGTTGAACCGGTGAGCCCTGTCTGGCCCTTCTTTGCCTTGCCACCGGTGAAGGAAACACTGGTTGCCCTTGAACTAAATTTCTGATCTAACAAAGTCTGTCGATATGAGTCCAAAGTACCTGGGGAGACATTAGAGCCTTCTGAAGCTATGGTTCTAGGACTACCTACCAAAAGAGAAAATAGGTGGCACCTCAGCCCAATTTCAGTAGAAAAAATATAATCACAGCTAAATGGCTGATATGAAGCACCCCTCTATAGTTTCACTACAAACCACATACCAGGTAAAGAGAGCCAAAACACCCCTATGAGGGTGTAGGGTTACCCTGTCCTAGTTTTGTCATGAACTAGGGTTTCACTACTTCAATCAAGCGGTTTCACGCAATCCTGCATTCGGGCGAGCATCCTATCCTAAGTTTGGAACAGTCACTATGGCTTTTTATATGCAACTATTCCAAAAGGTCAAAAAGGGAGTACCTCAACAAGATTACCTAATATACCTCTCATACCTAACACCGAGAAGTGAAAAGAGGTTCAAACGGTATAGTGGTAGCCCAAATCCAAGGGTTGTGTTCCAACATGGCAGAGCCCATGACTGGTTAGCCTTTTGGCAAGCTTTTGGGCAAGCCTCCAGCAAACCGTCCGGGAATAGCAGATGGAAAACACAGTGACTTAAGCGCACCAATGCAAATGCAATGCAAAGAACATATAAGTATAAATAAGATTTCACATCATGAAGTTCAAGTCAGATTCTCTAATTTCCCAGCAGAGTCGCCAGAAACTGTAGCTCGACTTTTCATGCTCCTTTCAAAAGACGAATAAGCACTACAGTATCGGCCTCCCACGATTCTGAATCTAATCTCACAAGTGTAATGTGAAATAGATAAGTACCAAAGAGTCCAAATCCAGCAAATCTTTTCGAAAATCGATTATGAATCAAATTGCCAAAAATGGACTGCTTTGCTAGATATGGAGTTGCCACCAAAATATTTTTGGGAAATTTACGAAATCCATGACTCATGCCAAAGGCCACGTGTCTGTCATCACCAAGATTGTCTTGGCTTAGGAACTTAGGTACAAGAAGGGAAGGTGATCTGGCTCAAGGAGTGAGGAAGATGTTGAGACCAGCTCTAAGTTAGGAAGTGGAGATGGTGGTACTGGCTCTGGCTCAAATTTTGACGATAGCGGCGTCGATGGAGACAGTGCCCTCGAGTCGCCTCTGAGGAAGACGACGAAGAGGGCCTCTCGAGCTTGATGCATCTAATGCAGATTTTTGTACTCTTTTACTTATTTTCTTTTATTTTGGTAGCTTTGCACTTGTATAGCTTTAGATAGGTTTTTACTTTTGCTTTTTGAAACACTTGTATTCTCTTTCATAAAAACTATGATTGGGGTAAAACCCTACAATTTTATAAAAAGAGCTTTGTTTTGCATCATGAGCACCACACTTGCATAAAATGAAAATGGAATGGTATTTCAAACTGAAAACACTTGTATTGGAATAATGTTCTTAACTAGATAATGAGCCAACTAACAACCATAATACAGAATACAACTCGATAAGTAGAAAACAAAGTAAAAATAACCTAAACACCACTATTTACATTTGCTAAAAACAAAGGACTTAAAACAAGACCTCAAAGCATAAAGACTAGAACAACACCAGACTGTCGAACTACCTGGCCCACAAAAAGGAACGACCAGCCACTAAATGGGAAGGTCGGCCAGGAGAAGTGGTCGGCCGGCTAGGTGTGGTGGCTCATCAACTGGCTGACAACTGGACATCCACTCACACAGCCTTATTCTCTATAAGAGGTCTTCCTTCGCTATTTCTTCGATAGAACCTCATTTTTGCTGCCATTTCTTCCAAAAATGGAGATATTTCTTGCCGAGACACTAAAAAATTGGATAGCCACTTTGAACAGCACGGGAAAGGTAAATTTTCGAGGTTTTGGCATAAACGCGCTTTTTCCGTTGAGTCGTACTCCACTTTATTTTTCATTTCTCCATGTCGTGGACCGATGTTGGGACCAATTACACATATTTCGCTTCGGCACACAGGAAATGTGTCCGACTCTTGAAGAATTTCAAACATTGATGGAGTCCCGTCGTGATGAGGATATCATGCCTTAGCCCCATTTTGGTCATGCCCAGGCTTTGGGACGAATGTGTAGGCTCACTTTGCTAAAAGCCCGATCTTTAGCTCATAATGGAAAGCTAGATATACCTAGCTTGATTCATCGGTTCTCTGACATCGGCAACAAAGGTGACCTCCTTTGGTGAGGTTATCAGCAACATGCCCTCTGTTTATGTATGCTTGCGCACTTCCTTCTTGCCCCTAGTTGTGGCGGAGCCAGCATTAGGTAAATTGAGGTGGCTCAATGCCTGAAAGAGGGTAAGAGTTGCATTGGTTTAGCACTGGCCGAGACCCTAATGGGTTTAGATGCTTTTCATCAGCAACAGATTACTCGATTTGTAGGAAGTCCATTGCTCTTCAGGTATTGTTTCCCATCCTTTCTTATTTATGAGTCTCACATCACTTGGCATTCACGCTCTGTTTTTCTCTCAAAGCCCCTTTCTTACTTTTTCTCCCAACGTATATCTCTCTATTCTTTAATCTCTCTTATTTGTCATCCCTTTCCAAGTATGGCCAATGGATAAGCTGAAAGTGGTGGACCCTTGCCCGAGTATTCAGCCCGAGCTTACTTATTCCGCTAGAGGTTGGTGGACTTTCCCTCAGAGGGATGGTGGTACAATTGGATGTGCAGCAGATCTGCAGCTGACATAGCTTGACGCCCCCGGCTTACCTTGACTGAGATGAGCTACAGCATGTCCCAACAACTAGGTATATAGTTGATTGGCCTCACGCACTGCATGTTCTATTTGCCTTTTTTGGTTTAGATGCCAGTTTGGACATGATTAGATTTGCCCAAAGGAACGGGTGGAAAACCCGACTCTATTCCCAATTCGTGCTTTGCACTTGCCTTGGTACCTCACTACTTAGAGGACGAGAGAGCTTCTGGCCTCTACGGTTAGCTTTAGTTACACCCTTTCCGATGAGTGCTTGGCTTGTCTTGAGAACGAGACACAGGTTGGGCCATCCTTGGCTGCAGAGACTTCCGCAAGCACGAGCAGAGGACACAGGACCACCTGACTTATCTATGCCCCTAGTTTATTGCTTTGACTTTTCTTTTCAAGTTTTATGATGTAAAAGAAACTTTGATTTAAGTAGAGAGTTAGAGAATGTACTTGTGTTGAAATCAATGGAATTAAAGTTATGAGCACTAAAAATTTTCTTTTTGGTCCCAAAATGGTCTAAGTTGTAAAAGGTAAATTTTGAGAAAAATCAACTTTTATTAAAGTTTTTCAAAAGCATTTTTGAAAATGATCACTTTCTGACCCGCACGGAATTAGTCCTCAAGATGCACAGCCCCAAATCAACAGATCGCAACTGCCCATAACTGGATTCACCATCACTGCTCTACATTGCAACTGGCCTTTCTGCCAAGATGAAGATCACACAACCAAGCTAACAGATAATGGAGAAAGATGGCCCGATCAAATAAACGAATAGAACAGTTGAGTTGGAGATGGTTATGGACGAACTTCAAGATGAAGTTGCCTACGTGTCCCAAAGATAGGAATCAAGCCTTACGTAGTTCGGTTCTGGTTCACTTGAGAATTAACTCTCTTCTTTTGCGATCTAACTTTTTCCAAAGCCGCCCTTTCAGGTTTTCAACCTTGCGAGCTCGATTTTCTTTATTTCTAATTTTTCATGCTCTAACTTTTGCCTAGGTCGCCCTTTCAGGTTTTCGGCCTAGTGAGCCTCTTAGGGATAGTACTTCTTCAATTTGTCCATATTGATCAGCTGGGAAAACTCCAGGCCATCTAAGTCCATGAAGATAATCGCCCCTCCTAACCAGATAGATTTGATGATGTAAGGACCAATCCAATTGGGTCGGAACTTGCCCCTAGGGTCATGGATGGGAGCTCGGTTGTCTTTCAATACCATATCTCCTTCCTTGAGATTCCTAGACTTAACTTTCTTGTTAAAAGCCCTAGCAATTCTGCATTAGTAACCCTGGATGTGATATAATGCCTTTAACCTCCTTTCATCGAACAACATCAATTCCTCGAATCTCCTTTGTTGCCAGTCCGCCTCTGTTATCTGACACTCAGCCATAATTCGCAGCGACGGTACTTCAATTTTGATTGGCAAAACAGCTTCCATCTCATAGACAAGAGAATAGGGGGTTACCCCTGTGGATGTTCGAATTGATGTTCTGTAGCCCCAAAATGCAAATGGCAACTTATTCAGCCAGTCCCTGTAGGTCTCAACCATCTTCAGTGAGATGTTCTTAAAGTTATTGTTAGTGGCCTCAACAGCTCGTTGGTATGTGGTCTATATGTCGATGACTTGTAAAAAGCCATGTTATATTTCTCAAGTAGATCCACTACCTCTTTCTTGAAGTGCGTGCCATTGTCTGAAACAATCTCATTTAGAACTCCGTACCGGCAGATGATATTATTTCTGATAAACTTGGCTACATGCGACGCTTTCAACACCGCATAGGACTGAGCTTCCACCCACTTCGTGAAGTAGTCAATCGCCACCAAGATGAACTTATGTCCATTTGACCCCTTTGGCGAGACTGCACCAATAACGTCGATTCCCCAGACTAAGAAAGGCCATGGCAAAGTCATGTTGTAAAGTTTTGACGACGGAATGTTCATGCAATTGGCATGGATCTGACATTTGTAGCATCGCTACACAAAGCTAATGCAATCATCCTCCATGGTTGACCAGTAATAACCTTGTCTGAGGATCTTCTGGGCTAGCATCACATCATTCATGTGTGCCCCACATTCCCCTCTGTGGATGGCTTCCATGAGGCATTTTGACTTTTCTCCCTTGACACAGAGCTTATGCATTCCCAGATGACCTCTCTTATATAGCTTATTTTCACAGATGATAAATTAGACGGCCAGATGCCGTATTTCCTGTTTGTCCTTGGCATTTGCCCCTGGTGGATACACATCTTTTTCCAGGAAACTCCAAATGCCGTAATACTAGGGGTTTTTGTCTTGAACCTCATCTATTGTGGCAATAGTCTCGTATACAAGCATGTACTTTTGTTCAATGATGATTGGATGCATCTTCACTTCTAGCAGGATGTCCACCATAGAAGATAGAGTTACCAAAGCATCAGCGAACTTATTGTTCTCTCTCAGTAGATGTGTAAATGTTAGCTTTTCAAACCTTGGAATCAGAATATCCAGGGTCTGATGATAAACCTTCATTTTCTCCTCTTTGACTTTTTAGTCTCTGTTTGCTTGAGAAACAACCAAGTTTAAGTCTCTAATGACGTCCAACCCTATTGCCTCTAGTTCTAGGGCAGCTTCCAAACCAGCAATACACGCCTCGTATTCTGCTTCATTGTTGGACACTTTGAACCGGAGTTTGAATGCTAGGGGTATATGGGAATCATCGGGTGCTATCAGTAACACACATATCCCAGAATCGTACTGATTAGATGCTCCCTCAAAGTATATCATCCATGTTTCCTCTTCCACTTGTAGAATGTCTTCATCTGGGAATAGGTACTCCACTACTTCATTTCCTTCTACTGGGTGGTCCGCCAAGAATTTCGCGACAACTCTCCTTTAAATGATTTGCATGTGAAGCAACCAACGAGCTTGCCTACCCGTAAGCGCCGGTTTCTCAAAGAGATATTTGATTGGATCTAATCTCGAAACCAGAATTACGAAGTGAGCTAGCAAGTAGTGCCTTAATTTCTTGGTAGCCCATACCAAGGCTAAGCAAGCTTTCTCCAGGGGAGTGTAGCGGGTTTCATAGTCTAGCATCTTCTTACTGAAGTAATAGATGGCCTTCTCCACCTTATCTTTAGATTCTTGAGCTAGCATGCACCCCATGGTCGAGTCCATTACTGACAAATACAGAATCAAAGGCTTTCCCGGCTCTCGCGGTGACAACACAGGCAGATTCTGGAGGTACTGCTTGACCTGCTCGAAGGCGAACTAACATCGATCCTCCCATCAGAACTTCTTCCCTTTCTTCAGGAGACCAAATAGTGGTTCACAAGTGAAGGTTAATTTTGAGATAAACCGTCTTATAAATTGCACTTTGCCCAAAAAGCCGCGCACCTCCTTTTCAATCCTTGGTGGAGGCATTTCTAAGATGGCCTTGATTTTGAAATGATCTACTTCAATTCCCCTCTGTGTGTCAGAAACCCCAACATTTTCCCTGCCGTCATGCAGAAGGTGCGCTTCTGTGGGTTTAACCTCATTCTGTACTCCTTAATCTAGTGAAAGAATTTCTCTAGTGCAGTGTAGTGGCCTTTTCGTTCTTTGGACTTGACAATCATTTCGTCCACATACACCTCAACCTCTTTGTGGATCATATCATGCAAAATGGTGGTCGTAGCCCTCTGATACGTAGCCCCATCATTTTTCAACCCGAAAGGCATGACTCAGTAGCAGTAAGTACCCCATGGTGTGGTGAAAGTAGTCTTTTCTCTATCTTCTAGTGCCATCAGAATCTGATTGTACCCAGAAAATCCATCTATAAATGAAAACAAGGCATGGCCTATGGCGAAGTCTACCAACTCATCAATATGCAGCAGTGGGAAGTCGTCCTTCGGACTAGCTCTGTTTGGCTCCCAAAAGTTGACACAAACCCTAATTCTGCCATCCTTCTTAGGTATCGGAACAATATTAGCCAGCCACGTCAGATACTCAGATACAATCAAGAACCCTGCCTCAATTTGTTTCGTGACCTCTTCTTTGATCTTCAACACACAATCTGAGTGAACTCTGCACAGTTTCTGTTTGACTAGTTGGTCCACCAGGTCAAGAGGGATCCGGTGCTATACGATCTCAGGATCGATTCTAGGCATGTCTTCGTAGGACCACACAAAAATATCTTTGAAATCTTTTAATAAAGTGCTTAAACACTCACGTTCCCCTGAAGACAACGTGGACCCGATCTAGATCAAGATCCTTCTTAGTACCCACATTAATGGCAATGATTTCATCAATATAGGGCTTAGCACGCCTCTCCTCCTCTCGATTAATCAAGTTTTTCAAAGCCAGAGGAATTTTTTCCTCTTTGTTTTCATTAAAATTTTGAAAATCTTAGTCAATGCAATAAACTAACGGCACCAAAAAGTACACAGAATCTGCAGTGTTCTCATTCATAAGTTCTGGCTCTTCAGTTACAACAGACTCATAGATAAAAGAAAATGAGGACCTCGACAGGACCTTGGCATCCCAGTTAGCACCCCCGGGAATGCCAGACTCAGACTCCCCGGACTGACTTGAATCTGATTCCGGCTCCAAAGACTCAGTGGAATCAGACTCTAGCTCATCATCGGATTCAGAACTGGAAAGAAAGCCCTTCTCCAGCTGCCAAGTAAGACATGGTGCCCTCGATGCATCCAGAATACCACTGGTCAGGTCCGCACCCGGTTCCTCCCCGATCATGGAGATAGTAAAGTCATCCCCCAAGTTCTCTATGTCGGTCGTGGGATTTGTCAAGACATCAGCTAGTGTTGCCCCTATGTCAACCTCACTATTGTCTGAGTTATCTTCTTTGCTCCGGCTAGCATTGATGCTTGGTTCAGTCATTTCTTCATCACTGTCTTGCAACTGATGGTCAAAGAAAATCTCAAATCTGGGGATATGATTTTTCAAGGAATTTACCTAAGGCTCAGGAAAGCCACAAAAAGGGAAATCCTCTCCCCCTCTAATAAAACGGCCATTCAACGTCCCTCAGATCGGCCTATAGACAAGCTCATAATGCTTTACAGCTCTCTTAGCCTTAGCTATGCCCCTCATTTATTCTCCTTTTCTTATCTAGTCCTCTTTGGTGGGCACGTAGCCCAATCCAAAGGTATATGGGTTGTGTGGCACCTCTGCCAGTGCTGCAACACCTTTCTGTCCATTCCTTCTAAGCCCCATACCTGGAACGTACCGCAGTTTGTTCATGAAGTAGATGGACTGGGCACTGACATACATGTCTTCATTCGCGACCAAAAATGTTTGAACTACCTGGGCTTCCGCTAGAGTGAATCCCAAGAGGAATACATCCTCATCACCATGATTGATCTCGAGCACTGGTGTAGTCACCTCTAGAGGTGGATAAATGGATGAGTTCCCAACAACTGTTGCTACTCCTTCCTCATGAGGATACTTCAGCATTTGATGGAGGGTGGAGGAGACAACCTTTATGTGATATAACCAAGGCCTCCCTAACAGCAGGTTGAAGGTAGATGGCACATCCAATACATGGAACTCAATCTTTTGCTCAGATAGGCCCACCTGGACTCGCACTTTCACTGTACCCATGGCCTCTCTGCTTGTATTGTCATTCGCCCGTATCACCTGGGCCGTCAGGATGAAGTTTGCCGATTTGAGGCCTATCGCATAGGCAGTGCGGGAATGACAGACATTAACGGTAGAACCAGTGTCTACCAACACCATTGGCACCCATTTATCTCTACATTCCATAGATATATATAATGGCTTGTTGTAAGCCGACCCTTCCGACAACAGCTCTTTGTCAGGGAAAGTAAGCATAGGCTTGGCTCCACTTGGAAAGACCAAGCCCACAAGTTGTTCGGGCGTAGTATCAATGGACAATTTAGCTTTGTCCATTGTCGACAATACTTCTTGTCGATGCACCCGTGAAACCATAAGGAGTCCCCAAATAGAGATATCGGCTTGAATCTTCTTGAGCTGCTTCAGAACTAGCTCCTCTTCTAGCTGTTTTTCCTTCTCTTTCTCAACCTCCCTGTCCTTTTCTGATGGCTCTGCTTGATCCAGGTGTGGAGACTTAAAATACCATCCACTTCTAGTGAGATGGTCTATCTCCTCAGAATACCAGGTATTATTTGGGTTGTAGTCTCCCCAATCTTCGTCAGTATGGACCAGATGCAGATCACTATCGTCTCACCAGTTGCCATCAATGGCCGACAAACAGTTGTCTGGCTCCACTTGAATTATTCTTACAGTACAAGTGTCCTCCTTAGGGTGACACGCTATTGCAATTTTCTGGCTATTTTCAGTTCTTTCTCTCTCAATTGCCTCAGTGCAGCTTCCTGTTCCGTATCTGTAGTTTTCACACCACCCACTTCTTGGGTTGGGTTTCTTGGATATGTAACCTTCGGCAGTTTTCCCTTTTTATCAACCTTTTCGGCTACCATAGCTATCTCAGCTTCCTTTCCCTCTAGCTTAATCCCAGTTTCTTCTTCCTTCTCTAGCTCATCACTCAGCCATCTGGTATTATCAGTCAATCCATTCCAGTCAAAACACTCGATCTGTATATCTCCTTAATCATGCTCGTCGAAGAACTGTAAGTTGTCTTGATCTTCTTCAAGATCTGTGAGGTAATCTAACCCTTGGCTCTGGCCATCCTCTCTGACCACATTAATGCCTGTCAAGACTGGTAGCACCACCTCAGGCCTAAGTTGAGTAGTATGAGCAATATAATGCTTGGGTCGTACTCGCTTTCAGATGAGGCCCCGGGATGTTCAGATAGGAAACCAGTACCTCCCTCTGAGGTCAACAACTTTTCTACTGCAGGTGTTGTCACCGCTGATCTGGGAAGCTCAGGTTGTAGGTTAGATGCATCCATCATGCACACGTCTGTGCCCTCAAGAATGAACACCATCAGTTTTGGTAGATAGGAGGGCATAATATAGATGTTGGGGTAATAGGAGGTGGACAATGTATGGATAAGGTGATGGTTTCGAGGTGAGGTGACTTGATTATGGGCTAGAAGCAGGTTGGTAGTTATATTTGGTTTCTGGGATGAAGCGATGGCCTTGTTATTAATGAGATCCTGAATCTCATGACGCAAACGAAAGCACTAGTCGGTGTCGTGACTGTGCTACTGGTGAAAAGCATAGTATTTTGCAGGGTTATGCTTGGGTGGAAGAGGATCAGGAAGTGGGCGAGGTTCTAACAGTTTTAGGTACCCTTTCTTGATTAGCACCTACATGGCTTTGGATAGGGTCATATATAGTGGGTGAAAGATTCTACCTAAAGGTCGGGTAAGGTTGGATGATGTTTATGGGCCTAGGTTGGCGAAGGGGTCAGCAGTTTTAGTTACAATGTTAACACTTACATCTGATGGCCTCGCAGTTGTACTACCACTGGCAGCATTGGAACTATGAACAAACGGCCTCTTAGCCGGCTCCTTATCATCAGTAATAATCCCCTATTTCATGGCATCCTCGATTTGAACCCCCATCTCATGAAGCTCTTTGAATGTAAATAGGGGGAGAACAATCATTTTTTGCAGCAACTTGCCATGCAGATTCCAGAAAACCATTCTAATCTGGTCCTTTTTTGAAGGCCGAGCAGTCATCATGGATGCATTGGCCCTCCATCTTGTTACAAACTTGGAGAAACCTTCCTTTGGCTATTGACATGTCGCCTCAAGATCACGAGTTGTGGCCTTGATTTGCGCATTGTAAGAGTACTTAGAAATGAAGGACTCAGCTAATTCCTTCCAATTCTGCTTTACTGAATCTTCCAACTCAGCATACCAAATGACAGCTATGTCCGACATAGTGCAACCGAAAAGATATAGCTTTTGCAACCGAGTCAAACCCATTGGCCGCAAGATATCTGAAAATAGCTGTAAATGAGCCATCGGGTCTTCAGAACCATCAAAGCGATCAACCTCGAATTTGAATGATGCCTCGATTTGATAAATAGGGGCTTTGGAAGCTTGTGATGGGATGGGTTCTACTTGGACTGGGAAAACTGGAATACCCTCCGTTTGTGGATCTTGAGCAGTGGCAATATTAGCAGTACCGCTGGGCACAAGAATAGCTGCGGTGGGTACATGTGATGCAGAGGTCACGGCCGGTTGTGGTTGCTGTTGCTGTAGCCTAGTTATGACCTCGGCCTGACGGGCCGCATCATGCTGTAGTGTCTCAACTATTTGCTGCAAATGGAGTATTAAGTCTTCCATATTTGCCAAGGGGTACTACGCCATTGGAATAGGTGACTGTTCTTGAGCTAGACTGGAAGTAGATGACTGGTCTTGAACTAGACTGAATGCAGGTGAGCTAAGAGGTGATTGCTATAAGAACTGGACTAGTGAATTCTGTCTGATTCTCCTTCGCCTTGCAACTGGTGACAGTGAGGCAAACACAGGTTGTGCTCGAATAAGATCTCCAACCTTGCAAAGTCTTCCGACGTGGGTCCAAAGTACTTGGGGGTTATCAGAACCTTCTGAAGCTATGGTTTTAAACTACCTAGCAAAAGAAATAAAGAGAGAGAACAGTAATCAGAAACTGTACAACACCCCAGCTAAGATGTTATCAACACAAACATTATCATAGTTGTAGGACTGTACTCCACACTGAATTCTACCCCAAAAAAATGCCAACCTTGCAACTGATATGCACATTCCTGTAGAGTTTCACTATAAAGCACATACCAGTTAAAAGAGAACCAAAACACCCTTATGAGGGGGGTAGGGTTGCCGTGTCCTAGCTTTGTCATGAACTAGGGTTTCACTATTTTCAATCAAGCGGTTTCACGCAATCCTGCACGCAGGTGGGCATCCTGTCCTAGTTTGGATCAGTCACTATGGCTTACTATATGCAGCAAGACTACCTAATATACCTCTCACATCTAATACCGAGAAGTGAAATGAGGATCAAGTGGTACAACGGCAGTCCAGATCCAAGGGTTGTGTTTCCAACATGGTAGAGCCCACAATCGGTCAGCCTTTTGGCAAGCGTTTTAGGCAAGCTTCCGGCAAACCGTCTAGGAATAGTAGATAAAAAACACAGTGACTTACAGTAACAATGCAAATGCAATGCAAAGAGAATATAAGTGTAGATAAAATTTCACATTATGAATTTCAAGTCAAGTTCTCTACTTTCCCCAGTAGAATTGCCAGAAACTGTAGCTTGTTTTTCGTGCTCCTTTCGAATACGATAGCCCTACAGATCGGACTCATGTGGTTCTGAATCTGATTTTACAAGTGCAATGTGAAATAGATAAACACAAATGAGTCCAAATTCGACAAATCTTTTGGAAAATCAATTTTGAATCAAAATGCCAAACATGGATTGCTTTGCTAGATGTTAGAGTCACCACCTAAATATTTTGGAAAATTAAGGAAATTCGAGACTCATGCCAAATGCCACTTATCCGTCATCACCAAAGTGTCTTAGTTCGGGAACTTAGGTATGAGAGGGGAAGGTCATGATGTGATTCTTATTTACATTTTATGCTCTTGTTCTGATTATTTAGGCTATATTACTAGGTGATGCACACAAATATAGACTAATTTGCAAAAGTTGGAACACTTTGATCTTATGCTTGTTTTTAAAAATGTTTGAATATGTATCACTTGAAAAAGTGATCTCGTATGTACATTTAAACAAATCATCCCAACTTAAGCAATTAGCCTTTATCCACAGGCATTCAAAATAGATATATCACTTAAGCACTTAGCCTCATGAAAAACATGCTTGATATGGAAACAATCCCACACATGTGATATTCTAAAGCAATAAGTGCTCACCTCGTACTCCAAGGCAAGCCAAAAGAAACAAAAGAGTTAGAAAAAATACATGATCCTAACGATACAAGATGGCTAATGTAACACATACAAAAATGCAGCTACTAGGTTCAGTTATCTAATGTCATGTGAATCACTTTGATAGCATGTGGTGAAGCACATATTCAATTGTGGGAGCCGAATAAATGGCTAAATCGGAAGGGGCATATTTTAGTAGATTGACATTAACCGGCTGCATCCTGCAAGACTAGGATGAGTCGAATACAATACGTAAGCCGATTAAGAAAGGATCTTTGAGGCCGAATAGAAGAACGGGTAATGATTGAAAAGTAGGCCCAGGCCCCGAGGCCTCAGAAGGAACAGATATAAATAAAGAAGCAGCGTTCTTGGAAGGGTATGTAAGAATCACTTCACTAAACTTGGTAAACAAGCTTTCTTGAGTATAAGAACTTACTTGCCCGTCGGAGTGCTAACCCCGGCACCCCCGACCGGAGTGTTTGTCTTTGCAGGTGACTAGCTGAGGATCAAGAGCGTCTCCCAGGATCGGAAGAGTATTTCCATAACCATTTCCCCACAATTAGCACCGTCTGTGGGAATACTCAAGTACATCCATGGAAGGCGTGACGCAAGATCCTCCGATAGCCACCGACGAGACTACACAGAGAGACGATATCACTCCGGCAAATATGCTCGGGAAGGAAACCATCGCTGCGAGACGCGCCTTGAATTTTGACTCGCCAACGACTTCAGCGTAGGAGACGATGCAAGCCATCATAGAACAAGCTAAACAGAATGAACAAAGGCTGGAAAATATGATCGCAGAAAACGAACGCCTCCGTCAAGATTTGGCCCTGGAAGTAGCAAAATCCAAAGAAGCCGCGCGCCAAGACCCCGAACGACCCCTGAGGGCAGGTAGACAACGACCTCGAGCCCGACCAAGGGAAACCGATAGCGACTCCAACTCATTATCCACGGAGCATAACAAGGGACGCTCAGACACTTCCAGCTCCTCTGAAAAAAGTCCACACACAAGGGACAAGCGCAGAAGAAGCAGTTCAGACGAAGAGGACCGGCACGATCCTTTTATCCGACGAATTGCGAGGGCGGCCCTGCCCAAGAAGTTCAAAGCTCCATCATTTACTCTCTACGACGGAAAATCAGACCCCACTGATCATATACGTCACTACAAGCAAGCCATAACATTGCATGCAGACAATGAAGCCCTCATGTGTCGAATATTCCCCAGAAGCTTGGGGCTATTAGCTGTCAGATGGTATTACAAGCTGGAGCTGGCTTCGATCAGAAGTTTCCATCAGTTACAAAAATCCTTCAGGGCCAGGTTCATCACCAATGAGGTACAGCCAAAACAGGCTGACTCTCTCTGGGCTATGCAAATCCTACTAGGAGAAACGCTGAGAGCATATTCGGCGCGATATTGGGAGTACTTCAATCTCGTTGACGACGCTTGCAACGACTCCATGGCCGTCACCGCCTTCAAAATGGGACTACATCCTGACAGTTCTCTTCGTAACTCCCTGACCAGAAGACCCCCCAAAACAGTCTGGGCGTTGATGAAGAAAGTCGAAGAGTATTGCAAAGTGGAAGACGATGCCTTGAGGATTAAAGCCAGACAAGTGTCCACCAAACCGGCACCTCTTGAAATTGCTCAACCAATAAGTTCTGTGCCACCTCCGAGCCCTGAGCCGCGACAACGTGCTAAACGAGACAAAAGGCGGGACTCTCGCCGATCAAGTGATCAATGCTCCCACCCGACGAATGAACAATTGCAAGTCGACAATAGATGCTCGAGGCGCGCCGACAAAAAGTACACGGACCTGTCAGAGCCAATCACCGCGGTAATGACCAAAATCTAACACCTTCCATTCTTCAGATGGCCGTCAAAGATGGTGGGGCCAATCGATACACAACGAAGGGACCGGAGGTGCGAATATCACAAAGATCACGGCCACGAAACAGAGAGTTGCTACGCATTAAAAGATCACCTGGAAGAACTGGTGCAAGACGGCCGACTGCAGCAGTATGTGAAACAGGGAAAGCCAACCAAGGCATTAGCATTGAGGCAGGACTCTCCCCCACTTGGCGTGATCCATGTAATTTACAGCCTGCCTACACCCCCAGCCGTGCACACAATTCGACCGCATCCAACTCTACAGGGGCGCCGTATTTCGACTGACCGGTCCGAAGAAGCACCGACAATTGCCTTCAATGACTCCGACCTCAATGACGCAACGGCTTCCCACATTGATCCGTTGGTCATTGGATTACGCATAAACCGATTCATCATTGAACGAATTCTCATAGACCCAGGGAGTAGTTCAGAGGTCATGTACTACCAAGCTTTCATCAAGCTCGGCCTCAACGAGTCGGATCTATCTCCGGCGCCTCACCCACTATTTGGCTTTAATACGAATCCCGAATATCCATTGGGCAAGGTCACATTACCTATTCGAGCGGGTTTCAGAACGGTCGAAGCGGAATTCCTGGTCGTGAAGCTCCCCTCGCCGCATAATGCCATCATGGGAAGAACCTGGCTACATGTCATGAAGGCCGTCCCAAGCACCTACCATCAGATCTTGCGTTTCCCAACAACCCACGACATTGAAAAAATACGTGGTTCCCCCCAATCGGCACAAGCAAAGTTCTGATGAAAACCCTATCACTGACCCGATCTGTGGGCTCTGATACCTGTTGTGGGGAAGTGGTTTGGAAATACTCTTCAGATCCTGGGAGACGCTCTTGATCCTCAGCTAGTCACCTGTAAAAGCACCAACACTCCGGTCGGGGGTGTCGGGGTTAGCACTCCGACGGGCAAGTCAGTCTCAATGGTCAAGAAAGCTTGTTCACTAAGTTAAGTGGAGTTATTCTTACATACCTTTCCAAGAACGCTGCTTCTATATTTATATCTGTTCTTTTTGGGACCTCGGGGCCTGGGCCTACTTTTCAATCATTACCCGTTCTTCTATTCGACTTCGAGGATCCTTTCTTAATCGGCCTACGTATTGTATTCGGCCCATCCTAATCATGCAGGATACAGCCGGTTAATGTTAATACTATAATATACCCCTTCCAATTTAGCCACATATTCGGCTCCCACAATTGCCCCCCGAACTCCCTATTGACAGTAGTTAATCGGCGTGTTTGGTCTAGAATTCGAAAAGCTTATCATTGATCAGGCGGCCTCGCGTTCCCCAAGACAGATGTCAGAAGATGTCAGGAGGCGCACGCCTTTTCGTTTATCATTATACTTTCCCGCCCTATTCATGCATCTTTCGCATTTATTGAGATTTGAAACTTCAGTCCATTTGGATACACATTTCGTCGATCATCTGATACGTTTGGACCGCCAACGCGCATCTCCCCTCGCACTTATATTTTCTGCAACTTTCGTCCGTCTATCTTCGTCTCATCTGCTCTTCGTAAGTCTTCTCCTCCTTTCTTTGTAGTCCTATTCTCTGTTTATTGTTCTTACTTTCGGCGAATCCTTGGGTCCCCGTTGAAATGGCTAAACATTTGAAAGACCTCCTTTCTGAGAGTTGCATTTTCGAATTCCGGCGACATTGTTCCATTCCCGATGACGTTCATTTGTCTCTTGTAACGGACAGTTCTCTAGATATGGAGAGAGAGGATCAGAATACGATAGTATTCCCCCTCCTGTCCGTTGCGGAGGGCAGAGTTCGTTTCCCCCTACATCCATTGCTTAGGGCTGTCCTTCACTATTGGAGTCTGATTCCTTCTCAACCCAATGTAAATTTCTTTCGAATCATTATGGGGATTATAGAATTGAATCGACGCCTTAGGATCAATCTTGGAATTCCGGCCATTCGGCACTGCTATGCTTTAGCCAAATCCTCCGGTCGGCTAGGGCGGTACTTCCTTAGGGCCAAGGATACTGACCATCATTTGGTGACTATGCTTGCCAGTTCTGGTAAGAGGGTTGACGATGTAATGGTCAATGTCCGAGGTAATTGGGAGTTCGCTGAGGGCGAAGATCGCCTAGACCCCATTCCCAGACATAAGGGTGATCCAGGTTGCCAAGTAGTATCTTATGTTTGTTGATCTGTCTTTTAATCGGCTCTCTTTCCTTAATCTCTCATCTTTTGCAAGTAATAAATTGAAGAAGATTCTGACTTCTGTTGACGACGCGGTCCTCAAGGACATTAAGACTGCACTCAACTACTTCGGTCGCCAAAACGTGCAAAAATAAGGGAGAGCCGCCCACATTTTACTTCGGTACGAACTGACTTATACCACGTTCTCGGCTGCAGACAACATTCCGATTCCATCCGGCGATCAGAACCTCTCAGCTCTTATCTTCCCCAGCTACAAGAACCTTAGGCAAATTGGTCTTGAAGCTTTTGATTCGGGGCAAGACGCAGAGCCGGTGATAGTAGTTGCCGATCCGGCCAGAGAACTCACTGAGGAGGCCGAAGAGGTCGACGAGGCCATACGTTCGGCGTTTGAGGCTGCCGGACTCAACCAGCCTTCCTCTCCATCCGCTTCGGGTCGGGCAGAGTTCTCTTCCGGAGATATTTTCGCGAATTTGGGAGATCTTCCCGGCGACTTCTTCGAAGGTATGGCAAAGGAAAGCCTTACGCAAATGGCGCGTAAGAGAAATGCCGAGCGAATGGCTGCTCGAAAAAAGGCCAAGGCCGCCGAATCTGATGCCAGCTTGGCTAAGGCCTCTATACCCATTATTGAAGGAACGGCTCAGGTTACACTGGCCGGCACGGAAAAAGTTGAACAGCAGGCCGGTGAAGAACGGCTGATTCCGGAGGAGCGTGGCCAAAAACGTGGCGCCGAGGAGGAGGCTAGTTCAGAAATTAGCCCTGCTAACAAACGGCCTCGCCTCGAAGAATCAAACGTGGTTGCTCCTTTTGTAATTCAGCCAAAGATCAGAGATACGCCGATTTCTTCCAACGCTTCGGCCATTGAGGATCCGGCCGTTGCATTAAGCCTGGCGGCCTCAATTTCCTTACCGGCGGACAATGTGGCCTTTTGCGCCGCGCCGGATATTTTGGCCGTAGCCCTGTCTGCGCAGTCGGCACTTCTGGTAGGTATTAAATTCGCTTGAATCCATTTTTACAAGGGTATCTAACGATCACTTGTTTTTGCAGACCGTCGGCAGGATCGCCGACTTAGGCCGCCGCCTGCACGATGCTCTTGGCAGAATTGACCATTTGCAAACAGAAGTGGACGATCAGCAGAGTAGGGCCGAGTTTGAGAAAATGAGAGCCGCAATGGAGAGCGCACGAGCCGAAGCGGAGAAGGAGAGGGCTCGCACTGCTGAACAGCTTCGTTTTGATGCTGAGGCTAGAGCGAGTGCGAGTGAGGAGTCGCTCAAGCTCTCTAAAGACAAACTTGCCGAGGTGAAGACTCAATTAGAGGAGCTCAAGGCGGCCCAGGAGAAAGCTAAATGGAGGCTTTTGAGGCAGGAAAAAGAGCCGCCTTTACGGAATATATTGATGAAGTTCCCAAATTTGAGAATCGGGGGTTCAAACAAGGGTGGCTCAAAGCCCTTGCTGCCGCTGGGGTTACGTTGGCTGTGCCAATTCCTTACGAGCAAGTAGATGTTGAGCCACTTGAATCCGACACCGAGGAGTGATTTGGGAGGCGTTTCCAAATTTATTAAGTTTTTTGATTTCTGTGTAAGTTTTTGATATTTGTTTGGTAGAGTTTTGTTGGTTCAGGGTAGTTTTCATGTATAAATTGGTTGCTATCTTGTACGCAATTTACTAATGAAAATTTCCTTGTAATTTCACTTCTACTCGTACACAATTTGTGTGGTTATGTTAATGAAACATTGTGATGTCTTTCGCTATTTTGCGTAAAATTGTTGCTGAGTTTCAGCTTTTAGAGGTTGAATATCCAGTGGCAATATTGATTCGTCCTTCACATGCCGACTGGATTAGAATTATGAAGAGTCGATTCATGAGCCGGCTGGGGTACTTGAGCCGAGTATATTAATGAATCTGCCCTCGTAAAATTGTTGCTGAGTTTCAGCTTTTAGAGGTTGAATATCTAGTGGCAATATTGATTCGTCCTTCACATGCAGACTGGATTAGAATTATGAAGAGTCGATTCATGAGCCGGCTGGGGTACTTGAGCCGAGTATATTAATGAATCTGCCCTTGCCCCAGGCGGTTCCTGAAGAGGTTTGAGGAATCGATTCGATTCGTGAGCCGGCTGGGGTACTTGAGCCATATATATTGAGGAATATACGAGCCGGCTGGGGTACTTGAGCCGTATATATTGATGAATCTGCCCTTGCCCCAGGCGGTTCCTGAAGAGGTCTGAAGAATCGATTCGATTCGTGAGCCAGCTGGGGTACTTGAGCCGTATATATTGATGAATCTGCCCTTGCCCCAGGCGGTTCCTGAAGGATAGATTGATGAATCTGCCCTTGCCCCAGGCGGTTCCTGAAGGATAGATTGATGAATCTGCCCTTGCCCCAGGCGGTTCTTGAAGAGGTTTGAAGAATCAATTCATGAGTCGGTTGGGGCACTTGATGGTAAAATCGTGCCCCTGCCGTCGACTCAGTCGGCGACGGGCGATTCAAGCTCTTCAATTAATGAGAGTGCCTCGATCGTGCTGCCTCTATGAAGGGTAAGTGAACAAAGGTACATCCTTTATGATCTTGGCAAATAACTGACTTGAGCTCTTGCAAGAAGACTGATTGCGCGAATGTCGAACCGACTCTTCTTTAACAGTAAAGGGGAAGCGAAGACCCTAGCTGAGCTGGGCGGAGATATGAATCGAGGTGGTGAACCCTCGCGCTCAGGAAGTAGGAGTTCTAGGGGTCGCGAGAGGCGTCAGTCTCCTCGACGTCACAGCAGATCGCCCAGGCGAGACAAGCAGTCGCAGGGTAAATCTCCACAGTCCCGAGTCGAGAGGAGGTCTAATGCGAATCCGTGCCCATTAAGCTTTGTGGTATGTGTGAAGAATAGACCCATGACGGAGGCGGACTCGATCGTTCGAGACCCAGACGTAGCGGTCAACTTTGCCCGACAAATATTTCCTCTTGAGGTTCAGCAATCAATGCTGGGTCGACAGGACTACGAGGTGTTTCGCGAGGGCATTCACGGCGCGGTGAAGGGGCTTTACACTGCTTACGAAGTCGACATGCGACTGCGCGCTGCCCGTCAAGAGATGGAGAAGAAGGAAGAACATATTCGAAGTTTGGAAGCCCACGTGGAGGCGGCCGAGCGGGAACTAAGGAAGACCAAGGCGGCTCAGGCACAATCCACCGCGCACGCAAACCCAATTGTGGAAGAGATGGTTACTAGTCGGCTTATCAGCTCCGCACTTGCCGATCGAGAGACGGCAAGTATGTTCGCAATAGAGAGCGCGAAGGGGAGGGCCTATGAGAAAGGTTTCCATGAGGGCCGAAAAGTGGGAATCGAGAAAACTAGGGAAAAATTGGCCGAAGAAGTGTGCCGATGTGAAAACCAAGGGTTTAGGCACGATTGGATCAAGGCATCTCAAGCCGCAGAAGCTCTACGAGCGTCGGGAATTGATTCGGCATCACCGCGCTACAGGAATAAAGATTTTCCGTTTTCTGCTTTCGAAGTTGAGAAGAGTGAGGATAAGGGTGACGCCGTATGAGTTTAATAGTTGTAAGATTGGAACGCAGGGCGCGTTTAAAACTATGTAACTTGTTGTTTTATTGAATAAAGAACGTTTCATTATAAATGTTTTGTTGTCATTCATATTCGGCATATGTGTATTTCGTGTTGCTTAAATGTTTGAATGAATGTCTAAATATTGTCCGACCCAGGTAGCTGTTAACTGTCCGGCAGTACGTGGGCTTATCGACAGGATCTGCACATGGGCAGGATCGACACATTCGTGACGATCGTTAAGGTTTTATTGAGGCTATTTCAACGGCCATTTATCTTTGACTTGGGTCAGCGCATTGATGCTTGGCCAGTTGGATTAGTGGGCTGGTCGAGGGCGATCGGCATGTGAAGACTTGGCCGACCGGTTTAATTAATCTATTTCACTTTGGCCCAGCCAGTGCGCGTTTCGGCCAGCCGTCGGGATGGCGGTCATAGCGAATGTCAATCGACGCTCGTCTTATTCAGCCAATGCGTTTTTTGGCGTTAATAAAATTTTCTTGGGATTGGGACCTTGAGATCACGGTCGTTGCTGAGAATAAAAGGAGTAGGCGCTTCACACCAATAATCCCACTTGACTCATCATTTTTTGTGTGGGATGGTGATTTTGGTTACAGAGGCTCAAACTTCGGTCAAGTTTGGTGTTGAGATGGTTTGCAGCAGAAAACCTACCCGTGAGGGAGTTAGGTCATCCAAAGAGCTTGAGATCTGTGAGTCTCCAAGTCGTCGAAGCAAATCACCCCGAATGGAGAGTCAACAACTGTCAAGTTCATTCTTCCTTGTCCTGGATCTTTGCCTTGACATTGTCAATGGTGTCAGGGGAAGTTTGGCGCTATGCAAGTCGTGGGCTTAAGCGTAACTGGTTCAAGGTATTGCACGCCGTGGAGGGGTTTAGGGCAACGGTCGTCGATCCGGCGAAGCTGCTTTACCGGCGCGGTTTGTTCCTTTTTTGCTTTCGGTATTGTAATGCTCGAATGGGGGTTGTGTTTATGTAACAACTGTTTAATCAAATAAATGGTTTTATTTTAAATATATTTGCGTGTTATTCTGAATTTTGCTTGTGTACTAAAGCACATTACTTCGAATGTATGATCTATTCTAGCGTGTTTGCATAGGATCAATTATCAATATCTTTTGTTCGTGCCAACGTTTGCTCCGGATTCGGAGACGTAATTAGCGCTTAGCACTGTAGACCGATTAGTATGGCCGAACGGATTAATGCAATAATCCTTTGAAGCACTAAAGCGGGCTCCATATTTGGAGGCTTGAACCCGGGGCCCATTCGGCCTTAATGAGACTGAATCGGCCCTAAGGCGTCATGCGCCGAAGGGGGCTCCGAATTCGGAGACTTAATCGGCCCTAAGGCGTCATGCACCAAATGAGGCTCCGAATTCAGAGACTTGATTTGGCCAATCGTGATATCCACGAAGGGCGCTCCGAATCCGGAGACTTAATCGGCCCTAAGGCGTCATGCGCCAAAGGGGGCTCCGAATTCGGAGACTTGATTTGGCCGATCGTGATATCCACGAAGGGCGCTCCGAATCCGGAGACTTAATCGGCCCTAAGGCGTCATGCGCCGAAGGGGGCTCCGAATTCGGAGACTTAATCGGCCCTAAGGCGTCATGCGCCAAAGGGGGCTCCGAATTCGGAGACTTGATTTGGCCGATCGTGATATCCACGAAGGGCGCTCCGAATCCGGAGACTTGATTTGGCCAATCCTGGCGAGTGCCCCACTGGGAATTGACATATGATTTTGAGGGACGAGGAAAAATAGTTCGTATTGCAGAGGCGAAATATATTTACAGGTATCAGAGCCCACAGATCGGGTCAGTGATAGGGTTTTCATCAGAACTCAGCTTGTGCCAATCGGGGGGAACCATGTATTTCTTCAATGCCGTGGGTTGTTGGGAAACGCAGGATCTGATGGTAAGTGCTTGGGACGGCCCTCATGAGATGTAGCCAGCTTCTTCCCATGATGGCATTATACGGCGAGGGGAGCTTTACGACCAGGAATTCCGCTTCGACCGTTCTGGAACCCGCTCGAATAGGTAATTTGACCTTGCCCAATGGATATTCGGGATTCGTATTAAAGCCGAACAGTGGGTGAGGCACCGGAGATAGATTCGACTCATTGAGGCCGAGCTTGGTGAAAGCTTGGTAGTACATGACCTCTGAACTACTCCCTGGGTCTATGAGAATTCGTTCAATGACGAACCGGTTTATGCGTAATCCAATGACCAACGGATCGAATTGGGAAGCCGTTGCGTCATTGAGGTCGAAGTCGTTGAAGGCAATTGTCGGAGCTTGTTCGGACCGGTCAGTCGAAATACGGCGCCCTTGCAGAGTTGGATATGATCGAATTGTGTGCACGGCTGGGGGTGTAGGCAGGCTGTAAATTACATGGATCACGCCAAGTGGGGGAGAGTCCTGCCTCAATACTAATGCCTCGGTTGGCTTTCCCTGTTTCACATACTGCTGCAGTCGGCCGTCTTGCACCAGTTCTTCCACGTGATCTTTTAATGCGTAGCAACTCTCTGTTTTGTGGCTGTGATCTTTGTGATATTCGCACCTCCGGTCCCTTCGTCGTGTATCGGGTGGCCCCACCATCTTTGACAGCCATCTGAAGAATGGAAGGTGTTGGATTTTAGTCATTACCGCGGTGATTGGCTCTGACAGTTCCGTGTACTTTTTGTCGGCGCGCCTCGAGCGTCTACTGTCGACTTGCAATTATTCATTCGTCGGGTGGGAGCATTGATTACTCGATCGGCGAGAGTCCCGCCTTTTGTCTCGTTTAGCACGTTGTCGTGGCTCAGGGCTCGGAGGTGGCACGGAACTTATTGGTTGAGCAATTTCAGGAGGTGCCGTTTTGGAGGACACTTGTTTGGCTTTAATCCTCAAGGCATCGTCTTCCACTTTGCAATACTCTTCGACTTTCTTCATTAATGCCCAGACTGTTTTGGACGGTCTTCTGGTCAGGGAGTTGCGAAGAGCACTGTCGGGATGTAGTCCCATTTTGAAGGCGGTGACGGCCATGGGGTCGTTGCAAGCGTCATCAACGAGATTGAAGCACTCCCAATATCGCGCCGAATATGCTCTCAGCATTTCTCCTGGTTGGATTTGCATAGCCCAGAGAGAGTCGGCCTGTTTCGGCTGTACCTCGTTGGTGATGAACCTGGCCCTGAAGGATTTTTGTAATTGATGGAAACTTCTGATCGAAGCCGACTCCAGCTTGTAATACCATCTGACAGCTAATGGCCCCAAGCTGCTGGGGAATATTCGGCACATGAGGGCTTCATTGTCTGCATGCAACGTCATGGCCTGCTTGTAGTGACGTATATGATCAGTGGGGTCTAATTTTCCGTCGTAGAAAGTAAATGATGGAGCTTTGAACTTCTTGGGCAGGGCCGCCCTCGCAATTCGTCGGATAAAAGGATCGTGCCGGTCCTCTTCGTCTGAACAGTTTCTTCTGCGCTTGTTCCTTGTGTGTGGACTTTTTTCAGAGGAGCTGGAACTGTCTGAGCGTCCCTTGTTATGCTCCGTGGATAATGAGTTGGAGTCACTATCGGTTTCCCTTGG
Organism: Camellia granthamiana; assembly: GCA_036172215.1. Classification (NCBI taxonomy): domain Eukaryota; kingdom Viridiplantae; phylum Streptophyta; class Magnoliopsida; order Ericales; family Theaceae; genus Camellia; species Camellia granthamiana. The sequence goes on along the minus strand of CM069905.1, from coordinate 78,817,807 downwards.
TCGGGCTCGAGGTCGTTGTCTACCTGCCCTCAGGGGTCGTTCGGGGTCTTGGCGCGCGACTTCTTTGGATTTTGCTACTTCCAAGGCCAAATCTTGACGGAGGCGTTCGTTTTCTGCGATCATATTTTCCAGCCTTTGTTCATTCTGTTTAGCTTGTTCTATGATGGCTTGCATCGTCTCCTGCGCTGAAGTCGTTGGCGAGTCAAAATTCAAGGCGCGTCTCGCAGCGATGGTTTCCTTCCCGAGCATATTTGCCGGAGTGATTTCATCTCTCTGTGTAGTCTCGTCGGTGGCTATTGAAGGATCTTGCGTCACGCCTTCCATGGATGTACTTTGAGTATTCCCACAGACGGCGCCAATTGTGGGGAAGTGGTTTGGAAATACTCTTCAGATCCTGGGAGACTCTCTTGATCCTCAGCTAGTCACCTGTAAAAGCACCAACACTCCGGTCGGGGGTGCCAGGGTTAGCACTCCGACGGGCAAGTCAGTCTCAATGGTCAAGAAATCTTGTTCACTAAGTTAAGTGGAGTTATTCTTACATACCTTTCCAAGAACGCTGCTTCTATATTTATATCTGTTCTTTTTGGGACCTCGGGGCCTGGGCCTACTTTTCAATCATTACGCGTTCTTCTATTCGGCTTCGAGGATCCTTTCTTAATCGGCCTACGTATTGTATTCGGCCCATCCTAATCATGCAGGATACAGCCGGTTAATGGTAATACTATAATATACCCCTTCCGATTTAGCAACATATTCGGCTCCCACACCTGTAAATATATTTCGCCTCTGCAATACGAACTATTTTTCCTCGACGCTCAAAATCATATGTCAACTCCCAGTGGGGCACTCGCCAGGATTGGCCAAATTAAGTCTCCAGATTCGGAGCGCCCTTCGTGGATATCACGATTGGCCAAATCAAGTCTCTGGATTCGGAGCCCACTTTGGCGCATGACGCCTTAGGGCTGATTAAGTCTCCGGATTCGGAGCGCCCTTCGTGGATATCACGATCGGCCAAATCAAGTCTCCGGATTCGGAGCCCCCTTTGGCGCATGACACCTTAGGGCCGATTAAGTCTCCGGATTCGGAGCGCCCTTCGTGGATATCACGATTGGCCAAATCAAGCCTCCGGATTCGGAGCCCCGTTTGGCGCATGACGCCTTAGGGCCGATTAAGTCTCCGGAATCGGAGCGCCCTTCGTGGATATCACAATTGGCCAAATCAAGCCTCCGGATTCGGAGCCCCCTTTGGCGCATGACGCCTTAGGGCCGATTAAGTCTCCGGAATCGGAGCGCCCTTCGTGGATATCACGATCGGCCAAATCAAGTCTCCGGATTCGGAGACCCCTTTGGCGCATGACGCCTTAGGGCCGATTAAGTCTCCGGATTCGGAGCGCCCTTCGTGGATATCACGATTGGCCAAATCAAGCCTCCGGATTCGGAGCCCCGTTTGGCGCATGACGCCTTAGGGCCGATTAAGTCTCCGGAATCGGAGCGCCCTTCGTGGATATCACAATTGGCCAAATCAAGCCTCCGGATTCGGAGCCCCCTTTGGCGCATGACGCCTTAGGGCCGATTAAGTCTCCGGAATCGGAGCGCCCTTCGTGGATATCACGATCGGCCAAATCAAGTCTCCGGATTCGGAGCCCCCTTTGGCGCATGACGCCTTAGGGCCTATTAAGTCTCCGGATTCGGAGCACCCTTTGTGGATATCACGATCGGCCAAATCAAGTCTCCGGATTCGAAGCCCCCTTTGGCGCATGACGCCTTAAGGCCGATTAAGTCTCCGGATTCAGAGCGCCCTTCGTGGATATCACGATTGGCCAAATCAAGCCTCCGGATTCGGAGCCCCCTTTGGCGTATGACGCCTTAGGGCCGATTAAGTCTCCAGAATCGGAGCGCCCTTCGTGGATATCACGATTGGCCAAATCAAGCCTCCGGATTCGTAGCCCCCTTTGGCGCATGACGCCTTAGGGCCGATTAAGTCTCCGGAATCGGAGCTCCCTTCGTGGATATCACGATCGGCCAAATCAAGTCTCCGGATTCGGAGCCCCCTTTAGCGGATGACGCCTTAGGGCCGATTAAGTCTCCGGATTCGGAGCCCCCTTTGATGCATGACGCCTTAGGGCCGATTAAGTCTCCGGATTCAGAGCCCCCTTTGGCGCATGACGCCTTAGGGCCGATTAAGTCTCCGGATTCAGAGCCGCCTTCGTGGATATCACGATCGGCCAAATCAAGCCTCCGGATTCGGGGCCCCCTTTGGCGCATGACGCCTTAGGGCCGATTAAGTCTCCGGATTCGGAGCGCCCTTCGTGGATATCACGATTGGCCAAATCAAGCCTCCGGATTCGGAGCCCCCTTTGGCGCATGACGCCTTAGGGCCGATTAAGTCTCCGAAATCGGAGCGCCCTTCGTGGATATCACGATCGGCCAAATCAAGTCTCCGGATTCGGAGCCCCCTTTGGCGCATGACGCCCTAGGGCCGATTAAGTCTCCGGATTCGGAGCGCCCTTCGTGGATATCACGATCGGCCAAATTAAGTCTCCGGACTCGGAGCGCCCTTCGTGGATATCACGATTGGCCAAATCAAGTCTCCGGATTCGGAGCCCCCCTTGGCGCATGACACCTTAGGGCCGATTAAGACTTCGGATTCCAGCCGATTAATCTCCTTAAGGCCGAATGGGCCCTAGGTTCAAGCCTCCAAATACGGAGCCCGCTTTAGTGCTTCAGAGGATTATTGCATTAATCTGTTCGGCCATACTAATCGGTCTACAGTGCTAAGCGCTAATTACATCTCCGAATCCGGAGCAAACGTTGGCACGAACAAAAGATATTGATAATTGATCTTATGTAACACGCTAGAACAGATCATACATTCGAAGTAATGTGCTTTAGTACACAAGCAAAATTCAGAATAACACGCAAATAGATTTAAAATAAAACCATTTATTTGATTAAACAGTTGTTACATAAACACAACCCGCATTCAAGCGTTACAATATCAAAAGCAAAAAAGGAAAAAGACGCGCCGGTATAGCAGCATCGCCGGATTGACGACCGTCGCCCTAAACCCCTCCACGGCGTGCAATACCTTGAACCAGTTATGCTTAAGTCCACGACTTGCATAGCGCCAAGCTTCCCCTGACACCACTGACAATGTCAAGGCAAAGATCCAGGACAAGGAAGAATGAACTTGACAGTTGTTGACTCTCCTTTCGGGGTGATTTGCTTCGACGACTTGGAGACTCACAGATCTCAAGCTCTTTGGATGACCTAACTCCCTAGCGGGTAGGTTTTCTGCTGCAAACCATCTCAACACCAAACTTCACCGAAGTTTGAGCCTCTGTAACCAAAATCACCATCCCACACAAGGAATGATGAGTCAAGTGGGATTATTGGTGCGAAGCGCCTACTCCTTTTATTCTTAGCAACGACCGCGATCTCAAGGTCCCAATCCCAAGAAAATTTTATTAACGCCGAAAAACGCATTGGCTGAATAAGACGAGCGTCGATTGACATTCGCCACGACCGCCATCCCGACGGCTGGCCGAAACGCGCACTAGCTGGGCCAAAGCGAAATAGATGTTGGTTTGGTGTGTCCTAAAAAAGTGCACTTTTTGTCTTTTTACAAAAAGATGTGCAAAAAAGTAGAGAGGTGATGTGATGGAAAAAAGATAAAAAGATAAAAAGATGGATTATATAGTGTATCCCAAACCAACCCTTATTAAACCGATCGGCCAAGTCTTCACATGCTGATCACCCTCGACCAGCCCACTAATCCAACTGGCCAAGCATCAATGCGCTGACCCAAGTCAAAGATAAATGGCCGTTGAAATAGCCTCAATAAAACCTTAACGGTCGTCACGAATGTGTCGATCCTGCCCATGTGCAGATCCTGCCGATAAGCCCGCGTACCGCCGGACAGTTAACAGCTACCTGGGTCGGACAATATTTAGACATTCATTCAAACATTTAAGCAACACGAAATACACATATGCCGAATATGAATGACAACAAAACATTTATAATGAAACGTTCTTTATTCAATAAAACAACAAGTTACATAGTTTCAAACGCGCCCTGCGTTCCAATCTTACAACTATTAAACTCATACGGTGTCACCCTCATCCTCACTCTTCTCAACTTCAAAAGCAAAAAACGGAAAATCTTTACTCCTGTAGCGTGGTGATGCCAAATCAATTCCCGACGCTCGAAGAGCTTCTGCGGCTTGAGATGCCTTGATCCAACCGTGCCTAAACCCTTGGTTTTCACATCGGCACACTTCTTCGGCCAATTTTTAACGTTTTCTTGATTCCCACTTTTCGGCCCTCATGGAAACCTTTCTCATAGGCCCTCCCCTTCACGCTCTCTATTGCGAACATACTTGCCGTCTCTCGGTCGGCAAGTGCGGAGCTGATAAGCCGACTAGTAACCCTCTCTTCCACAATTGGGTTCGGGTGCACGGTGGATTGTGCCTGAGCCGCCTTGGTCTTCCTTAGTTCCCGCTCGGCCGCCTCCACGCGGGCTTCCAAACTTCGAATACGTTCTTCCTTCTTCTCCATCTCTTGACGGGCAGCGCGCAGTCGCATGCCGACTTCGTAAGCAGTGTAAAGCCCCTTCACCGCGCCGTGAATGCCCTCGCGAAACACCTCGTAGTCCTGTCGACCCCGCATTGATTGCTGAACCTCAGGAGGAAATATTTGTCGGGCAAAGTCGACCACTACATCTGGGTCTTGAACGATTGAGTCCGCCTCCGTCATGGGTCTATTCTTCACAAATACCGCAAAGCTTAATGGGCACGGATTCGCGTCAGACCTCCTCTCGACTCGGGACTGTGGAGATTTACCCTGCGACTGCTTGTCTCGCCTGGGCGATCTGCTGCGACGTTGAGGAGACTGACGCCTCTCGCGACCCCTAGAACTCCTACTTCCTGAGCGCGAGGGTTCACCACCTCGATTCATATCTCCGCCCAGCTCAGCTAGGGTCTTCGCTTCCCCTTTACTGTTAAAGAAGAGTCGGTTCGACATTCGCGCAATCAGTCTTCTTGCAAGAGCTCAAGTCAGTTGTTTGTCAAGATCATAAAGGATGTACCTTTGTTCACTTACCCTTCATAGAGGCAGCACAATCGAGGCACTCTCATTAATTGAAGAGCCTGAATCGCCCGTCGCCGACTGAGTTGACGGCAGGGGCATGATTTTGCCATCTATTCGAATATCGCGAACCGCCTTGGACAAGGGTCAGGTTCCCCAGCCGGCTCACAACTCGATTGTTCAAACCTCTGCAGGAACCGCCTGGGGCAGGGGCAGATTCATCAATCTATTCGGCTCAAGTACCCCAGCCGGCTCCCGAATCGATTCTAACCTCTGCAGGAACCGCCTGGGGCCGGGGCAGATTCATCAATCTATTCGGCTCGAGTACCCCAGCCGGCTCCCGAATCGATTCTAACCTCTGCAGGAACCACCTGGGGCAGGGGCAGATTCATCAATCTATTCGGCTCAAGTACCCCAGCCGGCTCCCGAATCGATTCTAACCTCTACAGGAACCGCCTGGGGCAGGGGCAAATTCATCAATCTATTCGGCTCAAGTACCCCAGCCGGCTCACAAATCGACAGTTCATAATTCGAATCCAATCGACATGAGAAAGACGAATCAATATTGCCACAGGATATTCAATCTCTAAAGACGAATCAAAATGTTTCATTAACATAACCACACAAATTGTGTACGAGTAGTAATGAAATTACAAGGAAATTTTCATTAATAAAATTGCGCACAAGATAGTAACCAATTTATACATGAAAACCACCCTGAACCAACAAAACTCTACCAAACAAAAATAAAAAAAAAACTAAATGAATTAGGAAACGCCTCCCAGATCACTCCTCGGTGTCGGATTCAAGGGGCTCAACATCCACTTGCTCGTAAGGAATTGGCAAATCCAATGTAATCCTAGCGGCAGCAAGGGCTTTGAGCCACCCGTGTTTGAACCCCCGATTCTCAAATCATCAACGTATTCCGTGAAGGCGGCTCTTTTTCCCGCCTCAAAAGCCTCAGATTCGGCTTTCTCCTGGGCCGCCTTCAGCTCCTCCACCTAACTCTTCGCCTCGGCAAGTTCGTCTTTGGAGAGCTTGAGCGATTCCTCACTCGCACTCGCTCTGGTCTCTGCGTCAGAACGAAGTTGTTCGGCAGTGCGAGCCCTCTCCTTCTCCGCTTCGGCTCGTGCGCTCTCCATTGTGGCTCTCATCTTCTCAAACTCGAACCTACTCTTCTGACCGTCCACTTCTGTTTGCAAACGGTCAATTCTGCCAAGAGCATCATGCAGGCGGCGGCCTAAGTCGGCGATCCGACCGACGGTCTGCAAACAACAAGCGATCGTTAGATACTTCTATAAAAATAGATTTAAGCGAATTTGAAATCACCTACCAAAAGTGCCGACTGCGCAGACAGAGCTACGGCCATAATATCCGGCACGGCACAAAAGGTTGCATTGTCAGCCGGCAAGGAAATTGAAGCCGCCAGGCTCAATACAACGGCCGGATCCTCCATGGCCGAAGCATTGGAAGGAATCGGCGTATCTCTGATCTTGGGCCGAATAACAAAAAGAACAACCATGTCCGATTCTTCGAGGCGAGGCCGTTTGTCAATGGGACTAATTTCTGAACTAGCCTCCTCCTTGGCGCTACGTTTTTGGCCGCGTCCCTCCGGAATCAGCCGTTCTTCGCCGGCCTGCTGTTCAACCACTTTTTCCGTTTCGACCGGCGTAACCTGAGCCGTTCCTTCAATAATGGGTACAGAGGCCTTAGTCAACCTGGGATCGGATTCGGCGGCCTCGGCTTTTTTTCGAGCAGCCATCCGCTCGGCATTCCGCTTACGCGCCATTTGCGTAAGGCTTTCCTTTGCCATATGTAGACACCCCATTTTTGACCGTCCTCAAGACCTGAACGTCACCGCTTGAACACTCGGTGATTATCCATGTTCGTGTTCGTTTGGAGTTCCCGGAGTTCTCGGCTACGCGCCTTGCCTCAGGACCTCCGAACTTGACCATTTTGTGTCTGGTTTTGCACCAAACACTTGTGCTTTGCCTTGGAGGGGTAGGGAATGCCTTGTGAGGCATCCCCACACACCACCGGCAGTGGCTAAAGGCCACCGGCTGGTTGGTGTTGCCATCGGCACTATATTGTGCCGGTCGGCACTCTTTTGTGCCGGTCGGCAGTCAATTTTGTCAAAATGACAATTTTGCCCTGCCGACTACCGTTCAGTTGCTTTTTGAGATATTTTGAAGCAGCTGTATAGCATTTGTTTCCCCTCCATACACGTGTATGGAGGGATGAGCCTTTGGTTTGCTTAGCTTGTAAGCTTTGTTGCCTATAAGAGAGGGCTCTCTTCTCTTGGCTCAAGGGTTAGAAAAGTTAGAAAAATTGGAGAGGAGAAGGAAGAGCTCTGGTTTTTAGGGTTTGCTTTGGTGTATCTAACCTATATCTATATCTCTTCTTCTCTTACCCTTGTGTGTGTTTGTGTCTCATTATTGCACACAAGCACATAGTATTTCACCTTCCCTTGGCTACTGAGGTCCCAAGAGGTTGTTCTTACTGTTCTTGACTGGATTTGAGCTCAAGGAAGCAACAAAATCATCATTTGTGAAGGTGGTCAACAAGGGTGAGAAACTACCCCTTTTTACCCCATTTTTGCACTCCATTTTTGCATAGTTTAGAACTGTTTTTGTGCTTAGTGTTTAATACAAAAAAGTTCTGTTTTTTAGTCCTCTTGATAGTTTATTAAGGGTGCTTTGTGCTTTGGGGAAGTTTGGCCACCCTTAGGCCTTGAAAGGCCCTTGTTTTAGGCCATTTTGTGTGAGATCCGGGATTTTGGTGTTTGGGTCTCTTTACCACTGAAATCTTGAGGGATTTTAGTGGTATAGATGATGCCTTGAAGTCCCAAGAAGGAGAGGGCCACCCCCTCTCCTTGATGTCCTTGAAAAGGGCAAGTTTTGCCTCTTGAGGGAGCATTGTGCTTGAGTGTGTGTTGAGCATGTATGGACTGTTATTCATGCTTAGGATATCATGATTTAACATTGCTATGTGTTGGTTTCCGTACTCCTTGCATGTTTTGCATAGATGCTTTGTAATGCCTCTTTGGTTCTTTAACATGCATTAGGTTGTGTGCCTTTATTCTAACATGATTTAGGCTTAGACTTGTGAAGGTTTTGTGCTTATTTTGCCATGTTTTAGCTCTGTCCATAGTCATTTGGGTCAATCTTAGCATGCTTAATATAGCCCCTTTGCATTGTAGCTTGTATGCTTCAAGTAGGTGCATGTGTAGTATGCATTGCTTTCATCATTTCAATGGTTTGGAACCATTTAAGATGTTATTTCAGTCCCTTGGACATGCTTGAATGTTTGTCTTGCATGCCTCTTTAATGCTTTGAAAGGTTGTGTTGCATGCTCCATGTTTTGGCCATTGTGTATGCCTTTGATTTTGAGCCACTTAGATGCCATCTAGGAAGCTCCCTTTGCATGGTCTAGGGCTGCCTTAGACCTGTTTTAAGCCTCCTTGGCCTTGTGAGGCTTGGTTGGCTTAGCCATGGTTTGGGTCCCCTTTGACTTGCCTTAAGTTCTTGGACCATTTGCATGCTAGTATGTTGCTTGTCTTGTTTAACATGATTCGGCATCATTTTATAGCATGATTTTAGAGCTCATGTTGCATGCTAATCGTCCATGTTATCTCCTTTCAAGTGTGCTTGAGAGTGGTTTGTTTAATGCCTAAGTTGTGTGCCTTAACATGTGTATGTGTGCATGTGTGCTTAGCTCTCATACTTAGCATTTTGGCTACTGATTTTAGGCCTAGTTAGAGTTGCCTAGATCATGTTTAAGTCCACCTTTTATTTGGTTTGCATGCTTGCCTTACATGTTTGCTTGTATGCTTACATAAGTGCCTTGCATTGTCCATGTTGCATGTTAGCTAACATGTTTAGGATTGCATTACATCAATGCGCATGCTTGGCCTCTTGAGATGAGCATGATGGAGGTTTGGCACCCTTTTATGTTTATTTGGTTTGCATGCATTTGAAATTAAAGTTGCATACTTGGTTCCTTGGGCCATCATGCATGGAAATGCGTGATTGGTGGTCCGAGAATCGAGGCACATCCTCCTTTGAGTCATTAACATGATAAGGAATGTGTTTGATGCATAAATTGCTTGAATTGCATTGCCATGCAAGTTGTGTTCTCTGCTGCTGTGAGTTGCAGGTTCTGCAGGAATTTATTGCCGACCGGCAGTGTTAAGTGCCGACCGGCAGTCAATTGGCACCCGATGGATGAATTTTGTGCCGATGGCCACATGCAGCAGCCGGTGGATATTCTGTCCAGCCGGTGGTGATCTCCAATGTCCAGAGAGGCATCCCTTAGGCTTTGGCAGTCTTCAGAAGGGTAGAACAGGGAAAACAGAGGCAAGCTAGGCATGGCAGTGTGATTCCGAGCAAGTCCCGAGCATGCGTTGCACCCGGCTCTCATCTCGAGGCAGTTTACTGCTTTAATTAGATTAATTAATTCATTTGATTAATTTAATGGGTCTGTAATATTTTAATTAGCTTGCGTAGTTAATTATCTGTATTATTCTTTTGGTCCCTCCGAGTGAGGGCATATTTGTAATAAGCGTGTGTGAGTGTGTGTATGTCTTCCAACCCCCACTTCTTTCTCCCTTTTATTTACCTGCTCTGATGGTTAGTATTAGGGCACGTTTATTTTAGCATACCTTATGCTATGCATGCGTGCATCCATGCATTTGTTGACATGCATCGGGCTCGGTACATCATACAAACTGCATTGTATTTTCAATTTCCAAATTGAATACGTGCATCAACTGATTGCACCTTACATGCCATTTTAGGGTTAGCCGAGCCTACTCTAAATCACATCCTTGCTTGTGATGCATTAGTCATTCTAACATGAACTAGGTCATGCATGTTTGCTAATTGGTTTATTGTTTTGGCACGGAGTACGATGTAAGTCTTTATGCTTTAGCATCTCGCATGCGTGTGAATGTTGCCATGACAGTATGCTTACCATGCGGCTAAGTGCTTACATGAGATAAACTGTTTGAATGCCTGTGGGTGGAGGTTGGATTGCTTGAGTTGGAAAACTCATTGAAATCCGTATTTTAGCCTACTTGCGAGTAGCAAATTCCAAAGTGTTTTCGAAACAAACGGATATGCAATGCTTATTTCCAAATTAGGCAATCTAGTCTATACTTGTTTGCTGTGCGCATAACATAGTACTTCTAGGTTAATAATTGGAATAAGAACACATAACGTTTTCAAAATCAGATATCACATTTAGTAGAGGCCGGTCTTCGGACCGGGCGAAAGGGGGTGCTCATAGCTGACCTTCCCCGATCGTACCCAAGCTCCCGAGCGAAGATACTTTGGTTATGACGGACACGTGGCCTTCGGCACCGAGTCAGGGTTTCCTAAATTTCCCCATTTTAAAATATTTAGGTGGCGACTCTGTAATCTGGCAAAGCAGTCCATGTTTGGCACTTCTTTTCAAAAATCAATTTTTCTTCAAAACGATTTGCCAGAGTTGGACTCTTTGGTTCAAGATTAAGAACCGTGACATTTGAGTCCTTTGAACTGTAGTGACCCAATATCGAACCAGAACGGGGGGAAGTTGCACCCTCCCCGGGATGCGTTCGGGGACGTCTACAGTTTCTGGCGACTCTGCTGGGGAGTTTAGAGAGCTTGACTCGAACTCGTGATATCCTGTTTTGATTTCATTTATGTGTTTCTTTGCATTACATGTGCATTGGTGCGCCTAGGAACACAGTGTTTGCCATCTGCCATTCCTGAACGGTTTGCCGGAGGCTTGTCTTGTCAAGGCATGACCATAAGGCTGACCGGTTATGGGCTCTGACAGCATGGGAACACAAACCCCGGTTTTACCAAGGCACCCTTTTCGACCATTCGACCTAGTGCATATTCGGAATCCATAGTGACCATTCCAAACTAGGACAGGTTGCTTACCCGATATAGGTTGTTTGAAACCGCTGTGTGCGTAGTGAAACCCTAGCTCCTGACAAAATAGGACAGGGAAACCCTACCCCAACATAGGGGTGTTTTGGCTCTCTTTACTTGCTATGTGCTTTTAGAGTGTATCTCTACAGGAATGCGCATATCAGTTTGCAAGATTGGGTATCCGGCCTGAGGGCACCAAGTAACAGTATTTTGGGGAATCAATTATCTGTGGGTATCAGATTCAGATGTTGAACAGTGATTCTGGGAAATAGTGATCGGTGGTAGAGTGCAGTTGTTCGGCTACACCCGTGTTTGATCTGTTTGGGGCTGAAATACTGCTTGTTTTCCGTTTCAGTCCAGAGAATCAGAGAGTTGATCCAGGATAGCTAGTGTCTCAGCATGACGCAGAATTCAGAAGAGATCGTGGTCATGGCGGCCGTGTTGGATCAGGGAATCACCTTACACAGCGAAACTACTGTTGATATGCCGCATCCACCCAGATCGCCGGTTGCGCACCCGGTCTGGGCCCCTCAGCTATATCAGGCTCGTGAGCCTACTACTTTTGAACTAATGGGGATGATAGGAGATCTCCAGAGGTCTGTGGCGGATCTCGCCTATGGGATGTCAGCTTCACCGCTAGCCGCACCATATGCCGGGAGCTTTGTACCTCAGGAACCCCCGCTGTTGGGGCGAATTGTGATTGAACTGAGTCAACCAGAGATGACCTCCAACCATGGCAATGATGCACTAATATCCACCCAAACCCTCAACCAGGCCGAGACCAGAAATAAAGATAAGATGAAGGCAGATGCCGACCCTATCGAACAACTGCTGTGGGCAGTCGAGGCTTTGAAAGCCGGGGGAATGAACAAGCAACAGGTATCTGCAGTTGTGACAAAAGCTGTGGAAGACGCTTTCCCCACCCCGCCTGAGGGCAGTTCCAGTCAATCGGAGAACCGGGATAGGCCCCGTCATGCCAAAACAGTTCTTCCCGCTCCCAGCCTTGCATCCGGAAAGAATCAGAAATCCAAAGCCGCACCAGCTGACCCGTTCGCTAGTTCATCTAGCAAGAGTGCTCAGGTTCCAAAGTACCTGCCCCGAGGGCGCAGGGTCTTCCATCCTCTCTACATGCCTTTGTCTAGGGCACTTCTGATTTTGGCCAAAAAGGGGCATCTTACACCCCTCGATCCTAGGCCGCTCCCCAAACCCCTTCCAGCAGGCCATGATGCCACTCAGTACTGTGTGTACCATCAGCAGACTGGTCATGCTACTGATAATTACTTCCGCCTCCGTCATGAGGTACAGGATTTGATTGACAACAAGGTTATCCTCCCGCCTACCTCGGCCAAATCAGTCACTACGGAGTTCTTGGATTGTGAGGACACAGATACCGAGGACACAGATACCGCGAGTATGTAATTAGAAGGTGAACCGCCTGCGGGCAGTGTTTGGAGCATTTTTGGATGTAGCGTTTGGCACGCATTTTTGAGCATCGACCAATACTAGTTTTGTAAATTCTGACTTGGGTGTCGAGTCAGTCTGTTGTTTTGTTTTGAGTCTGTCTCTCTGTATTGAGTCAGTCTTTTTGCTTACAGGGTCTGTCCTGTTGTAATGAGTCAGTCCCTTTTGTATAGAATACCAGGTGATTCCGGGGTTGTTGCCTTGAGCACCGCTTTACCTTGTAATTACTTGTTTTGTTTTCCCTTTGAGTCTGTCTCAGTTAAGGAGCCGGTTGCAATCAGGGTTTTGGAATGAAACAGCTGCGGCTATCCCGTTTTCGTGCTTGCTTTCAGTTTGAGCTAATTGTGCCGGAAGATGTGAATGGAACGACAGTACATTCTACCTACTCTCTTGTGCCTTGAACTCGTTGCAGTGACCTAAGTTTTTCAAAACCTTCTTTGAACACTGCGGTGATAAAAACGAAGAGGAAGGAATTCCTCGGGTTTTGCAAAACTTTGATCGAAATTGAGAGAAAGAGAAGCACATTAAGCTTTTAATGAATGAAATCATGCCTGTCAGCGTGAGTACTGAGAAGGACCCTGGCTTGATCCAGACTGGTTCCACACTATCTTTAGCACAGGCGATGTGTCGCTTTCCTTAAAAACTTTCAAAAACAAAATATTTTGCGCAGTCCTGTGAAGACCTGTGTGGAATCGCTCTTGAGATTGTGCAGCCCAGGATCGCTCTCAGCCTCAAGATTCAATTTATCTGTTGCAAACTGGAATCCGTTCAAAACATTCAACAGTGCCATGAAACGCCTGTGTGGCCCATTCTGAGGCAGCCCTCGAGCAAGAGGCGTCAAAGTCAGATCAAGGAGATCAGATCCCACCAAGCAAAGCTCGAGAAGCAACAGTGATGGACTTTTCCTGCAAATCAATACAACAGTCGCTCTCTTGGATACGGAGAGGCTTCAGTCTCAAAACCATTTGGCATGGACAAAGCTACACTTTTACCCTTTGAGAGGCTCGCTGGGCCGAAAACCCGGAAGGGCGGCCCAGGCAAAAGTTAGAGCAAAGAGAAAAAGAAAAGAAAAAAAGAAAAATACAAAAGAAGCAAAAAAGAAAAGAAAAGAACAAAGAATAGCAAAAGAAAAGAAAGAAAAAAATGTAAAAGAAGAGAAAAGAAAAAGAATGAAAAAGAAAAACATAGCTCGCAAGGTCGAAAACCCGCATTGGGCACCTTGGCAAAAGTTAGAGCCTAAACAGTGAAGGTTAAAATACCCGAGTGTACCTTAACCCGAACTACGTAAGGCTTGATTCTCATGTTTGGGATACGTAGGCAACTTCATCCTGAAGTCCAGCCCCCAACGCTTTCACAGCGTCCCAGTCCATGTCATGGTTTTGATCACTTGTGCCTCCTCCGAATTTGATGTCTCGATTGCAGCAACCTGGAACTACGCGATTAACTTCCTCTTGAAGTCCAACCGCCAACACCTTCCAGATGACTGTGTCCATATATTGATTCAAGCTGTCTTCGTCTCCTCCGCGTCCGAGGGTCCGATCGTCATCAACAAGGACTGACTTACAACATGCTGCGGCATCATCCAAACAAGGGGCAACTTTCCGTTGCCACACAGTGCCATAAGTTGCCCTGAGTTGCCGTCCAAACTAGGGGCAACTTTCCGTTGCCTTGCCCCTCCTTCAAGCAAGGGGCAATTTTCCATTGCCTCCGATCCGAGGTTGCGCATCTCGAGGGTGAGTTCGTGCTCGTTGAGCACCGATTGTTTGCCAAAAATAGTTTTTGAAAATTTTTACTGAGGTTGACTATTTTCTTGAAAACTATTTCATTTTCCAAAACCGGACCATTTTCTTAGACCCGAAAAGGAGAATTTTCAGTGCTCACAGCCTGACTTGCATGATTTCAAATCAAAAATCGAATAAGTGTGTTAATCCGACTCTCTTTTTTTGGTCAAAACTGTTTTAGGAAGAAAACAAAAAAATGGTCAAAGTGACGAATTAGGGGCATAATTGAGTCAGGTCCTCTGTCCTTTCCCCGTCAACATACTTGCCAAGAGGGCACTCTATTCACCAGAAGGAATAGCCGTGAGCTAACAGTGTTGGGCGTGAATCTGCGATTTCCTATTCATCCATTAATCACCCTGGGGAGGGATTGAAAAATGAGAGATTAAAGAATAGAGAGGAGCAAGTTGAGAGAAAAGTGAAGAAAAGGGTTTTGAGAGAAAAAACCGAGCCTGAGGGCCGAGTGATGTGAGTATCACAAATCAGAAAGGGTGGGAAATAATACCCGGAGGAATTGGCTCCTCGAAATTTGAGGTCTTTCTGCAAACATGTCCGCGTGTCGTATCTTTTGATTTGTCAGTCTCAACTTCTGTTTTGAGTCTTCTCCGAACATGTCTCATTATTTCAGGTCGTGTGCCTTTTGTTTCCTTGTTTGAGTCTGTCTCGCCGTGTTCTGTGGTAGGCTCGATACCCCGGTCGTGAAACTCTTTTTCAAAACCGCTTGTGCTCAGGGTATTGTGCCACTCTCTACATCTATGCAAAGCTAGAGAAGGAGAAAAGAAAAAATTGGGACATCCAAGTGTGTTTCAACTTCAACTGTTCCAGCTTTCGGGGTCCGTCTTGTCAGATTGGGCTGTTTGTTCAGGGTTTGCTGTGGGCAGAATGAACCAAACGCTGTGTTATGGGTTGTATGCTGATCAATCCCCAGTAGAGTGTGGGCTGTGTATTTCAGTTTGAGCAGTGATTTGTTGGAGTTGTTGCTATTAATTGGTTGTTATCTGATGATTACAGTTCAATTGCTCAATTTTCAGACAACAGACCAAAAATCATTTACATTTGAGGTGTAATATGATGCAATGCAGTGCAAACTATGAGATGTACAGATATAACACTCTTTTTAGACAAAAAGTTTGTTTCATACAATCTCTTCAAAGTACAAAGTTTGAGGAAAACAAAAACCTGCCTGCGGCAGTACAAAGTACTCTATCTACCAACAAAAGAGAAAAGTACAAGAAAAGAAATAAAAGAAACAGCAAAAGTCTGGGTCATCAGCATCATCAATGGCCTCGCGCCGGGGGATCTGTCCTCGCCCTCTTCCTGGGCAGAAGTCCAGGAGCATCACCAGGAGCATCACTGTTTGAGCCCGAGCCCGAGCTGTCCCCGGCCTCCTCCTCAGATAACTCCGCCTCCGCCTCCGACTCATCGTCTGGAACTGGCGCCCGCAAGGTGCTCCCTACATGGGTACGCCCCCCTCTGGTGCGGGGGAATACTCTGCCATCCCGCGTAGAAATGGGAGGTGCAGATGGAGCGCCACCACCCACTGGAGGAATCGGGAAGGGAGGCTGAAAAGTACAAAAGGCAAATGCATCAGTATACATGAAGCAGTTTATCAGTACAGAATGCAGTGTATGAGTACAGTGTATGAATGCCGTGAGTAGTTTATCGGTGCAGAATGCAGTGTATGAGTACAGTGTGTGAATGTCGTGAGCAGTTTATCAGTGTAGAATGCAGTGTATGAGTACAGTGTGTGAATGCCGTGAGCAGTTTATCAATGCAGAATGCAGTGCATGAGTACAGTGTGTGAATGCCGTGAGCAGTTTATCAGTGCAGAATGCAGTGTATGAGTACAGTGCGTGAATGCCGTGAGCAGTTTATCAGTGCAGAATGCAGTGCATGAGTACAGTGTGTGAATGCCGTGAGCAGTTTATCAGTGTAGAATGCAGTGTATGAGTACAGTGTGTGAATGCCGCGAGCAGTTTATCAAGTTTTGTGTCGTGCATCAGATTGTATGAAACAGTGTATGGTTTGAGACTGCGATCAGAAGAACATACCGGAATACTGTAGAGGGCTAAGATGTCGAAGGTCCGCTGCAGCATCCCCATCATGGAGGCATTCAACTCCACGGACTGCCGGGTGTACTCGGAGGACGCCTGCAAAAGTATCAGATGCATCAGTATTCTGCGGAATATCAAATAAACTGAAATGAAATGGCAATGCAAGATGCAAAATGAAGTGATACATACCGGAGGTAAGTCGGGAATACCGGCCAACTCTTGATCAGCCGGGGGAGGAGCAAAGGGGATCTGGTAGGTCTCCCCACCCTGCCCTCTGTATGTCAGCATAGTGGGCAGAGCAGGCCAACCGGACCCCCGTCCTCTCTGAACCCCGCCTCTGCCACGGACTCGGACTCTCTCCCGTGCTCCTCCTCTTGCCCCTGCCCTAGCCACCGGCGCCGCGGGCCTCTCTCGCTCAACTCGGGGGCCGCCGCTCAGAGGCCGCATAAGGAAGGTCCGGACGTACTCTGAGTAGTCGCCCTCGCCCCTGTAGCCGCTCTCATCCCAGCCAAGGGTGTAGTCCACCATCTGCTCGGTGGTGAATCTCTCGGTATCCCTCATATGCTCAGGAGGGTGAACCGGGACTATCTGCTCTGGTAACCCTAGGGTCTGGCGTAGAAAACGCTCACCCAGGTACCAAGCCCGACAGACCGGGCCCTCCAGCAGAATCCGGTAGCGCGAGGTCTCCTCAGCATCGGCAAACCGATCCTGGATCGCCGCTAGCACTGCAGCCCATGGCCGCC
This sequence comes from Camellia granthamiana, assembly GCA_036172215.1. Lineage (NCBI taxonomy): Eukaryota > Viridiplantae > Streptophyta > Magnoliopsida > Ericales > Theaceae > Camellia > Camellia granthamiana. Next base: position 78,800,767 of record CM069905.1, on the reverse strand, counting down.
AGGTAATCTGGATTTGAAATACAGTTGGTTATCTACTGTTATTGAAATATACAGTGCAAGACAAAGCTTAAATGAACTGCAAGTAAAACATACCTCGGCAGGGGTGATAGTGTTGAAGAAACGGCGAAAGAAGCCAAATGTCTCCCGGGGCCGCCGTGTGCACCTCCCGTCATAGCGGCGTGAGAAGGGGATGACTAGAGGAGTCTCCGTCTCCGGCACTGGCTCCAGCCTGGGAAAGTAGGCATAGACCCACAACTGCAAGACAGATGTCAGTATGACTATCAGATAAAGCAGAATACAGAATAAAGCAGAAATAACAGAGCCGTGTGTTGTGCAGTGTATTAAGCAGAGTGTACAGTGTGAGCAGTGTACAGTCAGTGTAAAGCAGAGTATGTGTGTGCCGTGTGTACAGTAGACAGTCCGTGTGAAACAGACTACAGTGTGTGCAGTGTGCAAAGTACAGAAAATGTAAAGCAGAAACGTAAAGCGGAAAAGGAAATGTACCTCCCAAGCACGCCAGTAACCCCCGAGCAACTGTCCGCTGCCGCGGGAGACTGAGCTCATATAGCCGTAGAGGGTGGCCAGAGCCGCACCACCCCAATCGAAACGCAAGATATCTCTGACATCCACCAGTGCGCTGAGAAGACAGAGAGGCACTGTGTTCGCCCGATCGGCGAAAATCGTCGTCCCAAACAGGAACATGAGGAAGCCGCGTGCGTATCTATCCACGGCCTCCTGAGTCATCGGGGCTGCATCAACGAGGGCAGGCTGGACCCTGAACTGCACCTCGAACCAGGAGTAGCGGACGAAACCTGGACGCGCAAGAGGTGGCGCCTCGCCAAGCAAATAGATCTGAGCGGCGGTCCACTCATCCATATCGATGTCGAAGGGGATCGGATCACCCCCCACCCCGATGCCTGTGAGCATCGAGAAGTCGTAGGGAGTCATCGTCATGTCTCCCGCCACAGATAAATGGAACGAATTGGTGGTGTCCCACTACCTCTCTGCCAGGGCAGCGAGAAGAGGCCTGCAGGCAGTAAGCCGGGTCAGCCCCCTGCAAAAAGCGCCGAAGCCGGCCTGGTCCACGATACGTCGAACCGCCTCGGGAAGCTCCGCGTACCAATCTCGAGCAGCAACGTTCCCATACCCGCGGATGGTATGGGAGTCTCCCTGTTTTCAAACAAGCAGTTGCGAAGCAATATTCAAAATGCAGTTTCAAGAAGTATACAGATATGGTGCATGTGTGCACATTTTTCAGATTCAAGCAGATATCGGGTTACAGTGTGCTAGTGGGTGAAATACAACGTATGATGTGTCAGCGTGTTTTGTGTGGTTCAGTGTAAATACAGCATACAACATGTTTTCAGATTCAAATAAGTACTGGGCGTTGGTGAGTTTGCAGTGAAGTACGGTGTGTGCCGTGTGTTCGGGTGATTAAGGCTAGTGCAACGTGGGTGCATGTGTCCGTCTTAAACAGATATCAATTGTAAGTATGATTGCGATCAACTACAGTGTACAGTATACCAGAATTAAGCAGTTAAAGAACAGATTCAGCTATGGCAGTTGACAGTTAAAAAGTTCTACATTGCAGAAAGTGAAACAGAAAAAATGTTACCTCGGAAGCGCCAAAGGATAGGTGACAGGTCGGCTCGCGTAGGAGGAGCTCCGGGTCCAGTGCTCGGTCAAAGCTGCGAAAATGACGGAGTCCATCCGGTGGTAGCACATGAATCGCCGGGCAGTAGGTCGCTGGGTCGAAAGGACGCTCGCTCAGCGGGAGGAGCTCGACCCCGGGATCCATCTCATGATCCGGGGGAGTCCCAACGTGTGGAATGTCGTCGGCCATATCAAGAATGATGGGAAAATGGTCGAGGGATGAAAATCGGGTCGAAATATGAAGAGTCAACTGAAAAGTCAACCCCCGGGAGGGTCGAAAATGGCCGGAAAGGCCGGAAGATAAAAAGGCACGGAAATGAAGAGGAAACCGAGGGGAACAAGTCCCGAAAAAGCGGAAATAGCAAAGGATGCTCCGAAATGAAATTTCGATCGGTCGAAAATGTCCGAAACGCGAAGGAAATCGCGAATCCGACGACGAAACGGGCTTAAAACGCAAAGAAAACGGAGAAAAGAGGAAGAGAAAATGCTCTAGGGAGAGAAAGCAAGAGTTTTCGGCGGACAAGAAGTGAGAAAATAGGGTTTAGGAGCCCTATTTTATAAAAACCCGAGGCAAATTGTCAAAACTGCCCCCGATCAGGCACTTTTGGCCGGTCGGCACTATTATGTGCCGGTCGGCACAATATTGTGCCGGTGGAGTCATTCTGCAGCCGGTGGCCAGCCGGTGGCCAGCCGGTGGCTTCCTATCCCAGCCGGTGGTGTTCCCAAGGCCTTGTTTAGGCCATATGAGTAGTTTTGGGTCTTCATAGCTCAAGAAAGTGCAAGAAAGTGTATCTCCGATGCTCAACCGGCCTCTGTTTTGACCTCGGATCGTGTCTTCTGTGCGTGGCACTCAAATTCATGCAGTGATTGTATCCTTTTGTATCCTTTTGTCTTTTATAAGGTTCAAAAGTTGCCCTGTGTGCATTGCATGCATTCATCACAATGATTGGTGCGTCACATCGCGCCGTCATGCATCATTCGCATTGTCATGCGTCTTTCAAATCTACATTCCAGATCAGGCATCGGCATGTGTGCATCGTTCACATCGGCATGCGTGCCTCATTTGCATTTCATTTTCGCATCTCCTGTGACTTGCGTGGTTTCGCTCGTCACCTGTGTTGCTTCCCTCTCTCGCGTGTACTACGCTGAGAGGTTTCCTTTCCCTCTCTCGCGTGTACTACGCTGAGAGGCTCTTCCTTTTTCCCTTTCGCGTGTACTACGTTGAGAAACTTCCACGGTCCGGCGGGACCGAAAACACGCACGGTTCGGCGGGACCGAAAACACGCACGGTCCGGCGGGACCGAAAACACGCACGGTCTGGCGAGACCTTAAACACGCACGGTCTAGGAGACCTTAAATCCTCGGGAGGTGCAAGACCTTCGGTGCATTAAGATGCACCTCATTGCATTTGGCATGCATTTCATCACGCTATTTCGCGCACCTCGCTGTCTTGTGCACCGCATCTCAATTCATGCATTGCCCCAAACCCGGTCTGGCGAGACCTTAAACACGCGCGGTCTAGGAGACCTTAAATCCTTGGAAGGTGCGAAACCTTCGGGATCTGCATTATCATGCATGATTCCCGTCACGCGCTGTCAGGCGCACCAATTCATGCATTGTCATGCATTTCAAAAGCCGCGCGTTGGCGCGCATTTCAAAAAAAAACAGCAAAAACAAAAAAATGCATTGTCATGCATACATTTTGCATACGGTCTAGGAGACCTTAAATCCTCTGAAGGTGTGATTCCTTCGGTGTTTGTCGTGCCCGAACGACTTTCAGTGGTCTAGTAAAACCACCTGCCTGTTTTTGCGGTGAGTTCCTAGAAGACCAACTGGGACGGTGAAAACTAGAGTTTGAACGGCTTATGCCTAGAACACAAAGGTTCGGGATTTTCGAGACTAAAGTCTGGTTTAAATACCCAGGGGGTGTACCCTCGGCTTGAAATCTGTATGGAAGCCCCATAGGTTGAGGCGGCATGTCTACGCCTCAATCCTGGATACTGAACCAACCTAGTATATCGCCCTGTTGGTAAGATAGGGAAAGCTGCAATCATAGTCGTTGCATCATTTGTAAATACTGCATATGTCATGCATCATTCTAAATAGTGCATATGTCATGCATTTCAAAAAATCCAAAAACAAAAACACATGCATATGTCATGCATCATTGTAAAAACATGCATATGTCATGCATCATCGTATATAGTGCATATGTCATGCATTTCAAAAAAAAAAAAAAAAAACATGCATATGTCATGCATCATCGTATATAGTGCATATGTCATGCATTTCAAAAAACACAAAAACAAAAAACAAAAAAAAACCTGCATATGTCATGCATCATCATTGTAGTATAGTGCATATGTCATGCATTTTCTGTAAATATCCATTTCCATTGCATTGTAGTTGCATGCATCCACTGCATCCCCTTCCATTTATGGCTTGCACCTTTCCTTGTTGAGCTTGGTCTGGTATGTGTCCATACTTTTCACGTCAAAGCACAGTTCTGCATGTGCATCGCGCCTACTCCACGCTGGTATGTTGGTTTGAGGTTGCGGCACCTTTTCTGTGTTAGACATGGTTTGTATGTGTGCATGCCTTTCCTAAGCGAGATACGGTTTGGCCCGCGCGCCATAATCGCATATTACATTGTAGTGTAATTGTTGCATCCGACATTAGGATCATTGTTCTTTCCTCAGTGGGTCGTCACCCCACTTACGTCAATCCACCCAATACTTGTCCTTGTGTCCGTCTACATCACTCATAGTTCTGCATGTGTATCGCGCCTACTCCACGCTGGTATGTTGGTTTGAGGTTGCGGCACCTTTTCTATGGTAGACGGACTTGTTACTTCCATCAATCTATTTGACATTTGTGTGGTTTCGAACCGCTCATGACTGAATCATGATTCAATTGCTTTGCATGTAGTTTGCATAGTTTCAATTGCATTGCATTATCATTTGCATTATTTATACATTGTTTTGTATATATTGCATATCATCTTGCATTCATTTCGCATTGTCATGCGTATTGCTAACAATATTGTACCTGTTAAGTTTACTTTCTTTGCAGGCACGATATTGTATGTACGGCTCATTTGAGGCCGGTGCAACCGGACGAGCCGCACAGGTATTGTATCCTCCGAGTGAGACGTATTGAGAATTGCATAATTCTCTTACATCCTTTCTGCATTGTAGTGTAGTCTGGTGTATGCTAGCTTATAACTGTTGCCTGTATGCTTCATTACAACTTTCTTTGCATGATCATAAGTTGTGCTCGGCTTCTTGCATTTTCGGTTGCATTTTGCCCCTGCCTTCGGGCGCATACATTGTTTGTCTTGCATGTTTGTCCAAGTCTTCGGCCTTGTCAAAAATGGGTCATCTCTGGGCTTTGACATTCACTCCCGTCATTGTTATGACTTCCGAGTTCTGTCAAAGAGGGGCAACTGTAGACACCCCATTTTTGACCGTCCTCAAGACCTGGACGTCACCACTTGAACACTCGGTGATTATCCATCTTCGTGTTCGTTTGGAGTTCCCGGAGTTCTCGGCTACGCGCCTTGCCTCAGGACCTCCGAACTTGACCGTTTTGTGTCTGGTTTTGCACCAAACACTTGTGCTTTGCCTTGGAGGGGTAGGGAATGCCTTATGAGGCATCCCCACACACCACCGGCAGTGGCTAGAGGCCACCGGCTGGTTGGTGTTGCCATCGGCACTATATTGTGCCGGTCGGCACTCTTTTGTGCCGGTCGGCAGTCAATTTTGTCAAAATGACAATTTTGCCCTGTCGACTACCGTTCAGTTGCTTTTTGAGATATTTTGAAGCAGCTGTATAGCATTTGTTTCCCCTCCATACACATGTATGGAGGGATGAGCCTTTGGTTTGCTTAGCTTGTAAGCTTTGTTGCCTATAAGAGAGGGCTCTCTTCTCTTGGCTCAAGGGTTAGAAAAGTTAGAAAAATTGGAGAGGAGAAGGAAGAGCTCTGGTTTTTAGGGTTTGCTTTGGTGTATCTAACCTATATCTATATCTCTTCTTCTCTTACCCTTGTGTGTGTTTGTGTCTCATTATTGCACACAAGCACATAGTATTTCACCTTCCCTTGGCTACTGAGGTCCCAAGAGGTTGTTCTTGCTGTTCTTGACTGGATTTGAGCTCAAGGAAGCAACAAAATCATCATTTGTGAAGGTGGTCAACAAGGGTGAGAAACTACCCCTTTTTACCCCATTTTTGCACTCCATTTTTGCATAGTTTAGAACTGTTTTTGTGCTTAGTGTTTAATACAAAAAAGTTCTGTTTTTTAGTCCTCTTGATAGTTCATTAAGGGTGCTTTGTGCTTTGGGGAAGTTTGGCCACCCTTAGGCCTTGAAAGGCCCTTGTTTTAGGCCATTTTGTGTGAGATCCGGGATTTTGGTGTTTGGGTCTCTTTACCACTGAAATCTTGAGGGATTTTAGTGGTATAGATGATGCCTTGAAGTCCCAAGAAGGAGAGGGCCACCCCCTCTCCTTGATGTCCTTGAAAAGGGCAAGTTTTGCCTCTTGAGGGAGCATTGTGCTTGAGTGTGTGTTGAGCATGTATGGACTGTTATTCATGCTTAGGATATCATGATTTAACATTGCTATGTGTTGGTTTCCGTACTCCTTGCATGTTTTGCATAGATGCTTTGTAATGCCTCTTTGGTTCTTTAACATGCATTAGGTTGTGTGCCTTTATTCTAACATGATTTAGGCTTAGACTTGTGAAGGTTTTGTGCTTATTTTGCCATGTTTTAGCTCTGTCCATAGTCATTTGGGTCAATCTTAGCATGCTTAATATAGCCCCTTTGCATTGTAGCTTGTATGCTTCAAGTAGGTGCATGTGTAGTATGCATTGCTTTCATCATTTCAATGGTTTGGAACCATTTAAGATGTTATTTCAGTCCCTTGGACATGCTTGAATGTTTGTCTTGCATGCCTCTTTAATGCTTTGAAAGGTTGTGTTGCATGCTCCATGTTTTGGCCATTGTGTATGCCTTTGATTTTGAGCCACTTAGATGCCATCTAGGAAGCTCCCTTTGCATGGTCTAGGGCTGCCTTAGACCTGTTTTAAGCCTCCTTGGCCTTGTGAGGCTTGGTTGGCTTAGCCATGGTTTGGGTCCCCTTTGACTTGCCTTAAGTTCTTGGACCATTTGCATGCTAGTATGTTGCTTGTCTTGTTTAACATGATTCGGCATCATTTTATAGCATGATTTTAGAGCTCATGTTGCATGCTAATCGTCCATGTTATCTCCTTTCAAGTGTGCTTGAGAGTGGTTTGTTTAATGCCTAAGTTGTGTGCCTTAACATGTGTATGTGTGCATGTGTGCTTAGCTCTCATACTTAGCATTTTGGCTACTGATTTTAGGCCTAGTTAGAGTTGCCTAGATCATGTTTAAGTCCACCTTTTATTTGGTTTGCATGCTTGCCTTACATGTTTGCTTGTATGCTTACATAAGTGCCTTGCATTGTCCATGTTGCATGTTAGCTAACATGTTTAGGATTGCATTACATCAATGCGCATGCTTGGCCTCTTGAGATGAGCATGATGGAGGTTTGGCACCCTTTTATGTTTATTTGGTTTGCATGCATTTGAAATTAAAGTTGCATACTTGGTTCCTTGGGCCATCATGCATGGAAATGCGTGATTGGTGGTCCGAGAATCGAGGCACATCCTCCTTTGAGTCATTAACATGATAAGGAATGTGTTTGATGCATAAATTGCTTGAATTGCATTGCCATGCAAGTTGTGTTCTCTGCTGCTGTGAGTTGCAGGTTCTGCAGGAATTTATTGCCGACCGGCAGTGTTAAGTGCCGACCGGCAGTCAATTGGCACCCGATGGATGAATTTTGTGCCGATGGCCACATGCAGCAGCCGGTGGATATTCTGTCCAGCCGGTGGTGATCTCCAATGTCCAGAGAGGCATCCCTTAGGCTTTGGCAGTCTTCAGAAGGGTAGAACAGGGAAAACAGAGGCAAGCTAGGCATGGCAGTGTGATTCCGAGCAAGTCCCGAGCATGCGTTGCACCCGGCTCTCATCTCGAGGCAGTTTACTGCTTTAATTAGATTAATTAATTCATTTGATTAATTTAATGGGTCTGTAATATTTTAATTAGCTTGTGTAGTTAATTATCTGTATTATTCTTTTGGTCCCTCCGAGTGAGGGCATATTTGTAATAAGCGTGTGTGAGTGTGTGTATGTCTTCCAACCCCCACTTCTTTCTCCCTTTTATTTACCTGCTCTGATGGTTAGTATTAGGGCACGTTTATTTTAGCATACCTTATGCTATGCATGCGTGCATCTATGCATTTGTTGACATGCATCGGGCTCGGTACATCATACAAACTGCATTGTATTTTCAATTTCCAAATTGAATACGTGCATCAACTGATTGCACCTTACATGCCATTTTAGGGTTAGCCGAGCCTACTCTAAATCACATCCTTGCTTGTGATGCATTAGTCATTCTAACATGAACTAGGTCATGCATGTTTGCTAATTGGTTTATTGTTTTGGCACGGAGTACGATGTAAGTCTTTATGCTTTAGCATCTCGCATGCGTGTGAATGTTGCCATGACAGTATGCTTACCATGCGGCTAAGTGCTTACATGAGATAAACTGTTTGAATGCCTGTGGGTGGAGGTTGGATTGCTTGAGTTGGAAAACTCATTGAAATCCGTATTTTAGCCTACTTGCGAGTAGCAAATTCCAAAGTGTTTTCGAAACAAACGGATATGCAATGCTTATTTCCAAATTAGGCAATCTAGTCTATACTTGTTTGCTGTGCGCATAACATAGTAATTCTCGGTTAATAATTGGAATAAGAATACATAACGTTTTCAAAATCAGATATCACGGTTAGTAGAGGCCGGTCTTCGGACCGGGCGAAAGGGGGTGCTCATAGCTGACCTTCCCCGATCGTACCCAAGCTCCCGAGCCAAGATACTTTGGTTATGACGGACACGTGGCCTTCGGCACCGAGTCAGGGTTTCCTAAATTTCCCCATTTTAAAATATTTAGGTGGCGACTCTGTAATCTGGCAAAGCAGTCCATGTTTGGCACTTCTTTTCAAAAATCAGTTTTTCTTCAAAACGATTTGCCAGAGTTGGACTCTTTGGTTCAAGATTAAGAACCGTGACATTTGAGTCCTTTGAACTGTAGTGACCCAATATCGAACCAGAACGGGGGGAAGTCGCACCCTCCCCGGGATGCGTTCGGGGACGTCTACACCATACCTCCGAAGAAATCGCCGGGTAGATCTCCTAAGTTCGCGAAAATATCCCCGGAAGAAAACTCTGCCCGACCTGAAGCGGATGGTGAGGAAGGCTAGTTGAGTCCGGCAGCCTCGAACGCCGAACGCACGGCCTCGTCAACCTCTTCGCCCTCCTCAGTGAATTCTCTGGCCGGGTCAGCAACTACCTCTATCACCGGCTCTGCGTCTTGCCCCGAATCAGAAGCTTCGAGACCAATCTGCCTAAGGTTCCTGTAGCTAGGGAAGATAAGAGCCGAGAGGTGCTGATCACCGAATGGAATTGGGATGTTGTCCGCAGCCGAGAATGTGGTATAAGTGGGTTCGTACCAGAGTAAAATGTGGGCGGCTCTCCCTTGTTTTTGCACGTTTGGGCGACCGAAGTAGTCGAGTGCAGTCTTAATGTCCCTAAGGACCGCGTCATCAACTCAAGTCAGAATCTTCTTCAATTTGTTACCTGCAAAAGATAAGGAGAGCTTAAGGAAAGAGAGCCGATTAAAAGACAGATCGACAAACATAAGATACTACATGGTAACCTGGATCACCCTTATGTCTGGGAATGGGGTCTAGGCGATCTTCGCCTTCAGCGAACTCCCAATTACCTCGGACATTGACCATTACATTGTCAACCCTCTTACCAGAACTGGCAAGCATAGTCACCAAATGATGGTCAGTATCCTTGGCCCTGAGGAAGTACCGCCCCAGCCGACCAGAGGATTTGGCTAAAGCATAGCAGTGCCGAATGGCCGGAATGCCGAGATTGATCCTAAGGCGTCGATTCAACTCTATAACCCCCATAATGATTCGAAAGAAATTACATTGGGTTGAGAAGGAATCAGACTCCAATAGCGAAGAACGGCCCTAAGCAATGGATGTAAGGGGAAACGAACTCCGCCCTCCGCAATGGACAGGAGGGGGAATACGATCGTATTCTGATCCTCTCTCTCCATATCTAGAGTGTTGTCTGTTACGAGAGACAAATGGACGTCATCGGGAATGGAAAAATGTCGCCGGAATCCGGAAATGTGACTCTCAGAAAGGAGGTCTTTCAAGTGTTTAGCCATTCCAACGGGGACCCAAGGACTCACCGAAAGTAAAAACGATAAACAGAGAATAGGATTACAAAGAAAAGGGAAGAAGACTTAAGAAGAGCAGATGAGGCAAAGGCAGACAGACAAAAGTTGCAGAAAATATGAGTGAGAGGAAAGATGTGCACTGGCGGTCCAAACATATCAGATGATCGACGAAATGTGCACCCAAAAGGACTGAAGTTTCAAATCGCAATAAATGCGAGAGACACATGAATGGCGCGGGAAAGTGTAATAATAAACGAAAAGGTGTGCGCCTTCTGACATCCTCTGACGTCTTGGGAAACACAAAGCCGCCTGATCTATGCTAAGCTTTTCGAATTCTAGACCAAACACGCCGATTAACTACCGTCAATAGGGAGTTCGGGGGGCAATTGTGGGAGCCGAATAAATGGCTAAATCGGAAGGGGCATATTTTAGTAGATTGACATTAACCGACTGCATCCTGCAGACATTAACCGGCTGCATCCTGCAAGACTAGGATGAGTCGAATACAATACGTAAGCCGATTAAGAAAGGATCTTTGAGGCCGAATAGAAGAACGGGTAATGATTGAAAAGTAGGCCCAGGCCCCGAGGCCTCAGAAGGAACAGATATAAATAAAGCAGCAGCGTTCTTGGAAGGGTATGTAAGAATCACTTCACTAAACTTAGTAAACAAGCTTTCTTGAGTATAAGAACTGACTTGCCCATCGGAGTGCTAACCCCGGCACCCCCGACCGGAGTGTTTGTCTTTGCAGGTGACTAGTTGAGGATCAAGAGCGTCTCCCAGGATCGGAAGAGTATTTCCAGAACCATTTCCCCACATCAATGAAGTAATAAATGGCAATGCCATTAGAATGATGAACCAAACCTTATGCATGCAAGACAAATGGAAGAAAAAGGGGATGACCGTACACTCATTTCTGGCCTGCCAGCCACTAGTTAGCCTCAAGCCTCTGAGTGGTCAAGCTTGAAAAAATGTTATTTTGGTCCAAAAGTGGTGCAAGGTTTGTAGACTTCTGAGACTCAAAACTAAGGCTTCCTGCTAAGAAAATCGAGCATTTGTCCAACGTATAAATTCATCATTGGGTGAGCAATCGAAGGCGCCCAAGTCTTAAGGGCAGTCAAAAATAGAGTGTCTATAGGTGGTGTTGGGTTTTCGATTGCCAAAGAAATTTTTATGAAATAATTGGATTGATGAGACAAATGGACTAATTATTTTGGAAATGGAAAGAAAATGATGGATTGTGGGGTTAAGTCTTGCACAAGTTGTGTCGCGGTATTCAAGTCGGCTTAGGTTTAGAACACGATCCTTTATGTCAGTCATGTAGTGGCCTTGCAAAACACAAATGAGAATGCTTGTGGCAAATATGAGAATTCCTGTGGCAGACCGAAACAGAAATGAGAATTCATGTGGCCGATGGATTATGACTATCTTGTATTCCAAGATAATGCGGTCTGAGTACATAGCCCTAGGAGTGGGGCATCTGGAATGGTGAGCAGGAAAGGGTACCAGTTTGCCTTAAGCCAAGCTTGGGTTGTTGGATAGGAATGACATTCCATGGGGAGTTGCTTAGAACTAACTTGATTGACTGTTATTCTTGAGAACTGAAATTTATTATAAGCTCTGCTTGATTATTGCTCCCGGTGTATGATATGATTACGCCATTATTGTAATTGTGTATTGGTTTAGAAAAAATGGGGGGGAGGGCATATGATATAATCATGCCATTATTGTAATCATACCCTATATTTCTTTGTTATTATATTCCTTGATGTTTTCTATTTTTGGGGTGTCACAGTACTAATGGGACTTGATGGTGCATCTGGATCATGTTTAGAAGTTGTGCTAAATACAGTTGCATGCTCCATACTTACACTGACTATCTACTATCCCTTTGTCTCTTATTGCTTGTGGCACGAGGCTTTGTGAATCTCTACTATCTTATTCGAAAAATGATATACATTGTAGAAGTTGGGAAATGAGATAAAACAATTAGAGTACAAAATTAAGTATAGAGAGAGAGAGAGAGAGACAGAGAGAGAGAGATTGAAGGACTACCGTTCATTTGGTGTTTGACTTAGAATTACAATCTATACAGTTGAAACCATAAAAATGTTTATGGTGGGAGATATTGGCGGAAAACCATAATCATCCCAACAATGTTACAAACATACCCATTTAATACCCAAAAATAGTACTCATAGAGAGAGTGAGTGTGTGAATCCCACATACATGTGTGGATAAAAATTGGTGTGTTTGTCTATATTGCAATCCTTCTTGTGATGAGAACAAATAAGAACACTACAATATGCTGGCACCATTTCAATTATTTTGCGGCTTTCTTTAAGTTCTTTTTTTTTTTTCTTTTCAAACTTTTCCTAGCCGGGAATTGTCACGACTCAATTTGATGATCAATTTTCCATATCAACAACTTGAAAGACAAAAGTTTCGACTCCTTGTGCAACACTTTCCATTATCACACTTCGAGCCCTTTTTACAAATATGCACATTTTTTTTTTTTTTTAAACGACAAAAAGAAGACTTTATTGAAGAAAACATACGAAGTATGAAAAATTACATCAATAAAGAGGAGCTTGGAGCTAGTTCAAAGCTCCAACCTCCTAATTGGTGAGAAACCAACAAAAAAAGAGCTAAAGTAAAGAAACCCAGTCCACAACAAAACAGAGCAAACTAAGCAACAGCAAAAGCTACCACTGCAATCACTCCAATCCTACCATTGCAATCACTTCAAAGCTACAAGCACACTGCAGCAGTCCTCAAATTGCCATCACTGCAATCACTCCAATCCTATAAAACTCTGTAGTTGCAAGAAACCCACGCAAGAAAACAGCAAGTAAGACAGATTACCCAGAAAAAATGATTGAAGAGCCAGCACACTTCCTCCCATCAGTAGCAGACAAAATCTCAGACAAAAGCTCAGCAGCAGAAAAACCAGAAGTCAAATAGATAGTAGAGAAACCAAAAGACATCCAGCTTCTAGCAGACCAACACAATATAACAGCAACAAATAGCACAAGCTCACTACTGAGCATAGCAACAGATACCACAACTAAGCAGAAACACCATGACAATTCACACCCTTCCGCAAATACATTTCCTAATACCTGAGATGTTATCAAGGAAGTCATTAATGGAGAATGAAAGATCCTTGGTAGAGGCCTTTAGCCAAATTACAAGCCTTATGATTATGAGCTCCTGCAACTCCTGCATCTTTAGTTGTGAATTTGAAAGAGATACTCATTTCCGAGCTTCCATAAGGACCAAAGGGTGACCAATGGTATTGCACACCAAATTCTCTGTTCATATTTCCTGCAGCAGTGTCATTCCCACCATTGCAGCAATCTCTCTACAGAACCAGGAACCACCCACAGAGCCCCCCACCACCGCAGCAGCACAGACCAGACTCTCCACACCAAAAGGCAATGGAGAAACACATGTTCAATTGTTTCCTGCTGTGCTTTGCAAAAAATACATAGAATAGATACAGACCTATCCAGCACATCAATCTGTTGCAAGAGCACAGATGTTTTAACCTTATGTTTCTAAGCAAGCCAACCAAAGAACTACACTTTGGGAGGAAGATATTTGAGCCAAACCAAACTACAGGAACTAACAATGCCACCAAAAGCAAGATTATAATGGTTGTAAAGAACAGATACAAGGGACTGCCCAGATTTTGCAGCTAACCATGTAGCACTGTAGACACCCCATTTTTGACCGTCCTCAAGACTTGGACGTCACCGTTGGAACACTCGGTGATTATCCATACTTGTGTTCGTTTGGCGTTCCCGGAGTTCTCGGCTCGCGCGCCTTGCCTCAGGACCTCCGAACTCGACCGTTTTGTGTCTGGTTTTGCACCAAACACTTGTGTTTTGCCTTGGAAGGGCAGGGGATGCTTTGTGAGGCATTCCCACACACCACCGGCTGTGGCTAGAGGCCACCGGCTAGCTGGTGTTGCTATCGGCACTTTATTGTGCCGACCGGCACTCTTTTGTGCCGACCGGCACTAAATTTTGTCTAAATGACATTTTCTGCCGGCCGGGCACTGTTCAGCTGCTTTATGAGATATTTTCTCACAGCTGTTCAGCCTTTTGCTCCCCTCCATACACGTGTATGGAGGGATGAGCTTGCTTGGTGGCTAAGCTTGTAAGCTTTTTGCCTATAAGAGAGAAGGCTCCTCCCTTTGCTCAAGGGTTACAAAATCCAAGAGCTTTAGACATTGTTAGAGAGTTAGAGCTCTGGTTTTTTTTTAGGGTTAGAATAGATATACTTACTATCTCTCTCTTTCTCTTTGTAATCTACGTGTTTTGTGCCTTACTATTGCACTAAAACACCTAGTGTTCCACCTTTCTCTTGGTTCTGAGGTTCCAAAGGTTGGTTCTTGCTGTTTTTGGTTGATTTGAAGCTCAAAGAGGCCATCACTCCATCTTTGTTGAAGAAGGCTACAAGGGTGAGATACTAATTCCCTTTTTCCCCATTTTTGCACCTTGTTTTTACCTAGTTTAAAACAGTTTTTGTGCTTAGTGATTAACACATAAAATCTCTGTTTTTAAGCCCTCTTTATTGTTCATTAAGAGTGTTTAGTGGTTTGGGTGAGTTTGACCACCCTTAGGCCTTGAAAAGGGCACTTTTTGTGCTATTTTGTGAGAGATCCGAGATTTTGGTGATAGGATCTCTTCACCACTGAAATCTTGAGGGATTTCAGTGGTGAAGAGCATGCCTTGAAGTCTCAAGAAGGAGAGGGTCACCCCCTCTCCTTGATGTCCTTGAAAAGGGCAAATTTTGCTTCCTTAAGAAGCACCATGTTTGAGTGTGTGTTGAGCATGCCTTGGTTGTCTTTCATGCTTATATTGCCATGATATAACATGTTTTCAAGTTGGTTTTGGTCTCTTATGCATGCTTAGCATAGTTGCCTTGTAATGCCTCTTATTGCCTTAATATGCCTAGGTCGCGTGCCTTCATTTCTAGCATGTTTTAGGCCTAGATCCATGAAGCTTGTATGCTCATTTTGCCATGATCTAGCTCTGTCCATAGCCATTTGGGTCGATCTCATCATGCATTACATAGCTCCTTTGCATTTGGCTTGTTGGCCTTGAGAGTATGTGAGTGTAGCATGACTTGCTTGCTTCATTTTCAATGATTTGAAACCACCTAGCATGCTATTTCAGACCTTATGATGTGCTTGTATGCTTGCCTTAGTGGTCTTGTTAATGCTTTGGGAGCATGTGTTGTATGCCCTTTGTTTTAACCATTGTGCATGCCTTCATGTTCAAACCTCTTAGATGCCATCTAAGTAGCTCTTCGGCCTTGCTTTAACATGCTAAGAACCTGTTTTTGGTTGTTTGATGCATGCCATATGTGTTCGTGCTAAGTGCGGTTTAATGCCCTATTGACTTGCTTTAAGCCTAGGCCATTTGCATGCTTTGTTTGGCATGCTTCATTGCATGATTTGGCATCATGTTTGACATGGATTTCAGAGCTTTTCATGCATGCTATTAGCCCATGTTTGTGCCTCTTAAGTGTGCATGAGAGTTGCTTTTGTACGCCTTGGGTTTGGACCTTAACAATTGCATGTGTGTGAGTTTGTTTAGTCTCCATTCCTAGGCACTTTGGCCACTGATTTTGGGCCCATTTGAGATGCCTAATTCATATCTAAGTCCATCATTTCATTGGTTTGCATGCTTGTCTTGTATGCTTGCTTGAATGCCTTGCATAAGTACCATGCCATGATCATATCGCATATTAGATGACATGTCTAGGATTGCATCACATTGGCATGCATGTTAAGCCTCTTGAAGTGAGTTTGATAGAGGTTTAGCACACTTGTTTGTTTATGTGGTTTGCATGCATTTGAAATCAAAGTTGCATTCTCGGTTCTTTGGGCCATCATGCATGGAAATGCGTGATTGGTGGTCCGAGAACCGAGGCACATTTTCCTTCGAGTCCAAAACATGATAAGGAGTGTGTTTGGTGCATAAATACCTTGAATTACATTGCCATGCAAGTTGTTGTCCTCTGCTGCTGTGAGTTGCAGGTTTTACAGGAATTTTGTGCCGACCGGCACTGTTTAGTGCCGACCGGCAGTCAATTGGCAGCCGATAAGGGAATTCAGTGCCGATGGCCTCATCCTGCAGCCGGTGGCCATTCTGTGCAGTCGGTGGTGATCCCCAGTGCCCAAGGAGGCACTCCTGGGACTTTGGGAATTTTCTGAGAAGGATAGCAGGGAAAACAGAGGCACACTTGCATGACAGTGCGATTCCGAGCCAATTCCGAGCGCGTGCTGCATTTGGCCCTCATCCCGAGGCGATTTACCGTTTAATTAGATTAATTATTTTATTTAATTAATTTAATTGGTTTGTAATATTCAATTAGCTTGCGTGGTTAATTATTTATTCAATTCTGTATTTATTCGGTCCCTCCGAGGGAGGGCAAAACTGTAATAAGTGTGTGTGAGTGGGTGTATGTCTTCCAATCCCCACTTCTTTCTATCCCTTTTATTTACCTGCTTATGATGGTAGATTAGGGCACATTTAAATTAGCATACCTTATGCTACGCATGCGTGCATTCATGCATTTGTTTACATGCATCGGGCTCGGTACATCATACAAACTGCATTGCAATTTTCAATTCCAAATTGAATACATGCTACTCGCGCATTTCACATGTCATGTTTAGGGTTAGCCGAGCCTACTCTAGATTGCATCTATGCTTGTGTTGCATTAGCCACCTAACATGAACTAGGTCATGCATGTTTGCTAACCGGGTTTCTGTTTTTGGCACGGAGTACGATGTAAGTATTTATGCTTTAGCATATCGCATGCGTGTGAATGTTAACATGACAGTATGATTACCATGCGGCTAATTGCTTACATATGATAAACTGTTTGAATGCCTGTGGGTGGAGGTTAGATTGCCTGAGTTGGAACAACTCGTTGAAATCCGAATTTTAGCCTACTTGTGAGTAGCACAAAAACTAACACGTTTTTCGAGATAAAACGGATATGCAATGTTTATTTCCAAGTTAGGCGATCTAGTCTATACTTTTGTGTTGTGCGCATCACATAGTAATTCTAGGTTAATAACCGGAATAAGAACGCATAAAGTTTTCAAAAACGGATATCACGGTTAGTAGAGGCCGGTCTTCGGACCGGGCGAAAGGGGGTGCTCATAGCTGACCTTCCCCGATCGTACCCAAGCTCCCGAGCCAAGCCACTTTGGTGATGACGGACATGTGGCCTTCGGCACCGAGTCAGGGTTTCCTAAATTCCCCATTTTAAAATATTTAGGTGGCGACTCTGTAATCTGGCAAAGCAGTCCATGTTTGGCACTACTTTTCAAAAAATCTGTTTTCTCAAACGATTTGCCGGATTTGGACTCTTTGGTTCAGATTTAGAACCGCAACAAAAGGGAGTCCGCTCCATGTTTGGCACTACTTTTCATCTTTTTCATCTTTTTCCCATTCAAAAAGGGACCTCCTAAAGGTGAACAACCAATTATTAGAGAAGACATCCACAAAGTCTTTAAGTGATCCCTCCTTATCATTAGATAATTGAAATAGCCTTGGAAACTCTTCTTTAAGGCATAAAGCTCCACACCATTGATCATGCCAAAACCTGATTCTATAACCATTCCCTAATTTTAGTTGTAAATTACTAACATAGAGCAGCAAAAGAGATTGTTGCTATTCAACAGTCGTTATAATGCCACCCCAAATTTTAGAGAAAGTAGTACTAAAGCTAAGATTAGGTAGCCATGCCCCACCTTGAAATTGTATTTGCTGCAAATTAGCCTCTTCCATAATGAATCATGATCAGCAGCAAACCTCCACCACCACTTGAGGAGTAAACACACATTCACATCCCTAATTCTTCTAATGCCCAGCCCACCTTGTTTTAAGCTTTTTGTGACCTCTGACCATTTCATAAGATGAATTTTCCTCCTTAGATCTAAGCCACCCCATAAGAATGCATCTTGTATTGTATCTAACTCCTTAGCTATTCATTCAGGCAACCTGAACAGCGACAAATAAAACACAGGTAGACTTGACAGCACTACTTTCACTCCCTGCAAAAAAGAGAAGCCTCCTTTTCCAACCAACAAGCCTCAATTTGAACTTGTCAATAACTGGCTTCCAAAACCTTTTTCTCCTTGGATTGGCACCCAATGGCAAACCTAGGTACTTAAGCGGTAAACTTTGACTCATACAAGTTAACAGGGAAGCAAACTCATTAAGAACAGAGTCAGGGATACCTATCCCACAAACCACACTTTTGTGGTAGTTGATATTGAGTCTTGATGCTACTTCAAAACACCTAAGGATCCTTTTTAAACTCAGAACTTTTGATAGCTCAGCTTCACAGAATAGAAGAGAATCATCTGCAAATTGAAGATGGGAGATTTGTACTTGATTGTTCCCAATAATTACTCCTTTTAGCAAACTCATCCCCCTAGCTCTCTGAAGAAGAATATTTAGTGCTTCTACAACTAAGTTAAAAAGAAAAGGGGATAATGGATCACCTTGCCTATGACCTTTTTGGGGGCTAAACTCCTTTTTGTGGTCAGATGCAATTCTAGGAAGGCCCCACAATTTGAACTTATATCTCTCCAGCCATTCAGGGCTTAGAAGGAACCTATCAATTTGACTCCATTTATTCCCATCAAAAGCATTACACCAGGTGCATCTTCTGCCTAGCATTTGTAAGTCCACCACCTCACATCTATCTATGAACTCATTGAATTCTTCCATGCCGTATCCCTTATTGATATACCTACTCTTTCCCCTGCGTTTCTGATCTCATTGAAATCACCTCCAAGACACCAGGGTTTGGGAAATAAATCCTTCAGATTTAACAGAGACTCCCAGAGTTTCCTTCTCCTAATGACATCATTGGGAGCATAAATATTGACAATTACACAATCGAATGAGTTGTAGAGCTTACCTGATAGTAGAATAAAATTTCTGTTGCTGCAACACTCTGAGAGTTGAAAGACCTCAGGGTCCTAGAAACATAGTAGACCACCTGCCATCCCTTTAGCATCCACAGCCATGGACTCCAACCTATCCTTGGGCCAAAGACTTTTCACCTCCAAATTGGTAATGCTTGATTTTTTTGTTTCTTGAAACAAAGCCATGTCAATTTTCCTTTGTAGCAAAAGATTCTTGATCTTTTTTCTCTTTACATCTCTTTCTACCTCTCTGATGTTCCAACTTAGTGTCTTCATACGAACATATATGTCACTGATCTCTCCCATTTAGAGCTGATTATTCCACAATACCCTTCCCTTTTTCCCAACCTCTCCTCGTCCTTCTGCTCCATGTGCACTAATTTTCTGATTACCTCAGTTTCCTATCCCATGTATTCAAGCCCCAAACTTTTCCCTATCTGCAATGTTGCCTAGGCCTCTTGAAGAATATCATTTCCAGGAAAGGGTTGCTTAGTTTTTGGATTGTGATTTGATAAAAGGAACAGCTGTGGATCTTGACCTCGAGCCTTTAATGGTTCCTTTGCTTATGTATGCTCTCTCTATCCAAATCTTCTAGCAAACCCAGTGAACTTACCAGCTAGCTATGGCTCGCCTTTTTCGTGCCCCATTTCGGAAGCTCGAAAAGAAACCCTACAGTTCGGACTCACGTGCTTTTGAATCTAATCTCACAAGTGCAATGTGAAATTGATAATCACCAAAGAGTCCAAATCCGGCAAATCATTTTGAAAAATTGATTTTAGGATCAAAAATGCCAAAATTGGACTGCTTTGTCAGATACAGAGTCGCCACCTAAATATTTTATTTTGGAGAAATTTAGGAAACCCATGACTCATGCCAAAGGCCACGTGTTTGTCATCACCAAAGTTGCCTCGGCTCAGGAACTTAGGTACGAGAGGGGAAGGTCATGAATTGAGCACCCCCACTCGCCTGATCAAAGATCGGCCTCTACTAATCACGATATGATATTTTATAAACATTATGTGCTCTTGTTCCTGTTATTAGGCTAGCATTACTATGTGATGCGCACGATCAAGTATAGACTAGTTTGCTCAATTTGGAACAATTCAACTCATGTTTGTTTGCCAAAATGGTTTGAATTTGCCACCTCAAGTGGGCTTAAGGTTTGCAAATTTGCTACCAAATATACTGGGCTTAAAACATGATTTGCCACTCAACAAAATGGGCTTAAAAAGCACATTTGTTGAATCGTTCCAATTCAAACAACAAGTCTTCATTCACAGGCATTCAAGCAGTTTAGCATTTAAGCACATAGCCTTATAGCAAGCATGCTAAACATGGCAACATTCACATTCATGCGAGTATGCTAAAGCGTAAAAACTTACCTAGTACTCCAAGCTAGAAAAATATAGGTTAGAAAACTATGTATGATTCCTAACTATACAAGATGCCTAATGCAACACATGTGATATGCAACTAATAAGCTCGGCTACTAATATGGCATATGAAGCAATTTAAACAACATGTGGTTAAACACATATTTCAAAGAAGTATTGAAATGGCAATGCAGTTTGAATGATGCGCCGAGCCTCGGTGCATGCAATACAAATGAATAGATGCAAGCATAAGGTATGTTAATTTGAAACATGATTCTTCTAATCTAGCCATTAAAAGTGGGTAAATAAAAGGGAAAAATGCATGGGGTTGAAAAAACATACACAAACGCACACACACTTATTACAACATTACGCCCTCGCGAAAGAGGGTCTGAATAAATAAAAGCTAACCAACTAGCTACACTAATTAACCTAACTAATTATTACAAAACTCAAATTAATTAATCAACTATACTAGCTAACTAATTATAAAACGAAATTGAAGAACTAGTTAAACTAACTAATTATTTACAACACTCAATTAACTACAACTAATTAATTACAACATATATTTGATCTATTGCTAATTAAACTAATTAGCTGATCTCGGGAAGCGAGAGAGGCCCACGCATGCTCGGTTCCACCTAAAAAGCCACTGCCTTGCTACTGAATGCCTCTGTTTGCACATTAAACACCATCAATTCTGTCCACTTCCAGAACACCTCTGCTCCACCTTACCAACACACTGTGCAAATTTCACTGATAGCTGACAAAGGGTTAGTTGGCTACCACTGGTGGCCGGTCAGCTACTGGTGGTGGCTGTCGGCCACTGATAACCTAGACTTTCTTGCCGCAACAAAGAGCAAACAGAGCAAAATATTGTATTTCTCAAGGGTGGTTTGCACACTTTGCCTCTATTTTTTATGGGGAAATCAGAGGAGGGACAAAATTTGGTTCATAAACCATCAATCAAGCAATTTCATTGCTTGATGGCTTGTGAAACCAATTATGCAAGTTTAATAAATGCAAAATGAGACCAAAATGACCATCACCCTATCATGCATGATCAAAGGCAATGGAGACCTAAGAAAATGGCACATTTTATCACTTTTGAGTATAAAATGCCTCATTTTCCTTGTGTTCAAATTAACGTCCGATTTGAACACATGCAATGCAACACAAAGAGATGTTTATCTTGTCACTTTTACTTGCCAATTTTGTTCACACATTTTAGTTACCAAATCATTATTTAATCAATTTATCCATTGGTGAGTGTCTTCTAAGATGAAAGAAGTGTCAGCCAAGAGATAGTTTAAGGCATGAGAGAAGCTTCATGCCGTTGATAATGAACCCTCAAAGGAGGATTAAACCATTAAGCATGAGCCTCAATCTCAAGCTTAAACAACCCTGAGGTTGAAACAACCCTCAAAGCAAATGAAAAAGTGAAGAAATTATAAGTGCTGAAATTAGGCGAGAAAAAAAGAGCACTAAAACATGCAATCAACTCAAACCAATGGTGGTTAAAGCCTTAAAACACCAAGCTATTGAAAGGACTTACACTACAACTATGCAATACAAGACTCAAAAGTACCAAACAGACAAAGTAGTGGCAAAACAGCTCAAAACAAAGTTCAAAACATGCTGGACTTGAGCCACAAAAAACTAAAACATTAAGCTAATACATGGGGCTAACTAGGCATGCAAACAAGACACAAGGATGGAGGGCTAACCCCTCCAATTTTGGACTTCAAAATGAGTTTTTTGCCACTGAAAAATCTCTGAAATTCAGTGGTTAAAAGGCTCAAAAAAGTTGGTTTGAAAGTGGTGAACAAAGGTACAAAAGCTTTACAAGCAAAGAAGCAAGAATGGTGAACCACCTTTTAATTGAAAATGGCCTCAAACCACCACCTTTAGGCCACAAAAACAAAGTTTTTAACAGTTCAAAACCAACCCCAAAATAGTTGAAAAAGATGGCAAAGCAAGCGTGCAAAATAAGTATAAAAGGAGAGTGTTGTAGCTCTTGAAGGGAAGTCATAAATGAGGCAATACACCAAGCCAGGACCACCTTCTAGAGCTCAAAGAGGGTCTCAAGCTACCTCAACCCAAAGATAAGAAACTTTGGTTAAGGGTTGATAGACAAAAGTGGAGTATATAAAAGCAACTATGCACAAAATTGCTAGAGAGAGAGAGAGAAATGTAGAGAGAGAGAGAGAGATAGAATTTTGTTCCAAAATTGTTAACCCTCAAAAATGGGGGAGGAACCTCGCTGTATATAGAAAAAAAAGCCTTGAGCTTAGAAACATCCTACCATACACGTGTAAGGAGATATAGCTCAATGTACTAACAGCTGGCACAGCTATCAACAAATATTTAGAAAAAGACACTTGTGGCCGTCGACCACCACTGATGGCCGACCAGCCACACCAATGGTCAACAACCATGAGCCATGGCCGACTGCCTATGGTGGTGGCCGACAGGTCACCAAAAGTTCCAGACTCAAAACACCAAGCTTTTGGTCAAAAACAAAGACAAGCTTTAAAGGTTCAAAGACAGGGCGTTCCACCGAGGACTTCGAATACTCAAAGCAAACAAATGCAATCGAAATCATCGAGTGCACAAGCGATGACATCTAAGTCTTACGGTTGGTCAAAAATTGGGTATCTACACTAGCAGAGGTTGTTTAACTCCTACATATATGATTTCTTTCCTCTTGCCTCTCTTTAAACGGCTACTAATAGAGCCAGAAATTGATGGGATGATAGTGTCACTACCCACCCCTGATGACCCACACACTGGCCTTGTAGATGGAAAATGAAGTGCACCACTAGAGGGCCCAATGGGCAGCAGATCCGAATTGTAACGACCCTAAAACGCACATAAGGAATTATCTTTATTTACCTATGAGTTAACGTGCTTTAATGTGATTATATCTTTTGAATTGAAACATTATCTGTTGAGTTACGACTTTAAAATTGAAATTGCCAACCTTTATGGGTTCAGAAATCAAAATTGAGTACTTACATATGTTAATGGGAATTTTTAGAGCTACTTGGGAAAATTAATTGGAAATTTAATTCGTCTGATTCGTTAATGCATGTTTGGTGGTTAACTTTATACTGCAAATTGAAGGCCTTAAAGGCTTCAGAAACTAGAACAGAGGACATATTTATGATTAGCATAATTTTTAGAGTCATCTGGGAAGTTTAATTGAAATTTGATTTTGTGCGATTCGTAAGGGCGTGTTTGGCCCTCCCTACTTGTGGAAAGCTTATATATATATATATGTCATATAAGTTGTTGAACTCATCAAGTGGAGTCCAAAAATATCTAAGGGAGGGGGAAGAGAACCGTGAGAAAGAGAAAAAGGGGACAAAGCTCCTCTAAGAGAGAGAGAGAGAGAGAGAGCTCACCATTCATGGGAGCTTGAAGATAAACTTGAAGAGGTTGAAGAGAGAGGAAGGAGATCAACCATGGAGGCTTGGGAAAATTGAAGAGAACTAAGAGAAAAACAAAGTTTGAGCTAAGGTATGACAATCTATCTTGAATCCTTATGTTTAAAGCATCAATTTCATGAAATCACGATGATATGGAAAGATTTGAGACCCATTTGAGTTAGGGTTCTATGTGTGTATTTAATGGAACTCAATTTAAGATGTGAGACTTTGGGTTCTATGATTTTGGTTATGATTGGAACTCAACCTTCTAAATACCATATGAATGAACCCTAGATTTTCCATAGAATAAGGTTATGTAAGGATCAAGTGTGTTGTGAGTTATGATTTGGGAACTTGCAAATTATGAAAGATAAAGCATTGATCTTGAACTTGAGGCAAAGATGATTTGTTTAAAATGGAATTACACTTGAATGATGATAGTCTATCGTGTTGTGGGACAATTTTACATGTTTTTGGGTGATTTGAGTTGGAAACCAAGCCTAGAAATGGAAAGAGCAAGAGTTAGAGTAAACAACATTTTCGGACAGCAAAACTGACCCAAAGCCGCACGTGCGGCGGGTCTTCCCGCATGTGCGGCAATCTATTTCCAAATTCTACTAAAAAAGCACGTGGTCCCGCACGTGCGGCCAAGTTTCCCGCACGTACGGGATAGCCTTGCTCAGCCAACTTCAAATAAGCATATCTTTTGCATCCGGACTCCATTTTGAGTGATTCTTAAGCCTAAATTCAAGCCCCGGAAGTCTAGTTTCCAATGGTGGTGGCCTCACTCTCAAATTCTTAGTACACAAATAGATATGCCCAAAATAGTGACGATTATTCACTTTCTGTCAACCGATTTTATACCATTTCTTTGTCTAAACCATTTTCCTATCGATTCCTCTTATTTTCTGAGGCATGGATTTGAACCTATTGAGGACTAATGAGTTTAGAACCGATATGACTAATTGATTAAAGAGCAAAGAAAGGGATTGGTTATATTCACATATTGTGCTATGTGCATTGTGTTTGTAGGTCAAGACGTGAACATCGTCCCACTGCTACCAGAAGCCCATCATTGTGAGTAATAGTAGTGTAACAATATGTTCTACTCACTTCTTGTGCTTATGATTTATATATCGTTGTTTAAGAATGACATATACTACTGATATTGTGCTTGATTGAATTAATGGACATGATTAAACAATGACATTGATATGGACCTAAGGTCGTTCTGTCCCTATTAATAGAAATGGGCCCGAGGCTATTATGATGTGAATTGTTTATGACTCATGGCCTAAGGCCGAGGGAGATGGAGACATGTCGATGTTCCATCTACCCTATAATGATATGAATTGTACATGACTAATGGCTCTACGCCAAGGGAGATGGAGACATGCCGATGTTCCATCTTCCCTATATTGCTCTGGACAGCTGTCGTTATGTTGGGCACAAGGCCGTTTTGTATCATACGTGAGCCTGAGGCCGTTCTGTATTACATATGGGCCTGAGGCCGTTCTGTATTACATGTGGGCCTGAGGCCGTTTTGAGATATGGTATGGATAAGACTATGGTTGGTTTATTATATGTATATTTATAGTCTCCAAGGCTAGGCTCATTCAATTAACCTCCTTATATTGTTATTATTCACTGAGCCTTACTCACTCTGTTTTTATGTATATTTATGTAGGTAGACCATCAGGAATGGTATGGAAATCCTCATGTTTGCCAAGCCGCCTGGGGTATGCCTCCGTGTTGAGGCCTTAATTTTGATTACTGGGAGTTATATAATTTATAGAGTCTTATATAAGTGTGTGTATGAGATCTATATAATTCTGGGATTATTGTAAATATGGAAACGTAATTAAAGAATTGCATTACTCTAAATTTTTCATGTATGCACAAGCTCAATGGGTAATTTATCTATGTTGATATTGCTTCCGCTTAAGGCCCCGTATTTGGATAAGTATTGTTTGAAATTTCTGTTTTGAGGCCTAAGTACAGGCTGGTCATGGACCAAATTTTTAGGGGCGGATTTGGGTCGTGACACGAATGGACCAAGTTAATGGGCTATAGCCCAGTTGGGTTATGGCTAAAAGCTACCTCTAGACAAATACCAGATCTATTTTTTAGAGGTGGACTTAGGCTCTTGATAAAACTGGAGTGAGGATTTGACCATCTACTATAGGGGCTATTGCACCTTTTTGAGCTTCATGATTACACCTTACTCTCTGCTGCAGACTTCCCACTAACTGAGCTTCAACCCCTTTTTGAGCTTCATAAGTGCACATCTGCCTTTGCTGCAGGCTTTTCTCTAGCAAAGAGGACTCAACCACACATGCACCCTCTTCATTTGAATTTCCCACACAATCTTTGGTCTCTTCTACTATTGATGCATGACTGCAATTGCCACCATTCCCATAGCCACATCAGATATTTTTGCCATTTCATCTACCCTGTCATCACCTTCTGTCACCAGATTGATTTCTACATGGAGTACCCCATTGATTTTGGAGCAAACATCTTGGGCTACCTCATTAGAAGTTGTTCCTTTGCAATTGGTACTAACATTATCTGTGATCTACTCCTCAAAGACTCTTATTGGATAAATTCTTCATTTACACTCCAGATTCAAGCTTATACTAATCGGATCCATGACATTGGTAACTATTTTGAAGCTTCCACAACGAAAGGATTTAGGTATGCAAACATCACCATCTAAAAGAACCATCTCTCCCCACAGTCTTCCTATCTTTCGAAATGTATCTGAGTTCCATAAATTAATGGGCACCCCATAGCAGTTGATCCAAACATACCTCTCCTGATGGAGATGCATAGCTGGTCTCCATTCAGTGATATACTCATACCAGTCATGGAACCACTCCTTGAGCAGAGTCCTTTAGCTTCACATATCTTCCTTGGAATTAAATGCAATGATAACATCTCGCCCTCCTCTTACTCTTACCAACACATTCTGCACTCCTCTTTTTGTGAGTTCATTCTTCATATTCAGGACAGAGTAATCTAATTTGAGTCTCATTATCAGACTCTCATACAACCACCCATTTCCTAGCTCATCCACTTTGATAGTTATCGATGGTGGACATCTGGGCTCAGCTCTCTTAATGACCTCTGCAAACAACCGACCGTCGGTGCGTTAATGCCAAACCTATTTGGTTTCCATAGCACGTGCATTTCTAACTTCAACTTGTCTTGTTAGTGATGGTTTCTACCTCTGTCTATCTTCTATTCCTTTTTCATACTTTGCTATTTTGACCGACAAAGATTTGTCATCGACCCACAAACCATTGGCCATCTGTTCAACTACATTCGCTGCAATAGAACAGTCGTATCGCACGAACCCGAATCTTGTATTGGTTGATTTCCTTCATTTTTGTGGTATGTACACATCCTTAACCACTCCAAACTTGATGAACAAATCATACAAGTTTCTAGGTGAAAAGGATTCTGGCAAGTTATCCACAAATAATGTAATCAATGCTACCCTTTGGCCATCAGTCCACGAGTTAGGATGCACTTGCCTACCTCTATGCTTGATCAGTGGGATCCAGCCGCCCCGTCCACCATTGTTGTCCACGATAATCCCATACAAATACGCACATTTAATCGCAATTGCTACAAAATTGTCAGATCTATTATTACTATCAACCCGAGTGTGAAATGTTCACACAATGTAAACAAAACACATTATTCTATTAGTCAATTTTATACTTTTTGTGGGACATTCCATTGATTCATCCAATGGGAAAATGTCACACTATGTGAACAAATTCACACTCCTATTCACCCTCATGTCCTAAGAAACATCTTGAGCTCAATTATTATAACCTCATCCTTATCAATTACTCCGTCAACGTTTAGATTAACAACACCAATAGAACTGAAGATATAACAACTTTATTAGAAACTTCAAGGGATAGTGGAAGCGTAAAATATAAAATGTGTAATATTATGTGTAAAAATATAAAACACCTTGTAAGGACTGCGAAA
The DNA here is from genome assembly GCA_036172215.1 of Camellia granthamiana. Taxonomy (NCBI): domain Eukaryota; kingdom Viridiplantae; phylum Streptophyta; class Magnoliopsida; order Ericales; family Theaceae; genus Camellia; species Camellia granthamiana. The sequence goes on along the minus strand of CM069905.1, from coordinate 78,772,995 downwards.
AATGGCCATGAAAATTGTCACCAAAGCATCTGTTTCAATGAGGCACACCTCACATTTTGAATTAAAAAAATAACAATCAAGGCTTCGTTACACTTTTCGAGGCTCACTCTTTTGTTGTCTCTAGTTTTTCTCAAAAATATATGGGGATGTACGAATTATCTAGTTGTGAGTTCAATCTTTCAAGAATACCAAAATTGAGTGATTATTTGAATAAAAAAGAATTATTTATGCAAATTAAAATTGGCAACTGCCACCTCAATGTTGGATTTTAACTCAATTCGTTGAAAGACTTACTTAGTCAACTTATACTTGGTTTCAGGCTTCCTAAAAGTTTGTTTTGTGTGTGTTTTGGATTGGAATGCAAAGAAATCAAATTTAAATTGGATTAGCTTTAGAAATGACCTTTTGACTATAAATATGTGAAGACTCTTACTCTTTTTGGGTTTTGTTGGTAGGCATTTAGGTCTTTGTATGCCCATTTAGGGTTTTGTTGGTATGCCTTTGGATCTGTGTTACATTTGGTCACTTTTTTTTTTTTTTTTTATTACAAAAGAAATCTTTATTGATGAGAACATACAAAGTATGAAAAGTACATCAATAAAAAGGAGCTTGGAGCTAGCTCAAGCTCCAAGCTCCAGTTGGTAAGAAACCAACGTTACATTTGGTCACTTAATGCACCTTCTTGGTGGATCTTTGCTTGGTGTTTCCTCGTGACACTTGTCTGTTAGGGTCTCTTGTTAGTTTGTGATTATCTCTCTCTCTTGAATTTTCATAACTTAAATGGTTCTCTTACTCCATATTCAACACTCTCTATTATTTTGGTGTGGTTAAATTTTTTTAGGACTCACCGCACAACAATCAACTTACATAAAAGGGCATGAGAAAATTTATTTAAAATATTTTTTTCACTCTTACACTCCAAAACTTCTAATTCTAGTTGAAGTTGTAGCCTCAGCACAATGTACTGTTTCTTGCAAATATGGTCATCATGTTTGAGTCCGGATCCCCTCCGTGTAATTCCTCCTTGCAATCCTCCTTGCAACGGCTGAGATTAGCTGTTGCAACATCCAACAGCTAAGATTAGCTGCTAAAGAAATTGAAATCAACCGTTGGATGTTGCAACCGCTGATCTCAGCCGTTGCAGGGAGGATTGCAAGGAGTTGCAAAGAGGGGATCTCAACTCATCATGTTTGGCCAAACGATGTCCAGAAAAATTCTATATTGTTTAAAAACATTAATTTTGTTACAAGCACAAAAACGAAACGCTGAAATAAATATAGAATGTAAATGAATGAATACGATTTTTATTATATTTATTAAGTGATATATGTTTCTGTCTTCCGAAACTTATTGTATCAAATTTCACTAAAATCTCATGTCCCATAGTTTTATGGCTGGCAATGCACGCATGCACTTGCTCAAGATCCAAATGGTACACTAGCCTATGCGTGTATGTATATACAGCAACTTCAAGGGCTCCTCAGTTTAGTTTTCCTGTTGTCGAGTTGAATTTGGGAGCAAAACAAATGCAAATATCCCACTTATTGTAGCTGAAATGGCACCCATGACAAAGCCAGGCAAGTTACCACCTCCGAATGCAGCATCCAACGGCCCAATAATCAAAGCTACGATCATCTGTTGCAACAATATTACATAACCAAAATGATGTTAAAAAAATAAATAAATAATTATTATTTGAGTACTCATTCAAAGTACTCATGCATGCACACACATAGAATTTGTAGCAGAATATCACCTGTGGAATACAAATCGAAATATTCAAAAGTCCCAAAGAAAGTCCTATGAAATTCAAAGATTAAGATTGTTTTAGGTGCATATTGTGTTAGGTGGATAAAAGGCTTAAATATTGCCCAATATTAGTTCAAAGTGGGTATAAAACTTACCTTGACCAGCTCCAGATGCGTTGGAAAATATTGAAGCTAGAGCAAATGGAATGCTAAAAGTAACCTGCACATAAGCGAGAAACACTAAATTTGATTCTTATAAAAAGAAAAAAAAAATGACATGCACTTTCAAGTTTTATTACGTAATTTTTATTCAAAATTATATGATAGATAATTTTGAAGTCGATCCCAATGCATGACGGATATTTTGGTTTGAAGCAAAAGAATAAAAAAGTCATTATTAACAAAAAAGTTATAGACGTTTAAATGGATATGTTTAAATGTTCAATTTATAAGTCTAAATGGTTTTGCTAAAATTTTAAAAACTCATATTGTTTGCATCATTTATTGAAATAATAAGTTTAGGAATATAGAAACAAAACACAATACAAGAGACACATATATATTGATTGACATAATTTTTGAGATTTGACCCCCAACAAATTTTTTAAAATCCTGTCCATCCATTTATTCCATCTGTCAGATTTTTAGAATTCTGAAAATAAAATCTAGATATGCATGATGCATGGTATAAAGCACTTGAGAAGAAACTAACTGCTTGTGGGATACCCAATACTGCAAAAATAGCTAATGCAAAGTTTTTGACATCAGAAGGAGGGGGCTTAGGGATGCTACCCCTAGCATTCTTAGCCATCTTAGTGACTACCAGTGTTAACAACAGGCAAGTTGCTAGTAAAAAGTTTCCAAGACCCCATACTCGTTTTACATCACCAAGGCAACGCGCCATAGGCTCGATGACCAGTGACATGAATCCTAGAGTCACTGCATACAACATTAGTCCTAATGATCCTATACTCACGCCTTTATCATACAACTTAGCTTCGATAGCTGTTCCATCAGCTTTTCCTCCATATATTTCTCTCCCCATCCAATCAGTATCATACAAGGTGAATGGAAACCAGCCAATCCAGTTCAAGCTTGTTACTGCGAGTAGAAGAATCATTGGTTTTGATATGTTTTTCAATGCTGACCCAAGCTGACTGAAAAATAATTTTGATTCCTCTCCTTCTAATTCCTTTCCATTCTTGTTTGCCTCTATTGACGAGAGTGGTGTCTCTTTCACTAAGGAGCAAGCCAATGTGGTTAGGATTGTTAATAAGAGAACGGAGAAAATGAAACAAGTCTTAAGGTTGGCACAATAAGGTTCGCAGGCTTTAGTCTTTGTGAATGGAAAAATGTGATATAGTTGAGGATATGATCCGGCAGCATAACCCAAGACATTCCCAACAGCCATGAAAAATGAAAAGAATGCATTTGCAGCGCTCATTTTGGAATGGTTATTCCCTGAGAGATCCGCTAAAAAAGCTCGACATGGACCTTGTAATGTATTGTTTGCAACATCTAATATCCAAAATCCTATCACGAATAAAACAACTGCTCTAGGTTTGGTTCTTTCTATTAGAGAGTCACCTAATATGTTGCCCATGTCAGCCGCAAAGCCAATGAGAATGACGGCAAAGGCGACGAGGACAGCACCTGAGACTATGTATGGACGGCGGCGACCATACTTGGAGGTGCAATGATCGCTGTAGTAGCCGACTATAGGTTGGATAAGCAAGCCAGATAGGGGGCCGCAAAGCCAGATGAAGCTTGACCATTGATGGGGGACACCTAAAACCTGTACATATGGTGTTAAAAGGGAAAGTTGTAAAGCCCAACCAAATTGTACTCCGGCAGCAATGGAGGAAACAAGAATTAATTTACTAATGGGACTTGACGGTGCATCTGGATCCTGTTCAGAAGTTGTGCTGAATACAGCTGCATGCTCCATACTTACATGGATTATCTACTATCCCTTTATCTCTTATTACTTGTGGTCCGAAGCCTTGTGAATCTTTATTATCTTATTTCAAAAAAAAGATAGATTGTAGAAGTTGGTAGATGAGATGAAACCATTAGAGGACAACATTCAACATATATATAATGTACGTGGTGGGAAAGAGAGAGAGAGAGAGAGAGGATGTGCGAGAGAGATGGACTACCATTCCCTTGGGAGAATTGATTGGTTGGTGCCACATCGCTTAGTTGGGTGTTGTCTAGTCCTTGGACGGCGCTCGATTCTTGCGCATGTTGGGGGATTAGAAACATTATCCAAACAATAGAAACGATAAGAATGTTTTTGGTGGTAGGTAGAAATACAAAGAAGAGGGAGAGATTGGTGGAAAACCACAATGAGCGTATGAAGACCACATACACGTGTGTGTAAAAATTGATATGTTACTATCTTTATATATGATCCTTCCCATAACGACAATAGATAAGAACACAATAATTATAATTTTTGGGTTTTCTTTAGAAATAGTATTTTCTAAGCTTTTCCTAGTTGGGAATTGTCACACCCCGATTTTTTTTGAAAAGATAGTTAGGTTGAAACTAATTAATCTAAGTATGATTTATTGACAAAAAAAAAATCTACTTCTATCACTTAATTATTTTCAAAATCTATTTACTTAGCCATTTTGCGTAGTTTGTTGAATTCCTAGTTGTCTAAAGGGGATTATTTTATTAAGGTCTCAAATGTGGTTCCATTTTTCTTTATTCACATTGTTTTGTGTCAAAATTCCGAACAAGGTGATTTTTTATTTTAAAAATATAGTTTGCATTGGATAACATGCCTAATTTTATTTATGTTTAAATATAATTCCTTCATTTAGGAAAATGACTTCTTTCATCTCATTTAAAGATATGAAATTCTCTCTTGCATGACACACCTTCACTAGTTGTACAATGGCCACAAGTAGATGGCATGGATGATGAAGTATAGAAATAAATACATAAATGAAGTGCAACTCAAATAAATACATATTCTGTTTTTTTTTTTTTTTTGGTTTTTGGTTGCTCTTGATTGGCTCCTCACCAATCGTGAGTTAAGTGCTTACAGATGATTGTACCTCCCTTGCGGTGCCAACCTAGTTGGGATTGTGGAGAGTAGCTATGATATTTGATGCACTGCCCTGATTTGTTGATGTAAATTTGTATGTACTTTGCTTTTATCATCAATAAATCTCTCTTTTTGCTGATTAAAAAAAAAAAAAACAAACAAACAAACAAATTTACTTAAAGCTAATTAAACAAAATACAATCTTAAGAAAGGTGGAAGCCCAAATTAATCCAAAGTCTACTAATTACGATAAACAAAATAGTAAATAATGGCAACATCACGCAAATCAACGGTGATGTCAGTCATCCGTACCTAAAATGGTAGGAGCGAGCAACAAACTATAACCCACCAAATTATGAACACAGTAATGCTATGGAACTCTAAAACAAGAGCACTAAAACAGCTTTAATTTGTCCTTTTCTTCATTTTTTTTTGTCTTTACTTCACTGTTTTTTTTTTTTTTTTTTTTTTAAGTGGGTGACAGCTCATTAGAGCTGTCCTTCCCCAGCTCTAATTAGAGCTCCAGGGCATTTTCCTTATGAACAACTAAATGTATATAATAATATTTGATTTATTAGGTAGTCTTGCTAGTAATTTTAATACTTATATTTATTAAAATTGAGCTAGTGACCATTGATTCAGTCTTTTTTCAAGTACACTCAATGGTTTAGTTTTCAAATCATTGGTTTGTACACAGAGATAACGTATTTTGTAAATAGGATGAATGAAAATCTTATTAATGTCATAATGAGACTAAAGTTTGAAAAAGCCAACAAGATGAATCATAATTGTTGAGGATACTAACTCTGCAGATACTAACACTATAAGAATTAACACTTTTGCCGATCAAAAAATTGATCGCTAAAAGCTCTTTTTTGGTCAGTAAAAGTTATCCGCGACCAATTTTTTTGGTCGCTAGTTTGGTCGCCAATTGAGGGTCGGCAAAAATAATTCGCGACCAAAATTTTGGTTGGTCAGGAAAAGTTGGATTTGCCGACTAATTTTTTGGTCGCTAAATATATCATTACCGCGACTAATTCAATTAGTCACTAAAACACTTTGGTCGCGAAAAGTGATATTTTCCCGACCAAATATGTTTGTCGCCAAAAGCAAAAAATCGGCGACCAACTGTTTTCGTCACCAAAAGTTGAGAAATCGCCAACTAATAATTTAGTCGCCAAAAGGTAAGGAATTGCCGACCAATGATTTTAGTCGCAAAAGTGTAGAATTTGGCGACCAATTATTTAGTCGCCAAAAGACATTAAACAATCAACGACAAATTAGTTAGTCGCCAAATCTCGTTTTTTTTTTTTTTTTTTTTTGAACAATCAATTTTTGTTTATAAACATTCAATCTAATATTGAACAAACTTCATTCAACCCAACCCAAATATAACATTAAAATTCATCATATTTTCCTGCTCAATCCCGAACTTTACAATCATTTCATTCAAAACATTAATTGAGACAAGTTTTAAACATCCATCCATTGAAAACCAATAAGTAATTGAACAAAAATTAAAAGGAAAATCAATGAAGGAATCCAAAAAAAATCCTAAAACAGGAAGGAATATATATGGTTTTGAAGCATCAGCCTTGTGCTTGATCGTTCTTTTCACCAAGCATCAGCCTTGTGCTTGATCAAGCAAAGAGACATTTTCCCATACTCCCCATGTCCATTGCAAGTACCAGTTGCGAACGCTGTCCAATATCTTCCAATGCTCTGACCATTAATCCATACTTAACCTTTTCCCATACTCCCCATGTCCAAAGCCAGAGGCTCGTCTCCGTCAGGTGCATTGAAATAAGCCTGCAGTGTTGGAAGACAGATTAAACTCGTAATGTCAATGAATCATTTCCCTGTACATACTTAAATTGAGTCTTTCTGAAATTTATTTTAAATTTTATATTCTTTATATACCTTATGCCATGTTAATAGAAACAAATAAAATAGTTTTAAATAAACTAATTAGTATCAAAGGAACAATAAAATAGAAACAAATACAATCCCAAGTTTATAGTTTTTATTCTTCCCACCTCCAACATCTTATAAATCTTGCATGCAAGCATGGACGCACACATGGCATAGATAACTAATACAATTTTAATTTAGTTTATTATGCAATCATTTGATGAATAAAATATAATGAAAATGCATAATCGATCAATTAATTAAGACATGCATACGTACCCATGAAGCAAAGGTGTTGGCATCATGTTCCTCGTAGCCAAGTGATCCAGGCATCCTTTTGTCACAAGTCAATGTCCTGAAAACAATAATACATAAATGGAACAATTTACAAGCTAGGGAATCCTTTTATTTGCATCAATAATACTCTTTCTTTTTGCTGATCAAAAAAAGAGAGAAGATATTGATAACATATGTTGGATTAAAGAATTAGTTATAATGAGTGAGGTTTTAGGACTATAAATAATCAGCTCTCATAAATTTTACAAATTACTGACATATGTTATCTTTGATGATCTATAATTTGTCAAATTCGAACTGTCAGTTAACTCTGTTACCCCGCATCAGCATAAATCCCAATCTTGAGCCCTTTGCTGTGGACATAATCTGCTAGAGTCTTCATACCAGATGGAAAATTTATAGCATTTGGTACCAAGTTTCCCTGCATATATATATATATATATAAGACAAATGCGGCCCAACATTGATACACGTATTATAGATGTATGTATTTCAATCTTCTTCTAGTATATATTAGTGCATCTATATATATGTATGTATGTATGTGTGTGTGTGAGAGAGAAATTAATTTAATCAAACCATCAAAAACTTTTGATACGTATATATATTTGAGATGCTTGATCAGAGTGAATTGTTGAGCATACACTTATGCTTGCTAGAGGCCATAGTTTTAGTTCCAACACCATCTAAACCACCAAGTCCTTTTGTTTTTAAAATTTTCTTATTTCTACTTACAATGAGACCCACCACCAACAGTGAGTATGGGGATGAAAAGTTAATCATTTCTCATATAAGTATTTTTAATTAATTATTAAATACTCAGGATGTTATATAAGTATTTGTTCTTGCTATTTAATCATACATATATAGATATATATAATATAAATGTACAAATCATAATGGATGCAAAAGACTTTATATAGATTATTGATTTGTACCTTAGAGTCTCTGTTCAGTTCAGCCCAACAGTCGTCTGTTTAATTAAAATTCAAACGCACAAATTAACAAAAGACGTTAATACTTGTTGGATTATATAAATTAATTTTACTTTCTTTCAAAATTCAGAAGAAAAAAAAAACCCCAAAAAAACTTGCCTAAATTAATGTACTCATATCCCAAGGCTGCTACCCCAGTAGAAACCATTGCATCCGCTGTGAAAGAAGAAAAATCATAGAGTTTGATAACAATTCCTCAATATATAGAGGTATATATTGGAAGTCCAAAAAAATGAAAAATAAAACTAAAAACAGTGAGACCGAATTCATATATATATATATATATATGTATCATTGTATATATTTTACTAGTCTGGAGAATTAGTTGGTCGCTGAGCTTGCATGGGAAGTGGTTATAACTGTTCCATCTGCAGTGCGTACCATAATATTCATTATTGCCACACAAGTATGAATGAATGATTCTGAATATATAATCTCATGTTTAAATTTAGATGCATATATAGAGTTGAGTATATTGGACTTCATCTTTATACTGCAATATACTTTGTTTGCTCTCTTAAATTCCCAGCCTAAGGTGTTTAAAAATTTATTTGAGGGGTCGCAAATGACAATCCCAACAGGCTAATTAATGTGTACAAATTTTGTTTAGGAAGTGACAAATGGCACAACATATGTTATTTTTTTGAGAAAGAACCATTCAAGGTAGGTAGGATCATGATTCTCTGTAGTAGATGGCTCTCCAATAGTTTTGCTGTGTAATCCAACAATTTATGTTTAAAGTTTAAATAAAATTAAATCATTTTAGAGTGTAGTATTAAGGTCATTTTATTGAGCAATTCTTCCATGCAAGAAGACTAAGGACACATAACCACACCCATAGAACTAACTAACTAAAATATTCTGATTATACAAATCAGATGGTGGGACCTATTATAAAAATATTATAGTTTCACTCAGATTATTTCATGTATATAGGTTTTATGCAGTTGATTCCATGGTCCATTATAAGTTCATAGACTTTTAGTTCTTCCATGCAAGGAGGAGATGCTCAAGGCAGTGCCTTCCTCCATTTTGATTGATTTTGAATGTGGAGTCTATCAATTTGTGTAGGGGCTGTATCGGAGACAAGAGAGGTGCTGATGATTAATAATTGGTGTAACCTCACGTGATATCTTCTTGACATTTAAGTTTTTTTTTTTTCATTTTCTTCTAATTTTAACTAACTGTTGCATTATATACTTGGTTGACGTGTTTTATTATGATAAAAAAGCACAATAATATTGTTGTAGAAAAATCATAGCTGAGAAATAGACTCAACTAAGGATAGAAAACATCAACAATCATTTGCAAATTACTAATATTAAATACGACTGTGTCAATTCCAAAAGGGCGTCAAACTTGCAATATATAGCCTTACGATTCATCACATGACAAAACCTTTACTACTAGAAGTAATGGTATACAAATTAAAACCAGCTGAATTGTTTCTCCAATTATATTATTCGATGAAGTCCTGTTTTAAATTCTAAAATTTTATCTTTGTGTGTCACATCTATTAGTATTTTTTTTTAAATTATTAATTTATATGGCATTAGCTTGTTATAAGTGGACAACCATGAAAGGTAATTCCACCGGGGAGGTGGGGGGTTGGGGTTAGCAAATAGTTGGGTATTGGTTGGTCCAAAAAAGTCTAGGTGAGTGTGTGTGACGTAATTAAGGACTCAGCATCCTCTCTAAGCTGAAAATTTATTTTTTTTGTTCCATATGGTAGAGTAACCTAAGAAACAATATTAAGATCGGTCGAGGCCATATTTAGGGTCATTTTTCCCTTCTCTAATCCATTTTAATTGTATTTGCCAAATAAACCACTATATTTCTGTAAAAAAAAATTTGCTAAAATAACTAAGGGGGCAGATGAAAGTGTTTTCATTTTTGAATTGGTACAGATATCCATCATTTCAGCACATATCAGTTTGAAAGGGCGGCATGTGACTAGATACACTTCTAAAATGAAATTATTTGGCAATGTACCTGAAAGTTGTCCATTTATGAACACATGCAAAGCATGCCCTGTTGACTGCACTATGAGAGTAGGCAGTTCACCAGCACGCAAGAATGATTCAGATGAACCGATATCAACATCATTGCATAGAATCTGCAACCAATAGAATAGCACTTAAATTCAAGCAAAGAGACGGGTATAAAAAAAGCAGAACACAGGGATAGAAATTCTTTATGGAATGAAAGATCATTTGTTCTGTTAGAGGTAATAAAAAGTGATAAGGCACTATGCTGACAATAGAAAGCAAATTAAACACGTCCATATCATCAAATCTTGAACTCCTATAACAACCAAATAGGTAATGAGTTAATGACTTCTATTAAAGGAAAGTGAGAAATCCTGGAAAAGCAACATACAGCTCTTGGACATGCAAGTAACCATCAGCCATGACTAAATCAAAGCATAAAACTCCTCTCCATTTGGATGTACATGGATCCCCTTTATTCCAATTATTCAGATGGTTTATAGGATCAACTAAATTGCTCTTGATCACTATTAATGCAGAGACTGCAAAGAGAACAAATCATCAGCTAATTCTCATCATAAACTAATTTACAAATAGAAGGTCCAAATATCTTCACAGCAAGCATGAAATGGGAAGTAGATGGTATCAGTCCCATTCCTTGTTAAATGCACAAATAATGTGAGACACACACACTCATCAAAATATAATTAATTTTAAAACCTATTATCCCTAATATAACACACAAACATGTATACACAACATGTAATTGCTTCAGTTATCAATATGTTTTAAAGGAAAAAATATAGAATGATTCTCAGTTCTATTTTGGCACTAGAAGTGAAAAAATAATAAATTAGATGCAATGACCTTATCGCATGTATTGAAATCAAAAGAAGTGGATGAAGAAGTCAAGGCTTGTAATCTGCATCAGTGCATGCTTGCGAATTAACTTATGTAGCTGGTTCAAATCATGGGAAACAATAGTTATCTGGAAAATTCTTGTGTGACCGCAAAGTCCATAACCCGTTATCAGAGAGGGATACACACCATATCCCATTTAACCAAGTGAAAAGTTCCTCTAAAGTTTCTCTAACCTATTCACCACCGAGACAGGAATGGTCAAGAGAGGGACAAAATAAGAAGGAAAACTACATAAAGTACTCTTAATCAGAGTTAGCCTTCGTCCCTTTGAAGAAATGAACCCAAATGGAATCAATCCACCATGTGTCTGGCACAACCCACTAAACCCTTCACTCTCAGCAATAGTTAATCAAGAAATGGACCAAATCCCTCTCTCCGTACTAAAATTCACCGCATTATATATATATATATAGAGAGAGAGAGAGACAGAGAGAGACCGAGGGCAAAGGCTAGAGAGGGAGAGAGCGAGAAACAGAGAGAAACAGACAGACAGACCGAGAGTAAGAGAGAACCTGTGGAGATGCGGCGGCGGCGGCGACAGTGGTGGCGGTGGCGGTGGCGCTAGCAATGGCGTACGACGCTGGTCAACGATGAGGTGAGATTGGGTGAGGATTCCCCAGAAATGAGAAGTCCATTAGACAGAGGGCGATGGCGATGGCGATGGCGATGGCGATGGCGATGGCGATGGCGATGTGCGACAGACGTTCGCAATGGTGGTAAGGGACTTCGGTGAGCTGGAGAAAGTGGGCACCGATTGAGAGAGAGAACACAGAAAGAGGGAGAGGGCGGATCAACATACTACACAGAGAGCGAGTTGGAGATAAAGAGGAGATCAGGGCCTTTTTTAAATTTTTTTTATGTTTTCCAGGTACAAAACGACGTCGTTTTTTGATTGCCGACCAATTTTTTTTTGTCGCCAAAAAATTTCATTTCCCCCCTCCATGTTTGAAATTTCCCTCCCAAACTTTTGGCGACCAAAACACCATATTAGTCGCAAAAAAGGTACCTTCGCCAACAAAATTTTTTAGTCGCCAAATCTCAATCAACGGCGACTAAAATATTAGTCGCTAAAAGTACAAATTTGGCGACTAATTTTTTTTTGTCGCCAAAATGTAACCTGCCGCGACCAAATTTGTAGTTGGTTGCCAAAAGCATACCAATTTCTGCGACTTACTCATTTTTGGTCGCCAAAATGTGACCTTCTGTGACCAACTCATATTTGGTCGCCAAAAATATTGATCATTCGCAACTAATTAATATTTGGTCTCCAAATGTCATTTTTTTGCGACCAAAATTGTTTTGGTCGGCAAAAGTGGTCGGAAAATGTGTAAATTCTTGTAGTGTAACTCTGCAGTACTACCTACTCAGCTCAGCTCAGACCCTAAACCTACTCAGTTCAGTCGTCTATCTCTCCCTCAGCTCAATCAGTTCAAGAAGAGTTCTATCAGTTCAAGTTTACCATGCAGCTCTACTGTTTTACTAACTACACTAATGGTGGTTAAAGAGTCTGTTAGAAGATCTGTTACTAGTTGTTAACACACGTGTAAATCAGTTAGATTAGTTAGCTAAGTTATTAGATACATATCAGTTGTATATGATAAGTTGTATAAATAAGTGATCTTGCATCACTGATATTTCAAGAAATGAGATACTGATATTTTTTACAATAATCAATGCTTTTGGTTTTTTGAGACCGAAACCAAGCCATCTCTTAAATACATCGGATCAAACCATTTGGTTTGGACAAGATGGGATCAGTTTATGAATTGACCATTTTTTTTTAACAAATCATTGGTAAATATGGTATGCTATCCACCCTCATTTGCTAGTCCTTCTATTTGAGTCCTACTATTCCTATGTTAATATATCCTCTTAAAAATGCTAGAGGTTCCAAAAAATTATCAAAAATTTGACCAAATATCTCAAATGAGTATGGGTCCCTCACTCATATGGAATCCTGCGGGACCGTATCCATATGAGACATTTAGTCAAATATTTGGTAGAATTTTTGGTATATCTAACATAACTCTTATCCTCTTCCTCATCGATTGTTTCGTCAATGTTTTGTTCAACAATACCAATAGAATTGATGATAGTCCAACAATGCATTATGAAAGCTTTAGTTTGCTTAAACTCACAATAGTACAATGTTGAAGTAGCTAGGTTGTTTGTGAAGTGTAAAATATCAAATGTTTAGTGTGTAAAAATATATGGAGATGTATGACCATAGGAATCATATAAAGCTCCTTTGATATCAACTTATCAAGTTGTAAGTTCAGTCTCACAAAAATATCAAAATTGAATAATTAATTGAATAAAAAATAATTATTTATGCAAATTAATATTGGCAATTGTCACATCAATTTACATGATAAGAGTATCAGAAAATTTATTAACAATATTTTTTTTCTTTAAAAATGAATAAACACTATACATGAATGAACAAAATTTTATAATATATATTAGTTGGGCCACATTTGAAAAATCTCATCCATCCATATACATTCTATTCTATGCCTTTTTCAGTGATAAGGTTTTATGTTCCTCAATTTATTCTATGCAAGAAGCTTTAAGAGCTCATTACTTATTTTGTAGACGAGTTGAATTTGGGAGAATAGTAAATGCACATATCCCACTTATTGTTGTTGAAATGACTCCCATGACAAACCCAAGCACGTTACCTCCTCCAAATGTGGCATCCAATGGTCCATTAATCAAAGCTACGATCATCTGTTTCAACAATATATATATATTTTTTTAGCAGTAAAGAAGACTAAAATTTTATTAAAACAAAAAAAAAATTACACAATGCTTGGAAAGGAGTTGCATTATTTTCAAAACTAAGTATCCCAACTAGGTTGACACCCAAAACAAGACTAATCATGTGCATTTCCAAAGCCCTAGAGATAGTTAGAAAGATTCCAACTCAAGCCCTCAAAACACCGAAAACATTACAACATTACAATCTCCCTCCCATACAAAATCTAATTTGCACCAAATTATACATAAAATCAATGATGGAGAAATGGAAATCCTTGGAGGTGGATTTCAGCTAGATTGCAAGCCTAACAATGATAGCTTCCTATAACTCCTCCATCTTTGGTTGGATATCTTCAAAAAGGCATTCATTTATGTGCTTCCAGATGGACCAAAGAGCCACCAAAGGAATGGCATTCCAAATTCTCCTCTTAGCTTTCGTGAGACTGTTCCCTACCCACCACTGCAGGAGCCCTTCAACTGTTCCAGGCACCACCCATTGAACTCCCCACCATTGTAGAAGACCTGCTTACACTCTCTAAACCATAGGATATAAGATAAGCACATGCTCTGTTGATTCTTGGGCATCTTTGCAGAACTAACATACAATAGCAGCACTATCATCCAACACTCCAATTCTTTGCAAGAATACTAAGGTTTTTACCTTGTGTTTCCATGCAAGCCACCCAAAAAATTCAACTTTAGGGGGAAGGTACTTGATCCACACCAATCTGCTAGAGCCCTTACATTCACCACACTCTAAATCATTGTGATTATAAAGAGTTGAGACAAAAGATTGCCCAATTTTGGTTGCTAAGCAAACTGCCTTATCCTCATCATTCTGGTTCAAAACAGGGGCTACTCGGATAGATTGATTAAGTGTGATAAGCTCTTGCTGTTCCCATTGGAATAAGGCCCTCTTAAAACTAAACACCTAGTTTTCAAAGTTACCTCTTTTAACAGCATATGCCTTGAGTGGAACATCCTTATCATTAGACAACCTAAAAAGTCTAGGAAATAACTCTTTGGAACTAACACCTCCAATCTAGAAGTCATGCCAGAAGCTCACTCTATAGGCATTTCCCACTCTAATTTGGAGATTAGTGACATAAAATTGCAGTAGGCCGGCCCTTTGATTTGCTGCTACCAAAATATCTCCCCAAATCTTGTAAAATATGTTGCCTATTTGTAGATTTGGTAGCCATTTGCCACCATCAACTTTGTATTTGCTACAAATAACCTTTTTCCACAGAGCTGATTTGTCATTGGCAAACCTCCACCACCACTTCATTAATAAGCAAACATTCATGTCTCTGATTCTTCTAACACCCAGCTGCCCTTACTTGATACTTTTTGTTACCTCTTCCCATTTCACTAGATGAATTTTCCTTTTTAACTCAGAGCCACCCCATAAGAATAAGGCTTGTAATTTATCAATTTCTTTTGCTATCCTCTCTGCCATCTTGAACAGTGAGAGGTAATACACTGGCAGGCTAGATAACACTGCTTTAATCAGAGTTAACCTGCCTGCAAAGGAAATGAATCTCCTCTTCCAACCAGTAAGCCTAAGTTTAATCTTCTCAATGACTGGTTTCCAAATCAACTTCCTACTAGGACTAGCACTCAATGGCAACCCAATGTATTTCAATGGAACTTTCTGAGTTTTGCAATTTCACATGGTGGCAAACTCATTGAGCACAGATTCAGAGTTACCAAACCCACAGACCACACTTTTATGATAATTGATCTTAAGCCCTAATGCTACTTCAAAACACCTTAAGATCCTTTTTAAGTTTAGCACTTCTAACCATTCAACATCACAAAACAATAATGAGTCATCTGCAAATTGTAGGTGAGAGACTACCACATCATTGTCACTAAAAACTACTCCTTTCAACAGCCCCAACTCCCTAGCTCTCACAAGTAATATATTTAAACCTTCTGCAACCAAGTTGAATAAGAAGGGAGATAAGGGGTCCCCTTGTTTGAGACCTTTTTGAAGACTAAACTCCTTAGTTGGTGAACCATTTACAAGAATTGAGATTCGAGCTGAAGAGAGACATTCTTTCATCCAAGAGATCCATTTTGAACCAAAGCCAAAGTTAGATAGCATTGAGAATAAGAATTCCCAATTGATGGAGTCATAAACCTTCTCAAAATCAATTTTGAATAACAGCCCTCTTTTCTTGGTTTTTTTTCCACCCATCCACAATTTCATTTGCAATCAATAGCCCATCAAGTATGTTTCTTCCTCCTAGGAATGCTGATTGTGCTTCACCAATTACCTCTGAAATAACTTTTTTTAGTCTACGTGCAAGAACCTTGGTGAGTATTTTATAAACTGACCCTACTAGACTAATAGGCCTATACTCATTCAAGTTAGCTGCAATGACTTTCTTAGGAATAAGGGTGATGAAAGAGCTGTTCAAACCACTTTCCAATCTGTCCCTATTATGGAAATCTTTCATAAAAAGCATCACATTCTCTTTGAGCACCTTCCAATTTTTCTAAAAAAAACATTAAATTGAAACCATCTGGTCCCGGAGCTTTGTTTCCATCACATTCTTTGACTACTTCCCAAATCTCAACTTCTGAAAATTCTGACTCTAGCATTTAAAATGAATCACTTTGTCTCACACTCTTGAACTTATGACCTAACACAGGTCTATTCCTCCACTCTTCTGAGAACCGCTTTCTATAGTGTAGCCACACCTCTTCCTTGACCTAGTTTGGCTCCTCAAGCACCACATCCCCAATTTCAATGGAGTTAAGGGTATTTCTATTTTGTCTACTAGTCGCCATGACATGACAAAAAATCTTATGTTCCTGTCTCCTTTCATATTCCAGTCCAACGTTGACTTTTGAAGCCATGTCCATTCCATCATCCTACTTAATCTCCACATTTCATTCTTTGCCTCTCTTTGTTGTTTGACTTCAGCATCCACCAGTGGTCTAACTTCTGCCCTCAGATCTAAGGTATTCAGCTATTCTTCTATTGTTTTTAGTTGTGTTGCAACATTTCCATATACCTCTCTATTCCATTGTTTTAATGCCATCTTTAGAGCATGCAGTTTCCTTTGCAAAATGTACCCAGCAAACCCTTGAAACTATAATTCCCTCCAGGTGTTCTCCACAAAAGGTGTAAATTTTGAGTGCAAGAGCCAAGCATTCAAGAATTTGAAAGGTTTGGGACCCCAATCCTTCTCATCCTCCATGAGCACTATTGGGCAATAATCTGACCATCCATGGCAGTCCCTACAATTTGAATTTATATCTCTCAATCCACTCTGGACTAAGAAGAAATCTGTCAATTATGCTCCACTTATTTCCAGCAAGGGCATTACACCAAGTGAATTTTCTCCCTGCCATTTGTGTATCAGCCACCTCACATCTATCTATAAATTCATTAAACTCTTTCATGCCCCTATCCCTACTTGAGTTTCCTATTCTTTCCCCCAGATTTCTGATATCATTGAAATCACCACCAAGACACCATGGCTTTGGGAAGAGGGACTTGAAATTTAAAAGGGACTCCCATAATTTACCTCTCCTTATAATATCATTAGGAGCATAGATATTTAAAACAACACAGGCAAATGAATTCAAAATAGTACCTGAGAGCAAGATGAAGTTTCTATTACTACAACAAGCTAAGAGTTAAAAGACATCAAAATCCCAGATGCACAACAGTCCACCAGCCACACCCATTGCATCCACGACCATGAATTCCATCTTTTCTCTTGGCCACAAACTCCTAACAGCCAAGCTGGACATGCTTGACTTTTTTGTTTCTTGAATCAGGGCCATATCAATTTTCCTATCAAACAGCAGATTCTTAATCTTTCTCTTCTTTTTAGGTCTTCCAACCCCTCTAATATTCCAACTTAGTATCTTCATAACAATATTTTTGGCTCTGCATCCACCCAACATTGCTGATTGCATAGTTGCACCAATCCCCCTTCTATCCTCACCTTATCCTTCTCCTCTAATTGTACAAATTTATTAATAGTTTATACATCCTGCCCCTTACAGTCGAGCCCCAGACTTTTCCCCAGAATTAGTATTACTTGAGCCTCTTGTAGTTGACCTAATTCAGAAGAGGTTTGACTGCTAACTGCCATTGATCTTTGCACTGCTATTAATCTATCCACCAAGTTTTTCTGATATACCTTGCTTCTTCCTGCTCCCACTCCTTTCTGCCCTAATTTCTAGCCAGACCAGAGAGCCCATCTGCTACTAGTGGATTTTTAGTCCCACCTTTTCTAATCACTTTCCTAGTGCCTTTCTTAAGCTGGTTATTGATGGAACCACCACTAGAGACACCAATGGTATCACTAATCTTTGATTTAGAGCCCAGCCCAGTGTGTCCACCTCCTGTATTTGCCAGAGGTTGACTAAGTCCATTACCATTAAACTTGTACTGGACTAGCGTAATGGGCTGGGGCCTAGAATGGTCTTGGCCCAAATCAACCTCCAAACTAATTCCATGTCTTGCTTTTTGGGTTTCACTTAAGCTGCTAATAAAGCCTGGAGTGACTACCTGCTCATCAACTTTTTGAACCTCAGCAACTTTCCCTAAATCATGATTGCACAGCTGCTATTGCTACTGCTGCTGCTTACTTTCCACTGCCATCATTGTTTCACCCACGCCTGATCCTGCTTCATTTGATTTCCCCATGCACTCTTCAGTCTCTTTCACCACTGATGTTTGAAACCAACTGCCACCTACCTCTACCTCACATCCCTCCTTCAACCTAGGTGTTGAATCACCTTTTGCCTTCTCATTTTTTCCTACCACATCATCATCCACCCCAGAAGCCTTATCATCATCTTCTAGCTCCCTCTTACTGTTCTCAGCTGACTATAACACCCCATTAACATTGGAGCTAACATCCTCTCCTTCATCATCAGTATTGAATCCTTTGCAATTGATCAACACCTCCTTAATAATCTGCTCCTCACAGACTCTTATTGGGTAGACTTTTCCTTTGCATTCTAGATTCATACTGGTGTTTATCAGTTCCATAACAGTTGTGACTACTTTTACCTTTCCACAACGAAAAGATGTTGGTTCACAAACGTCTCGATCTAGTTGTATCACCTTCCCTCATAATTGACCAATCTTTCTGAATGTATCTGAATTCCATACATTCAGTGGTACACCATAGCAGCTAATCCATACATGTCTCTCCTGCTGAAGTTGCAATCTAGATTTCCATTATGTGATATATTCACACCAATCCTGGAACCAAAAATTAAGCATACTATTTGTACTTCTCAGAGCCTCACTAGAGCTGAATGATATGACTACATCATGCCCTCCTCTTTCTCCCACCATTACATTCTTCACTCCTTTTGCTTTGAGTTCTTTTTTTACCTCCATAGCAGAGTAGTTGGGTTTGAGCCTCATAATCATGCTCTCATACAACCAACCATTACCTATTTCTTCTACCCTGATTGTGGTAGTTGTTTGACCTCTTGGTTGGACTCCTTTTGTGACCTATACAAACGACCTTTCATCAACGCCTTGATTCCACCTTTTGGTTCCAGTTGTGTCTGATGGCTTTCTTGACTACATTTGTCTCCACTGCACTTGATTCAACTGCATCCTATTACCTTTTTCTTTTCCATAAACTGCACTTTGGACTGTCAAAGCTTTTTCATCTACCCATAATCCATTTGCCTTTTGTTCTGCTACACTAGCTGCAACAGGACAATCAAAATGTACAAACCCAAATCTTGTGTTTGTTGTTTTCCTTCTCTTTTGTGGAATGACAACATCCTTTACCATGCCAAACTTTAGAAACAAAGCATATATACTTCTTGGTTCCATTGAATCTGGTAAGTTAACCACAAACAGAGTGTACAGCCCTACGCATCTACCTTCCTTTGAGCACGCTTATTTTGCTTGTCTTCCTCTCTGTTTTACCACTGGAATCCATTAACCATCCATCCTTAATTGTGCATACAAGAAAAGGTAAGTCTTTCACAGACCATCTGTTTCAACACTATAATGTAACAAAATCATGTTCAACATTCAGATCAGTAATAGAAAGAACAACTCCTATTGAGTACCCATTCAAAGTACCTAGAAAATAAAAGGGCAAATTACACTTGGCATCCCTACACTTTACACATAATCTCATTTTGACCCCTGACCTTTAAAAAGTGAAAGTTAACCCCTCATACTGCCAATCAAGTTCCAATCTACCCCTTTTTGTTAATCCACCTTAATAAACTAGACAGAAATGAGATTCACATGACCACCTTAAATCACTTGGTTTCCATCCAAGTTCCCTGCACTTTGTAATGCTTGTGTATATATATATATCCATTTCTGACACACACACACACACAAAATAAATAAATAAAAAAGAGTTTGTGAAAAGAAGAACAAAGGAAATTGATAATTAGAATTAGAAGCGTTTGTGGTTCGGTTCAGTTCTGGTTTACTATTGGCCCGTCAACGGAACCAAACATTTCGGGTTAGAAGTTTTCATATCTGGTATCGACCGATCTTCTTTTTGAAATTCACCGAATCAAATTTGGCAATCGCGTCAGTTAGTGTTGGTCGAATGCAAAAAAAAAAACATAGCAATAAAGTGAAGAAAGACGTGAGAAAATTACATTATATAAAAAAAAAAGCATATCTAAAGCAAAAAACCACATACAAAAACACATCTAAAGCAAGAAAAATAATATAGATCATATTTGAAGCAAAAATTGAGAGATATAAATATACAATTACACATATAAAATAAGGGATTGAGTGATATACATATATAACGAGTTATAGATCTAAGAAAAGCACCCAAATCTGAAAAATAGTACACTCGTTTCTAACAATCTCTTCACAACCATGAAAGTTCAAACTCGTCATCCTCTGTAAATCATGAAATTCCATTTTCCAGCTTCATGGAAGTAGAAAAGCTACTGGTGATGGTAATGAGTGTTCGTCAGTGATAAGTTGAAGAAGGCATTTAGGAGATGGGAGATCAGTGAGGGGTGGTTGTATTGTAGCGGCATCACTGTTGTGAGGGATTGGAGAGCAATGCTAAAAGATGAAGAATAAAGAAACAAAAGACAGATGAAACAGTCTCTGAAAATATATTCACTCCGTTTTAAAATATTAGTCATTTATTTTATTTTTTATTATCTTAAAATATTATTTTTTTTAAAAAAAATAGAGGACAAAAATAATATAATTTTTTTATTTTATCATTCTTTTAAATTCATTAATACAAAAAATACAATCACATATGGACCTCACACCTTACCACATCACTAGAGCTCTCTTTAGAATTCCAAAATTAGAGCTATCAATCTTTATTCTTTTAAAAATTAATTTTTCAAAATATAATAATTGTATTATCAAAAAAAGTTAATTTTTTAAAAAAAGACTATTATTTTGGAAGTGAGAGGGTAATGGATTATGTAGGAAGTAAGGCTGTGCAGCGGATCCTCCGTCCTGCCAAATCCGTCAACCCGACCCGACTCAACCACTTTTGGGTGGATACGTGACACGTGGAGGGCGGATGCAGGCCCAGATTTTATGTTTTTGCGGGTTTGAGTCGGGTTGCTGGTGATCCGCTATTTTACTCATTAAACCTGATTCGCCCGCCAAATCCCTTTTTTTTTTTTTTACTTAAGAATCTCTTTCTCTTTTCATTCTTCGACAGACAAACACACACACTCTTTCTGTCTCTCCTCCAAAACCCTACCCATCGTGCGACGGCAACGATGATCTTCTCCATCGTCTGACGAGCAACGAGCAACGATCTATACTAAATGGCAATCCGTTATCGTAGAGGTGAGACATTCTCTTCTCTTCTCTTCTTCTCCTCAATCTCTAATCTGTTCTGTATTTTCTTTTTTGGTTTTGTTCCAGTTCGAAAACTAGAGAGGTGGTGAGATTCAGAGTGTGAGGGTTCTACACACATAAAGAGAGAGACTTTGAATTTGATTTTTGTAAAAGTTGATGTTCTTCCCCTTCTAATGGATCTATGCCCTGTAAGTTCAATCAATTCTCTCTCTCTCTCTCTCTCTCTCTCTCTCTCTCTCTCTCTCTCTCTCTCTCTCTCACACCTATGTTGTGTGTGTATCTCTATCTCTCTCTTTATATATATATATATATATGTATATGTGCATATTGTGTTTATCGAATTTGCGTGATTTCATTTCCTACAAATTGATTGCACTTTTACCTGATTTTATTTGAGTAAGAATGGTTAGGGTTAGCACAATTTCTTTTAATCTTCATATATCGGTGATTGTTAATGGCAAATCTTGTTTTCAATTTCAGCGTTTATGTATTTTGATTTTCGTTTGCATACTACAGATCAGTGCCTGGGATTGCTTTTTCGTTGTCCTTTTGATACTTTGTTGACCCTGAATATGCTGCCCCTGAACTAGACTGATTTTTTCTTTTTTTTTTTTTAAGTGGGAATGAAATCATGATTGTATATAGAACTATGGAAACTGAC
>CM069905.1:78549353-78750637 GCA_036172215.1 Camellia granthamiana | reverse complement strand
GTGGGTCCACTTATTCTTATTCAGATTCGATTTAAACTGGCTTGGAGCGAGGGCGAATGTCAAACAGACTGTTCTTCAACAGCAGAGGAGAGGGACGAACGCTGGTTGAGCTAGATGCTGCGATGAATCGCAGCAGCGAGCCTGTGCGTATGGGAGAAAGGACGTCCAAGGAAAGTGAAAAACGTCAACTTCCAAGCCGTTAGAGCAGATCACCCCGAAAAGAGAAGCATCAACGGGGAAGCTCCCCGTGACCACGACCGGGGAATGAGTCAGATGCAACGCCATGACCATTGAGTTTTGTGGTGTTCGTGGGGAATAAACCGATGACTGAGGCAGATTCCATCGTCAATGATCCGAGTGTAGCGGTCGAGTTCGCTCGACAGATCTTTCCACCGGAAGTCCAACAATCGATGGTTGGACGACGAGATTTGGAAGTGTTTCGAGAAGGTATTCATGGGGCGGTGAAGGGGCTGTACATCGCCTACGAAGTCGGCATGCGTTTCCGTGCTGCACGGCGGGAGATTGGAGAAAATAAACGAACGGGTTCGCAGTTCGGAGGCTCGTGCAGAGAAAGCCAAGGGCGAGCTTAGGGAGCTTAGGAAGGTTAAAGTCGCCTATCCGCATGCGGCGGGTCAATCTAACCCGATTGTGGACAAGAGGGTGACCCAACGGCTATTGAGTCTTGCCATCGCCGACCGAGATACGGTAGGCATGTTTGCCATACAAAATGCGAGGGCCAAAGGTTACGAGGAGGGCTTCCATGCTGGTCGGAAGGTTGGGATCGACAAAACGAGACACTTGCTGAGGAGGTCTGCAGATATGAGAATCGGGGTTTTAAGCATGGTTGGATCGCGGCTCTTCATGCTGCAGAGGCTCTCCGAGCAAAGGGTGTCGATTCCAACTTATGTGACCTGGATCATCGTGATCATTTGCCCTTTGCCGCCTTTGAAGTTGAAAAGAGTGATGATGAGGGTGATGCCGAATAAAAACATTCGTTGTAATGTTCAAACGCAGATCGCGTCTAGAATTATGTATTTATTGGTTGGTCAAATAAAAAGAACTTTATTTTCAATGTTTTGTTATAATTTTTGTTCGGCGCATACGTGCTTGGATATGTTTTATTATATACATGTTTGAATAAACATATTTCAGACAAGTAAATGAATATCGATCGGCCTGATTTAATCGACATCATTGTGTTACGCACGGCCCGATGGCTTTAACGGCTCAAAGACGTCATTCGCCGATGGGGCTCCAAATCCGGAGACTTTAATCGTCCAATCGTGATATCCACGAAGGACGCTCCGAATCCGGAGGCTTTAACGGCCCAAAGACGTCACTCGCCGATGGGGCTCCGAATCCGGAGACTTTATTTGGCCAATCGTCATATCCACGAAGGGCGCTCTGAATCCGGAGACTTTATTTGGCCAATCGTGATATTCACGAAGGGTGCTCCGAATCTGGAGACTTTAATCGGCCAATCGTGATATCCACGAAGGGCGCTCCGAATCTGGAGGCTTTAACGGCCCAAAGACGTCATTCGCCGATGGGGCTCTGAATCCGGAGACTTTAATCGGCCAATCGTGATATTCACGAAGGGCGTTCCAAATCCGGAGGCTTTAACGGCCCAAAGATGTCATTCGCCGATGGGACTCCGAATCCGGAGACTTTATTTGGCCAATCGTGATATCCACGAAGGGCGCTCCAAATCCGGACGCTTTAACAGCCCAAAGACGTCATTCGCTGATGGGGCTCCGAATCCGGAGACTTTAATCGGCCAATCGTGATATCCACGAAGGGCGTTCCGAATCCGGAGGCTTTAATGGCCCAAAGACGTCATTCGCCGATGGGGGCTCCGAATCCGGGGACTTTAATCGGCCAATCGTGATATCCACGAAGGGCGCTCCGAATCCAGAGGCTTTAATCAGAACATCTTTGAACTAATTCTGTGGTAGGTGAATGGGAATCTTTGTATTACAGAAAAAGAGATGTACATGGCGAACAGTTCGGAACAAGCATCATGTCCCACAAGTCGGGCTAATGATAAAATTTGCATAAGTGCGTGGAATTCCAAGGTCGTGGTAGACTCCTTCCTGACATGTCTTTGAGCCGATATGCCCCTACTCCAGCGATTGAATCGATCTGATAGGGACCGTCCCAGTTAGGACCCAATTTTCTATCGGTCGGTTTCCTGTCAGCTGGGAGCACCTTCTTCAGGACAAACTCTCCTGGTGTGTAGCGACGCAGCTGAACGTGTTGATTATACGACTTTGCCAGCTGCTGCTGGTACCGTGCCATGGACGCAAGGGCTCGGTCTCTTCGTTCTTCGATTAGAATCAAATCCAAAGCCAGCATCATGTCGTTTCGGCCCGTATCAAAAACTTGTGACTTGAGTGTTGGGTGGCCGATCTCCAGGGGTAAGATTGCCTGGGTTCCAAAGCATAGGGCAAACGGCGTTTCTCCAGTCGATCTTCTCGGTGTAGTTTGATGAGCCCACAGTACACTCGGCAATTCTTCGACCCATTTGCTTTTGGTTTTCTCCAGCCTCTTCTTGATGCCGTCTAAGATAGATTTATTAGAGGCTTCGACTTGGCCGTTGCTTTGGGGGTAAGCCGGCGTAGAACAGTAAGGTCGAATACCATATTTGCTGCACAGCTCTCGGTATACGCCACAATTAAACTGGGTGCCGTTGTCTGAGATAAGAGCTCTGGGAATGCCAAATCGTGTTATGAAGTTTCTCCACACAAAGCGTTTAACGTCAGCATCTCGAATGTGTGTTAATGCCTCCGCTTCGACCCATTTCATGAAGTAATCTGTTGCGACGATCAGGTATCGCTTGTTCCCTGGGGCCCTCGGCAATGGTCCTACGATATCAAGCCCCTACTGGGCGAACGGCCAAGGACTGGTGATAGAGTTCAACTCTTCAACAGGCAGATGGTTTAACGGGGAGAATTTCTGGCACTGTTCACACTTTTTTGCATAACACTCGGCGTCCGCTCTCATTGTCGGCCAATAATACCCCTGCGTTATAGCTCGATGGGCCAAAGAGCGTCCACCAGAATGGGCACCACAACTGCCTTCGTGTATCTCAGTCAGAAGCTCCCCGACTTTGTCCGGATGCACACATTCCAAATATGGGCCAGAGAGTGACTTTTTATAAAGCCTTCCTTGCGGATCCAAGTAGTATCGCATGGCTTTGTTTCACAGCTTATGTGCTTCTTTCTTGTCCTCTGGGAGTTGTTCAGAAGATAAGAATTCAACAATGGGATCCATCCAACTTGGTGCAGATTCTATAACGTTGATTTGGACTTCCTCCGAAGGGCCAATGCTTGGCTCTGGGATGAATCCTACTTCGATGGTCCGTTTTATCTCTGAGTTGATTGCAGAAGCTAGGCAAGCCAAGGCATCTGCATGGGTGTTCTGATCATGTGTTATCTGGTTCAACTCATGATGGTCAAATTTTGCCAACAGGGAGTTGGCCGTTTTCATGTAGGCCGCCATACGGTCGTTTCTTGCCGCGTACTCCCCCTTTAGCTGATTGATCACCAGTTTTGAGTCACAAAACACAAGCAGACGCCGAGCACCAAGAATATGCACATTCCGCAAACCAGCTAAAAGGGCTTCGTATTCGGCTTCGTTATTTGATGCTTCGAAGCCAAGCTTGACGGCCTGCTCAATTATTGCACCGTCGGGGGTCATGATTACAACTCCGGCTCCACTGCCCCGCTGATTGGACGATCCATCACAATACAACTGCCAGATGTCCCCAACATAAATCCTCCAGTTCGGCTTCGGTCGAATTTCATCTGACTTGGAGTCGGCGACATCAGATTTGAAGTCGGCGAGGCCCCCAGTGAATTCGGCGATAAAGTCGGTAAGTACCTGTCCCTTGATTGAGGTTCTGGGTAGAAATTGAATATCGTACTAGCCAAGTTCCAGAGCCCACTTTGAAACACGTCTAGATGCTTCCGCACTGCGTAGTACTGATCGGAGGGGATAATCTGCTAGCACCCCAATGCTATGCCCCTGGAAGTAATGCATGAGCTTCCTTGCCGCCATAACTAGGGCTAGGATGAGCTTTTCCAGCGGAAGGTAGCGTGTTTAAGCGTCAACCATTGCCTTGCTCACATAATACATTGGCGCTTGCTCCTCCAGCTCTTCCTTTATCAATACGGTGCTGACGGCTCAGTCAGAAACTGCCAGGTACAAAATGAGCGGGTCGCCAGCAGAGGGTGTTGTCAAGAGTGGTACTGAGCAGAGGTAGGTCTTCAGGCCGTTGAAAGCGGCTTCACACTCAGCGGACCATTCAAAGGCCTTGCCCTGCCGTAGTGTATGAAAGAATTGTCGGCAGCGATCTATGGACCGGCTGATAAACCTGTTGAGTGCGGCAACCATCCCCATCAACTTTTGAACCTCCTTTACTGAACGGGGGGAGCCGAGCTCCAGGATTGTTGTGATTTACCTTGGGTTGGCTTCGATGCCTCTGTGGTTGACAATGTAGCCCAAGAATTTGCCAGAGCCGATACCAAACGCACATTTAGAAGCGTTCAACTTCATTCCATATTTACGTAGGATGCCGAATGTCTCTTCCAGATCGGCTATATGATTCTGCTCTTCTTTGGATTTGACCACCATATCGTCAATGTACACTTCCACAGTTTTGCCGAGTTTCTCCTTGAACATGGTGGTGACCAGTCTCTGGTAGGTTGCCCTTGCATTCTTCAACCCAAAAGGCATTACGTTATAGCAATAGGTTCCTCTTGGGGTGAGGAATGCAGTTTTCTCTTGGTCCTCCGGATGCATAGCGATTGGATGATAACCTCTATAGGCATCAAGGA
The DNA here is from genome assembly GCA_036172215.1 of Camellia granthamiana. Taxonomy (NCBI): domain Eukaryota; kingdom Viridiplantae; phylum Streptophyta; class Magnoliopsida; order Ericales; family Theaceae; genus Camellia; species Camellia granthamiana. The sequence goes on along the minus strand of CM069905.1, from coordinate 78,745,799 downwards.
AACTCATACGCTGATGGCGCGCCGTAGCATCTACAAGCTGGTCTATCTTGGGAAGAGGAAAACAATCCTTTGGGCAGGCTTTGTTTAGGTCCGTGAAGTCGACGTACACTCGCTAAGTCCCATTTTTCTTCTTCACCACCACTGTATTAGAGAGCCATGTAGGGTAGGTCACCTCCCTAATTGCTCCGGCATCAAGCAGCTTGTCAACTTCCTCAACAACAGCGGCAGTGTGTTCTGCGGCCGACCGCCGGCTTTTCTGAATGATCGGCTTACACTTAGGATCGACATTCAAATGGTGCTGTAAAACTGATGGATCTATACCCGGCATCTCGTATGGAGTCCATGCAAAGACATCGAGGTTGTTGCACAGGAAAGATATTAGCTGCTGTCTGTCGGCCTGATTCAAGGAGGCGCCGGCCATGAAGAACTTGTCTGGGCTTCCATCAATTTGAACTCGTGCTAAGTCTTCCGTTGCCTTTTCGTTTGGGGGCCGCCCAACATCGTCGAGGCTTTCTCGATCTGGCAACTCAATGGAATTCACCTGTAGTTCCTTTGGCGTTTTCTTAGCAAGGAGATAACATGCTTGTTCCGATTTCTGGGAGCCACGGATTTGCTCAATACCGCGTTCTGTCAGGAAGTGGAGCAGATGATGATAGGTGCTGGGCGCAGCTCGCATAGCATGCAACCATGATCGCCCCATGATGAGATTATACGGCGACGGCAGTCTAACGACCAAGAATCCCACATTCACTATTCGGGAACCTGCTCGAACGAGAAGTCTGATTTTCCCCAACGGGTACTCTGGATTGGCATTGAAGCCAAAAAGTGAATAAGGGGCCGGAGAAAGATCTGATTCGGAGAAGCCTAGTTTGGTGAATGTCTTGTAGTACACAATCTCTGATGTACTCCCTGGATTGATGAGTATACGCTCAACTGTGAATCGGTTTACGCGTAACTTAATTACCAAGGGATCACTGTGGGGCGGTGTTACTCCGGCCAAATCCGAATCATCAAAAGTAATAATCTCGGCTTCATGGGGCCGTTTAGCCGGAGTGAGTTGCTCTTGAGGGTTACACTTCGACTGAATCGCGTGCACCGCCGATGACATTGGCAGGCTGTATATCATGCGGATCACGTGGAGCGAATGTGAATCATGTGTCAAGGCTATTGCTTTGGTTGGGTTGCCTTGTCGGTCGTACGGTTGTAGCTGGCCATCTTGTACCAATGTACCGTCGTACAGGGTGAATGACGGTGTTTTGAATTTCTTGGGTAGGACTACCTTTGCGATCCGTCGTACAAAAGGATCGTGTTGATCGTCATCCGAGCTGTTTCTCCTTCGCTTAAGCCTTGTACGGGGACTCTCTTCAGAAAAACTGGAAATATCAGATCGTCCCTCCTTCTTAGGCTCCGAGGATAATGAGTCGGAGTTGCTATCAGTATCTTGTTGTCGGGCTCGAGATCGTCGACCAGCTGCCCTCTCGGGTCGTTCCGGGCCTTGGTATGCAGCTTGTTTGGACTTTGCCACCTCCAAGGCCAAATCCTGACGGAGATGTTCGTTCTCTGCAATAATGTTCTCCAATCTTTGTTCGTTTTGCTTTGCTTGTTCCAGGAGCGCTTGCATTGCTTCGTGCTCCGAAGTCGAGGATGAGGCGAAATTTAAGGCACGTCTTGCGGCGATAGTCTCTGTTCCAAGCATGTTTGTTGGAGTGGTTTCATCTTGCGATATAGGGTCAACAGTGACTGTCGGAGGATCTTCCGTCACGCTCGCCATGGATGTAATTTAGTATTCCCACAGACGGTGCCAATTATGAAGAAGTGGTTTGGAAATACTCTTCTAATCCTGGGGAGCGCTCGAGATCCGCTGATAGTCACCTGAAATGGGATAAACACTCCGGTCGGGGGTGTCGGAATTAGCACTCTGACGGATAAGTCAGTCTCTACACTCAAGAATGCTTGTGTTCTAAGTTAAGCATAATAATTCCCACATACCTGATTCTGGCTGATGTTTCTTCTATTTATATCTTTTCTTCTTTGGGCCTCGGGATTAGGTCCATCCCCCGCCTCATATTCGGCACATTTTATAATGGACCGATCTTTACTCGGCCCCTCACTTGATCGGTTATTTGGCCGAGTAGGGTTGGATTTGAGCTTTCAAGCCAATTGCCGAGTGCTTCGAACCTCGACTCTACCAGATTCGACTATCCGGAACCTCTACGACTCCCGAATCTCGGCCCCCACAGGATGATAGAGTGATAATGGTGGTTCCCTTAGATGCTCATTTTTTGGGGTAGAAGACAATTCCCCTTTTGACAATGGAGGCTAATGGAGGATAATGAAGTGACTGGGTGTGTATCTCATGCATGAATCTGCCAAGAAATAGCTAGAATGGGCATGACCCACATGCATTCAACAAGAATTCTATCAAAATTGCCCTACTCCTGGGAAAATTAGTCTGCTGGCTAATAACCTTGGCATAGCCGACCAATTTCTTGGCTAGCCGGCCAATTAAGTTGGTCGGCAGGCCAAAATATTCGTCGTGGCTAATCATTTTGCATGAAACAAGATTTTTTGACAGAATTCTCGTCCATTACTCCTATTTCCACACTGTTCTTCACTCAATTTCTTGAGAAAATGTTTCATTTTGAAGTTTAAAAGTGAGCCTCAGAACACTACAAAAATATTTAGAACAAAGCGCAGAAATAAAGTTTTGAAAGAGAGTTTTGAACGGGGCTTGAACACTTGACCAAAATAGGCTTAGGTTTGGAAATGAAGCACAAATTCCTTCTTTCTTACTGAGAATTTTGTGAGAAGAACATTCTTATTTTCATCATCAAGTAATCAAAAAGAAAACGCCCAAATCTTAGGGCCGGTCAAAATGGGGTGTCTACAGTTGTCCCTCTTTGACAGAACTCGAAGTCATTTTCTTGACGTGAGTGAATATCAAAGTCTAAAGACAACCCATTTGACAAGGCCGTAAGACTTGGGCAAGAAAACAAGATGCAATAGAGTTGGTTGAACCCGAAGGTTGCCTATGGCGCTGTTTGGGAAGGGAAAAAGTAGCCGGGTTTAGGCTATTTTCACAAAAAATCCTAAAAGCCTCACTATTCACATGTTTTCAAAAAAAAAAAAAAAAAAAAAAAAAAAAAAAATTTAGGCTGCTGCCGGGGACAGTGTAGGCACAGCCGGCCATTGTCCACATCAAGGCCAAATTACCATTTTGTCCCTTTATATCAAATTAAAAAATAAAAAGTTAGGGATAAATTTGTCATTTTAATTTCAAACATCATTTCAACACATTTTTCAATACAACAACTCAAATAAAATCCATCTCATCTTCCCAAACACAAAAACTAAAATATCTACTAAAATAACCAAAAAGCCAAATAGCCTACTAAAATAGTCACTTCCCAAACGAGGCCTATGTATCCCCTTGCAAGGAATGAAACCACCATACTTCAAGGACAAAAACCAAATGATATGCTCAAAATACAATTGATAGTTGGACTTACATGCTTCATGAGGCTAGATGTTTTTGAACTACAATGCAATGCAACGGGTAATACATGATGAGGTAAGCCTCGTGCAAATGATATGAAGCATAATAAGGGATACAATCTAAACACATTCACATAAGAGAACGAGATGTAACCGATGAATAGTTTGAAACTACAACCCAAAACATGGGAGGTATTAACCGATGGATAGTTTTCAACTAACAGCCCAAGAAAAGAAAGGTAGTAACCGAAGGTGGTTTGGACTGCCAACCAGAGAAAGGTATAGTTTTGTCATCTCGAAAAAGGGCCAGTACAAATCGAGTGGTTTGAACCTACGACCAAGGAGCCAACAGTAACTGATGAAAAAAGTTGTAATCAAATGTTGATGTGAATAAATTGTAGCCAAGTGATGCAATAGTGGCAGTTGTAACCATGCAAATAATATGCTGATACAATTGAAAGTTGAATTTTTTTTCTTTTATTTTCTATTTTGAAAATGTAATATGATGGGTGGTGAGACAAGCCTTATGCAAATGAAGCAAAACAAAGGGATACAATCTAAATGTTTTTGCCTTTTGTTTGATCTTTTTCTATGTTAATGTTTTTGCCTTTTGTTTGATCTTACTCTTCAAACCCTCTCTCTCTCTCTCTCTCTCTCTCTCTCTCTCTCTCTCTCTATCAAACCCTAAACCAAATCAACATCAAGAGCTCCAAGAAGCAAAAGCCCTTTCCAGTTGAACACAATGGTGTGAAGCTATTGACTCAGACCTGATGTTCGATTTCTGATTCATCTCTTCCAGGAGTAACCATAACAACTAGTGAGAAGGAGAAGAACGAATGAAGAAAAGAGGCAAAGAGAGAACTCTGAGAAGAGAAGTACGAAGAGAGAGAGAGAGAGAGAGAGAGAGAGAGAGAAGTAACAATGAAGAGAACGCCTGAAGGAGACGGAAGAGACAAATGCATGCCACTCGGCGAAGAACAAGGCTTCTACCCATCAATCAGGTTTGGAAATTCACACTAGGGTTTTGATTTGGGGATTTTCATTGACAAATTAGGGTTTTGATTGAGCAAATAAAAAATTAGAATTGTGTTTTAGGTTGTGAAATTATTGTTTTATTTTATTTTTTTTAAATTTCTTGAATTTGAGTTGGGGAAAATATCTGAATTTGAATTGGAAAAATTAACACAAATTTTTTTTAAAAAAAATTTGTTGAATCTAAAGAAATTGGGTTCTATTACGAAAATTAGGGTCCTATAGTTGTGATTATACAAAAAAAAATTAATTTATGGAATCTAAAACTAGAGAATCCTACGAGAACTCCAATGCTGCAAATGTTGTAAGCATGGCAGTAGTGATCTCTTGTGACTTAATGATGTTTAATTGTATGTTTGATTCTTTTTTTATTAACAATAATGAACTATTTTATATATTATATTGGAAGATGTGCTTCTGGATTAAACTAATAAATGGAAACAGGATGACTTCTTCTTGGACTTTTTTATTCTAGTTATTATTTTCTTTCTTTTTGCCTTTTTGGATGGTGTCATGCTACTAGGTGATTGCCTTGTAGTATTTTAACCAGTTGAACTTTAAGGGGTAAATTGACTAAAACATAAAAAAGAATTATTTGTGTTCGGTTTATTTTGGTTTTATTTGACTAAGAAATTTTTCTTTGGAAGTAGGAAAACTTCTAGTGGACCAGCTTGGGTTGCCCATGAAAACAAATAATAAGACAAATGTATTCTTGGTTTTCAAAGTCCCAACAACCGTTGTTAGAAAAAATAAGAGCTAAGGATTACTTAATTCATATCAAAACTAGTTGTGTGTGTCTGTTTTGGAGTTCTAGATGTAGTTTGTAGTGTAACTTGGAATCTTCATTTTCTTCCATTGGATGATGCTCTGCTTAATGCATGAGCTTTTCTACGAAGACTAGAGAAAGTTGGAACCCCTCAATTTTAAGTCTTCTTTATGTGTCATTTTATGATACCAAAACGCAATCATGAACCAATTCATGTCTTTGGCCAATTCTACAGCTTCAATCAACACAGAATGACCTATTCTTTCGAAAATGATGCATGAATTTATTTATTATTTGTACTTGTCTTTGCACTCACTTTGTGCAGTCAACAAAGGTTGCTTGCTAATCATTGTAAGGAAATAACGTTTACTGTCCCCATTCCCATGGAATAAGACAATCAAGAAATTACTTTATTTTGCTTATTTTTGTTTTGCCCGCTAACAAATTTAAACTAATGAATTATTCCCAAGCGATAACCAAAACACCCTCCATTTGATATCCAAAGACATGCACCTTTATAAAAGCGACAACAACCCCATTTCTCAATTACACCCTTAGTTAGGAAGCTCTCAGTAATTTATTTGTAGCTTCTTCTCCACCTTTGCATCATGGCATTAAAGTATCACCAGGGAGATGCAGTGCAAGCAGAGCTGTGGTTCTTGCCACTGCTCTCCTTGTCTCCTTTTCACTTCACTTGGAAACAATTCATGCAGCTACTTTCACTGTCGGTGATTCTTCAGGATGGGATTTTAGTGTTGGAAGTCAGACAAATGGAAAGCAATTCAAGGTCAAGCCCCAGGATATGCTAAGTAAGATGAAATACTCTGTTATTTGTAATTACTATTAGTCTTTTTTCTTCTTCTTCTTCTTCTTCTTCTTCTTCTTCTTACCATTTTTTTTTTACCATTTTTATTAGTCTTTCTTTATGCAACTACTTACCAATATTGATTGTTTATACAACATATCATAAATGATATCATAATTGTAAATCAAAACTATTGGACAATTTAGGACACTATCTGTTAGAGAAAATACCAGAAAAATTATATTTTATTGATAAATAATGCAAAGAAAATGAGATACAAATAGATCAGGCTGAGGCACGTATATCTCATTTTCTTTAAGGAGATCAAGCCCACTGCGGTAGGAAGAACCCAAATACCGATGTAGCAGTCACAAAACTATGACTTATCCCCTCCAAGATACAACAGCCTGACCACTTGTCGCATGGTTCAGGCCAACTCTACACAAGATGGTGGACCCAAAACTCCACCAAGAAAAAAAACCATTCTTTGGCTAGTAATCTCTCAAGTATAAATAATAGTTGGTGTAGAAAAGAGTAGATGAGAGGAACTATTTATAGGCCACTAGGATCTTACAATTTACACCAAAAAATAATAATTACCATTAAACTAGAGAAAATGGAGAGTCTCCAAATATTAACTCACCACCAAGTTCATGAACTCCAATTAATCTCCAATTAATCTCCATTCATGAACATGACAAAAGGTCACCAAAACAATGAATCTTCATTCATGAACAAGATGAGATTCATGAACAAGAAGATTCATAAACAAAATATATAAATAAATAAATAAAAGATATTAAAATGGTCCAATAATCCCCCACTCATTTTAATATCAACAAGGGCAAGAGAGATTACCAAACAAAGATAGACTAGTATGCATCATGAAGGTGTGCTCTGCATTGAACCTTCATTAGTGAAACAGCAACCTCTACTCTAAAGTCAACAGTGGTCTCAGACTTGAACTATGACAACTTAGAGAAAATAAAGTACTACTACTCACACATAATAATCCAGGTGTTGACATGAGCTTTTAATAGCTAGCACATTACGGCCTTGTGTTAATCCCAGTTTTCATGAGCATATTTGAGAATAAGCCTTGTTCTTTATTCTCATAGAAAGCAGCCCCACTTTCATGCTCACATAGGTGAAATATGTCAAAGATGTTCCTGTAATTTACACACCCCACTCAACATGAGCTACAGAATTTCATTAAGAGTATAAAAACTCAACCCTCCAACATTACAGGACAAATGCACTTACATCATAGGGATAGATAACTAAATATTAAAAAGTGCATTTTTTACAACCATCATAAGATCCGTTCTTCCCATTGAACCTAGTTATAGGATCTCTAGTCCCTAGGTTGGGCATCCTCATACATGGTTTATGATTTTATAGGCTTCAAACCTATCCCCCTCGATGTATTCCAGACCCTATCTCTCACCAAGGCCTTGGTTAACGGATTCACAAGATTATCACAAGATTTTACATAATTCACAGTTATGATGCCATTACTCAAATAAGATCTCACATTATTGTGTTTCCTTCAAATAGGTCTGGATTTACCATTATAAAAATGATTGTTCACTCTACCAATAGCAGCAGTGCTATCACAACGAATTAACACATGAGGAATTGATTTTTCCCAAAAAGGGATTTCATGTAACAAATCTCTCAACTAATTCGCTTCCTCACATGCTGAAGCTAACGCTATAAGCTCAACTTCCATAGTAGAATTAGCAATTATAGTTTATTTTTTAGACTTCCAACATATAGCACCACCACCCAAGGTAAAAATAAAACCCGAGGCAGAGAGAGAATCACCTAACAAAGCGGTCCAATCGGCATCACTATATCCCTCAAGTACCGCAGGATACTTGTTACAAAACAAATCATAATTTTTGGTACCAGATAAATATCTCATAGTTCTTTCCATGGCTAGCAATGATCTCAACTTGGCTTGCTAGTAAACCTGCTAAGTACTTCAACAGCATATGCAATGTCAGGTCTAGTAAAGTCAGTAGTATATCTCAAACTACCAATCATGCTAGCATATTCATTTTAATTAATCACTTCTTTTTCATTTGTTACAATAGATAAATGTATGCTTGCATCAAAAGGAGTAGCAACATGTTTACAATCTAGAAAGTTATATTTCTTTAAAAAAAATTCAACATAATTCGACTAATCAAGAAAAATGCCATCCTTAGTCTTGATAATTTTAATTCCTAAAATAAAATTGGTTTCACCAAGATCTTTTATATCAAAGTGGTTATTAAGCATATTTTTAATCTCATTTATAATATGCAAATTAGAGCCAAAGATAAGTAGATCATCTACATATAGACTAATAATCACATATGCATTCTCACAAGTTTTATAATATGTGCACTTATCACATTCATTAGTCTTATAGCCATTCTCCAGCATGCAGGAATCAAATTTCTCATGCCACTGTTTAGGAGTTTGTTTTAAACCATAAAGAGATTTAGTTAGTGTACACACCTTGTTTTCTTAACCAGTCTCCACAAAGCCTTCGGGTTGGTCTATGTAAATCTCCTCATTTAGATCTCCATTTAAAAATGTTGTTTTTACATCCATTTGATGAATTTTTAAATCATGAATTGTAGCCACTGCTATCAATAGTCTAATGGATGTAACTCTAGTAACCGGAGAAAAAGTATCAAAGAAATCAAGATCAACTTGTTGCTTGAAACCTTTAGCGACAAGCCTCGCTTTATATTTATCTATAGTTCCATCCGGTTTAAATTTTTTACGAAGGACCCATTTACACCCAATAGTTTTACAACCTGGAGGTAAATCCACTAGCTTCCATGTTTTATTTGAAAGTAATGAACCTATCTCATCATTTACAGTCTCTCTCCAGAAAAAAGCATTAGATGATAAAGCTTCTTGCACCGTAAGAGGAATTTCTTCCACATTGTAAAGATAATAATCAGGGCCAAAATCTTTTTCAACTCTAGCTCCTTTACTCCTCCTTGATTGAATTTGAGAATTTTCTTGTTCTTGAAAAACTTGAGATAGAGTAGAAGAGCTAGACATGGATAAAATATTTTCAGAAAATATGACCCCCACTATTTCTAGATTTGAAAGAAAATTTATTTTCATGAAAAATAGCATCACCCGATTCAAAAATAATATTATTTTCCATATTAAAAAATCTATAAGTTGTACTATGCAACGCATACCTAAGAAAAGCACAAGTGGTAGGTTGTTCACCCAATTTAAGTCGTTTAGGATCTACAAGCCTCACAAAAGTCAAACAACCCCAAACCATCAAATAACCTAGATTTGGTTTATGCCCCCGCCGCAACTCATAAGATACAATTTTAGTCTTTTTGTGTGGCACTCTATTTATCACATGGCAAGCAGTCAAAATAGCCTCGCCCTAAAGATTTGAGGGAGCACCTGAATCAATAAGTATAACATTCGTCAAGTCAATTAATATTCTATTTTTTCTTTCAACTACACCATTAGATGAAGGTGAATATGGTGGAATAGTCTCATGAATAATTCCCAATGACAGAACAAAAGAGTTGAATCCAAGAGATTCATACTCCCGGCCTCTATCACTTCTAATTCTCTTAATCTTTTTACCGAATTGATTTTCCACTTCAAGAAGGAATTCTTTAAATTTCTCAAAAGCATCACTTTTATTTTTTAATAAATATATGTTTGTGTATTTTAAAAAATTATCAATAAAAGTGATAAAATATCAGTTATCACCTCGAGTTAAAATTCCTTCAAACTCACACAAATCAGTATGAAATAATTTTAGTAATTCGATAATTTTTTTTAACACTTTTATGAGGTCTCTTGGTAATTTTTGCTTTACTGCAAACTTCACATTTCTCAAAAAAATTTGTCACTTTGGGAATTAATCCTAAACCACTCATGATTCCCACATATTTACTGTTAATATGACACAAGTGAGCATGCCAAAAATTAATAGAAGACAACATATAAACCGAATTAGTAGATAGTTTATTAATATCAACATTCAATTTGAACATCCCATCACAAGCATAACCCTTACCCACAAAAATACCCTTCTTGGTAATCACATATTGATCAAATTCCATAGTTTGCTTAAAACTAGCCTTATTTAACAAATAACTTAACATCAAATTCTTCCTCATGGACGATGTATAAAGCACATCTTTCAAAGTAAGCACACATCCAGAGGTGAACTTAAGGTCAACCTCACCACTCCCAAGTATCTTGGTTTGACTAAAGTCACCAACCATAATTGTTTTCTCATGATCAGAGGGAGTATACACCTTGAACCAAGCTTGATCATAACAAACATGTTTATTGGCACTAGAATCTGTTCACCAACCGTCTACATAATTAACCATGCAAATGTTTGTAATCATCGCCACAAATGGCTCCTCAATAACGTTAGCCTTTGGGGAAGGTGCACGTTTTCGAAATTTACAAGTTCGAGCAATATGCCTACTTTTGCCACAGACAAATCATGTAAAATTTTGTGGAGGTGATGGACCTTGGTTCTTACTTGGATTAATCCATTTATTGTGAGGTTTACAATAATTCTTCATATTCTTTTTATAAGGCTTCAAATAAGCATTCTTGGAATTGTGACCTTTGGGTAAGTTATTATTTGCTGAAACAAAGTTTACCTTTGTAGTAGAATTGTCATTACCCTCTTGTGTTATTAATGCATCTTGGCTTCTAGCCTTCTCTTCAACTCGAATGCGAGTGATCAATGCCTCTAAGGAAGTCTCCTTTTGTTTGTGGCGCATGCTCTTTTGGAATTCTCTCCAAAATGGCGGTAGCTTGTCAACAAGTCCTGCAACTACCATTTGGAAATCTTGTGCTTGCTCCATAACAGATTTTCCATCCATCATTTGGAAGCGAAAAAAGCAGCTAACTACATACTTTTTTGCTCCTGCCTCTTCAGTATCATACTTAGTTTGTAAAGCTTTCCAAATTTTCTTTGCGGAAGTGTAAGTGGTGTTATAGTAATCATAAAATTGATCAACGAGGCAATTTAAGAGATAAAAGTGACAATTATACTCATCTATATTGTAGGAAGACACTTTTGCTTCATGTGCCTCCTAGTCTTCATCATTTATCTCCTCGGTTGGGATTTTGTTTGAGTTCTTCTCGGTAAAAACATGTGCAACTTTCAAAAGGCTGAGGCAAAAAAGAACTTTTCCTTCCCACCTTTTAAAATGAACTCCCTTGAACTTGAAAGGCTTGTTGAGATCTCCAATTCCATCATTGGTTTTTTCTGGTATTTGTTCCATGGTTGATCTCCTTAAAATTTTTAGAGAAAATACTAGAAAAATTATATTTTATTGATAAATAATGCAAAGAAAATGAGATACAAATAGATCAAGCTGAGGCATGGATATCTCGTTTTCTTTATGGAGATCAAGCCCACTACGGTAGGAAGAACCCAAATACCGATGTAGCAGTCACAAAACTATGACTTGTCCTCTCTAAGATACAATAGCCTGACCACTTGTCGTATGTTTCTGGCCAACTCTGCACAAGATGGTGGACCCAAAGCTCCACCAAGAAAAACACCCTTCTTTGGCTAGTAATCTCTCAAGTATAAATAATAGTTGGCGTAGAAAAGAGTAGATGAAAGGAACTATTTATAGGCCACTAGGACCTTACAATTTACACCAAAAAATAATAATGACCATTAACCTAGAGAAAATGGAGAGTCTCCAAATATTAACTTAACACCAAGTTCATGAACTCCAATTAATCTCCATTCATGAACAAGACAAAAAGTTACCAAAACAATGAATCTCCATTCATGAATAAGATGAGATTCATGAACAAGACAAGAGAAGATTCATGAACAAAATATATAAATAAATAAATAAAAGATATTAAAATGGTCCAACACTATCCAAGTGATATTATGTGTTGGCATAATTGTTCGTTATACAGTCATATCAGGTAATTTTTGTAGGGATTGCCTGATCCCATTGCATTTGCAATATAGATTATAAATTTTAATCCTAAATATGAATTTACTAAATATTTTGAATTGCATTCAGTTTCCTAAGTTCATTATTGACTTGTGTTTATGTTTGGAATAATCTCAACTTCTGAATGAATCTAGGACCCTAATGGCTCCTGTGACACTCATCAAATGCTTGCAGTCCATTAAAGAATATGCTTTTGTTAAATCTCCATACCCTGTTATCGTAACTTTGGAGGACCACCTTACAGCGGACCTTCAAGCTCAGGTTGCAGAGGTTAGCTTTAATTCTATTTTTTTTTTTTTTTACCTTCATGATTTTAAATTACAAAAAGATGAATTGATTTCAATGTTTCTATTGTAATAAAACTAAATCTTCTTATAGATGGTCATTGAAACGTTTGGAGAACTATTATACTACCTTGCGTCAAGGTGCTTGGAAGAATTCCCTTCACCAGAAGCCTTAAAGCATCGAATTATTGTTTCAACCAAACCACCAAAAGAATATCTTGAATCTGAGGGTCCAACAGAGAAGGATTCATCTACTGAAGTAGCATCGGGAAAGGAGTCACCAGACCTTGCAGCTAAGCTGGATCCTGATGACAGGGTGAGCTCAGAAATAAATTTATTTCATCAGCTTATAATCTAGAAATGAAATTTACTCATTCTGTTATAACTTCTAAGGTGCTCAATTACTTTAACATGTTAAAATTTTGTCATGGTTAACAAGACAACACCGATCGGGATGATGAAGGCAGTGATGGTTGTGAGCAAAAATCATTCCAGCTAGGAGCATGTCAATACAGGCATCTGATGGCAATTCATGCTGGGAAACCAAAGAATGGATTGAAAGAGGCTTTGAGGGCTGGAATTGGAAAAATTAAACGTCTTAGTTTGAGTGAAACAACACTTGAAAAGGCAGCAGAATCTTATGGAATTGACCTTGTGAGGTAATCAATGAAGTTCTATGTGCTTAATATCTCTAAGAATTATCTTAAAACATTTATATTTTCACTCCAGTGAATGATTAGAACTCTACTATTTTTATTAATCTTTTCTCTCTTGTCCCCCTTAGGTTCACACAAAAGAATATTCTGAGGGTATACTCAAAGGGGACCTGAGTCACCTCCTCAAATTTCAATCCACTTACTAAATGGAAGCATGGAGCTCAGATGGTTGCATTTAATCTGCAGGTTAGTTTTGAAGACTTGTGTCTTCATAAAATCATGTTATTCATGTTTTTTTGGTGAGCTTTCGTAATAGTTTCTCTATTTGTTAATGTTGTGTGGTTTGATTAGTTATTGATGTAGAATGAAAGTTCAGTTCAGATATGGCTTAAATATATGGAGTGGGAAAATATTACTTTTTAGGATTGATTTCTAGTTTTTTATTCTATTTTTGCTATTGACATCTATGTAAAGCTTCTATTATACACTACGGTCTCTGGATAGCCTGGAATTTTTCTAATTCTATCTTTTTCATTTTTTTAGTTCAATTTCACCCTATTGCAATGTAATGTAACAACATTGAAAATAAAAAATAAAAAAAATGACTACATTGCTGCTTCTAGTAGTAGCATAATATCACATTAGTAGTAGCATAATATCACATAGAATGCCAAACTTGAGTCACATGACGTGATTTGTTTAATGTTAATATTCTTATAGAGGTTAATATTCAACCAATATCTTGGGAATCTGGCACATTCGTTTGTTTATTTCTTTTCTCTTTATTTTTTGCTTGCCCTATATATAGATTTGACAGCAAGTCAAATGCAGGGTTCAAATTTGATGCCAGAGAATAGATAGATATCCTTATAAATAGATAGATCCAACTAATTCTCTTTATTTACTGTTTCAATATTTAGCATGTTGTAGAGATAGCTTATGAGAATCAATTTGTGATGAATACTCGAGAAGTCGAACATGGGATAATTACATACCTGGAGAAAGTCAAATTCCTACAAAGCAATTTGCTGGCAGCTCACAGTGTTTGGGTCACTGAAACTGAGGTAATTCTCCATGTTCATTCCATGGGACATCTTGGTATATATCCCAAAATAAATAAATGAATAATTCTCCTTGTTTATTCTATGTTGCATATTGTTAATACCAAGTCCAACCTGTTTAATCTTGCCTACTTGTGCAACCATATTTAGAAAACAAATTTAGAATAAGTCAAAATTTTCAAAAAAAAAAGTGAAGCAGAATGTAGATTTGCTTTACACTTGTATGAGTGGTCATATGTGTGTAACTGTAGTTGACTTCTAACTACCAATCAACTTATCTAAGATTGTAGAATGGGAGCTTTCAAATTTGTCTTCTGTGTCAATAAGAAGAAGTGTGAGAACTTCTAAATTTTCTCATCTTGCTTGCTTTACATATTCTTGTTCTTGGAGTGAGTTGTGGTTCTTTGTACTACACTATGATATCAGAAATTTTTGTAATTACTATATTTTAGACAAGTCAACGATGTCTGTCCAATGCTGGAGCTGATTGTGTATGCAAGAATACCCTACTACCCCTTTAGTTCGTTCTTATTTATTTATTTATTTTTATTATTAAAAAAAAAATTGGATGGGGGTTGAATGTCCCACATTTTTAGAGCTCCATTAGAAAGTTTGACTTCACGTTATTCAGTTCATGTTAAGTGGATAGTGATATGGATATGTTTAGTCTCATGCTGTAATTTTTTTACGTTTAAGGATGAATCACTTGTTGCAGTGAAACTTGATAACGATTATAGTTGCTTGATAGTGTCTTTTGTGTGCTTATGAATATTGTCGAGAAACTATATCTATTACCTTAAACTATTGTTTTAGATAAATTTTCTTTCAAAAGCTGGGGTAAAAGTATCCATTGTCTTCTTGTTGCAATGAGAATGCTTGGATTTGCACCCATAAAGGAAATGCTTGATGCTAACATTTGTGTCTCCTTGGGAACTGATGGGGCACCATCCAATAATAGAATGAGCTTGGTATGTTTAATTCCGACAAAATCTTGGTTTAACTGCATTCCCTCGATCAACAAACTTCCAGAGTACCTTCTTATCCCCAGCAATACACAATTAAACTTTTCTGTTGTTTCCAGTGTGCTCATAGCAATTTCAGTGGTTGTGAATTTATCTATGGATGTGTCCCTATACGGTTGATGAGATGTACCTAGCTACTATATAACTATATCACTATGATATTGAATAAATGATGGGCATGACAACCCAATACTACACACACATGAGGCAAAGAAGATCTCAATCATATGTTATTAGTAAGTTTGTTGTCCCCTAGTACATGGGACTAATTAAGGATGTCATTTATATACATTTCCAAACATAGATAGCATAGGATATCCACATGTATAACTGAGCACTAAACTTTTCTTATGTTATGATTGAATTTTTGAAGGCATATGATATGTCATGTTCTCTGCAATTATGATGGACCTAGACTAGATTGCTACAAATTAGCAAGGTGGCAGCAAAGAGGTCATCAGCATTGCAGGTATCACATGTTTAGTTTTTGGTTTTCTATTGAAGCATGGTAGGCATTACAGTATTTGTGCAATCTTGAATTTATGAAATTCTCTGTAATTGTTTTGTCAAGTGCAATTATATTTCCCAAAATCAATATAAGAGACCCTTATAAATGACTTGGAATAAATACGGAAGCTTTTGAAGACGAAATTGAGGCTACTAGGAGTTTCCTAATACAAAGATATGGAGGACACAAGCCGAGTGTTGATGCAATTAAATAAGCCCATGATGGTGTACTCACAAGAAGATATTTGGGTAAATTTTATATGGTTTAGAACTTAATGATAGTTTTTGTGTGTGTGTGTGTGTGTGTGTGTGGATGATTTAGAGCATTTTGGATGGTTTCAAACTTAGGGATAGTTTTTTATGTTTAGAAACATAGTTTTTAGATGGTTTGGAATGTATAAATAGTTTTTGGATATTTAGAACTTATGGATAGTTTTTTATGGATGTTTGAAACAATATTTTGGTGTTTGATTAATGATTATATATATAGACATTTGTGAAGTTTGTTTGTAATGCTTTCTTAGATTATACAGAACAATAAAACCTACTGAATTTTTTTTTTAAAAAAATATACATATTCTACGACATGCAAAAAATGCTGTGAAACTTGGACTATCTACGGCAGGCAAAATAGGTTATTGTATTAAATATTCAATGACTAGTAATGAACGTCGTGGTTTGTCTAACGGTGTGCAAAAGTAGTTGTAGAAAAATCAAACACGACGCACAAGATCTGCTGTTAAACGGTTTTTAACGGCGTACTATGACATGCCGTTGAAGTGAATGACTTTTCATGACTGGTCATAACATGGCTTTACCTTGCGTGTCGTAGAATCGTTTCCACAACATGCATTTGGTGCCGTAAAAACCCTTTTTTGTTGTAGTGGATAGTGAATGCAAAACATGAAAGGGCAATGTAAGACATACAATATGCAATGATGAATGTACAACGATAACATGATGGATGTACAACAAATGAATACACAAATTGATTTTTTTTCTTGCTTTTTCGAAATTTTCTTCTTTTTTTTTTTTTTTTTTTTTGTAAATTCTTTTTTGATTTTCTGAAAGTTTCTTTTCCTAATTTTCTTTTGAAAATTTCTTTTTCAATTTTTTTTTTTTTTTTTTTTTTTTTTTTGAACATTTTTTACACATACTATATATACATATACAGACACAAAAGTATAAAATACGTACTACGTACATTCACACAGGCAAAATATATACATACAAATCATATATATAGGAATACATACATATATATAGGTATACACACACATACGAGCTATATATACATATATAGATATAATATATACATACACTTATATGGACACAGACATACAGTTATGAATATACGGATATGTATATATACATATACATACAAAATGTATACAAGAATATATACACATATACGGATACACAGATACATATATGAAAAATATATACAAACATATATATATATACACTCCTCCCTTGTTTTTCTCTATCCCTCTCTGCCCCGTTTGTCTTTGTCGAGCGTCGTATCTGGCGCGATTTCAATAATCACGGCGCGCCTAACTGACAGTAATTGAACCGTCCTCGTTTGTCAAAGATTGGTTCAGCAATTCACTCTTCTTTTGGCTTTTTCTTCTTCTCCAGCTTCTTCGTAAATCGAGGCCGGTGAGAGAGCAAAACAGAAAGCTGCAAACTCCCCCTGTCATTACTCTGCCAATTCTCTCTTTGGAGGCATTACTCTCCTCTGTTATGGCCTCTTCTCGCCGTCCTCTCACTCTATTCCCTAACCTTAACAATTCCCCAAATGAGAATGCTAAGGCAAGCTCCTCTGAGCCTCGGCAGAGTGCCCTTGTCTCTGTTCTTAACTTTCCTGCACTGTTAGTCGAGCAGACAATGGAAGCGCAGTCTGATATCGATGCCAATCACTTCACATTGAAGTCTTGTGCAGAGATAGTGATCACAGTCTCTAATTTGTTCCACCGGCTACAAAACAAGACAAGTGAAGTACATCGATTAAACGCCCAACTCTCTCTGCTCTAGAGCATATACAAGGATGCTCAAGTAGAGATTAGCGCATTAAAAAAGCAAAACAAAAAGATGAAATGTCAGGTGACCTCTGTAGCCCGATTTAGAGGTCCTTTGTATTCCTCATTTAACAGCCGAATAATTTCTTTCAGAAGCTCTACCAATACCAAGGCAGAGTCTTCAAAGGCTTCCCAAGAGTGAAGATGAGGCAATCATCAGTAGAGTCGAGTGACAAAAGTTGCCTGTAAATGAAGTTGATTTGTAGTCTTCACCGGCAGGCTACTACCGAAAAATCGAAAAAATCATCCCTCTCTATTTTTGTATTTTTTCAATTTTTCCTTTTGTTTTTCCTTTTGTTTTTGCTTAAGAAGGAGCACAAATACTTCAAAATTTCCCTCTTTTGAAATTTTCTTCTCTTTTTTGTTTTGTAATGCTAATCAAGGCTTCACCCTGAAATTTAATAAAATGAGTTTCTTTGTTTGCACATCATGGCGTGAATGGCTTTACACTTTGAGCAATGAAAAACTTTTTTTCCTTTTTGAACTTGAATCTGAGAATGATCGATTGTAATGAATTTTGAATTAGACATTGAGCCCTTAACTAATCAGAAATCAAAAAATGACTTAATGAAAGGAAAATAAAGCAAAAGCAATCTAAACATATCTATTTACACTTGCTGGAATGAAAGAGACTCAAAACACGACTCGAAAGGACAAACCATTGAGCCTCTACAATGTCTACAGTTTTCATTCTAGATTCAAAAATTGGTTGGCTGGCTAATTAGTTGTCCAACCAGCTGAAAAATTAACGGGCCAACTAATTTATGAACAGCCCAGCTAAACGAACTGATGAACTAGTTGGAAAATTGGCCGGCCGGCTACACAAGTGGCCAGAAATCACGACTCAATGAAAGAAAAACAAAGCAAAAACAATATAAACACACCTATTGACACTTGTAGGAATAGAAAGGACACAAAACTTCTACATAAGCGCAATTAGAAACACCGTGGAAGCCACGATCGCAAGCACAGTTTTGAATATCACAAGCGCGACAAATACGGGCGCGGTTTAGAAAATCGCGGTCGTGATACATTGTCAAAGACAGCTATTGTGCACTTTCCAACGAGTGAGTTGACAATGGAGACTTTCGAAAATACGAGAAAAAGGCAGAAAACCTGACTCGACTGTGCCCCTAGTTCATCACTTTGACTATTTTTTTTCGATTTTCTGCTAAAAAGATTTTAACCAACATGAGAGTTAAATTAATATGCTTGTTCCACTCTCTATTTTGAAATCATGTAAGTCAAGTCATGAGCACTGAAAATTTTTCTTTTTTGGGTCCGATTTTTGCAAAAAATTAAATAATTTTCAAGAAAATTAGTTAACTTCATTAAAAGTGCTCAAACTCTATTTTCGCAAATAGCCACTACTTGACCAACATGAAATCAACTCTTCAGATGCATAACCTCAAGTCAAATAACCCAAGCAGGATACACTGCATCACCATTGAATCTATCTTGCAACTGAACCCGTCTTGAAGAAGGAATAGGGCAACTAAATTGAATGGAGATGAGCCAATCAAACAAGGATACGACAGTCAAGTCGAATAAAGATATACCGATCAAACATGAACGGAATGAGTGAGTTGAAAATGGTTGGGGCCAAACTTCAAGATGAAGCTGCCTACATATCCCAAAGATAGGAATCAGGCCTTACATAGTTCCGGGTAAGGCTTACCCGGGTATTAACACTCTTCTTTTGTACTCTAATTTTTGCCAAAACTTTCGAACTTTTTTTTTTTCTTCCATTAATTCATTTTTCATTTTTTGTTTTTTTGTTTTTTTGTTTTTCTGTTCTAACTTTTGCCTGGGTTGCCTTCCGGGTTTTCGGCCCAGCGAGCCTCTCAAGGATAGTACCTTTGTAGCTTGTCCATGTTGATTGGTTGTGAAATCTCTAGGCCATCTAAATCCATGAGAATGGTTGTTCCTCTTGACTAGATAGACTTGATGATATAGGGGCCCCTCCAATTGGGTTTGAATTTCCCCTAGTGTCGTAGATAGGAATCCGATTGTCCTTTAGCAATAAATCTCATTCTCTCAAATTCCAGGATTTGACTTTCCTTGCGGTCTCCATTGGCTTGAGAAACAATCTAGTTTTGAAACTTCGATCACATTTGACGTTTTTGCTCCTAGTTCAAGGGTTGCTTCCAATTCGGCTTTGCAAGCCTTCTTCGATCATATTCGACCTTTTTGCCCCTAATTCAAGGACTGCTTTCAATATGGCTATGCAAGCCTCACACCCTGGTTGATTATTGAACATTCTAAATCAAGGTTTGAAAGCTAAGGGGTCGGGTCTCAAGGTTGAGAGTGATCCTATACTATATAATCTCAAGATTAATTCCAAGCATACCTTCACAGGACCATGCAAAACATTTTTTGAAATCTTTTAATAAAGTGACTAGTCGCTTGTGCTCCTTTGAAGACAATGTAGAACCAATCTAGACCAAGTTTGGATCCTTCTCAATATCCACATTAACAGATATGATCTCATCCATCAAAGGATTAACACACATCTCTTCCTCTCAATCAATCCAATTTTTCAAATCCCAAGGAATTCCTTTCATTTTGTTTTTATCAAAGTTTTTGAAAAAAGTTTTGAAAATTTTGGTCAATACAATGATTTAAAGGCATAGAGAAGTAAGCGAAAATTAATGCATTTTTCATTTAACTTCTAGCTCAATGATTGAAATAGACTCAAAAGCAAAGAAAATACAAACATAAAAAGGACAGTGATGTCTGAGTTATCACCCCCTGAAAATCACTAAACTCTAATTCACAAGACTAACTCGATCATGATCCTAGCCACACAGACTTGACAGAATCAGGTTCAAACTCAATACCCAATTCAGAAAATAAATGAAGCATTCCCAAATTGCTAAATACAGTGCGTGCCATCTACGAAATTTGTGCAATCAACAGGTGGTCCATCCCTGATCACAGCAATGGTCACAATATCCCCCGAATTTATTTGTCCTACACTAGTTTCAAGATCTATCACAATTTAGCCAGTGTCAGACCCAGAACTTCTCCAATGCCTTTTTTGCTTCTTGATCAATCCATGGTTTAGAAAGACCATAAAGAGGGAAGTGCATGCACATGAGAATATCAGCCAATATCTAGTTTTGGTTCTAGATCATCTGCCACCACAAAGTTTTGGGATTTTGGTTGGGATCAAAGTGCATATATCATGAATAAATCAATGCCCTCTAGAATAAGCACCTCAGGTTTGGGTAGCTAGGAAGGTGTAATATATATGTTGGGGTTAAAGGTGGGTGGTGGTGTATAGATAAGGTTGAGATGAGAATGTGGTGGGACTTGGTCATGGGGTGGCAATGGGTCGGTGGTGGTCTTGGCTTTTTGGAGTGGAGCTATGATCTTATTATCAATAAAAAAAAATTGAATCCCATGATGAAGTTGGAAGTAACGGTCAGTATCATGACCGTGTTGTTGGTAGAAGGCAGAGTACTTGGTGGGATCATGGCTACATGGAAGTGGATTAGGAAGGGGTTGGGGATCAAAGAGCTTGAGGTGCCCCTTTTTCACTAGTAATTCTATAGCTCAAGTTGGAGACATGTAGAGAGGGTGAAACCTTCGGTTTTGAAGTCAAGTTGAAGTAGTTGGTTGTGGGTCGATATCAGCAAAAGGGTTGGCCATTTTGGTAAAAGTGGTGACAATGTTGATCTTTAAAAGTATGGAATTGGTAGTTGTGCTACTACTGACAGTAGCATTGGAATTGCGATTGAACATCTTTCTTAGGCTCATTTCCTTTCGTAATGATTCCCTAATTGATAACATTCTCAATTTGAACCTTAATCTTATGGATGTCCTTGAAGTTGAAAAGTGATAGAACTATCATTTTTTACAGTAATCCTCCATGCAAACTTGATCTTTTTCCGAGGGTCGACTTGTCATCATGGATACCTTTGCCCTCCACTTGGTGATAAACACCATGAAGCTCTTGTTTGGCTCTTGTCAGGTTGCCTCCAGTTCCCCGGGTGGTTACCTCAATCTGGGTGTTGTAAGAATACTGAGTGATGAAGGCTTCAACTAACTCTTCCCAACTCTATTTTATTGAGTCCTCCAGCTTGGCATACCAGGTGGCAGCCACTTCTGACATGGTTCTTCTGTACAAGGAAAGCTTTTGAGCCCGAGATAGACCCATGGGCTTCAGAATGTCTGAGAAAAGGCGGATGTGAACCATAGGGTCACCAGCCCCATCAAATCTATCTATGTGCGACATTTTGAACGGCTCAAGTAACCTCACAATTGTTTCTATAAACCCACCCTCGATGTCTGGAACAGAGTTGATCCCCTGTGATTTGTTAAACATTTTCTCTAATTTGGATATTTTCTGCATGGCCATGTCAACTTCATCAATATCTGTAGGGAACAATCCTCTCATTAGTTGTGTAAGAACCCGAAGATCTTCTTACAACAAGTTGGGCTCAGGAAGCTCCTCAGCTGGCGGAGGTGGTTCCAAAATCAGATGAATCACTAAAGGTGGATGAGATGTAAACACCCCAGATGGGAACTGCAATTCGGTAAGAGCCTCCTTCTTAACAGCAATCTTGTTGGTAATAGCATACATGCTTCGTTGAAGCGCCAAAAGCATGTTTGCTATATCTACCGGAGGTTGGTTCGTTACTATTGGAGGTTGGTCCGTCACTACTGGAGGTGGGTCCATAACTATTGGAAGTGGGTCCGTCACTACTAGAAGTCGGTCCGTCACTATTGGAAGTGGGTCTATGACTACTGGAGGTGGGTCTGTCACTACTAGAGGTTGGTCCATCACCACTGAAGGTGAATCTGTCACAGATCCTAGAAGTTCTAGCTAGCAAGGTTCTGACAATGAGGTTTTAACCTTCCCCCTTGTAACAGGTGGCAGAGAAACTGACACTGGCTATCATTGAACCAAATATGCAGTTCTACTAAGTTTACTAGCGCGAGTCCACAAAACTTAGGAGATATTAGGCCGTTCTGAAGCTATGGTGCTACAACGACCTAGCAAAAACAAAACGGAACTCCCAATCAGAATTTCAACAGCATTTCGACTCAACTGATCATTATGCACACTGAACTCAACCATTAAAATGATATGCCTGACCCCTTGACCCACTGATCAGATTTGAGAATCCCAGATCCCATACATTGCATAGGGTTATCCTGTTCTGGCTTTGACATGATCTAGGGTTTCACTATTCACACAAGTGGCATCATACATCCTGAAATAGGGTAGCATCTTGCTCTAATTTGGAAGTTGCTACAACTTACTACATGCACTAGCTAAGTCTTGGTCAAAATAGGTACCTTAACGAGACACCGATATACCTACCTAATTCGCCGGATCAAGCGATACGTGGTGATCCCGATTCCAAGGCTTGTGCTCCCACCATATTAGAGCCCATGACCGTCTTTCTGTCCAAAGCCGAATAGCCATCCAGGATAACAGGTGACGAGCACGGGACTTAAGCACACCAATGCATGAAATGCAATGAACATATGATTAAAAATAAAAGTCATATCATGGAGTTCGAGTCAAGGTTTCAAAATATCCCCAGCGAAGTCACCAGAAACTGTAACATCGCCTAGGAGGTACCCTCGAGCGTTAAACAGTTTGGATCCTCAGTCTCTTTGATCTAGTCTCACGAGTGCAATGTGAAACATAGATGAGAGCCAGATTTGGCAACTTTATTGAAAATCCATTTTATTGCAAAACATTGCCAAAAATGGATTGCGTCATCAGATTTTAGAATTGTCACCTAATATTTTGGAAAAATTAGGAAACCCGTGACTTGCGCCAAGGCCACTGTTCCTCGTAACCATGGATGCTTGGCTCAGAACCTTAGATATGAAGGGGGAAGGTTATTAATTGAGCACCCCCACTTACCTAATTAAAAGATCGGCCTCTACTAAGCCATGATATGATTTTTATTAACTTTATATGTTCATATTCTAATTATTTAGTAAATCCTAAAATTTACTATGTGAAGCAAACAAATATAGACTGTGTCATCCATTTTGGAGCAGATTGATTTCATTATCTTGAAAATGTTTGGAAAAGATGGTAGGATGCTAAACATCGTAAGAAAATCACACAGAGCCGATATGCTAAAACACAAAAACTTACATATTTACTAGTGTCCCGCAAATAGGTACAAAAACA
Source organism: Camellia granthamiana (assembly GCA_036172215.1). Classification (NCBI taxonomy): domain Eukaryota; kingdom Viridiplantae; phylum Streptophyta; class Magnoliopsida; order Ericales; family Theaceae; genus Camellia; species Camellia granthamiana. Next base: position 78,721,937 of record CM069905.1, on the reverse strand, counting down.
AAATTAGTAAACATGCATGGTCATATATACAAGATCCTAATACAATTCACTCATAAAATGCAACTACAGATCCGACATCTAATATATATGACATGTGAAACATCTCAAGACACGAGGTAGCGCACAAAATCACATAATAATCAATTAAACTCATAAATGCAAATTTAGCCGGATCTTAAGGCATAAAACACGGATGAAAGGCATAGATATGATGACAAGCATGAGATACTACATATTTACAGAATGTGGAAAGCAAATGAAAGAATGAGATAGAAAGAAGCGGGGATGGGAAATTATTACATCGCTTTGAAATATTATAAATCTGAAAAAAATGGGGGATAGGAAAAATATTACAACAAAATTAAATCCTCACACACACTCTCTAATTAAAAGAAAAATAATAAAAACATAAGCTGCAGGGGGCTTCGGAGACCGTCGGAGACTGTTCTGCCCATCACTGGAGGCTACTGGGTTTTGTCCAAGAGGAAACTAGCTGGCCAGCCAAAAGATGATCTGGCCGGCCAAAAAGGTGGCTGGCCGACCAATGATGCTAGGCCAAAGGCTTTGTTTTGTTTAAACCCCAGAAAAACAAACGGAGAATATGCAAATGGCTCAACTAACCACTTTCAATTAGCTTACAATAGATTTATAACATGAAATTAAAGAAAGAAAAGCAATACAAACAAGAAAGTAAAAGAAAATGGAAAGTGTGAAAAATTTACCTTCTAAGGTAGGATTTGATCTCTAAACTTCCTTTTGATCACTCTCAAGTTTAGGAAGTGTGTTCTCAATTCTCAAGTTGAAATTTTGAAATTCTAGTTAAAATGGTGTTTTTGGGTTATTTAACAATGTTTCTGGGGGGAGTTGTTGTAACTCTCAGTTTTTCTCTCAATTTCAGCAACACTCACTTTCTTTTGATCAAGGCTCAAGAATATGTCTCTCACAAGATTTATGGGCTTGGTTTGATATATTGAAAGATGGTATATCAGTGTGTGTGGAAGTTTTGGCTCAAAACATACACTTCTCTCTTTTTATCTTTAACTCTCAATTCAGTCTCTCAATTCAATTCTCTTATCCTCCTCATTCTAATCCTCTCTATCTCTCTATATAGATAATCAATTGAATACAGAGTCAAAGAGGTGGGAGACAAGGATGGCGGAGTGATAAGGGTGGTTGACTTGGATGCTCACTTTTGGGATAGAAGACAATTCCCATTTTGACAATGAAAGCTAATGGAGGATAATGAAAAGGGTGGGTGAGTATCTCATGCATGAATTTGCCAAGAAATTGCAGGAATGGGCATGACACACACGCATTCAATAAAAATTCTGCCAAAACTGCCCTACTCTTGGGAAAATTAGTCAGTCGGTCAATTTATTGGCTAGCTGGCCAAAAACCTTGGCATGGTCGGCCAATTTCTTGGTTGGCTGACTAATTAATTTGGCCGGCCAGCCAACTTTGGTCGTGGCTAACTGTTTTGCATGAAACTAAATTTTTCGACATAATTCACATCCTTTTCTTCTATTTCCACATTGTTCTTTGCTCAATTTCCTGAGAAAATGTTTCTTTTTAAAGTGTTTTTGGGCTATCTTCTAAAGGAGATGTTGAAAAATACAAAGAAAAATTGGTTGTGAAATGCTACAAGTAACAATATGGCATATACTATGATGAAGTTTTTGCTCCAATAGCACACCTAGAAACAGTATGACTTTTTATCTCTTTAGTAGCCTAGAAAAAATAAAAGATATACCAAATGGATGTCAAATCAGTATTCTTAAATGGTTATCTTGAAAAAGAAGTGTACATTGAACAGCCATTAGGCTATATAAAGCCAAACCAACAAGATAAAGTATACAAGTTAAAACAAGCACTTTATGGCTTGAAGCAAGCACCACAGGCATGGAATGCAAGAATTGACAGGTATTTTGTAGCCAATTGGTTTGTTAAATGTCCTTATGAACATTCCCTATACCTCAAGACAAACAAGGGGGGAGATTCGCTATTTTTTTTTTCTTTACGTCGATGATCTAATATTCACAAGCAACAATCTCGACATGATCTGAGATTTCAAAGCATCCATGATACAAGAGTGCAAGATAACAGACATCGGACTCATGGCATATTTCTTGGGCATAAAAGTCAAGCAAAGTAATGAAGGTATTTTTGTATCACAAGCTAAGTATGCCAAAGAAATCATAAAGAAGTTTGGCATGGAAAATTGTCAAGCCGTCGACACACCGACAGATGGAAGCAACAAGATGTCCAATTATGATGAAGGAGATAAGGTTAATCCAACGTATTTCAAAAGTTTAGTTGGAAGCCTAAGATATCTCACAGTCACACGACCTAATATATTGTTCGCAGTAGGCTTAGTTAACAGGTATATGGAGAAACCCAAAATGCCACATCTGAAAGCAGCCAAAAGAATCCTACGGTATATGAAATGTACAATAGAGTATGGATTGTTTTGTTCATCTACAGATGAATTCTAATTAGTAAGATACAGCGACAGTGACTGGGCAGGCAATGTAGATGATCATAAAAGTACTACCAGATTTGTGTTTTATCTCGGAGATACAGGTTTTACGTGGTCCTCAAAGAAACAACTGATAGTAACTCTATCGACATGTGGAGCAAAGTATGTCGCTATTGCTGCAGGAGCATGTCATGCTATCTAGTTAAGAAATTTGCTGAAAGAAGTTCAAGAACCATAACAAGAAGCCACAGAGAGATAAGTGGATATCAGCAATGCCGTTAGGAAAGAATCCAATCTTCCATGATAGAAACAAGCATATCGACACAAGATTTCATTTCATAGAAGAATGCATAAGAAAAGAAGAGATCCAGTTGATACACACAAAAAGTGAGGTTCAAGTTGTAGACATGTTTACAAAGCCCGTCAAAACAACAACATTTGTGAAGCTAAGGAAAATGCTCGGAGTTATCTTATTTGGTGATTCAAATTTAAGGGGGGATGTTGGAGAATAAACTTGACTCTTCCAGTAATCTCCAGAAGCTGCCTAAAGATAGAAGAAGAAATTGAAAAAACAGCCATGAAGCTTCCTTGAACCTCACCAACTCAGAAACTTAGAAGGTAAGAAACTAAATTCAAAATCACAGCTATAAATTCACACACAGTTAATACACAGATCAGAATCCTATAAATAGATTGTTAGGTTGTTGTTATAGAAATCTATCAATCAATCATAAATCAAGAAACCCATAAGAGGTTTGATAGATAGAGAGGTGGGAGATAAAACCCCACAGATTGTATTTGTTTGAAAATAAATTCATTCATTTGTTTGTGTGTGAGACATCCTAAATTACATACAAAATATATAGAAGCCAGCCCTGTTGGAATTGAATGTATTCCAAGTCAATGTCAAATCTGCATTCCTAAATGGAGAATTACAAGAAGTGTATGTCGAGTAGCCTCAAGGATATGCCGCAAAAGGGAAAGAAGAAAAAGTCGATTGACTTTGAAAGGCATTATACGGCTTGAAGCAAGCCCCTCACGCATGGAACAACAAGATCGATGGCTACTTTTGTCAAAGTGGATTCCAAAGAAGCCCAAGTAAACCATCTCTTTAATTATGTGAAGAAATAAGGTACAAAATTCTTAGTTGTTTTGACTTGATTTACTTTGGCACAGACATGAAGCTAGTTGAAGATTTTTCAAAAAAAAACAAATGATGGAGGAATTTTAGATGACAGACTTGGGACTTATGGGGATTCAAGTTAAGAAAGGCAAAGAAGAGATTTTTCTTTCTCAAGAGAAGTCCATGGAATTCTTGCTGAAAAAATATCACATGGCTAGGTGCGAACCAGTTGCTACACCTATGGTTCAAAATGAGAAGTTGCAGCAAAAAGATGAAGCAAAATTAGTGGATGAAAAAATTTATAGAAGTCTTGTTGGTTCCTTAATTTATCTTTACAAATACAAGACCAGATATTGTATTTTGGGGGATTTATCAAAATCATCGTAATAAAACTTTAATACATTAAGGATAAGTATCCAAAAAAAAAATTTCTTCAAAAGTCTAATACATACTACTATTATTAAAATATTAAATTTTAAAATAATATAACTTTTTATCTAAATATCGGTTTTTAATAAAATTAATATTTTCAGAATCCTTTCATCAAGATCTTTCAAATAAGATCTATGTTAATTATGAAATTCTTTAAAAAAAAAAAAAAATTATTATTACCGTCGAAATTGATGTAAACAGTAACATGTTACTTTGTTTGACAGTAACATGTCAGTTTGTCTCAGAGTAACATGTTACTCTAGCAATATCGTCTAAAATATATATATATATATATATTTTACTTTATCCTTACTCAATTATGCACTTCCTCCTTAGGAAGTTTAGAAAGCAAAATAAATCAGGTTATCATTCTCATTAAATAAGGGTCCAATGGAAAGGTTTTAACTAAATTTTCCTTGTATTTTCTGTGAGATTGATTTCCAGGTACATGAATCAACCTAGCGTGATCCATTATGCAGCAGCAAAAGGAATACAGCGGTATCTACAAGGAACCAATATGGCATCAAGTATGTGAAAGAACAAGAGTGCAATGTAGTTGGATATATACCGACAGTGACTGGGCGAGCTCTCTTGATGATCAGAAAAGTACGCCTGCTTATCTCTTTCGTCTAGGCTCAAATGTGCTATCATGGAGTTCAAGGAAGAAATGGCATTATTGTCTTCTGAAGCTGAGTATATTGCAGCAACAGAAGTACCGTGTAAAGTAGTTTGGTTAAGGAGAGTTCTCAATGACCTGAAGCAAGAGCAAAGGGAGCCTACAAGGATTCAATGTGACAATATATCACCAATTGCAATGAGCAAAAATCCCATTTTCCATGCATGGTCAAAGCATATCAAGCTTCGCCATCATTTAATTATCCATTTGATTGGCAAGGCAGAAATTGTTATAGAGTTCATCAACACCAATGATCAGCCAGCTGATATTCTGACTAAAGCAGTGACTTTAGAAGGATTGAAAAAAAATCAAGAAGCAACTAAAATTACAAATTAAGAAGGGGTATTGCGTTAATTTGCAATTTGTTCAGTGTAGAGTTTTCCAGAACATGAGTGGTTAGCTGATGCATTTAGTATCTAAGTAACATTTTCTTACAATTTGGGTAGATGGTAGTTGATTAATTAATATTTTCTGGAATTATCTTCATCTTGTATAAATAGTGCTCTTGTGGCATGTTTGATTGGGTGGATTAGAGTATGGGATTGAGATTATTAATCTGTGGGCTCAATTATCCTATGCTTATTTTAACATTTTGGTTTAGAATTATTAATCCAATGGATAATTAATTCAACAAATTTGTAGGATTATTAGTAATGGGGTAAGGGTGAGATTATTAATCCAATGGATATTAATTCAATTCGATAATGAATACCACACTAATTTCATGTTTGATTCACAAAACTAATAGTGAAATATTAATAATCCTATTAAATTAGTGTAGTATTCACTATCCAATTGGATTAATATCTATTGGATTAATAATCCCACCCCTACCACATTACTAATAATCCTACAAATTTGTTGGATTAATTATCCATTGGATTAATAATCCTAAACCAAAATGTTAAAACAAAAATAGGATAATTGGTCTCACGGATTAATAATCCAATCCCATACTCTAATCCACCCAATCAAACATGCCCTAATAGAATTATTAATACTTCACTACTAATCTTGTGAATCAAACATGAGATTGATGTATTAACAAAGACAAGTCCAAGGAGACCAACAATTAATCTTATGAAAAGTTCCAGCAACAAGAGAAGCAACTCAGTTTCAAAAATCTTTCTACAGAAAAATAAATCCTTCGTTTTGTCAATTAAATAGCAACTTTGTGTCGTAAAAATTGTCCCCATTGCTTGCTCCATCATAATTCTATTCTTTTGATCTCTAATTGAGCACTTTAATCCTTGGGCAAATTCATTCCACCTTCTGCTGCACAAACACAATGTGGTCTTCTCTACATTATTTAGTGTTGGATGGGGTGAAATCTAGAGAACCAAAAAAAAAAAGTATTTAATATTTTTTTACAAATGAATAAATTGACAAAAATATATATACAATCACTAGTTTAAAAAAAGAAATGAAAAAGGTGAAAAAAAAATAGAACTGAAATCTAAATTAATAATTTTTTTCATTTCCCTTTCTATATCCAAATCTATTATCTAAACACGTGCCTCTTTTTTTATTTGGATAATTACACTACAGTAGAATCTTGAAAAAATAAATTATATATTTAGAAAAATAATTATAATTATAATTATTAATATTTATAAAATTTCTCACTGATTTTTGTTTTTAAAAATCTACGGATGTAATATTTCTTCTTTTTAATTCTCATTGTCTATATATTCACTCGTATTTAATAATTGTGAAATCTACTTCATGAACCTTTTATGCTGTGTTTGGTTGGGAGATTTGGGAAGAGATTTGAAAAGGAAAAAGGAAAAGGTGTGTGAAACTATGTGAAATATAGGCATGTTTTATTCACATTTCACTTATCTTTTTCATTTTCCTTTCCAAATCCCTCCTCAAATTCCCCAACCAAACACAGCATCAGTGTATTACGGACTAAAACACAAAATATCACACAAAGCTTTATGAGATTAAAACTTGGCTGTACCACGCTTTAGCGTAAGGGTACAGTCTTTGAGACACAGAAGCTACTAGACCAAGAATGGTCATTGTTCCAAAACCCAAATTACACACCCCCCCCCCCCCCCCCCCCCCCCCCCCCACACACACACACACACACACACACACAAAACAAAAAGCAAAAAACAAAAAACAAAAAACAAAAAAAAAGTTTATACTCCAAAACCCTAAATTTCAATGGAATGCAGCAATAGCCATGGGAACTTTGGTGGATGCAGTATCAGGTGGCGGAGATGGAAGCATGGTAACTGCAAACACCCCGCTCGCTGCCGCTGCAACCGCACCTACAACAAACGCAGGTAAGTTGCCACCCCCGAATAAGGCATCCCACGGTCCACTTGCTACTGATACCACCATCTGTTTCAACATTCAAATATTCAAAAAAAAAATCATCCATCAAGATCATGAGAAATAAAATTAAGATTACTTAGTGGAACAAAAGGCATATATGTAAAAAATTTGTTCTATGTTAAAGAAGTTTAACGTGGCACAATCAAAAGTATATAACAATCTTAACAACTACAACACTTGTAAAGTCATCCATTAAATGTCGACTAGTACACTTTGGTATAAATTTTTTCTGGCCTTTATGGTGGAATTGACTTTGTTACCCTTTATGAAACCAATCAAACCATATCATGCAATTAGTTCAAATGGGGTAGTTTGATTTTCAGATTTTAAAATATATATATATATTAATTTGATAAAAACAAATACTAAGAATATATTTTTACCTTTAAAAAAATCATATCAAAATAGTGGTTTTTTTTTTTTTTTTTTTTTACCAAACCGAAAAACGAATTTAATTTGTTAGGCTTTTGTGAACATGTGGCATGACCCTTTATGCCATGTGACATGCTGATGCTAGTTATGGGTTTACATCTCTATATTCCAATACAAAAATGCTTGGACCCCAAAGTTGTGGATCTCCATGACCTTCAAAATGATGTGAATCAATCATGTATTTTTATTTTATTTTTATTTTTTTTCTTTTCTTCCTGAACTAATCACAGGCGAGTAAGAGTTGTGTTTTTTGAGAGTCTATAGTATTGTTGATTCCAAAATTACTTTTGCATTGGAGCTCAATCATGAAGTTATAAAATATTATGGAGGAATTACTTATCAACTGAATAGAGAAAAAAAAAAAATTACGCAAATACGGAGGGGTGCAAGTGGACCTACACCCCCACCCCACAGCTTTTCAATGCACTGCCACCACAAAATTACTTATACCCTCCATATTTTTATAATTTTTTTCCACTCCACTGTCAAATAATTCCCCAAATATTAATACCAATAATGATATATTTTATATTTTTTCGATTTAGTGTCATTGAGAAAGTTCTTTTTATTCACCCAAAAAGGAGAGAGTTCTTTTAAATTGGGAGTCTTGGAATAAAGATGAGAATAATACTATGCACTTATAAAAATATTTTAAATATAAAATATGTAAACTAAAATTTGATCTGGGTAAAATCTACGTTACATTAAAATTAAATCCATACTATAGACACACTTTATTTATAAAGTACCCATTAAATACATACTTTTTTCATAAAGAGAAATGAATGGTGAAGAAAAGAGGCACCATTGTTCATGAAAATTCTACAGCTTAAAGCTTTGTTTGGATGCAGTTTTTTTTTTTTAATAGTTTTTGCGTAGGTACAAGGCATTCGAAATTATGGGTTTTATGAATGATATTTAGGGATTGTTTGGGATGACCTAAACAAGTGTACTTTTTGTCTTTTTACGAAAAGATGTGCAGAAAAGTAGAGAGATGATATGATGAAAAAAAGATAAAAAGATAAAAAGTGTGTACTTATTTAGGATAACCAAACTTGGCCTTACACGTAAACAATAAAAAATACTATATCATAATTATCCTGAAGTAAAATTATTTGGAGCTGCAATAATTAATTACATGAGTGGAAAAATCTTACCTGTGGGATAACTATTGCAAGATTCAGAACTCCCAGAGAGAGACCTATGAAATTTTAAAATGAGAAAAAATCTTAGAATAAAATTACTAGTATACTATATAATCCCCCAAAAAAATACTTCGAAAATGTGTACAAACAGACTACATAACGTTGATTTCTTGAGTTCAAAAAAAACTCATATAATGTATACCTTGCCCTGCGCCAGCACTGTTTGAGAAAATGGATGCTAGAGCAAACGGAATGCTGTAAGTCACCTGCCAAACAAAGTACAACAACCATCAACAACATCATTATTTCATTATTTATAATCCCACAATTTGAATATCTAAATCTTATTTGAAGGTGTCTTATCAGAAAGTTATCTGAAAAGTAGTGAGAAAAAACTAAGTTAAAATTTATTAAAACAATTAAAAAACTAAAAAAAAAAATAACTTTTAACCGAGTTGAGTTGCCAAAATTATTTGCTTTTAAAAATTATTTTGAATTCCAGTTTCTCTGCATGCACTCCACATAGTGCAGGGTCTTCTCCAACTATCACTTACACGTGTGAATCAAAATCCTCTGTTTCACCTCACCCATTGCCACGTGCACCTTCTCTATAGTAAACTTTTAATAATATTTTGGCCTTATTTGGTACAGCTTATTTAAGCTTTTAGCTTAATTTAAGCTATTTTGATGTGTTTGGCTCAGCTTAATAATACACCTTATAGCTTTTTGTAAGTCAAAAATCAACTTATTCTTTGAGTGGAGAAGGAGAAACTTAATTTATAAGTCAAAAATCAGCTTATGTTCACAGTTATAAGTTATAAGCTGTTAGGTTATAAGTTATAATCACTTTCCCACAGCTCTACCAAACGGGCCTTTTAAGGGACTCCTATATTTCACAAAACAATTTCTTTTACTATTTTATACTCCCTCCGTTCTAAAATAAGAAATCTATTTTTTTTAGTACTATAACTATTATATTTTAAAAATATTAATTTTCTAAATTATTCATTGATAATATATTTTTTTTTTAAATATCAATTATCATAATTGTATTTTTTGTGTTGTAAATTAAAAAAAAAAGGCAAAATAAGAAATTTATATTATTTTAATTCTTGATTTTTAAAAATAAACTAATATTTTAAGACAATAAAAATTAAATAAGAGATTAATATTTTGGGACGGAAAAAATAGTATCAAAAGGCAAGTTGGGGACACACACTTATCCATTAAGAATTTTTTTGTCTAAACAGATGATTGTGTGGTAGAGATTAATTTGTGTAGTGTAAAATTTATATAAGATTCATATAGAGTATGGTGGAGAATAATTTCTGGTAATTATTAAATTGATAAGGATAAATTTGTAATATTACTCATTATCAAAGTATAAGAAAAAAAAATTTATTATTTTTTTAATAATTACTTCTAAACAAAAAACTTAATCCGGTGGGCAAAAAAATTGGTTGAAATATTCATTTTATCATTATTATTATTATTTTTTTTTTTTGGGTACAAAAAAATTTAAGTGAGAGAAGGCTATTCCAATTCAGGATCAGAGCAAGTCACAAGTCTCTATGAGAATTTACAATAGTAGATTTATAGATCGTTCACTAAAAAAAATAAAGAATTACGGACAACAAAAATTGAACCTAAACACCGAACCTAAACACGGCCTTATTTGGTTTAACTCTCAAAACATAATTCTTTTTAAAAAAAATATCAAAAATTTTGTTTGGCTGCAAATTTTTTCTAAACTCACTTTTTCTTTCTTATACATCAATCAATTATTTTTTCTTTTTCGTCTTTTCTTCTTAATCACTTTTTCTCTCACATTCATCTACTCAATTACAACAAAATATCAAATTACAAACTCTCATACTCCAAAACTATTTTCATAATATACAACCTAAACAAACAAAAAAAAAAAAATTCTAAACTCTCTCCAAAAATTTTTTTAAAAATTTATCTCCCAAAATCAGACCAAACACACCCAAAAGTTTAATCTTTACTACCACTCTTCGTTGACTTTTTATTATTATTTTTTTCAAAATGCAATTTCACAAAACATATAAAAATATGTTATAAGATTTAAGAAGGTATTTAAAATATTTAAATAAGGCTTCGTTTGGGATGTGGATTAATATTTTAATTTTTTAGTTTTTTTTGACTATTCCTGAGGTTAAAAGGCTTTGTTTAGAATAGATTTTTTAATTTTTTTGACTTTTGTAAAAAAAAATGAAATGATTATGGATTGGATATATATTTTGTTTTATTTAATTAAAATAATTAATTTTATCCTATATAACTATTTTAGTCTAAATATGTATTTTAAACGGAGATGTTTATTTTTTAATTTTTTATAAATAGATATAAAAATAATAATCAGTGTGTTTGGTTTGAATTTTCTGGATTAAGTTTTTTGAAAACTGAGTTTTTTGTTTTTCGTATTTTTTTGTTTTTAGTGACTATTTTTTAAATTTTAAGTATTTTTTTTACTTTTTTAAGATGTACCTTATTTAGATGTATTTAAAAAATAAAAAATTGTGAAAAATATTTTAAAAAATTTAAAAATATCTAAAAATACGTAAATTTTCGTATTTTTTATATTTTTGGTATTTATTGAATTTTTTTAAAAAAAATTACAAAAATTATATTTTTTATATGTATTTATGTTAAGTGTGTCTAAAAATTAAAAAAAAATTATTCAAAATATTAAAAAATTCAATAAAAACAAAAAAAAAATATGAAAAATAAGAAAATAAAATTTTCTCAAAACTGTTTTCAAACAATAATAAACCAAAAAGAAAAAGCGAAAAAAAAGTGACCTATTAGTCCACCCATACACTAAAGTTTGTTTCTATTAGTCCAACCAAACACCAAAGTTTGTTTGGTAAAAACAAACTCCTAAACCAGCGTGTCAGTCAGACTACAGATAAGGCGAAGAGCTAATGTACACGTGGGTAGCACGCGCCACACTCGTGCGGTAGGAAATAAAAACAAAAGAAACTCACCGCTAGAGGGATTCCGAGAACGGAGAAGAGTGTCAACGCGCCGACCTTGACGCCGGTATCAGGATGCGAAGGGGTGGCTCCTCCGTTGTGTGCGGCGGCGAAATGGCGTGCGGACTCTGCTTTTTTGGTAATCACCACCGTCATGGCCAGACAAATGGCCAGCAAAAAGTTGACCACACCCCACAAGCGCTTGACCCCGCCGAGCCCACGAGCCAAGTGCTCCACCGCGAGTGACATGAACCCCAACACCACCGAGTTCAGCATCAGCCCCAATGCACCCGCGCGGACGCCGTGATCGTAAGCCTGTCCTTCCCCAACCTTCCCTCCGTACACCTCCCTGCCCATCCAATCCGTGTCGAACAACAAGAAAGGGAACCAAGCAATCCAATTAAGACACGTCACCAGAAGCAAGATCCACATGGGCCTAGGCAAGTCCTTCAGCGCAGCGAATATTTCTCCGAAGAACGGCACCGGCTTAGCCTTTTCCCCATCCTTGCCGACCCCGTCCAAGTCACCGGTATTTCCCGATTCCGGTTTGGAGATGGGTTTTTCACGCACTGTTGTTAGAGCTATGGTGGTTAGAGTGATTAAGAGAGCGATTGAGATAAAGAAACAGCTCTTGAGGTTCGCACAGTACACATCACATGCACGTGTGGATGAGAATGGGAAGGCTTTGTGGAGATGGGTATATGACCCGGCGGCGAACCCGAGAACGTTCCCGACCGCCATGAAGAAGGAATACAAAGAGTTGGCGGTTCGCATTTTCCGTTGGTTGTCGCCGGAAAGATCCGCCAGGAGGGCCCGGCAAGGGCCTTGGAGCATGTTATTGGCGACGTCGAGGATCCAGAACCCGACTACGAAAACCGCGATGGCTCGGGGTTTTGGGGTCCGACCCAGGTTGTCGCCGGAGAGGTGGCCTAGGTCGGCGGCGAAACCGATGAGGAAGACGGCGACGGCGACCAGGCCAGCCCCGGCGGCGATGAAGGGGCGGCGGCGGCCGAATCGGGAGGTGCAGCGGTCGCTGTAGTAGCCGACTAGGGGTTGGACTATCATGCCGGAGATTGGGCCGCAGAGCCAAATGAAGGCGGCCCAAGTGTGGGGGATGCCCAGTAGCTGCACGTAGGGTGTTAGTAGGGAGAGCTGTAAGGCCCAGCCGAATTGGACCCCGGCGGCGATCGACGCCACAATTATTGTCTTCCGCAGCGACGATTTCGACGGCGCCGGCGGTTGTTGAACTTCCAAAGCCGATGGTGGTGGTCGCTCACTCTCCATATTCTCTCTCTCTCTCTCTCTCTCTCTCTCTCTCTCTCTCAAGCTATGTATGTATATGTGTGTGTAGATGTAATGTATATATAAATAGAGAGTGTTGGGGGGGTTTTTGGGAGAGGTTGAAGTGAGTTGTTGGGGGCAGTGGATGGGGAATTTATAAGGGGTTTTTGGCGGCATTGCTTAGGAGAGGTGACTGGGAAGTATAAAAACAGTCTTATCCATTTCTGTTCGAAATTTGCACATTTTGGACAACGTATGACGAGTCCGTATGGCAAATGTCACAAATTCACTGCGTATGTGGCGAGCTGTATAAAAATATTTTTAAAATAAAAATTGTTACAAATCTCAAAAATTTTATTAAATGTTTGATCAAATATTTTATATAGTTGCAAATCTGTCATTCATATAGGATTTTGTAAGACTCACAGTTATGTGAGATATTTGATCAAATATTTAATAGAAATTTTTTTATACCTCTAGCATAACTCTTTTTAAAATAAAAAATTATGGTGCACGCCCTGCCCTCATAAATTAGTGAGTTGTTTAAAATATTGTTAAAGAAAAAAATATGGGCAATGTGTGTCATATACACTTTATGATTAAAGAAAAAAAATTGTATAACTTCATATTTTTTAAGTCATAATTAAAATTTTTTAAAAAAATAGTCATAACCAAACATTATATTACAAACATCTCAAAATAATATCATAATTAAAAAAATGATAAATTACAAATACACTCCTGAAATTTGCTTAAAACACGAATTGCTCCTTGTGGTTTGGAAAATTACAAATACTTCCCTGTCAGAATTTTTTATTTAACAGAATTAATTAAAAAAGTGAAATTTCTAACTATTTATCTATACAATAATAAAATTATCTGAATTATTAATTGAAATAAAATTTTAACATTATTAAAAACTGTTAATTAACTTGATGATTTATTATTAAAATGACCTATTTGTTATGAAATTAGAAATCTTAGAGGACATAATGTAATTTTCACAACCATAGGGATAATTTGTAATTTAAATAAACCTCAAGGGATGTGTTTGTAATTTATCCTAAAAAAATTAATCATAACTAAAAAGAAATGACATAACTAAAAGTGTGTATGATATTGAATTGTATGATAGAATTCTCTTATTGTTCAATTCGTCAAAATCGCATCGATCTACACTAATTGACACCGATTTATACATTAATTGCGCATTACATTGTAAAATTTATAATCCACTTTTAACATAGTTAATACATATAATTTTTTAAGAAAAATTCTATTATATAGACCCCTTAAAAATAGTGTATTATATGCACCTCTAGTTATGTCATTTTCTTCTTTAGTTCTGACGAAGATTTTTTTTTTTTTTTTTTTACTTATTATTACAACTAATGAGATCTTTGGTAATACATTATTAGTGTTTGATTATGATTTTTTATAGTTATGACGTATGGAGTAATGTCATTTTTATCTTTGAGTTATAATGTGCATATAATATACATCCTTGGAGTATGTACCATAGGTTTTCTCTTTTAATATATAATGAAATATCAAAACAAAAATAAGTGTGAGAAATATTTAAGATGTGAAATATATTACAAATTATTAATAGTTATACATATAAAAATATTATGTAAAATTAGTTTTTTTTTATATTTATGAAAAATATTATGCAAATTAGTATTATATATTATACAAATGCTTGATGATTATTATTTTTTTTTTAAATATTCAATTAACTAGCAAATTGAAACCGTCTCAAACCATCCAAACCACGATTTAATTATTTGTCAATCCGTAGTTTACGATTTGGTTTATAATTTACTTTCAAACAGCTCAAATTGCACCGCTCCCATCCTTGTATATAGTAATAGGGGAAATCATTAGCCAGTGGTGTCAATAAAAAATTATTATAAATTCGTAGTAAAGTTAATAATTTTACTTATTAGTAATGTTTACCATTTATTTGTAATTAATTTTTACTGGCATCGTTGCAGTGTATTTTTTCCTACTAAATAAGAAAAAAGAGTGGTGCTACATTCCCCTAATGTATCACCTTTATTTTCACCTCTAATGAAATAAAAGAGAGAATAGAGACAGATGGAAAGAGGAAGAATAAAGTGTGAGATCCGTTCCACGTCATTAAAAGTAGCTTAAGAATACTCAATTAGCTTAGAAAAATAGAGCAAATTACATTACATTATTAGTCTTTATAATTTAAGACTTATATCACTTTGATCTGTGACTTTTCAATTGTGACACATTTGACTCTGAATTTTGAATCTTGTACCAAATAAGAACAATTGAAGATACCATGCTCAATTTTAAGGGCAAAGTCATCAATTTAATAAAATATAAACTAATTTGACAAAAATAAATTTCAAAAAAATATTTTTGAATTTTTGAAAATTATTTTTACCCACCAAAGATAAAATTATGTAAAATTGATAAATCTTTTACACATTTATTTACTTATTTTACTAAATTAATTTTTATTATGTGTTTAAATAATGGTCATGTAATGAGTGATTATTAGGCATTTAATGTGTAATCGATATATTTAATATATAAAATATTTTTACTTTTAAATTTTTTGATTTAATGGATTGGTTTAATAATGATATCAAAATTGTCATCATATTTGACTTTTAGAAAAATAAAAACTAATTTAATGAAAATAAAAACAATTACCCATTAAATGATTACTATCCAAACACATAATAAAAATTATTTTGGTAAAAAAATAAATAACTGTGTAAAATATTTATCAATTTTACATAATTTTTATCTTTGGTGGGTAGAAATCATTGTTAAATGTGTCACAATTAAAAAGTTGGGGACTAAAGTAACACAAGTCCTAAACTATAGGGATCATTAGTGTAATTCACCCATAAAAATATTTTACAAAGTAGGTCCTACATCATGTGGGTCCATTCCTTATAAAACATTTATATCTCATTATGTATTTAATTCACTATGTGGGTGTTTGGAAAGTTGTTATTTTAATAAGTTATTTTAGTTTTTGACTATTTTAGTATGCTAAAATTTTGTATTTAGAAAGATAATTAGATTTTTTTTGTAGTTGGATGTGATATTTATAAAAGAAAAAAATAAAATAATTACAGGTTTAATGTAACATTTTGTCTTATTAACTGTTTTAATCTATTTTATCTTTTTGTAAATTTTAATCTAAAAAAACTAAAATTTCACTTCCCCAACATCACCATGTGTACACTAATGTTAAAAATGCAAAAACTAAATGAAGTTGGTCCCACATTTATATCTTATTACAAAGTAGGTCCGCATTATATGAGTCCATCTCTTGTGAGACATTTATATTTGATTCTGTATTTATTGTGTGTGCAATAATGCTAAAAATACAAAAGTTAAACGGTGATACTATATGCACCAATTAGTGTACACACTAGTATACCAACTAGTACTATGATATTATTATTAACCATATTTATTATACAAGTTATAAATACCCAAAACCATATAAATGATGTTACATCATCTGTTAGTACACTAATATGTATATTAATTAGTACTTATAGCATTCTTCAAAATTAAATACAAGAATGAGATAAAAATATCTTTAAAAAAGTAGGTCACACATCATGCTGGTCTAGCCCTTATAAGACATTTATATTTTATTCTGTATTTAGTCCCATATTTAATTTATTGTTGTTTTGTAATAAGGGTAAAGAATTTATTACTTTTGCTAATTAATTCTAATTTTGAAAAAGAGTTGTATTAGGAACCCCAAATAATCTATTAAATTTTCTACCAAAACTCTCACATAGGTATGAGACCCACACAAATTTCATAGATTATTTGAGATCTATAGCATTTTGGGAGCTCTAATTGAACACTCCTAATTCATCCTTAATGATATAAAATGAACCATATAAAAAGGGGACCCATACTCCTCTCTATCTCTCTTTCTTCCACTTCATTAGAAGTCAAAACGAAAGTGATGTATCAAGAAAAATAATACCACTCTTCTAATTTTTACCTATTTATGAATTTGCCCTTCCTTATTTGAGATCTATAGCATTTTGGGAGCTCTAATTGAACACTCCTAATTCATCCTTAATGATATAAAATGAACCATATAAAAAGGGGACCCATACTCCTCTCTGTCTCTCTTTCTTCCACTTCATTAGAAGTCAAAATGAAAATGATGTATTAAGAAAAATAATACCACTCTTTTAATTTTTACCTATTTATGAATTTGCCCTTCCTTAATTAATTGCTGTTAACAGTGGCTGAACCAAGATTTATTATCAGTGGGGTCAATTAAGAGTGAATACATTAAATCAGTGTTCATTTACTAAAAATAAAATAAAATAACTAAAATCATCCCATTTTATTTTTTATTTTGAATTAAATTTTCAATAAAAATCACATTTTAGAAAAGTTTTTAGTACTTTTTTTTAGTTTATTGAAGTCATTTTTTATGGCATTTCAAAATATCACATAATTTTTTGAATTTATATCATGAGATTACAAAATATTTGTTAAAATATTAAATTAAGTCTTATTATCTCTAAAATTTCAGTGGATTCATTTGAACCCACTAACTACAATGTATGCATGGCTACCGATGGCTAGGTTTTATTTTTCTTTCCATTTTTCATAATCTATGGTTGATTTTTCAATATTTTAACAATTAGAATGAATTCAATTATTATTACTTATTCAAAGATTATAACTTTTAATTGAATGTAAAGTTAAATATAGATTTTAATCGAGTTCAGATTTAATAAAGTTGAAAATCTCAACTGTACATGTAAAGTTGACGTATTGTGGTACTAATTTGTACTCATGTTAATAATCTGAACTATTCATATTATATGGCAAACTGAGAATAATATGAATACAAAAAATTACTTCTATCATACATAAATAATCACATGATCAAATCACATATATTATAATCGATAGATATTCTATTCTTAAAGACATATAAGCCGTGTAGATAAAAATAATCTAATAGTATGATAATCGATGTTGGATCAATTTTATTTTTTTCATGAATAATTTTCTTAATTAGTTGTATAATAAGGTGAATAGTTTTGATTACTAAAATGAGTCAAAGTTAGTATGATAATAAATCAACTTTACCTAATTAGTTGTACAATAAGGTGAATTGTTTTGATTACTAAAATGAGTCAAAGTTAGTCCGATAATAAATCAACTTTACCGTGAAATTGAAATCTTCAACTTTAACAAATCCAAACTCATTTTAATCATGGATTTGAGAATCTTAGATTAATCTAATGAATTTGAATTTACTATAGTTAATGGATTTTGTATACGTATTCTCTATACATGTTAACAAGTTCAAAAAAAATTACACGTTCTGCATTAAAATAGGTGTAATAAAGAAAGTATAATTTTATTTTATTTTGAAGGGAATGGCTCATTCCACACCATTATCCTTCTCCATACTTCACTGCATGGTGAGTATGACGCGGTTTGGGATATATAAAACTAGTTTTAATGCATTATTTAAAGTTTCATAAAAATTGGAATAAAACCAAATCATTAAAATTATGGAATCAATTTAAACGAATCCATTTAAATATGAATCGGTTCGGTTTAAAATCAAGATTTCACATAATTTGTTCACAAAAAAAAATTATATAACATTTAAAAAAAAAAAATCAACCTATCATCATTTCAAAAATAATAAT
Source organism: Camellia granthamiana (assembly GCA_036172215.1). Classification (NCBI taxonomy): domain Eukaryota; kingdom Viridiplantae; phylum Streptophyta; class Magnoliopsida; order Ericales; family Theaceae; genus Camellia; species Camellia granthamiana. The sequence continues at coordinate 78,703,328 of CM069905.1, read as the reverse complement.
AATAATATGACTATCAAACAAACTATTCTCATAATGTTCATTAGTTAAGGAAAATTTTTGGGTGTGCATTATACACCATATGTAACCTACACAAAATTGCATAAGTTTTCATGAATTTACATAAGCGGTCTCACAAAAATGCATAAGTTTAACACAAATTTGTGTAATCACATAACTTTTTATGAACTTATATAAATTTGTATTAAACTTATGCATTTTTATATCATCACTTATATATATTTGTAAAAATTTATGTAATTTTATGTAAAATTATATACGATATGCATTATACACCGTAGCGTTTTCCAAAAAATAATATTAAGCAAACATATTGCTCAACAAAGAGAGAGATAAAGAGAGCTTACCGTGAGAGAGATCACCTCTTCCATTGTAGCGGCACATAGAGTGATTGTAACGATATGAATTAGGGTTTAGTTTTATATATATATATATGCATGTATGAGGTTTAAGATTATATATATTAGGATGTATCATAGATATATAGTTTAAATTATACAGTTCGATTCGGTTTAAATTCAGAATCAATCCACTCATACCGGTTTCTCAAATTTTCAAACCTAAATTAGATCACCAAATTTTAAAAATCAAACCAAACCTGTCGGATTAGTCTGGACTAGTTCAATTTTCTAATTTTTCAATTTCTTTACTCAACCCTACTTCACCATACTCTATTTTTTGGGTTTTATTTTAAGCCTACAGTGATAATTCAAACCATTCATCTTATAAATCTCATAATAAAAGACATATGTGTAAAAAATAAGTTTTATCGGATATCGATAAATAAATAAACAAATTATATTTTATTTTATAAAATCGGTAGTTTAAGTTTAAACTCATAGTTATTATCTATTTTAAAAAATAAAATATAATTTATTCACATGTCTAATGATATTTGATGAAATTTTTTTATACATTATTATGAGATTTATAAGATGAACGATTTGAATTATTATTGTGAACTCAAAATAGCGCCCATAAAATATAGTATGATAAAGTATGAAAGATAGTGATACGAAGGAGAGTCTTTCTCTTTTTGAAACCTATTTAACATGTGTAGGCATATGTTAATAAAATCCAAATTAGTACAAATGTTATTCAAATATATAGTGATTGATCTTTAATTATCTTAATTTTTTACATGAATATTCTATTAAATGAGTCTAAAAAAATGAACAATTCAAATCCCTGAAATTAATCTTAAATATCATAATCCAATGACTCCAACCAACTGAAATTCATAAGATTGGAGTACGAAGGATTACATCAATGACTTTGACAAAATGTTAACTCAAAGAAAAGTGTCGTTGTATAATGAACTAGTCTGTTTTGCAAGCAATAATATTGGAAAAAATTATTAATTGACACTTATTATTTGTAAGTGATTGTAGGTATTTAAAGTAGGGTATTTTGGGAAGATAATTAAAAATCGGCTTTTTAATTTTTTTGACTTTTTTTGCAGTTTCATATGAGAGGTGATGTGACTTAAAATGAGTTAAAAGCTGACTTTTGACTTTTTTAATGAGTTGCCAAAACATTCCAGATTATAGAGCATGTTTGTTTGGACTATTAGTCCTGGGATAAATTGTCCCTGGACTGTTTGATTGGACTGGATTTGTATCTTATGTTTGTTTAGTCATGGGATTAAAAGTTTGGATTGAACTATTCTATTGAATCCTATGTTTGTTTGGGATATTATGGAGAAAGATAAATGCCCAAAATACTATTTTTTCCTTTTGAATTATTTATTAAATAATAGGAATATTAAATCTGAATTATAAATTTTATTTAGTTTTTTTCACTAGAAATTTTAAAAAATTAAATAAATAGAATATTAATAAAAATTATATAAATTTATTTTAATTTGTAGTTGAGATTTTTAAATTTGATTATACTTTACTAAAGTATAATTAATACCATATGATTATTAAAATAAATAATTTAATAAATAAAATTTCTTAAGTATAAATAAATTTATTAAGTATAATTTATTAAATAAATTTATGAAGTATAAATAATTTAATAAAGTATAAATAATTTAATAAACAAATTTTATTTTTAAAAAGATATTAAATAGTAGAGGGTCAAAAATGTAATTTCACTACTATCCCTATGGGATGAGTTATCTTATGAATTGTGTGTCACACCCTCCTCATGGGATAGAACAATCCCATAGATTTGGGATTCATAATTCAGATGGACTATTAAACAACGGACTATTAGTCCTGATGGACTATTAATCATAGCTTATACTTAAATCCTTCCAAACAAATACCACCATAATGTATGAGTGGATGTAAAGGACTTCTTGTAGAGAGATTTCTTATCAGCAAATTCAGTTATGAAAAATCATCCATTAAAAAATGAAACTTCATGGATTATCACTTTTTAATTAATGATGTTCTTACATTTAGTTCCCTGCTCCCCTTAAAAAATAAATAATAAAAAAAAAAATGCATTGGATTAACCCAAAACATATTGGATAAGGTTATGTTGTTTAATTTATTCATCCAAACCACATTTTGCTTCTATCCATCAAGCATCACTTGAATTTTTGTTGGCATTGGGGTCCACTTTGATTTTAAGTACATCACCAAAGCAAAATAGCAAAGCACACCCAACTTTATTATTCTCGTGCCATATTGCTTACTAAAACTGAAAAAATTAAATTAAAGTTTTCATTTAACATAAGTTAAAATGAGATTTTTTTAGTTAAAATAATCATAAAACGATAAAATAAATTTTTTAATTTAAGAAGATAAAATGTCATATCCAAATCATAATTATTTCATTTCTTCTCTCACAAAATTTAAAAAAATTAAAAAATCTATCTCAAACGAGACTTTTTAGCCTCAAATTAAAATAACTAAAAAATCAAAAAGTCAATCCACATCCCAAAAATAAACACTATACTTGAGAATCTAGCTTTAAAAAGGTCATTTAGGGGGGATTATTGTGCTTGAGGAAGTCAATATCACTATGAATTATCCTTTGGCTCTTTTGGTGCAATTTATTAAAGTCTTGTTTGAGTTAAACTATATAAGTATATTTTTTTGCATAAGTGTATTATTTAGGTCATATCAATTAATATCTCCTTTTTATTTTTCTACACAACTTTAGAACATTCCAAACCAACCTTAAAATTATTATAATTTTTTTTATTTTAAAATTTTTTGTCAAAGTATTTATTATGATATTTCTATACAGTTTATGATGTAAAAATAATTTAAATTTTTTTTAAAAAAATGTATCAATGTAAAATTAAAAAATAATATTTGAACTTAATTTTTTAATTATCAATTTTTAACTTACGCTTTATGATTCTTACAACGTTATGGGACCTCTAATCCTACCACCTATCCCTCACTTTAAACAAAATTTAATGAAACACTTATCCATAATCACAAAAGGAAAAAAAAGTACATAAAAGAAGAAATATTGAATTCCCATAAACTCTTGTATCGTAAGACTTAAGACCAAAAATAGTGTTTTGATAAAATGATTAAAAGTTAATTTTTTAATTTTTTTAAAAAAAATATGTAAAAAATATGAGAAATGATGTAAATAAAAATGAGTTAAAAGTTAGGAAAGGACTTCGAACCCACTTATCTAAAATGGGTTGGAAACAAGATAAATCATTTTTGGTCAACTAGGCTTATCTAAAAGTTATTTTCAACATCCCTCACCAACCCATTAGCGACAATTCTGGGTGGCAAACTTTATTAGAGAATTCACATTAGCCTCACAAAATGTAGTTTTTGATTAAATATAATTAGTAAATCATAAAATTATTACTTCATCAGTCTCAACAAATTATTTCTAAACTAATTTTTGGTTGAATTTGCTATAGTATCTCAACAAATTTGTTGAGGTACTATTCATTAGTTATTCAATAGTTTATTATTTTTTTGAAACAAGTTAATCTATTTTTTATTATATTTTCTAACCCACTGGACGTCCTCTCGGATGTCTCTGCAGAGAAGGAAGTTTTGCTGAATTTTGGCTTGATCGGTCGACCGCCCGGTCGTTCGGCCCCTCAGTGGGTTTGCTTCCTTTGTTTGCTGCTCTCTGCTGTTGCTATGGTGCACTGAAAAAAATATATTTAAATTGAAAGAGATAAAAGAATAAAAAAAATATTTTAATGAAATAGAATTTTAGAATAGATAGTTTGATGGAGTGTGTACATAAAAAAGAGATTAGTTAAAATATAAAAGTAAATTTTGAGTTATAATTTAACTCAAAATTTGCTGAGACTGATGCGAATGCTCTTACTTGGTATACTTTCAAGAGTTGAGGTATTTGGTATAAGAAAAAAATAAAAATAAAAATAAAAATTTAAGTTATCAACTTATTTACTTTTTTTAATTTAAAATTTTAAAATAAATGTAAAAACACAAACTACTCCCTTCGACTTTAATTGTTTATCTATTTTTCAAACATTCCAAAAAAATAGTCTATATTTTTTAATCCTCCACTAATTTCCTTCTATTTCTGTCAATCAAACACAAACAATCTGGAGCCCACAGAATTGATAATCCTCCACTTATAAAGCCAAACAACATGACCAGAGAGTTTTTGGAGCATCAAGCTCAGTCCTGCTGAGCAGCAGGGTGATGTAGTTCGGTTGACATTATCCAGTATGAGCTTCCGCACTCCAAAGACTGTACACAGCAATAAAATCTGAAGGGAAGGTGGTCAGAGATCGTTGACGTCGGATTGACGTTGGACTCATAAAACTCCCTCTCAATCAATACCGAATGAGAAATTATTCCCTACAGCTTATCCACCACACGAGCAGTTCTAATATTAAGGACTATTATTAGAAGTCATTTGTTTTCAAAGGTAAAATAGAAGTGATTCATAGTGAAGAGATTATTAGTGAGGTGATTGATAATGAGAAGATTAAGTAAAATTGTATTTATTTGGATGATAGTTGTTAGTGTAAAGATTGTTAAATTATTTTTATATAAAATAAATATAAAATAATAAAACAAATAAAAAAATACAAAAACATTAAACATTAATATTTTTATAAAAATGCTCAACATACAAAAAAAAATTTTAAAAATAAAATAAAATAATCCAAAACAAATAAAACAAATAAAATAATGATTTTTACTTAATAAAAAATACAAAAAATTAAACATTAATATTCAAAAAAAATTCCCAACATGTAAAAAATAAATAAATAAATAAATAAAAAATTTCTAGTCTGGCAGACTATTTTTCTAATACCAAGTCTTGGAAGCCCATCCGAATCCCCTTCCCAAGGGGATTTATAATGCGGAGCTCACTATCAATCTCTTTCCCATCTCTCAAAACAAACATAATATTAATGGGTTCCACTTTACTACCAATCCTAATCTCCCCTCTGACTCTCTAAACAAACGGGGCTTAGTAAGAATTTTGTTAACCACTGTTTTTGTAAAATGTTATTCAAGAAAAAGAAAAAAAAAAAGATTAAACAAAAAAAAAAGAAAAAAAAAATGTATAATCCAAAATTGTTACAAGTCTCATCATATAAATTTTACGGTTGTGATTTGTGGCACTAATTTTTTGAGCACTAATGGCACTAATTTCTATATCAGGTAAAAAAAAAAATAAATAAAGTTACCAAAACAGGAAATTAGTGCCATTAGTGCCAACAGTTTTAGTGCCACAAATCATTTTTCTAAATTTTAATCATATACCCTTTTTTTTTTTTTTTTTTTTAAATACTACACTTAGGCTTGGTTTGGAGACATATGTTTATTATTTTTTTGGTTTATTTATGTTACGTTACCTCTATTTTCTGTACGGATTTTCATGATAAACAAAAAAATAAAAAAAAATAAGTCATATTCAACACAACCCTTAAGATTATTTTGAGAATAAATTATTTTAGTTAATTTTTTTTTATAAAAAGACATATAAAAAAAATAAAGAAAAGATTTAATTTTTGTAGTGATTTCTGACTTTTTAACTATTCTAAGAATGTGGTGTCACAAACTCACTAAAAAAATAAAGAAAAGATTTAACTTTTGTAGTGATTTTTGACTTTTTAACTATGGTAAAAATATGGTGTCACAAACTCACAGTTGGGTGTCATGCACAACAATGATTGTAGGGCAGTCTGTGGAACTTATTTCTAATCTTAGTTTTGATGATCTGACTCATTCAAATTTTAGAGAACATCGAAAATATTTAAAAAAAATTAACTTAACCGGACATCAAAATCCCTTCATCAAAGCACATTTGTATCTAAAAAAAAAAAAAACTAGCGATAACTCGTGCGATGCACAGAAAAATAGATTATATATATTTTGTGTGATAAATAAATCATCTTAATCTTAAATTATTTCTTAATAGCGACAAGCCATGATATTAAGCCATCTGTGTAGATATTAACAATAATTAACCCACAAAATTTTACAATAAAATTTGATTTGTATAAAAAACTATTAATTATAAAGATTGTTGGGGATAATAGTATCACAATCACTTGATAATATAAAATAACTTGTATCAAACTAAACAAAATATTAAAAGAGAGAAATTTTATAAACTCAGAAAAGTTATCATAAATTTACTTGGACTTTTAAATCAGTGGTGTATATTATTATTGTGGAATCAAATTATGAATAAATATCCACTTTTAATTATAATTTATAAGTAGTTTTAAAAAAAAATTAATCTAAAAGTTTGTTACCTTGCTCTTAAAAAAATGTTCCCAAACAAATCTTGAATTGATCATGTTAGCAATTCTCTATATTTGATCTCCTTTATCAATGGCACACACATATCATATCAAAGTATAAATCATTCTCTATAGTTTGAACAATACTTGCATAGTTCTTAAATCATTTAAAAAAAAAATAATCAAGATAAGAATTTTGTAGGATTATAAACATTATATAAGAAAATAGTTTTAATCCATTTTATTTATAAACAAATAATGTGCCTGTTTGGTGCAGCTTAAAAGCTACTTATTTCAACTTTCAGCTTAATTTAAGCTATTTTGATGTGTTTGGTTTAGCTTATAGTTTATAGCTTATAACTTTTTGGAAGTCAGAAATCAGCTTATTCTTTGAATGGGGCAGGAGATGCTTAATTTATAAGTCAGAAATCAGCTTATGTTCATAGTTATAAGCTATAAGCTGTTTAAGCATAAGCTATAAGTACTTTCTCACAGCTCTACCAAACAGGGCCAATGAAAAATTATTTGAATTGTACTTGAAGAAATATAACAAATGATAACTTTAATCATTATACACCACAAAAAAAATTATATACGTTATCCAACCAAAAAAATGGTCGAATACAACTAAGTCATGGACATTGAATTAAATCATAAGGGCTCTAAATTGATAGTATAATCTAACAAAACAACTAATAACAACATAGAGATATTGACAAATATGTAGTATTTCACTACCATCTTTGTATTATATTCATTGATTTCATATATCATATGAAAGTTTTACTCTTTTCGATCCTTCAATAAAATAAGGATCAAGAAAACAAATTTGATAAGAAATTGATTCTAAATTTTATTATTTTAAAAATAAAATTTCAAAAAGAAAGAATTTAGAGATGGGATTAAAGAAATACTATAACAAATAACAACCTTAAAAATAAAAATAAATAAATAAATAAAAAGAAGTAAAAACACATAACAATGATATAATGCAAACTATTTTTAATAACTAATAGAAAGAATATCAAATTATTACCTTGGATAAATATAGTGACGAAAATTAATTTTGTGAGATTTTTGTGTTGCCTTCTCCCATGCAGCCTTCATTATTTCATTATTAATACTCTTCTCATTCAGAGCCAACGAATTTCATTATTAATATTTTTCTCATTCAGAGCCAATAATTTATTTTTATTTTTTTTATCTTTATCACTTGGTAGATAATAACGAATAATAAAAATTATCAAGAGAAAGTTAAGAATTTAAGAGGAGATAAGAAGCTATAGATGATGATATTTCATAAGTCAAAAAATTTAAAATAAAAAAAGATAATATGTGATAGAAGGAGAAAAAAAATGAGTAAATCAAAATAAAGATTTAGATATATATGTTTTTTATAGATATATAGATTAACAAATCATATCCTTATAAATTTTATTATTTTAATTTTTTATAAATCAATTATTTAATCTATATCTTTATCTGTAGATCACGAAATTAATCTTTATATATTATTTATCAATTTTTATATGTTTATTTATCTATAAGTCATGAAATTAATTTTTTTTAAAATTTTTATCTTTATCTATAGGTCATGAAATAAATTTTCATAAATTATTTATGAATTTTTATATGTTTATCTATAATGAAATTAATTGAAGTACAAAATGAAGGGGATAAAAAAAGAAAAAAGAAAAATGAGTAATTTCATTTTTTTAAATCAATTATTTAATCTTTATCTTTATTTGTAGGCCATGAAATTAATTTTTATAAGTTATTTATCAACTTTTATATGTTTATTTATGGGAAGAAATTTTAAATTATCTATAAGCTATGAAATTAATTTTTTTAAATTAATTATTTAATTTTTATCTTTATCTGTAGATTATAAAATTAATTATCATAAATTAATTTTCAGTTTTTATATGTTTATCTATATGAAGGAATTTTGAAATTCAAATATTTAGCCATAAGCAATGAAATTAATTTTCATTTTAATTAATCAAACAAATAGAAAATGAAGAAAAATAGAAAATTGAAGGGCAATCAAAGAAGGTTGCCACATAGGAAAAAAAGAGTTTTAAAATTATGAGAATTTAAAAATAAATATTTGGAGGCTTTAACAAAATAACTACATTTGGTTATATATATAGTATAGATATAGATATAGATATGTATATATCAAACTGAATACACAAGTAATTTAATGAAGTTATTATCGATATCCAATCAACTTAGGTAGTGTTTGGTTTAGTTTTAGATTCATGATTTGATAATGAAGTTGTATTTTGAGTTTGAGAGTTTAATCATGATTTGAAAAGAGAAAATTTGTTTGGTTATGAGTTTTGAAAAAAGCTTTGAATTGAGTTTTGAATTTTTGAAATGAATTTTTAAATTAGAAAAATTGTTTGGTTATGAGTTTTGGAAAGAGTTTTTAAAACTTAATTAAAAAACTTATAACTCATAACTAAGCACACAACTCAAAACTCTATTGAAAATTCTGTTCAAAACTTATAACTAAACTCTTTTTAAAATTCAATTCAAAAAAATAATTATTGAAAAAAATAAATTTTTTTATTTAAAAAATTCAAAAAATTCTGAAAACATTTTTATTTAAAATATTAAAAAAATATATTAATGTTTGTTAAAAAACAATATTTAGCTAGTGCTTTAAAATTAGTTTTGATTGTATATTTGATTGGAATTTTTTTTTAATTGTTTTGTTTAAATTTTTTTCTTATTTTTAAAAAATTATATTTAAAAAATATCAAAAACAAAAACAAATTTTTTATTTCAAATAGTAGGTGGCACTTGCAACAATAAATAAATAAAAAAGAATTGTTTCGGTTGACTGGTCGGACGACCGGCCAGATGTCCGAATAGACCTAAAATTCAAAAACTCTCTAGTTACCAAACATGTTTTCAAATGTGATTTGGAATCATATTTTGAAAATTATAATCAAACAAATGGTTAAAATATGAGAGTGAAATCATGATTCCAGAATGAAACCAAATAGAACCTTAATTTTGTTATAAGTATATTCTTCTCAATAATTTTTAAAATTTAAACAATCTAAATCATCAAAATAAGAACTAAAACGGATCTCACAAACCACACTACAATTACCGATGTGCAGCACGCACAACATCCCTATTTTAATTTATCGTCAAAACAACCCTTAATCATGTATAATGTGAGAAAGTTCGATGATTGAAAATGAAACACATGCATTGTATTTTTTAGGGGTGGGCGCGGGTCGGTTGTGGCCACGGAACCTCCAATCCGCCATCCGTCCGCCAGATTGGCGGATTGGAGAAAATCAATCCGCATCCGTCCGCCAATCTGGCGGATATGGATTGAGCGGATTGGTGGTTTGGCGGATGGATGCGAATCGGTTTGGCGGTTTAAAATTTTATAAATTTTCAACAAAATTCAACTTGTGCACTTCCTCAAAAAAAGAAAAGAAAAAAAAGAAAGTATTACAGTCAATGACTTAAAAAAGTATCACAATCACTATATGCCTTATCCAAAGAAAGAGAGTTTGAAACTTTAGAATATCACAATCACTACATGCCTCATCCACATATTACAATCATAGCATAATTCATCCACATAAAGTATTACAATCTGTGATTCTTAAAATATAAAAACAATTCAAACCACCAAAACCGTGAACAGAGCAGTAATAGAGATTGTATATCTCTGTATTGTTACATCTATATATATTTTTGAAAACAAAAACTAACCAGCATATATCATATTTTCTATTTATTATTTTTAGAGTTAGATTTAAAAACCAAAAAATATAGATAAATAATATGTTTATTTTTTTCAATTCAAAAAATATATTCAAGTTGAAAACTTATTTTCAACAGAATATTTAAACTCATTTTCAATTGAAAACACAAACAAAATATTTAAACAAATTGAAAACACAAAGTCTTATAAATTACTAGGGGTGCTCGCGGTTTGGCGGTTCGATTGCGGCCAAAGGAATCTCAAATCCGCCATCCGTCCGCCAAATTGGCGGATTGGAGAAAATCAATCCGCAACCGTCTGCTCATCATCACGCATCCATCCAAAATGCGGCGGATCGGTTCAGTTCGGTCGGTTTTGGCGGATCGGTATATCCGCTGCTCACCCCTATTATCTTTTTTTAATGGGAAAAAACGTGGAAGGTTGGTTTCCGATAATATTATTTAGACATTACTTTATCATAGAACATGAATAGGGGGTTTAAATCACCTGACACTGCTAACATAGAATGGTTACATACCAATGAACCTCTGACCTTTCTATTCAGACACCTTAGTTTTGATATTTTTATTCTCTATTTCTCGTATCTACGAATAAACTTTGCCGAAACTGATTGTCGGCTCTCTTCTCACAGTCCTATTTACCACATCATAAAACGATCTACACACATTTGAGTGAACTATCCGTAATTCTCAGAATATTCTTCTAAGGAGTACAACATTGTATACCAATACAATCAACAAAAAAGAAAGACAAAAAAGGAACGACGAAACAAGGTATCAGAAAATAACATCACCACAATAGCTATCCCACTGCAAAAGTATATTCCTCTCTACCATCAAATGTTTTCTGGTACTAAATAAATAGCAAAATTGGCTCATGAGTAAGGACGAAGATTTCCCATTCAAAATAATTCAAAAGCATAATCATTTTCCCGCTTTTGCTTTATGTCACTCATTCTTAAAATATCTTTACTTTATAATCATGCAAACCACCACAAACGTGACACGCGTATAGTACTATCTGGCAAGGGAATTAAAAGTATTCACACCACTCACATCTACGCCCGGGTGTGACTTCCTTTTAACCCCATCCATACGCATGTCCACAAGTACATGAATGGACGGACTAGATCAGGGCGAGGGGAGGCGCTATTGACAAGGGAATCAAAAGTACAATTCGGCAAAAGGAATCAAAAGTACTCACACTACTCACACCTAAGCCTGGGTGTGACATTTGAAGTCCACCCATGGTTTGGGGTGGACCCGGCCTGGTTAGACTCGAGCCCAATTTAGGACCTTGGGCCTGAGCTTAGACCGTCATTTTGAAGCCTTGCCCGCCCCCTAACTTGGCCCTCTACTCGGCCCAAAAAAAATTCTGCCCTACGAATAACTTGATCTGTGGCCCACCCACACCCCCCAAAGGCTCTCTACCACACCAATGGTCAAATTCAAAAAAAAATAAAAAAATAAAAAATAATAATATTCAAACGGTCAAATAATAGTTAACTTCCAATGGCAATTTTTTTTTCATATACAAATTGACCCCTCCTCCCAAACTTCTATAAATATCCTCTATTTTTTATTTTATTTCTCACAAACAATTCTCTCTTTTAAACTCTCAATCTCTCTCAACTCTCAATTCTTTCAATTAATTTGAAGTCTCATCCCTAAGTAGCAATTGTAATTGTGCAAAAAAAAAACTTTTATCAAAAGAAACTAATTTTTTGTATCGTATTTACCAATCAGTAACATTAATTTTTGTATCATCCAGTATTTTTACAGAATATCTAAACTTCTAGAAAGCAAGTTTTACCGCTTGAGCGGTCAGCCTATGTGTTTTGCAGCCTTTACTCACACCGCTCGAGCGGTGAAGTGTGCGTTCAAGCAATCTTCGTGATCCAGATTACTATAAAGTGCGTTATTTGCTCGTTTTATTAGATTTTGAGTCGTCCAAATTTTCAGAGAGGAAGAAAAAATAAAGTGTTTTATATTGGATGGTGCTTTATTAGTGTTTTCTTGATGATTTAAGAATGATCAATGGATCCATTTGTTTTCTTTTATTTACAAAAAAGAGAGTTGCTTTTTGGTAGATTCTGGGAAACTTAGGCCTGAAGTTTCGGTAGATTCCAAAGTGGCTCATCATCATAGATTAGACAACAACGTTGTGGATTCAACATTGGCAAGACAATTCCGAGGTGAAGATGGTAGTGGAAGAGGCACATCGGGGTCAGTTTAATTCGAGCGTGAATTCGCTAGGTAATTGAGGATACACATGTGTAATTCATTTTTATCTTCTTAGTACATTGTTTTGTGACTTTGGCCTGTGATTTTTTTTAATTTTTTTTTATCACAATTAGAGGCGCTCCAATTGTGATTTTTTCTTGTTAAATCGTTATGTCAATTTGTTTTTGATTGTTTGATTGAGATTATTATTCTATGTTTAAAATTAAAATATAATGACAAATAAATATCTTAGGAATTTTAGATTTTTCACTCCTCCTAATGTACATAATATCACTCTTCTAATAGCTTGATCATTATTTAGGGGCACAACTAGTAGTGTTTGGGATCATTTCAAAAAAAAAAATATCTGTAAATAATCCTGATAGTACAATTATATTTAAAGTAAAATATAAATATTGTGCACATTTACTTAGTATTGCATCTGTAGGGATATTAGTCATCTAAAAAGACATGCTAACAAACATTTATAAAGTCAACAACCTGATATTAGAAATCAAATGCAATTAGGGGTTTCATTAACTGGTCATTTGCAAACATTTTCATATGATCTTATATGTGCACAAAATTCTTTAGTTGATTATATTATTAAAAAAGAACATTCTTTTACTACTAGTGAAAGATTTTGTACAAATGATTCATGAAAGATTTGCACCACAATATCAAAGTTTTTCAAAAAATACTACTATAAATATGATTTTAAAGAAATTTGAGAATATTAAAAGTGAATTATTTGACATACTCAAAAATTTGAATGGAAGAGTTTGTTTAACATCTGATTTATAGTCAAATAATGGTTTAAAATATCAATGTATCATTACATATTTTATTGATAATGATTGGAAATTATAAATAAAAGAATTATTTCATTTAGATTAGTCGACCTTGCATACACTGGTCGTTTGCTTGATGTAGAAATAAGAAATGTATTATATGAGTGAGCTTTACAAAATAAAATATTTACCATTAGTTTAGATAATGTAACATATTACAATCAAACTGTAACCTATTTGAAATCAACTTTACAATTACTTATTGATGGTGATTTATTTCATGTTCGTTGTTGTGCCCATATTTTAAACTTGATTGTTAAAGAAACTATGCATGTATACGAGACTTCTATACTGGTAATAAAAAAAATGTGATTGTTACTATTATGTCTACTGCTAATCGAATTTCAGAATACATAAAAATTTATCAACGATAAGGTTTGTCATTTAAAAAATTAATTTTAGATATACACAGCAGGTGGAATTCAACATATAATATGTTAAAAAGAGCTTATAAACAAAGAAAAATAATAATAGCTTTTTTTTTTTTTTTTTTTTTTTTGCAACAATATCAATAGAATGAGTACTAACTCTCACAGAATTTAATTAGCACCAAACAGCTTTATATAAAGATTTTCTAAAAGTTTTTGATACTGTAACAAAATTATTTTCTTTTATATATATATATGCTTCACAATTTATTTTATATATGTTATAGAAATAATGAAAGTTTTTGTAAAATATATGGGTAATGAATATTATATAAATATTATTACTGTAATTAAAGAAAAATTTGATAAATATTTTGATTCATTGCCTCATCTTTTAGGTTTAGCCATTATAATTGATATTATGTGTAAAGAAATTAGTTTATAAGAATTTTAGAATGTATTTTCGTTGATCAAAAACAATTTACCCCTATTATGCAAACATGCAAAACAATATTTGAAGAATGCAGGGCAACTGCATATGCTAACACATATATACACATTACACCAACAGCCTCATCTCGAGGCGGAAGATTAAGTATTTTTTTAGCAATAAAAATATCTCAATATATAAGTGTAAGTAGTTCTGAATTACAACGTTATTTGAAAAGCCTAACAGTGAATGATTTTGAAAATTTTGATATTTTGAATTGATAGAAACAAAATGAAACTATGTGGCATGTACTTTCATAGATGGCCCTATGAAAGCCCGTGATATATTAACCGTTTCTATTTCTACAGTTCCTTCGGAAACAATTTTTAGTGCAGGTGGATGAGTGCTAAGCGATTGCTGTAGCAAGCTTTCGCCCCAAAATGGTTAAGGCACTGATCATATTTAGAGATCATATGCATGTGCTTATGAGAACACAAAATTATAGTGAAAATGAGAGAATTCAAAGCGAATTGGATGATATATTAATCGAGCAACACAAGTGAATTGTCTGCCTCCTCCGATGATTGATCAACAATTTATTTTTCATTATTTCATTTAGTTATTTTTTTGTATTAGATTATTGAAGTGGAATATAATACAAATGATTGGTAGGTTAGTAGGTGCTAACTTAGTTGAGATGTACTTAATGTATAATGATGCAATTACTTTACATAATCAATAATCTACATCTATTTTATTTAATGATATAAATTTTTATAATATTTTATTTCATTTTGATATAAAAATTATTCATTCAATGAATGTTATCTATTTAATTTAATGATTGTAATATTGAAACTTTTATTTTGCTATATATAAAATTATTTTAAAAGAAAAAATTACATAATTTCATACTTTTTTAGTCATAAGTTCATAACCAAAAAAATATAAGTCATGCATAATTAAATGTAAATACCACCACACATGAAATATAACCAAACATCTTATTAATCTTAACTGAAATACTCTGATATAATTATTCTTTTATTTTTTTATCCTTCATAAATAAACTACATACATAATATATTTATCATTTATTTTTAGGAAAAAAAAAATGCCCGCTAGGCCCACCAACCCTAAGCGCTAATCTAAATGGGCCTGGGCCTCACTTTTTAGCCCAAAAAAAAAAGCAGAAACCCACACAGCCCGTCAGGTCCAAGCTAGGCCATATTTACATCCCTATTATAGTCTTTTTGCTTTATGCTTTACCATATTAAAAATTCGTTTGAAATTGATTTATTATGTAAATAAATTAAATTTAAATATTATAAAAATTTATTAAATTTTTGAATTTGCTTTGAATTTAACTTGATAAATTTATATATATATATACATATTATTAAAAAGAATCAAATTACTTGAATGTAGCTTATTATTAATTCGATTAGAGTTAATTCAAGATCAACTCAAAAAATAAAAAGAATTACAATTTGTAATAAATCAAAATTATTTATATAAACATGGGTGCACAATTCTCCCTACGCAAGAAACCCACAAAAAGAATTGCATCCCTCACATTTCTGTAATTAGTTTTAATTTATTGGATTGAATTTTCTTCCCAAAAAAACCACGATAGGCTTATTTTGGATAACTTGTTTGTTCTTACAATATCTTTTATATCCTATTGTTGTAAATTCAGTGCACAAGTTTATGGTTGTATTCACTGTACTCTTCTTTATTGGTGTGTCGGTTTTGTCGGTGCTTAACCATGCAAAACCAGGACGAAACTATTGTATTATAAATTCAATTAACAAAATTAGAAGTTTCTACCATATATTTTGTATATATAGCCAAAGTAGAAAAGGATTGTACATATCATCATTGAATTTGCCAATTTACCAATATATACCAAAGTAGAGAAAGGGTAGTGCATAACATCATTAGCAATGATGGATCTAGGGGGGGCAGCCGCACCCCTAAAAATTTGAAAAATATCATATATTATACTAGAAATTTTAAAATAATTTAAAATTATAAGAGTTCGTACCCCCAAATTTTTTTTAAATATTTTCAAAATTATATAGAGTAACCCTCCCAATTTTTTAAACTATAGAGCAGCCCCCCCAAAGTCTCAATCCTGTATCCGTCCCTGATCATTAGAGTTATCAAATTTTCATGCGCTATATATCTATTGGCAAATTGCACTTACCTCCTTAAAAATTAAAAATAATAAATAATTAATTTTATATATTTTTATACAATTATACTGACATTCCTTAAGACTTTAATTCATATAACAATTAGGTCTTTTTTCATTAATAATTCATTAGTCCTATGAATGAAAAAAAAAAAAAATGACATTGTCATATATTTTTAACTAAAATATATCTTTATTTATTTCAATGTCTATTCATCATTTGCATTAGTTTTGGTCCAAAGTTTTATTATAAGGGAAGAAAACATAATTATGTCAAAAGTATAAGATTAATTATATTTTTTTCCAAACTTGAAGAGAGGTGAGTATAATTTATGTTGTATAAATTGTGTAATACAATAAAACCAAATAGATTCATAATTAATAATTCAAATTACAGAACAAGAACTCATACTGGAAATTATAATTAGATGAACAGAAATACAAAATAGAATAAAACAAGAAACAAAATCAAACCAAAGCCTGCACAAGACAATTTCCTTAAAACAGATTCATCGCCTCACCGATTGGGTTGCTGGAGGTTGTTCGACGTCTGTCTTCCACGATACGACGGTTGGACCAGCTACAACAGGGCACCTACTGAGTAGCTTCGGTGAACGGAACTTAGGCAACACTCTCTCACACTAGCTAGAATTTTTCTGGGTAGAAGACTGAAGGAGAGGGGTCTCCTTTTATACACATGAAGTGGGAGAGAGAAGGAGACTTCCTGCAACAAATACAAGAATTAATCTCTGCAAAACTGCCCAACAAATGTAGCAAAACTGATGGGTCTTAAGTGTGAGAGTTACACACTTCATATATACACATGTGTGTATATTTGCAGCCACCAACTCGGCCCAGCTCAAACGTAACCCATTCCAGTAAGCCTCAAGTCTCTAGCCCAAGCCCAAGCCTAGGCCCTAAGATCCAAGATCCATGGATCACAAACTCAAACCCGAACCCGGCCCAACCCAATTCAGTTCAGGCGGGCAGGCACTGCGCATATGCATGCCTATGGCAATTTTTGCATAACCTACTTGGACCATAGTTTTGGCCCAAGCCCATCCTTGAAGCATCCATAACTCCCTTTCTTCTGAAAATTTAGATATCCCAAAGGGCTTACACCCTTAGACAAAAAATGAGATTTAAACATTCATCAATGCTCTCCTCTATAATCAATGTGGAATAGAAGGTTACATACATTTCCCAACACCTCTTTCATGAAGCCAACTTAATGAGTTAATTTCTCATTCAAATCTTAATGATTTTTGATCATTCTTTTATGGTATAAAGATGCCATTACAAAGAATCTAAACCCACTCTAATCCCCCTCAATTGAGGATTGGCACCCACTTTAATATTTCATTAAAGTTACCAAAAAATCATTATTTTCTAACAATCCTCCACATGAATAAAAATTGATCGAATAATAACAAACAGACAATGCTAACAACAAAGACTTGAGGAGAGAGTGCAACGAAATAACCCCTGCATCGGAAAATATAGCTTTTGGCTTTGAACCCCTCCTAGTGAAATCTATTGGATTTAATGGCTGTCTAGTGAACACGAAGTCTTGAACTATTCTGCCGTTTATGTAAACCTAGATAACAGACTTCACACAGGTATTACTCTAACCATCATTCTATTCTCACTGTTGTGTTTGGTTTGGCCTTGGAACACTAGCTTGGTTCAATGAGTGGTTTAAAGAATTTGGCCTTGTCAATTCTTATAGAAGTGGCACCACTTCACACTCACATAGGTGGCTCAACTTGATTATCCTGCTATACTCAGCTTAACAGCTTAACACACTAGAGTCATTAAAAGCTCAGTTTAACCTCTATACTTGCAAGTATCACTAATAAAAGAAATGGCTGGAGGTTTAACCTCCTCAGTGACATACCACCGTTACACGCAATTAGGTTGTCCCATTGAACCTTGATCTTGGGATTTCCAGTCAACTAGGTTGGGTTTCCATTCCGATAACACCTTACACTAAAGGCCTTAAACCCATTCCTTCTGACGACTTCTCTACTAACAATCGTTTTAACCCTTTAATTAGCGGATCCACAATATTGTTCTTAGACTTCACATAGTCTAAAGTGACAAATCCATTCGAGAGTAGTTGTCGTATGGCATTATCTCTACGATGAATATGTCTAGATTTTCCATTATATATATTACCTTGTGCCCGTCCCATAGCCAATTGGCTGTTACAATGAATACAGATGGCTAGCACATGTTTCGACCAACATGGAATATCTTCAATGAAATGGCGAAGCCATTCCGCCTCTTCTGTTACTTTATCTAACGCTATAAACTCTAATTCCATCGTTGATCGTGAGATACACGTCTGCTTGGAAGATTTTCAAGAC
Source organism: Camellia granthamiana (assembly GCA_036172215.1). NCBI lineage: Eukaryota > Viridiplantae > Streptophyta > Magnoliopsida > Ericales > Theaceae > Camellia > Camellia granthamiana. The sequence continues at coordinate 78,684,437 of CM069905.1, read as the reverse complement.
ACGATTGCCCCTCAAAGGGTGAACACATAACTACTAGTGGTTTTCGAATCCCTAACATCAAATATCCAATTCGCATCGCTATAGCCTTCTATTACAACTAGATATCTGGTGTAATGCAGGTCATAATTCTGAGTGAAATAGAGATACCTTAACACTCAAACGATACCCTTCCAGTAAGTGGCATCAGGATTGCTCGTGTATCTACTAAGCCTACTAATTGAGTAGGCTATATCCAGTCTTGTACAACTCATCAAATACATCAAACTCCTAATGACTCGAGAATATTCTAGCTAAGAGACACTCTCACCATTATTCTTGGTCAAGTGTAGACTCAAGTCTACCAGTGTCGTAGACACACTTGTATCAAATTTACCAAACTTCTCAAGTATCTTCTTAACATAGTGAGATTGAGAAAGTACAATACTATCAGACGTTCTGGTAATCTTAACACCCAAAATTACATCTGCAAGGCTCATATCTTTCATGTCAAACTTAAAGTTTAACTATCTTTTGTTATTCTAATCATCTCATCATTACTACCAACAATGAGTATGTCATCAACGTATCGACACAAAATAACATAACCTCTGTCAGTATCTTTGACATGTACGCATTTGTCACACTCATTGATTTTGAACTCATTTGACAACATAGTGTTGTGAAACTTCTCATGCCATTATTTAGGAGCTTTCTTTAAACCTTATAATGATTTGACAAGCTTACAAATTTTCTTATTTTGTCCTGGAGTTGAAAACCCCTCGGGTTGCTCCATGTAGATTTCTTCATCTAAATCTTTATTTAAGAAAGCAGTCTTTACATCCATCTGATGTATCTCTAGACCACGTAAAGCTGTTATCGTAATCACCATGCGAATGGATGTAATCCTTGTCACAGGTGAATACGTATCAAAGTAATACCGGCTTTCTTGCTGCCTGTATCCTTTGATAACTAGCCTAGCTTTATACTTATCAATTGATCCATCCACTTTCATCTTTCTTCTAAAGATCCACTTACTCCCCAAGGCCTTACTGTTTGGGACTAGATCAACCAACTCCCAAGTATGGTTTTGTAAGATGGAGTAAATCTCACTCTTAATTGCTTATTTTCACAAAGGACTTTCAAGTGAAGTCACAGCTTCATGGAAAGTTCGAGGTTCTCTCTCTAATATATAAGTCAAGAAGTCCGGACCAAAAGACTTTGCGGTCCTAGCCCTTTTACTCCTTCTTGGCTCATCTACTTCCTCAGCTTGATCATCAACTTGATCATCTACGTGATCATCTACTTGATCATCTACGTGATCATCTATTTGATCATTTATGTGATCATTGTCACCTTCAACCTCTTTCATGGAACTCGGAATCTCTTTTTAGAGATGATAAGGAAATGCATCTTCAAAGAAAGATGCATTTCTTGATTCCTTGATAGTATTCTTGTGTATATCTAGAATAACAGACTTATACACAAGAAATCGATATGCACTACTATTATGTACATAGCCAATGAATATACAATCCATTGACTTCGAGCCTATCCGAACTCGCTTGGGTGTAGGTATCGCCACTTTCGCAAGACATGCTACATTCGTAGGTATTTTATATGAAGGCTTGTGGATTTTCTATAACTCATATGGAGTCTTGTCTAAATTCTTCTGAGGTATTCTATTAAAAATGTAATTCATGGAGAGAATTGCTTCCTTCCACAAGTTCTGTGACAACCCATAACTTATTAACACTACATTCATAATTTCTCTTAACATCCTATTTTTTCGGTCAGCAACACCATTTGACTGAGGGGAATAAAACGCTATAGTTTGGTGGATAATCCCAAATTGAGCACAAATCTCAGCAAACGAGGATTCATACTCACCACCACGATCACTTCTTAAAGCTTTGATCTTATTGCTTAGTTGATTCTCAAATTCATTCTTGAAAAGAATAAATTTATCAATTGTCTCATCTTTGCTTTTAAGAAAATACACATAACAGTATTTGGTGCAATCATCAACAAAAGTGATGAAGTACTTGTTGCCACCACGTAATTGTACGACTTTCAGGTCACACATATCACTATGTACTAAATCTAAAGGCTCGATACTTCTTTCAACAGAATGAAAAGAAGTCCTAGTCAATTTTGCTTCTACACAAGTTTTACCCTTGTGATTTGGATTAATCTTGAAAGATGGTATGTAGTCTAACTTGATTAATCAATGCAAAGAGTCAAAATTTACACGACCCAGTCCATCATGCCATAAATTAGAGGACTCAAGCATATAAACAGAAAAAGAAGTTTTCTCATTAATTTTAGGGATAATAGTCATTACATTAAGCTTAAACATACCACCCGACATATAGCCCTTCCCTATATAGACCCCGCTCTTGGTCAACACGACCTTATCAAACTCAAACACCATGCGGAAGTCATGCTTACTTAAGAGCGACCTCGAGATAAGGTTCTTACAAATATTCGGCACAAATAGGACATCGTTTAGAGTCAGCTCTTTTCCCAAAGTTTTTTTTAGAACCACCTTGATGTGGTCAATATTAATGAGTTTCCCTCTAAAAAAATTTCGAAGCTTTAGCAACCAAATGATTATTTGTCGCCAAATATCCTTAACAGTGACTAAAAATTGGTTGCCAAAAGCATCCTGTTTGGCTACTAAATTCAAAATTTCGTCGGCAATATTTAATATACAACAACTAACTTAGCTATGGTCGTCAAAAATTCATCAAAAATACGCCCATTTTTGGGCAACAAAAATGTTTTATCGCAAAATGTTATTATACGGCGACTAAATCAAATTTTAGTAGCGTAAAATGGTAACAAATAGCGACTAAAACTAAGTTTGGTCGCCAATAAGACTATATGGTGACTAAAATAATTTAGTAGCTAAAAAGATTCAATCAATGCCGACTAAATCAGGTTTTTAGTCGCCCAATCTGCTGTTTTTTGGCGACTAAAATTGATTTGGTCGCCAATTTTAGTCGCCAAACATGCATTTTGTTGTAGTGAAAAATAATACAAAGAAAAACATAAAAGAATAGAGAAAAAAAAAAACATATATCAATTAAATAATTGCTATCAATCATCAAAATAAAATTTTAAAATATCATATAGAACTAATAATTAGACCAATAGAGATTAAAAATGTAAAGTAGTAAGTTATACCAAATATTATAGGACACATGATAGATTTGAGAAACATGTGTTATATATATTTATTATGGTGAGTTAAGATGAAGTGGTTAACAATTGTAACATGCATGAATTATTTAATAAAAATTCAAGTATTGTCACAAATTACATGCAAAGATCTATAAATATAGAGCAATTGCATGGAAAAATTTATAGACTTACGTAGATGTTATGTAAAACTATATAGACCTTATGTAAAATTATATGAATTTGAAAAGATTACTTAAAAAGGTCTATCACTAACTATACAATAGAATAAAGATGAAAAAAAAATTGCATGGAAGTTTTATGGCTCCAAATATGTTTCAAGTAAAAAAATGATGGACCTTGAGGGATTACTTGTAAAACTCTATGTATATTACAATCTTCTCTTGAGAAGAAAAAGAAATAAACAATTGGAGTTAGGAGATATAAAATACTAACACCTTAAAGAAACTTTTATGATGACGACTGCATTAAGGGAAAAAAACAAAAATAGATGTTGTTGGGGTATGTTTCCAATGTTGGGTTTTGTTGGTGGATGTTCAAATTTATATGGAAACTTTAATTTAAGGATAATGTATTTTTGATGTTTAGTTAAATTCAAATTTAACTTTGGGATAGAGATAAGGAGCTAAAGATATTTAACATCAGATTTTGTTAAATACAAATCAAATTATTTTATTTTTTAAAAGAAAACGTGAATCAGATAAATGCTATTTTTTTTATTTTATATATATATATAATAAGAGGAATAAGAGTTGTGAGAGATGTGAGTTCTTTATTATTATTATTATTATTATTATTTAAATTTACGTGATACAGTGATAAACGTGTGGGGTTCTAATAGAGGGGTAAAGAGAGGTGCCGCGTATTTATTTTATTTTTCCAAAATTATGAGAATTTAGGATTCAAGTTTTGGAGTCTTTTGACCCAACACCTACATTTGGTTATATATAGTATATAGATAGATATAGATAAATAAGTTAAAGGAGATTTCTAACCACAAGTCTTATAGGAGCTCCAATATCTCAAACTAAAATTTCTAAGTTTTTGATTTTAAATAATTAAAAAAATCCTCTATAGCTTGCAATCAAGCAATATATATATATAATATCTCTTGACTTATAACTTTTAAATTGAAAATATATCAAATATATAAAATAAAATAAAAAATAGAAAGTATACTAATCCATTTCAAAATTCAAATTTAAGGGGCACTAAATATGGAAAATATTTCATTAATTTAAATTTAAAATTATAATAATCTTTCCCATAATATATAAGTTTTAAATAATGATCTATTCCATGATTTATCTATATATCTATATATCTATATACTATTCAAATTGCAAAATATTGTCATTTCATTAATGTTGAAAGTTGTAATTCTTTTTTCTCATTTTTTTTATGATTTTGTTTAATTTTTGTGTTAATACGTGTTACAATATGATTGATTTATAAATTAATCTTATATTCTTCAAATAAAATTTCAAATTTGGATTCTTACTTTAATTATGTTACTATAATTAGAATGAGATCAATATTCATTTCTTAAATTTTGCATCTTTTATTAAATTATAAAATAAAATTTCAAATTTAAATTCTTCTTCAAATTATATTACTACAATTAGAATGAGATCAATATTCACATGTATCATAATATTATTAGTCTAAATATAATTTGTTTTAAATACATATGTTCAAATTATTAATCGCTATTAATTTTTTTTCTTTTTTTGTTTTAAATTTTATAAAAAATAATTATATCCTTCTGAACTATAAGGACTTGAACAATAATATTTTTTAATATACCTTTTTTTTAACAAAAGAACAAAACATAACTTTTTTTAGTACTTACCAAATATGGTGGATTTTGTTAGATTTTTTTTTTTAATATCAATTGTCCATTAAAGAAATTAAAATAAAGAATTAAAATATTTACTTTTGCTAAAACAAATTAGAAACAAATGCTAATTTTTTTTATTTATTAAAAGTGATAGTTCGTTAAAAAAATTTATTTAAAAAAAAAGAGTGTTATAGGTGATAATTTATTGTTCGTCTAGATTTATTTTCAGATTAAATGAAAATACAAATTTAAATTTTCTTCTTACATTTTTTTATTCAAATACTTTTATTTTGTTAGAAATTTTTTTTTATTCTATTTAATATTTTATTGTAATTTTTAAATTAAAAAGAATTTCTAAAAAATCATATTTAAATTTTTTATGCCATTATAAAATGTAATTTTTTTTAACATCAACTTAGTGGTAGTTTGGGAAGTGCTAAATATACTTTTTCTTTTTATACTTTTTATGAAAATACATACAGAAAAGTAGAGATATGATGTGACTTAAAAAAGATAATTAAATATATTTTCTTATTTTTTACTAAAAGATGTGTAGAAAAGTAGAGATGTGATTTGACCTAAAAAGAAGAAGAAGAAGAAAAGAGTAAGCTAATATGGCACTTCCTAAACAATCCTTTATTTGATGATCCCTTTCTAAAAGGTGTATTTTTTAAATATTTTCAAGAAAAATTTTATTGGAAATCGCCTTTTCTTTTGTTCATTAATATGAAAATTTTAATTAATTTTATTTATTATTTTAAAAAATAAATTATCAAATAATTTATATACTTATCTATATAATTTTGTTTTGGTTGCACTAGTTATTTGGTGTTTCTGCCAAAGTCCACTTAAATTTAATTTGAATTTTTAAATTTCCGCATAAGTTCTCACTTAATTAAAAACTATTTTATTCAATCTTTAAAAAATTTTAAACTCGACTCAAATTACTTGGGTTGAGCTCATATAGCGACCCTGGTTTTCCTCCATTGTATATTGTGTTGCGGACTGAGGTTCCGTAATGTTGGTTGTTGTTTATATCTTGTTCCCGTCTTTTAAATCTTTTGCATTTGAGTTTTGGGACGTGTTGGATGAGTTTGGTACAGGTTAGTTGCGAGTTGGAACAAGTGGTTGTTGCCCAGAATTTTGGTCTTCCGCTTGAGCGGGTCTTCTTGCGCTCGAGCAGGGTTTGCAATCCTTCAGTACTTTGTGCGCCTGCAAAAATACTGCAGAAGTATTTTTCACGCTCAAGCGGGGTTTATTACGCTCAAGCGGCTCTAAGCTCGAGCGGTCTCTTTGGCGCTCGACCGGCTGTTTGAAATTTGAAATACTGGAAGTGTGTATTGTATGCTCGAGCGGATCGCTTTGCGCTCAAGCGAGTTATGCCTTGCTGTTGTGTGTTGGCGCTCAAGCGGCCTTTATTGCGCTCGAACGGGTCAAAACTTTTGTGTCTGACGCTCGAGCGTCAATCTATCCGCTCGAGCGAACTGCGCGTATATCAGATCGCGTAAGTGACATTTTAAATCACTTTTTCTATCCTTTCTCTCTCTAAAACTTTCCAAAACCCTAAGTTGAGAGCTTCTCACTCTAAAATACTCTCTCTCTCTCTACATTTTAGCCTAGATCAAGTGATCTCTTCACCCTCCTTCCTTCATTAAAAAGCTTGAGCTCTTCAAAATCTTTATTTTCGTTCGAGTGGAAGTTGACTTCGGCATCTTTGGGGTTCATCTCTTACTTGACTCGTCTTTTCTTTTTGAGGTAGGGATAAACTACTCGTCTTTATGAGCTTTAACATAAATTTTAGTCATTTTGATTAAATTGTGAGGTTATGAAAATTTTGAGAAGTTAGGGTTTGATTTTGTAATGCAAAAGAGGGGTTTTCCATTGTTGAGTACCATGTGTGTGTGAGACCTTGAAAAAAAGGGGTTATTGTTATTAGATTGATGAAATTGAACCTTAGGGTTGATGTTTGAGAAAAGGGGGAAAAGCCCTAATTGAAATTAAATAATTAATTTGTATAATTAATTTGGGGAATTATGAAAATATGAAATTGAGTTGAAAATCATGAAATTGAGAAATTATGAGATTGAATGGTGTAGTTGGATTGATTAATCACTCACCTATGAAAATTTATTAATTTATCTGTTTGATAAATTCAATTACCTGTTTAGAAATAACTGTTTTGGGCTATCGGTGGAGGATAGCCATGATTGTTGTAGAATTGCATAATGATTAGGTAAATTGAAACTAATCGATTGGGTTATGTCATTGAATATGATGGTTGGATTAACACATTGTATATATGTTTTAAATTGATCATTGTGTATGATAAACGTTTAAATACATTGCATATGTATCTTGTTTGGGAGGAGATCGGGGATGTACTTCCAAACCTCTATGGGAGCAGATAGGAGATGGACTCCATTGATAATTAAGTTGGCCAGAGTGTCCAGGGTGAAAGTCCCGAAATCCTAATTACGTTTGTATAATGTAGATGATTGGAGTATTGAAATGTTAATGATATGAGTTGTAGTCTCATTATAAATTGATTATGATTGAAATAGTGATAGTATGAGTTGTAGTCTCATTTTGAACTGTTCGGATTAACAATGAGCTATATCTATGAATTGATTTGAATAATGAAACGGAAAGGGATTGAAACATGGTTGTAACTATGGATTGGTTATGGAAGAGATGTACGTTGATTTATATGAGTTAAACATTTATCAAATGCTAATATTTTAGTTAATTCTCATATCATGTTTAGCGTATTTTTACTGGGCTTTAGCTCACCCTATATGGGACACCATTTTCAGGTACAGGTGATATGCCGCCTCCAAGGATGTAGCTTGGGAGGTTTAGAAGTAGAAGGCTTATTTTTGTAGTTGTCTTTTGTATTACATGTAATTCAAGCCATGGGCTTAATGTGTTAAGAGTTAAAACTCTCTTTTGTTGAAACCAAGTGTTGACTTGGAAAGTTGTAAGCCCATAGGGCATTTACTTTTATTGTCAACATGTAATACTTTTGCAATAAACACTCTGATAAATGAATATATGTTTATTTCTCCTATGTCTATAGATATCATGAATGACTGGTTTATGTACTTAAATTTGAGGGCGTTACAGCTCATCTAAGTTTGCAATTCTAGCATGCGAGGTTGAAAGTTATATGATTAAATTTTTGACAAATTAAAAAATAATAAATAAATTATGATAAAATTGTGGGACTTAAATTATAAATTTCAATCTTGCTTGTTTTCATAATTTATATACAAAAATTTAACTATTTATATTATTTTGTATAAATATGTATTATTAATTTTTTTACATACCGTGCATAGTATGTATTACCACTTGTTGAAAATTATTTCAAAGGTGGAAACTGCGTAAGTTGAAAATTTTGCCGTAGAAAGTGAAGATTCATCAAAGGAGAACAAGTTAAAGATCCAAAATTCAATAAAATTATACAATTCAGTTTGGAAAATGTTATAGATCCTAAACAAATTATTAAATGAATTATCAAACTTCTCACATGGTGTAGGACCCACACATATGTGATTTGTGTGGATCCCACACTTATGTAAGAGGTTTAATAATTTATTTGGGATCCCTAATATAACTCATTCAGTTTTCATCGATGGATGTTAAGAAAGGAATAATTGATTTTATTGATCTCACAAGTTTTGATGTGATTTTCAACTGATATTTGACTGATCTTGTCAATCAATTGAAGATGAATGGAATTTATGCTATTGATTACCACTTAATTTAATTTCCTTTTATTGTAGTGAACAATTGTGTTGTGTCCGCAAGTCACTTTGATATGGGACAAGATTCGAGAGTTTTTTATATTTTTGTTTTAATATTTTTTAATATTTTATTTAACTAGTATTCTTATTTTAATTTAGCTAGAATTATTAGGTTGTATTTATTTGGTTCTTCTAATTTTAGGTTACTTACTCTCTAAGAATTAGACTAGTTGAGTTGTTTCTTAATTTTAGATTGTTTGGTCTCCAAAAATACTTAGTTTCCAAGATTTAAATTATTATAAATTGGTATGTACCATTATGTCAAAGAGAATTTTTATGCAATAATATTAAGATAGTTTCACTTAATTGTAGATTTGAAATTTAAGAACGCTTTAATCTATTAAAACATATCTAAACCCAGTATATTCTGCTGTGTCACATTTTCCATTTAGATTTTGTCTATTCATCTCCTCTAGATACAAATAAGTTGATTTTTTTATAACAAATCATGGGATAGAATCCTAAAATTTACTTTTGCTTCAATTGAAATATCATAATCACACAACATAGTATAAATCTTTAAAATTTGAGGTGCACATGCCCCCTCTTGACGTTTAAAGCCCTATCAGCCCACATCAATCATCATCTTCTAGCCTTCTCACATAATCTACCATAGGATTTGTTATGAAAAAAGAGAAAATATAGAACTGAACAAATATACAAAAAATCTACAAGCCTCACCTATAAATTCACGTCTATAGGTGATGAACAATGAAGAAATTTTACTACAAATGTGGAGAACACACTGAACTGGTTCTTTCTACGCAACTTTATAAAAATTCTCATTGTCATAAAATCTAAAGATTCTAAAGTAGCACAATAACTATCCAAAAAGTAGCATATTGGGTTGAAAAAATCTAACAGAGGTTATGCACCTTTGTCCATTAATCTGGTTGTTCAAGTCACTAACGGGTAATAATCATAATCTAAATGAAATTTGATATACACCCACGCAATTTTATTATTTTTAAACTATTTTTTATCAATAAAAGTTAGCTTGATTAATATATGGTAAATTACGTATGAGACACATGCCCCCTTTACCTGTGCATTTTATTCAATTTAGCATATAAATATACCCAATTATAGACAATCTAAGTTGTGTCAACTCAATCATCAGCATCCAATTCCTGCTTCTCTGTAGGTGGGATTCTTATTTGAAATGATGAATGATATACTTAACAATTGTAAAAGGAAAAATATCAGTGGGATAGTGGTAAAATTATTGCATTATAAATGGAATTTTTTATGGTGCAAGACACACAGGAAAGAGTTGCACAACCCCCCACCCCCCCCCCCCCCCCAAAAAAAAAACAAAAAAACTTACCATGTACATAGGACATTTATACTACTGTGAAAATGCAAATATTCTTTTAATGTTCCACTAATTTATAATTTTTCCAATGTAAAATGGATAATGATAGATTTCGTTCCGTGACTCAACGAAATACGTAGACCACCAAAGAAAAGAGGAAAAAAATGAATATGAGAACAAACAGAAACAAAGAAAAGGTGTCACGGTCCTTTATTATAATCTAATTTATTAACTCCTAACATCATATCTTATAATCTCAACCAAAAAATATATATATGTATATATATTAATAGTAAAAATAATAATATATAAAAGAAAAAAAAAAGGGGGGGGGGGGGAACTTATCAATAAGTCACATATACAAAGTTCAAAACCGATCTAATCTCAAAACAAAACACTTGCATCAATTAGTCCTACATATTTTTAATTGTTACAAAAAAATCTTCTTCTTTTTTTTAAAAAAAAATTTACCTGCTACATCCCACTACTGTAGGACTTCCGTCAGATTGTCACCAGAGACCCCTACAAAAAAAAAGCAGAAATGGCGACTAAAAAAAAAAAATTCGTCGCTGAAAGTAGCATTTTCGGTGACTAAAATGGAATTAGCAGCCAAAAGTGAGGACTTTTGGCGACTAAAACAATTTAGTAGCCAAATGTATACCTATTGGCGACTAAAAATCAGTTTGGTCGCCGATTATATGGGTTTTAGCGACTAAAAAAATTTTAGTAGACAAAAGTGAAGGTTTTTGGTGACTAAAAAAATTTAGTAACTAAAAGTATAGGTTTTGGCGACTAAAAAATAGTTTCATCGCCGATTATACGTGTTTTACCGACAAAAATAAATTTTGTAGCCAAAAGTGAAGCTCTTTGGTTACTAAAAAAAATTTAATAGCTAAAAGTCTACAATTGGTGACTAAAATTCAGTTTAGTCACCAAAAGTGGAGGTTTTTGGCGACTAAAAATAAGTTTAGTCGCCAAAAGTGATTATTTTTAGGTGGGAATTAATTTTTTTAGCAACAAAAATAATTAATAGCCAAAAGTATAGAATTGGCGACTAAAAAATAGATTTAGTCGCCAAAAGTGGTCTCCTTTTTTTTTAGTAAATAATTTATTTTTTACATAAATTGTATTGAATAAAAATAATTATGTTTATATATATAGTTTTATATTAATACGGGTCAATATACTATATAAATAATATATGTCGCATATATAATCATGTGATGTTGTAGAGGTATAGTAGAGAGAGTGCGTTGCTTAAGGTTTAGAATGTAGGAGGTTGGTTGTTCAAATCTCAGCGGAAGGAAAGTTAGAATTTTTTTTTTTTCACGGAACGACTTTTGGCGACTAAAATTATTGGTCGCCAAAAGTGTTGCTTTTGGCGACTAAAAGGTTTGGTTGGCGATTCATTGACTATTGGCGACTAAAAGTTTAGTCGGTAAATGTATAATTTTAAAAAGTGTAATTGACTATTGGCGACCAAAACTTTGGTTGCTAAAGACCTGTTTTTTGCCGACTAAGACTTTTTTAGTCGCCAATACCTCCCCGACCATGTATTCGCGACAAAACCGACGACTAAAAAATTTAGTCGGGGAAACTAAAAAGTCGACTTTTGGCGACTAAAAATGGACTCACCGGAATGTTCAACGTCACCGGGAAGTCGCCGAAGTATCACCGGAAGTTCACCAAAATGTTTTGAACGTCAATGGAAGTTGCCGAAATGTCTAGAACATTCATTGGACGTTAAGAATATCACTGGAGGCTCATCGAAATGTCCAAAATATTACCGGAAAAAAAAAAAGAATAAATGGAGAAATTAAAGCGAAAAAAACATAGCAAAATGTGCTAAATATTGATAAACTAAAAGGAAAAAAATGTAACGACAAAAAACAGTAATAATGGGGGGGAAAAAACATATGTTATTTTTCAATTTTTGTAGGGTTTAAGCAAATAATTTTTAATATTGATCAAACTGAAAAGCAAGCTTTGAAATTATAAAATGTTACAGTTTTAAAACAAAAATATATTAAGCATTTAGCATTTATCCTTATTAATCAAACTGAAAAATATGTTATGAAACTGCAAAATTTTATAATTTTAAATAATGTTGCCGATTTTACATGGTGTCAAGGCCATTGAGGATGTAGTTTCTCCACAGGAAATCTGAATGTTTCTAAGCATCTACAGCGGCAATAACTTGCCGATCACTTTCACCCTCTTTAAGTGCTGGAGCCTCTTCATGGAGAAACCGGGCCAAATTTAGAGTTGTAAGATAAAACAGCATCTTCTGCTGCCATCTCTTAAACTCAGTACCATTAAATTTTTCCGGTTTTTCTCCATGATTTATTGGTACATGAACATGGTTCTGGATAGGGACCGGTGTTGGTGTAACAATCGGAGTATCACTTCCAGTTGCAGTTTCAGTTGCAGTAGCCATAATCTCTGATTACAAAAATCAGAAAAAATTAAAACACAAATTAATTTTCTAGTTACTAAAACCAGAAAATAAATTATTACACAAAATAATTTTATTTTTTTTGTTACTAAAACTAGAAAAATAAAATACCACAATAATTTTCTGTAACACAAATTAATATTCTGCAATTGTTAATGACACCAGTATATTACTACTAGTTGTCAAAGAAAAGAGACAGTATATTACTACTATCTGTCAAATAGTATAAACCACTATTTGTTTTTTTAACCAGAATATGTCTTTATGAAATCACAGAAAATTAAATACAATGAAGATATCAAAAAATAACTCTGTCTTAAGATTGTTGGACAATCTTCACTGTAATTAATTAATTCTGTTTGTGTACTTAACAACAAACAGAATAACAAAGAAATAAAGGAAATGAGAGAAAATTGTTTGATTACAAAAATCAAACTAGAAATATAAATAAATAAATAAAAACAGATTTTATTTTGTTACAAAAATAAAATTAAAATATGATTTAAATAAACAAATAAAACAGAATAATAAATTAAACAACTTACTTGATTAATTTCTTCGAATAATAATCTGATCAAGTCCAGTGTTTGACACTGTATCCTTAAGACAGATTCGTCCTCTCCTCGGTACTTTCAAAATATGGACGTCTATCTCCCAGGATGAAATGATCAACAACAAATAAATGCAGCACTAAAATTTATTTGTTCTACGAACACACTTAGTGTATACACTCTTTATGACAGAAAAATAATAGAATAAATGCAGCAAATTGCAGAGATGATTTGCAGCAAAAGATGGACGAAAATTGGAGTTTAAATCCAAATGGGGAACTAGTCTATTTATAGATGTATTGGTGGCTGGAGCTTTTGAATTAAACAGGTGCAATCTGTTTGGTTTTGAATTAAAAGATTTAAATCTGTTGGGTTCAAAATTCAAATAGACAAAAACGAAAGGGATCTGTTTGGGTGTACAAAAAAATCGGATCAGTTTATTTCCGCAATTAATTTAAATTCTAGATTTTATTTTATCAAAAAATAAAATTAAATTCAAATATTTTTTGCCCAAAAAGATAACCCAACCTCCCGAACGGACGGTGGAGCGCGTGTGTAGTGATTTTTGGGTTCAATGGGTCTAGCCCATAACCTCTCCCTTCTACAAACTTGGGGTGCCCCGTGGAGGGCCCTCCCCAAGTTATAATTCCAAGCTATATAAACTCATTCAAAACTTCCCACCAAATTAATGTGGGACAAGCCAATTTCCAAACCTTAAGAAATTTCCACCAAAAACTCTATTTCCATGGAGCACACTTTGGCTTCAATTTCCCATTCACTCGATAATGGTTTTGAGCAACTAAATATACCACGTGAATCACAACGCGACATAGAACGCGTTACCACTTAGACCCGTGAAAATCGACGCTCGGGTCCCACCTAAAAATTAGACCAAAGTTAAGAAAAAATTTTGGTTAACCCAGAATTTTTCCAACCATTTCCAACAAATTTTGCTACACAAATTAAATATTAAATGAAGGGTTAATTACACTAATAGTCCCTATAGTTTGGAACTTGTGTCACTTCAGTCCTTGACTTTTCAATTGTGACACATTTGACCCTGAATTTTTAATCTTGTTCCAAATAAGGACAATTGAAAATATTATTAGATTTTTCAAGGGTAAAATCGTCAATTTGATCAAATATAAATTAATTTGACAAAAATAAATGTCAAAAAATATTTTTAATTTTTTTAAAATTATTTTTATCCACCAATGATAAAATTATGTAAAATTAATAAAAATTACATGATTAATTTTTTTAAATTAATTTTACATGATCATCATCCAAACACATAATAAAAATTAATTTGGTAAAAATAAATAAATAAATGTCTAAAAGATTTATCAATTTTACATAATTTTATTTTTAGTAGGTAGAAATAATTTTTAAAAATTCAAAAATATTTGTTTGACATTTATTTTTGTCAAATTAGTTTATATTTTGTCAAATTGACAATTTTACCCTTGAAAAATCTAATTATATATTCAATTGTCCTTATTTGAAATAAAATTCAAAATTCATGGTCAAATGTGTTGCAATTGAAAAGTCAGGGATCAAAGTGACACAAGTCCCAAACTATAGGGGCTATTTGTGTAATTTGCCCTTAAATGAATAAAAAAACACATATGAATAGGGAATAAAATAAAAGATGTTGATCAGAGCGAACTTAACGTCAAAATTGCAAAAGCAAAAATATTTGTGTTCTTATTCATGGTAGAATATCTGTTCATTACTCGAAAATATCTTGAAAACAAGGTGAGGTAGAATATAACTTTTAGTTCCAGCGACAAGATAAAATTCTTAATATAATTCTTATATTATATACTACGATGATATGGTAGAATTTTGAAATCAAAATTAATCTAATCTAAACACATTTTTTAGTTATATATTCAAGATCTGTATTGATCGATTCGATTCAAACACAAAATTTAAAACCAAATTAATCATGATGGGTTATAGGTTTTTGAACCTAGGACAAATTGTATAATTCATTTTAAAAAGGTAACCTCAAACTCAATCACGTGTCATAAAAAAATTCTTTAAAAAAATAAAATAAATTAACAATAAATAATTATAATAAACAAGTCTTCAACATTGGAACATAAAACAAACAAAGCACCACAGAGTATTGTTTTTAATACAAGTAAAGAACTACCAACGGTCAACCGTATTATTCCAATACAATTAATACAAATTGCAAAAGTCATTCTTGTTTGGTTTAACTTTTTACTTTTTTATTTATTTTTTAGTGGATTTCTTTTAATATTTTATGTAAATTCTTTATTTTTTAGATACGTTTAATCTAAATGCACTTAAAATGTATAATATTTATAAAAAAAAACTAAATATTCACCAAATACAACAAAAAAAAATACAAAAAAATATAAAAAAGCTATAAAAATTTAGTATATTTTTGTATTTTATTATATTCAATGAATTTTTTAAAGATTTTTATACAAATTTTATACTTTTTAAGTATGTTAAGATTAAGTGGATATAAAAAGTAAAAAAATGGTTAAAATATTTTAAAGAATCACCAAAAATACAGAAATATGAATTAAAAATTTTAAAAACTGTTTTTGAAAATTTCAAATAAAAATTGTTTCATTAGTACAACCAAGTAGAGTAAAAAAAAAAAAGGCTAAAATCATAATTTTATTTAAAGAATTCGGTTATTTAAGTTGATTCGATTTAGGTATGACCTAAGTTAAAAACTGAACAATTCTTATCAGGTTCATGATTTTTCATACCTAAAACCGAACCATTGTATGAAAAAAAATCAAATCCGACCCAATCCAATTTATAGTGATTGAGATTATTTGATTCTCGAGTTTTCTTAATCTCTCGTGCATCCACTAAACAAGTCCGACTTTTGGAAGAGTGATTTAAAATATATATATATTAAGATTGTGTTTGAATTATGAATTTAAATAGAGATTTAAAAAGAAAAAGATAAATAAATAAATAAAAGTTAGCTTATATTTCTCTCACATTTTCTTTTTTTCTTTCCAAACCTCTATTAAAATTATGATCCAAATACAACATAATAAAAATTAAAATTAACTAAAAGTGATTAATGTTCTCCCAAACCAAGTTTACAATTTTATTCCTCCCACGATCCTATCCCTATCCTCTGGTCTCAACACAAAATTTGTCCTTATTAAACCAAGCTTAATCCAATTAATTATAACTAAGATTCAGATATAATCTAAGATACATGGTAGGGCTTATTTCCAGCTTATTTCAACTTTTAGCTTAATTTAAGCTATTTTGATGTGTTTGGTTCAGCTTAACAATACAGCTTATAGCTTTTTGTAAGTCAAAAATCAACTTATTCATTGAGTGGGAGAAGAGAAGCTTAATTTATAAGTCGAAAATCAGCTTATGTTCACAGCTATAAGCTATAAGCTGTTAGGCTATAAGTTATAATCACTTTCTCACAGCTCTACCAAACGGGGCTACAGTGTCCATGAATGATCAGCTTGGATTTCCCTATTAAGCTATAGAAAATCTGATTACAACAAAAAGAAAAGAAAAAAATTACGTAGAATCTCAACAATATTCTTTGAAAACAATTTAACTGATCTCTACAGACCCACTTAATCAATGTTTTTTTTGACCTTATCATTGTGACACGTAGTATCTTTGTATATTTTAATGGGAAGTAAAGTTTGATATCTGCCTTTTTATCACAACAATTACATCCTTTGGGCAAAGAAATAAAAGAAAAACACACTGATTCTCTTGGATGAAAGTGGTACATCATGAATAAAGATTTTCTCCATTATTTATATGTCACTGAAATTTAAAATTAACGGTCTATAATTTTTATATTAATTTGAATTTCAAAAATTTTCTTCACTATTTTTAACTTGAAAATAGAAATTTGTTATAATAGGTCTCTTTCATAATTATTGATTACCGATTCAGTTGCACAATAACTTGTGCTCTCATGAAGGTTTTAAAAAATAAAAATAAAAATTTAATACAATTACTTTATTATTTGAGATTTTAAATTCATGACTCATGTGGAAAATAGAAGTTGGGACTGGAGTAATTTGGGAACTTAGTAAAAAGTCAGTTTTTTGGCTTTTTACCAAGTTCTTCTAAAAAAGTTACAAAAAAGTCAATTTTTTTGTCAAAAAAGTAACTAAAAAAGTTAAAAAGTCAAAAAATTAATTTTTACTAATTTCTCAAAACACCCAAAATATAATATGTATAATTTTAATTGCAATAATTATCTAATGATCTGGCGGGGTGGCAGTTAGAACTTTGAAATAGTAGTACACCATGCTTTGAAAAGGCGTGGGGATGCTTTCTTCCCACCCTGCACATGCTGACTTGATCAAAGAGAATTTTAAAGAGAATAACAACTAGCTTTTCTCTGTTCTTTATTCCAACTACCATACAAATTAATAAATTTTATAAGATTGTATCGATTAACGTGACAATGTTAAAATGTAAAACATGATCCAATAATAATGCACTTAGAATAATTTTATGTGAATAAAAAAATTTAAAAGAAAAAAAGAAAAAGAAGAAAACATGAAAGAGTGGCAATGATTTGACTTTGATCATGGGAAAGCTGCCATAGGCATGACCTTGCACTTCTAAAGCAACTTGCCTTCTATTGAAACAGTTGTAGAGGTCGCCTTTTTTTTTAGAGACCCAACACACCGACCCTTATCACAATTCCAATATGAATCTTAAATTTTATAAAATTTTAAATTAATTATCACTTTATATATGAAATTATGTAGAATTGTATTATGACTTGATTATACTATTATCTTGATTCTATCAAGTTTTTTTTATTTTTTATTTTTTATGTATGTGTACGTATCTATGTAAAAAATTTAATTATAAAATCTTTCACCTTTTTTTTTTAATTTATATTAACATACAAGATGCATTATATTAAATTTATCACTTTTATTTAATAATTTTAAAATTATTTAATATACATTATAGTTTTTTTTAAATTTTATATTTTACATTAAAAATATAATTTTACAATTCTCCATCTAATTTTACTATTCAATTCACCAACCCCTTCCATTAATGTTATAAAATTCCAATTTCAACAAACTTGAACACAGCCAATCTCATTGTGGACAATAATCATTGCATTCAGCTGAACCCACCCATTTGAGAAGCCATCCCACTCCTTTTGGGCACCATACCCTCCCAACTCAACCGATCATATCACACAAATGTATTTTTATTTATTTTTATTTTTTTAACCATATCCAAAAATCATTTCCAACCTAAAAATGTTAGACTCTAAATAAATTATCAAATATTTTACCAAATAATCATAATACCTAACATTGTCGTTCCTATCAGCTAGATTTGAAAAACAGAAAATTTGATTAGTAATTATTAAAATTGGATACTAAAAACGTGGATTTGGATAAGAGAATAGTCTTTAATTTGTAATCATTAAAATTGAATACAAATAACAAGAAGGAATAAAATACAATAAAAAAGAGGAATTTTTAACACCAAAAAAATGAATTTTACTTGGACTGGGACTAACTCCACTTTCCGCACAATTGCCACTAAAATATAAAAAACATGCTTATCACACAATGTGAGCTTTAAAATTCGTAGAATGTGACCATATTAACCAATTTTTTTGGGTATAATACCAAAAGAACTAGCTTTGTACCATTGTTAAACCTCACAAAAAATTATAAGCTAGGTTAGCTTATAGTTTTTGTTCAATAAAATATATAATTGGGTTAGTTCAATTAATTACTCTTGTATATTTTCAATTAAAAAGTTCCCATTAGAGGCTCTTTTTTGCATTAATATTGTGGTTGTTAGTGTTGGACTTACAAGTAATATGTTTTGTTATCCAATTGTCATAATTTTCTTAATATTTGCAAATAATATTCGGCTGATATATTAAAAAAATTGAAATACATGATATTTGAAAGTATTAAGATTAAGAATAATCAAAACCTACATAGGTTTCTATAAACCTAAAGGTGGGTAAGGATTTATGCGTTTTGGCCTTAGAATTTTTGAAAAAAATTAGGTTTGGATGGAGACCCAACACACCCACCCTTCTCACAATTCCAATCTGAATCTTAAATTTTATATTTCTTCCCTCTCAAAATATTAATTCTTTATTTATTTTTCATTATCTTAAAATATTAGTTCCTTTTTAAAAATTAAGGACTAAAATAATATAAATTTCTTATTTTACCCTTCTTTTAAATTTATTAACAACATAAAAAGTACAATTATGACAATTGATATTCCTTAAAAAATATACTATCAAAGGATAATTTTGGAAAATCAAAAATTTTTAAGTGTAGTAATTGTACTATAAAAAAAATTGAATTCCCCAAAAGAGACTATTATTTTGAAACAGAGGAAGTAAAATTTTAAATTAATTATAATTTAATATATGAACTTGTGTAGAATTGTTTTATACTCGATTCTACTATTATCTTGATTCTATCAAGTGTTATATATATATATATACGCGTATATCTATGTAAAAAAATTTATTATAAATTCCTTCATGTTTTCTTTAATTTATATTAATATACAAGATGCATTATATTAAATTTGTCATTTTTATTTAATAACTTTAAAATTATTTAATATATATTATAATTTTTTATTTTATTTTATATTAAAAATATAATTTTACAATTCTCCATCTAATTTTACGATTTAACTCACGAACCCCTTCCAATAATGTTATAAAATTTCAATTTTAACAAACTTGAACACAGCCAATCTCATTGTGAACAATAATCATTGCATGCAGCTGAACTGAACTCACCCATTTGAGAAGCCATCTACTACTCCTTTTGGGCATCATACACTCCCAGCTCAACTGACCGTATTACACAAATGCTTTTTTTTTTTTTTTTTTTGATAACCATATCCAAAAATCATTCCTAACCTAAAAATGTTAGAAATTCTAAATAAATTATCAAATATTTTATTAAATAATCATAATTAACATTGCTTTTTCTATCAGTTAGAGTTGGAAAAGAGAAAATTTTAGTCTTCGACTAGTAATCATTAAAATTGAATACAAATAACAAGAAGGAATAAAATAAAATAAAATAAGAAATTTTTAACACCAAAAAAATGAATTTTACTTGGACTAACTCCACTTTCCGCACAATTACCACTAAAATATAAAAATATACATGCTTATCACAGAATGTGACCTTTAAAATTGGTAGAATATGACCACATTAACCAATTTTTGGGGTATGATACCAAAGCACTAGCTTTGTACCACTGTTAAACCTCACAAAATTATAAGCTAGGTTGAGAATTTTAGCTTATAGTTTTTGTTCTATAAAATATATAATTATGTTAGTTCGATTAATTATTCTTGTATACTTTCAATTAAAAAGTTACCATTACGGGCTCTTTTTTATATTAATATTGTGGTTTTTAGTGTTTGACTTACAAGTAATATGTTTTGTTATCCAATTGTTATAATTTTCTTAATGTTTGCAAATAATCTTCTGCTGATATATTAAAAAAATTGAAATACCTGATATTTGAAAGTATTTAAGATTAAGAATAATCAAAACTTACAAAGGATTCTATAAACCTAAAGGTGGGTAAGGATTTTTGCGTTTAGGCCTTAGAATTTTTGAAAAAAATTAGTTTTGGATGAAGATTGTTAAGTGGATTCTAAGCCATTTATGCAATATCTAAAGCTATTCAAAGCATTACCAATCCTTGGACACGTTGGCACATGATTGTTGAACCAAACTGTAGGAATTCGGGCAGATAATTTTTTTATTTTTTTATTTTTATGAGAAAGCAGGAGATTTTTTAATTATGAGAGTCTTTTATTTTTGTTTTTATTTATTTTTCTTTTGTTTATGGGTGAATTTTATTTAATTTATTTTGGAAGTGACACTTTCTTGTAAAAAAAAAATCCACAAACCGAATGCTTTAACCACTTCCTTTCTTATTTCCTATAATAAAAACTAACCCAACAAAAGAATCATAGTTAAAATAAACCCCTTTCACTAACAAATTATTTTTCATTTTTTTTTATTATTTATTTATTTATTTTTTCATCGTATGATATAAAATTTGAACCATTATCTGAATTTAAGGATGGCAAAAAAGTTTAGAGAAAATTGGTAATAAATTCAAATAATTTGTTAGTGAAAATTGGTAATAAATTCAAATAATTTCACGTTTTATTTAATAATTCGAATGCTTTAACCACTTCCTTTCTTTTTTTCTTTTTTTTTATCCCAAGACATTTTGTTTCTAATTTTACCCCTTAATTTATCTGTTAACTTTTTTTTACTATCTGTTTAAATTTATATCTATCTGTTCATTTTTTTCATATTTGTTTAAATTATTTACCTATCTGTTTAAATTTATATCTATCAGTTCAATTTTTTTTTTACTTATCCGTTCTTTTTTTTCTTTTTCCTTTTTTTTGATTTGTTTGATCTTTTAATTTTGTCTGTTGAAATCATTTTTTTTTTATTTGTACAATGTACCCAACTAAGTCTATCTGTCCATTTTTCTAACTCAATGAACCCCATCAAAAGAAGCATCTATCTATTCAATTTTTGTATTTGTTTGTCAAACCAAACATGCCCCCCTCTGTGTCTCTCTACACACTTACGTTTCCCATTTTCTCTTCCCTCTCATCCCTTGATCTCCAGAAAAAAAAGAAAAAAAAAAAAGAAAAAAAAGAAGAAGATTAGATCGATCAGAAATCAGGAAAATTAAATCTAAAGTCAAACAAAATTAAATTAGAAAGCAGAAATTACTTCAAATTAAAAAAAAAAAAAAAAATGGGAGACGGATGAGTCATGAAAAAAGATCTATCTTCTACAAGATCAAATCAGAAAATTTTAATTTGAGCAATCAACCACGTCGAATATATATATATATATATATATTACGGTGCAATTTAACAAATCAATATATATATCATGATATGCCCAGCAAATCCAAAGAACCAAATATAAATTTGATGCTCACAGTGAATTCCTACATATATATATATATAATGGCCAAAGTTGAAGAAATAAAAGCCAACTTTCTATAGATTGCACAATCGCACTACGATAATTTGGGAGAATCAAAAGAATTGAAATAGAGATGGAAGACTTCCAGGTACACTGAAACCTTTGTTGCAACTCATCCGACGGAAGACACGTATCTCTCCTCTGTACATATATTATATACATACATTCATATAGATCATTAGAGAAAGAGAAATGTCCTGACCCCATTCTGCCCTTAATAGGATGATGCCGTGATGGCCAGTAAGCCGAGATTATTGAAGACCAACTTACAAAGATTCACACAAACAGAATATATATATGGGGCATATATGTGCGGAAACATAAATTTAAAGCTAATTAGTCCATAAAAGGTGTGCATAGATTAAATGCGATGACATACATCTCAACATGATTTTACAACTTGAAAACAAAATAAACAAAGTGCATATTACATTTTAATCAAAACATACAAAGAAATGATCTATAAAACTAAGAAGCATAATCTTCAAGATGAATACCAAAGCACAAAGTAAAACACATCTTCCAACAAAGCTTAGGCAACACCGTCTTCTTGCTCATCACCTACATATATATAAGTGAGAGGGGTGAGCTTCAAACTCAGTGAATGATATAAGTAATAAAGGTTTAAATGAATGATATCTAACATTTTGTCAAAACAATACATATCATAACTTGTAACAAAACAAAGGATAAACCGAATTCATCAATCAAAGGCTTTTAAAGCTTCTTGGGATATCTACTAACATCTACATAATACAAAGGATGACATTTATTGACAAAACAAAGAAATAACCGCCCCGAAATTGATTAGACAAGCCCACCCGTCGGTGGCAAGGAAGATATCTCAAACAAAGGAACCAGTTGCATTAAAGTCTTCTAGCACTAAGGACGTTTTAAGAATGTCATCAAAACAAACATAATACTTGATACAAAAACTAAGGGATAATCATTCATACTTGATCAAATACTTTTCCAAAACAAAACAAAACTTTTATCAAAACATTATAATACAACTTTATTAAAAATACCACTCACAATAGCTCATCGAGTGTAGGGAAATAAGGCAAAGATCCAAGACCTACAATCACATAGTAATTCCATTGAATGTACTTCAAGAAGGTAAGAAGAGATGCTCAAATGTGGTTATGAAATGCACTCTCAAAACAAGCTTCAAATGAGTAAGATGGATCTCGGTATTTCTTTCCAAAACCAAGTGAAGACAAAACAAAACATGAGCTGAGAGTTAAATCAATGTTTTTCTTCTTGGAAAAGTATGCTGGGTACAAACTAGGTCTCAGAATAAATGCACAGAGATGAGCTGGGCCGAAATGGCCTAGCTGGGTGAACTCAGAAGGTTTTGGCTGAGGTTCCATACCCCTTGGCCAAGATGTTACAAAGTGGCGGCAAAGGTGTACAGTGGTCGGCCTAGGTATGCATGCAAGATAGACTAAGGTGCAAGTGATCATGCAAGGTAAGCCAAGGTGAGATGCAATGCTTGGCCTAGGTGTGAGGTCTGGACAAGAGTGGATCTCGGGACTACACTTAGGGAAATGAAGTCTGGAAATTTGGGTTTCCTCTTGAAGAACATGAAGAACATAAACATGAAGAACTTGAAGGACATAAATACTAAAATCATAACTTCTTATTCAAAATCTGAGATTTCATGATATGAGTTAAAATACATAGACTTGGGTACCCATACTTGAAGGTTTCATGAAAACAAACACAAAAACATAGAACTTGATACAAACTTTTGGATCAAAACATGATTTTTCTTCAAGAATACAAGAATATTACTTTTCTTTTCAAAATAAAACTTTAAAGCAATGCATGACTCATGAATGATACTAGATCATGCAATGTGATCAGACTAACATAAAGAACGACAAGAGTAAATCAAGAATCTAATCTCAAGTCACAAATCCAATGGTTTAAACTCTAATAATCAAGCTTGGAAAGTCTAGCTCTCACACTCTAAGAGCTTCTTCTTCTTCCTAGAGCTTCTCTCTCTGCAAGGCAAAGATATGGCAAATGATATGGGTTTCTTAACTGCTAACTGACTTAAACCACTACTGAGACACGTGGCATCATTTGATCAAATCTCCTCAAAAAAGTGTCAGAACGAAAAGACAAGAGCAGATCAAAATGTATATAACAAGTAAGGGGGCATAGGCATTCTGACAAGTAAGGTCTCTCTAATTCCGGCTAAGAGAGGTGACACTTGCCTTAGTGTGACACACCTCGGTCTAGGTCGTACAAGTCAAGGAACAAGATTACTAGGTGTTGGCTAAGGAAATAAGGCTGCAAGGTTCAAGGATCAAAGATCTCGGATGCCTAGATGATAAACATCTCAGCCTAGATGATACACATCTAGGCCTAGGTGATACACATCTCAGCCTAGATGATGCATATCTCGGCCAAGATGCTAGGGTGAAGGCGGAGGTCAACCAAGATGGTTCCAAGATGATCCTAGGTGTTGGCGCACAACGGCCTAGGTGTAAGAGGTTTAAAGGTGTGACCTATGTTCAACACACAAAGCAAGAAACAAAGCATAAATCTTATACTTAGACAAAGCGCAATAGCACAAAACAAGACAGCAACTTTACTTAGACAAAACGAATCAAAATCTACAGATGCAAGTTTAACAAACCAAAATCATGTAAATTCATATGAGCATGACCAAGACATGAATGAGGATTGTTATAAGAAAGTTCTCGATTACGTGTATGGTGCCCATTGAAACATAAAGTAAATCTGGGTTGCAGCAGCGGTTGTGGAGGCGATGGTGGATTACGGCGATTGTAGATCTGGGCTTTGTGGCGGCAATGGTGGTGGAGACGGTCGTAGATTTGTATTTCTCAAATCAGAACAATACAGATCTACTGAATATGATGGAGGCGGCGATGAAGCCACAACGGTGCCGATACCACTAAAAAGAAATGTAGGGTCAACGGCAACACCAGAGGATGAGACGGCAAAGGGACTGGTAATCAATGAAGAGAGACACAAAGATAGAGAGAGAGAGAGAGAGAGAGAGAGAGAGAGAGAGAGAACACTAACGATGGTAGATGGAGATTGGTGGCTGAAGAGCGGATCGACTTTTAGGTTCCTCGCCGATGTCGATGTCGTCGCCTCCTCACCGTCATGCTGGTCATGACAGTCATGAAGAGAGAGAGAGAGAGAGAGAGAGAGAGAGAGAGAGAGAGAGAAGACACAGATAAAGAGAGAAAGGAGATAGTGAACGGTTTGGTTCCATCGTATATAATATATATATATATGGATATTTTAGACATTTTACTTAACAATGTCCTTATAAACTGAATAATTTCACGCCTAGACCTATGGGAAAAAGAAATTAGGATTTGGACTTGTTGGCTTATTTTTCTTACAAAGAAAAATATCATAAATGCGAACGTGCCAACAAGGATTGAAAAATCCTTATAGATTAAATTCAAGCCAATTATCAAGCGATTGTGTTGATGGTTCTTTTGCCTCAATGAAGAGGACTTCAAAATTACCAAGTGTAGAGAGAAAAAATTAAAAGAAGAATGAGGGAGTTAGAAAAAGATGATTGAGTGAACAATCAAACTAACTATTAATTTACCTCTACTCCTATGTTTCGAAAAGGAAGTGCATAAAATAAAGTACAGAAAATTAACCTCTACTCCTATGCTTCGAAAATGAAGTGCATAAAATTAAGTGCAAGAAATATAAATGACAAGAAAAATAGAAATCAATTGTCTTTGATTTGAGTTCTCCTTCTTTACAATGTAGCCATGAATGACTATTTATAGTAAAACATTTATAGGAAAAAAACTACTGAATAACTACCGTATTTTTCCATCTCCCATACTTCACACTCTATGATCTTCCACTTCATCTCCATGTCTCAATAACTTCCTTTAACCTCTAATTCATACTACATGTTCTCCATTTTATCCTTCATCATCTTTCTACAAGTGTTTAATACTTTATAACTTCTCATAACCTATAAATGAGTAGGAGAGTGTCACATGTCCTGCAATTATATAAATAATAAATAATAACTAATAAAAATTATTTATTTATGGTGCCAACATTGCCCCACGCAACTCTTTCAAAATGAGGAACCTCAAATTCATGAAGAGTTGTACATCAATTTAAGCCATATTTGACAATTAATTAATGTATTTGAAGTGAGACATGCATTCGAAGGTTCTTTTATCATACAACATGATTCAATTTTGTTAAAAAAGAACCAAAACCTTACTCCGAAGGTGCTCACAGTATATTTTAGAAGCTTTAAAAGTTTCGAATCCATAATACATACCTACTTGGAGAGTTTATAAAGCTTCAAACATAATTAAAATAATTTCACATGCTTTGAATTTGAATGTGTGTTTTGAAATTGGATTATTTTGCATGTGTTTGAAATGATTAATTCTTAGCAAAATATCACTAATTTGATTTAGTCACAATGCATGCCAATGTTATTTTCTTTGACCCATTAGTAACAGTTGGCCCTTCCATGCTTTATTTCGAGACCTTTGCTGCATCATGAGACTATGGAAATTTTAAGACTTTCGAAGCATGATTCTTCAGACCTTAATAATATATTTTCACTTCCGATTGCACTACTTCAAATTGCTTCAAAGTGACAAACAACATACACACTCTTCAAATTATACTACTTTAAAGTGTTTTGAAGAGTTTTGCATTACCTTTTAACCAAATATATGGACCTTCGAAGTGCTTTTCAGGGAGCTTCGAGCCACCTTCAAACTAAATATATGGAACTTTGAAGTGTTTTTGAATTACCTACAAACCAAATATATGGACCTTCGAAGTGCTTTTGAGGGAGCTTCGACCCACCTTCGAGCCAAATCTGTGAGCCTTTGAAATGCTTTGACATAGTTCCAATATTATGTTCAACTTTAAGATTACAGCATACCCGAAACTTCTCTTGCTTCGTGGTATACTTTAAAATCGGTAAATAGCCAACCCTCGAAACACTTCTTGAGGCTTCAAAGGCGAGTAACCAACCTTCAAGACAATTTTCAAAGTTTTAAAGGCGAGTAGCCAACCTTCAAAATAATTCTTGAAAGCTTTGAATGTGAGTAACCAACCTTCGAGACAATTCTTGAAGCTTCAAGAGCGAGTAGCCAACTTTCAAAACAATTCCCAAGGCTTCGAAGGTGAGTAAACAACCTTTGAAACAATTCTTGAAACTTCGAATGCGAGTAGCTAACTTTCAAAACAATTCCCTAAGCTTCGAAGGCATACAATCACATCCAACCATCGATTGTTTGAAACCCAAAACTGTTATTGATGCAATAGACAGTCCTTTGAAGCTTTCGAAGTCTCAACAAAAACGACTTTCGAAGCATATATTTTGATTCATATAAAATAATAATAATAATAATTAATAGAACAACTTTGAAGACATCCTGGAGCCATCTCCAATACATGCAAAGATCAAACTTTGGTCTTACCTTAAAGGAAATTAACAATTTAAGAATGGATTCATAGATGAAATCCAAAATTAAACCACACCACAAAGTTAATTATGGTGTTACGTGGTTGTCCATAAAGTTTGAGAATTTTAGAAAATAAAACAAAACAAAATAAAGTTAAATTGCCATTACTTCGAATAAATTGACCATTCTTAGCCAAGTTTAACATTTCAAATGGCTAAGTTGTTCTTTAATGTATCAAACTCATCAAAACATGCTTAAAGATGATTGTTTTATTAGCTATTTCATCAAAATTAAGTTTTGATGTGAACCACAAATCCCAAAAAAGATTTTGAACACAAAGAACTATAGTACAAGATGGCTTTAAAAATTCAAACAATTTGACATTTTGAATAATTTCAAAAAATTCAGATTCATGAATATTAAATTGTTCATCATTCTTAGCCATGTTTGGCTTGAGAACATATTCTTCAGCCAAATAACTTTCCTCATTCATTGACAAATGGGGTTGTTTTTCTATTTTATCCATTAATGGATTATGAAAATCCTCCATGTGAGTTTTATCATTTCTTGCTCTAATGGGTAGTTTTATTTTAGCCATTAATGACTTATGAAAATCCTCCATATGAGTTTCATCATTTTTTTGGCTTAATGGGCTGTTCCATTTTAGCCATTAATGGCTTATGAAAAGCTTTCATAGATATGTTATTTACATGGTTTGACTCTCCAAGAATATGTTTTTCAACCCCCCAAGCTTTATATGGAACCTCATTTTTAACCATGTTTGGCTCAGCAACGTGCTTTTTAACCATGTTATTTTTATAAATTGGCTCTTTAAAAATGAGTTTTTGGACCCTCAAGCCATTGATGAAATCAATTCTTTTCTTTTGCCATTTTCAACACTAAAAGAATTTTGGAAAAATTCACCAATTCTAGCCATTAAAGCCTCGGCCCCGTTGACTTTCAGGAGTAGAATGAAGGGGATTCATAATGAGAGGATTGTTAGTAAGGGGATTGATATTTAGGGGATTAAGTAAAATTTTTTTGTTTTGATAATAGTTGTTGGTGTAGAGATTGTTAAATTATTTTTATTTAAAGTAAATATAAAATAATA
Source organism: Camellia granthamiana (assembly GCA_036172215.1). NCBI lineage: Eukaryota > Viridiplantae > Streptophyta > Magnoliopsida > Ericales > Theaceae > Camellia > Camellia granthamiana. The sequence continues at coordinate 78,655,670 of CM069905.1, read as the reverse complement.
AAAAAAATAAAAAATACAGAAACATTAAATGTTAATGTTCAAAAAAAAATGCCCAACATGTAAATAATAAAAATAGAAATAAATAAAAAAATTTCAGGAAAAAATAAAACAATGATTCTTACTTAACAAAAAATATAAAAAATTAAACATTAATGTTCAAAAAAAAAAATGCCCATGTAAAAAATAAAAAAATAAATAAATAAATAGTCTGACGGACTAAAATTCTAATACCACCTCCATCTCCTCCATTCCTGTAACGCCCCAAATTTTTAGCCCAAATGATAATGCAACAATCATGACTCTCTTAAAAGAAAACCAAATATAACTTCTCATACTTGCATTACATAATAATAATAGTTCCTCATGCGATATTACATTAATTCAACAACAAGTAAATAACCAAATAAGCACCCCCAAGGGTTTACAATCTTCCAAGGCTTAAGTCCGGTACACAAAATGGTTATTCAAACCCATACATACATAGCCCTTGACTTGCAAATAAGATCACTGCAAATGAGAACTTTAGTGCTCTCAACACATACATTTCCACGCCCTCAATTAGGCGGATTCACCACGTCTTTTCCTGCACAAAAATCCGGTAAGGTGAGCATAAAACCCAGTAGGAAATCCTTAACAAACTTTATACATTTTATACAAGTCTCAAGAGATGAATGCACATGCCATGCCATGCCTTTTTGAAAATAAAACACATCTTCATCCTTTGAAAACCATCATGCTCAATGATGTTATGCAACTTCAACTGTTCAAAATTTATCAATTTAATTAAAGGGGGTGGTAAATACAACTCTGGTAATCCTTAGGCCGGTGTATGCAAGTGGACTATACGAGTACTACCAATTGTCATTTTTACCGGTATTAATCGGAAGGCTCGACACCTATCCGCGTGACTTTCTGGTCTTTTACCAAGGACACTCAGGCCAACTTAAACAATTTCATCTACACCACCTATCAAGACTTACCGCCATATTTACCCCAAAATCATTTCATGAAAACCCATTTCCCAGCATTCTTTTCTCAATGCAAATTTCCAAAGCTTAACATAGTCCAATGAATTGAAATGCCAATATATGCTTAATAATGCAATGCAACATTACTTCCATATTCAATTGTTCCACACAATATACCATTGTGATCAAAATTTCCAATCCTCTTTTCAACACAATTCTACAAGATTATTATATATATATACTTTTATATCCAATTCATTCAAGAGAATAACGTACTTCCCACATTTCAAGCAATCTCAACAATTTAGTCAATTCAAGACTAAATCAACATTTTGACAACAATTTCCAAAATAAACAACATTTCTCATTTTTTTTCACAAAATTCGTCATTTATATATAAATAAACAATTTTCAAAACATCCATTTATTTTGGTATACAAAATAAATATGATAACATTTTCCAAGGATTTTCAACATCTTTCAAAGAAAAGACCCAATTTCTAGGTTTTCTCACCAAAACCATTCATCTCCAAAATATTTAGAAGAATCTCTCCAAAATCATCTTTCTTCAATCAATATGGTTCAAAACCTTCAATTTCTATTTTAAAAGGAAAAGAAATTAAACCATCTTTCAAAATCACTCTTCTTCTTGAAATCAACAATCAATTTCTCAAAGCTAATCAAAGGATGATTTCGAAAATCATCTAGATCTTGCAAAAACATATATATGACTCTAAGAAAATCCCTACCTTAAGTTTTGAAGAAGAAATGAGATGAAACCCCCAAAATCAACGGTGTTGAAACTCGATCTTTACCGCACACAACGAAGCCCTCGAGATGATAACCAACTTTGGTGAAGAACTTAGGTCTAAATCCCAATGGATTTGGAGAAATCAAAGAAAGAAGATGACTTCTAGAGAGAGAAGCTCCCGATCTGGAATTCTGGAGAGTTTTGGAGAGAAAGAGAGGACTGAAAAGTGATATGAAATATCATATTCACGAATTGATATAACATGGTCCGCTCGAGCGTGGAATGCCCTGCTCGACCGTCAAATACACTAACCGAGTACTTTTGCAGATAAGTCAAACTTCTAAAACCAAACATTCTCCACTTGAGCGCATAAATGGCCGCTCAAGCGGACAAGCAACTTCGAATGCATTTTGCATTTTTGTTTTGGGGGCGCTGCCCCTTAACCCCGCCAGGGCGCTGCCTTAGGACCTGCCAAGGGACGCTGCCCCCTGAACCCCCACGAGTTGACCGGGTAGCTCAACCCTCGACCGGCCCAGTCGAAGTGGCAAAACATGAAAGAAGGATCGAAACCGGGATCGCTACAACCTTCCCTCATTAAAGAATTCACTACAACAAAAAAGGCCTTTGGTGACAGATTGATTTTGTCTCCAAACATCAAAATTTCGTCACTAAAGTGATCTGTGACGAAAAAAATTTGTCACCACGTTCGTGGCCTATAGGTCGTCACAAAAAGTACCTGGTGACGAAAAACAGTTTCGTCACCTATTTTCATTTTTGGCGACGAAATATTTCGTCTCCAATGTTGAATTTTTCGTCCTCTAAAACACCAATTTTGTCGCCAAAACTAAATAATATTTTATTTTAATTGTTTTTTACGACGAAATATTTCGTCACCAAATATATTTTAGTGACGAAAGTTTTCCTCACCAATGATATGGATTAAGGTGACAAAAAAATTCGTCACTAAAATGAGCAAAAAAAAAAAATATTCAATGACAAAAAGCATTTTGTCACCAAATATTTCACTTTAGCGACGAAATATTCAGCAAATGTGACAAAATTATTCGTCATGTTTTTTGAAAACTAATAGTGACATTTTTTATTTCGTCACTAATAAAAATTAAAAATTTTGAAAATAGGGACCCTATTTTCTTCCGAAATTTTTTCTTTTCAGTAACAATTCCCTGCGCATTTCAATAACCTGTTCAATAAAATATCTATTACAAATAAATACAAAAATCTGTTCATTTTCATAAACATCACAATTGAATTTTAGCACTATCCATAAAAATACAATATGAACTGCATGCGGATTATAAACATGTCTCCTAATATCCACAAAAAATGTCTACTAATATCCACAAAAAATGTCTACTAATATCCACAAAAATATAATATCAACCGTATGCAGATTACCAAACACATCTCCTAATATCCAACAAAAAACATGTCTACTAATATCAACAAAAATAAAATATCAAGGGCGGATTACCAAACATGCCCCGTGATACTAACAAAAATATAAAATTTACAACACAACCAAAATACATGTAAGGTAATATGAACAAAAACACAAAATGAGCTACCATCGGCCCTCCAAATTACCAAACACGTCCATATCAAATCTCGAATCTGCAAAAAAATGAAACACAAAAAAAAAAAAGAAAGTAAGTTAGACCATTATTATCTTATCCATAACATATACAATTTATCATGCATTTTTGGACTTAGTTTTCAAATCGGGAGTCCCATGCTAATTCCATAAATTTCCACAACTCACATTGGTCCATCCTGAGGTGTTTGAGGTGTTTCCCAGGCTGTCTCGTGGCCGTTGCACGATTTTGGCCCCCGAATGCCTATTTTCAAGCTTAAGTGTGAAAAAGTACATTTTTTGACTAAGTTTTCCAACCGGGAGTCCCGTGCTAGTACCGTAAGTTTCCACAACTCACATTGGTTCATCCCGAGGTGTTTGAGGTGTTTCCCGGGCCGTCTCGTGGCTGTTGCATGATTTTGGCCCCCGAAGGCCTATTTTCAAGCTTAATTGTAAAAAAGTGCATTTTTGAACTTAGTTTTCAAACCGAGAGTCCCGTGCTAGTTTCGTTAGTTTTCACAACTCACATTGGTCCCTCCCGAGGTGATTGAGGTGTTCCCGGGGCCGTCTCGTGGCTGTTGCATGATTTTGGCCCCCGAAGGCCTATTTTCAAGCTTAAGTGTGGAAAAGTGCATTTTTGGACTTAGTTTTCAAACCGAGAGTCCCGTGCTAGTTCCGTAAGTTTCCACAACTCACATTTGTCCATCCCAAGGTGTTTGAAATGTTTCCCAGGCCGTCTCGTGGCTGTTGCACGATTTTGGCCCTCGAATGCCTATTTTTGAAGCTTAAGTGTAAAAAAGTGCATTTTTGGATTTAATTTTCAAACCGGGAGTCCCGTGCTAGTTCCGTAAGTTTCCACAACTCACATTGGTCCATCCCGAGGTGTTTGAGGTGTTTCCTAGGCCGTCTCGTGGCTGTTGCATGATTTTGGCCCCCGAAGGCCTATTTTCAAGCTTAAGTGTGGAAAAGTGCATTTTTGGACTTAATTTTCAAACCGGGAGTCCCGTGGTAGTTTCGTTAGTTTCCACAACTCATATTGGTCCCTCCCGAGGTGTTTGAGGTGTTCCCCGGGCCATCTCGTGACTGTTGCACGATTTTGGCCCTCGAAGCCCTATTTTTGAAGCTTAAGTATAAAAAAGTGCATTTTTGGACTTAGTTTTCAAACTGGGAGTCCCGTGCTAGTTCCGTAAGTTTCCACAACTGACATTGGTCCATCCCGAGACGTTTGAAGTGTTTCCCGGGCCGTCTCGTGGCTGTTGCACGATTTTGGCCCCCGAAAACCTATTTTCAAGCTTAAGTGTGGAAAAGTGCATTTTTGGACTTAGTTTTCAAACCGGAAGTCCCGTGCTAGTTTCGTTAGTTTCCACAACTCACATTGGTCCCCTCCCGAGGTGTTTGAGGTGTTCCCCGGGCCGTCTCATGGCTGTTGCATGATTTTGGCCCCCTGAAGGCCTATTTTCAAGCTTAAGTGTGGAAATGTGTATTTTTTGGACTTAGTTTTCAAACCGGGAGTCCCGTGATAGTTCCGTAAGTTTCCACAACTCACATTGGTCCATCCCGAGGTGTTTGAGGTGTTTCCCGGGACGTCTCGTGGCTGTTGCACATTTTTTCAACTAGTTCCATGCCTACATGTTGGAATAGTTTTCGACTTAGTTTTCGACTTAGTTGCATGCCTACAATGTTAGAATAGTGCAAATGTCAAAGTAGTTTCCTAATTGGGGAGCCACGTGCATATTTCAGTGTTTGTGATGTTTCTCGGGCATTTACGTGCATAGTTCACTATCTTAGTTGAAGAAGAAATTTCTACTAAATTAGCAGAGAAACATAATATACTAACCAAGAAGCTTGTCAATCAGAATCTGAACTTTCCCCACTCTCAAAATTTCCCGTGATACCTTTCTGCCTCAAACACTCGATGATACTTTGTATCTTCTTGCTTTGTTTCTTCTCTGATTTTTCAAACCTTGCAATTTGTTCATTTTGTTGTGCTATTTGCAGCTTGAGGCGTTGAACATAGTCACTATTTTCAGCAGGTGCAACAGTTGTATTCACAGAAGAAGAAGGCCTCATACCGAGTCCTTTCACATAACCTGGCCTTGGCTGAAGCACCTTCACTGACAACTCCTCTGGGGTCAAAGGGATCGCACTAGCCTGCGAGACGTGTTCTGCTTGCGTCTGTATCAGGTTGTCCTATTAATTTGAAATAAATCAAAGTATAAGTTCTTGTATCCTACACAGCAAAATAAATAATATTATCAAAATTTAAAGGCATTGCCTTGTACATACATAATTAACTTGGCTCTCCGATGAAATCCATTCATGCGTGTCCGAATTGTAGTGGATAGACTTGTAAAATTCTGCTAAATCGGGCACTTTTCCATTTGCAATTATCTGCTTCATTTGTTTGTCAATGTTTATTCAATGATTTAAATAACAAAGCCTACTAATCCAATAAAATAAATTAGTAGAACGCACCGAGTTGTGTACCCTGACCGGGATTGATTTTGATCCACATCGATGTTTTGTTTTCATTTGCATCCTATTATTCACATTAGCTAGTGATTGTTCCTACACAATTGAAACACCAATACAAACAAGAAAAGATAACATTAGTAAGAAAAAACTTAATTTTTGACAATTAACATACATAAAACATTTTACCTTGAATTTTTGACTATTCCACTTGTCAATTAGAGACGTCCACTGATTAAGAGTAACTCTTGCAGGTGGGTGGCTTCTCGCGTAATCCTCCCCTCTTGCATCCTTAAGTTGCTTGTATTGTTTGTGCAACTTATAGGTGAAACCACTCAATTGTCGACCAAACTGTGTGTCTAAAGCCTTTGCTACATCAGTCCGATTGCCTTGTAGATCAAACTGATCCTGCAAAATGAAAAAAAAATTAAAAATTACAAAGAAACAAAGCCTAAACATGAAAAGAGTTTGTCAATAATTACCACTAAGCGTTGGATCATCAACTCCTTATCAGCAACATTCACCTTCTTCCACCTACGAACGCTCAGGTCTGGTAACTGCATTCGAACCTCTATACCAATTTTGGAGACTAGCTTGGAGGCGTTGTCTCCTACTGGTGCACGAAACTGTTCAGGTATAGGAACTAACATCTTCCCATCCTTCTCGACAATGCGATGGGCCTGTATGCCGCGTGTCGGGCCACGACCACGTCTGTCATGTGATGCTGTAAGGATATAATATTAATTGAGTTAGTAAGTAAACAAATGCAAGTTAAACCTTAAAAACAACTTTGCAAACTTACCAACGATGGTAGATGCAGTCACCCCGTCCTCAGGTTGCACATTATGAGGTGGTAAGGGTTGGGTACCGACCTCCTCACTTGGGGGATCCATCCTTTCCTCCGGGGTGGGAGGTAATGGCCTTGAATGAGACCGTAAACGGAGTCCTGGTGCCATCTGTTGTTCCTGAAAGAACATAATCAAACAGTGATAACGAGATTTAAAACAGTTAAAATATATTTTAAAAAAGATATGATGTGTAAGATATGTGAAGAAGAAATGTAAAAAGTAAAAGACATGTTCACACACAAATATAAAATGTGTATAATACCTCGCGGTCAAAGGAACCCAATGACTCATCATCATTGTCATCCTCACTCTCTGAAGGGTTATACTCAACATCATCATCTACCTCAACGCTAATTCCCTTTTCCCTTGCAGTTGCACATTTGGGCTGAACCGCACTCCCTAAAGAATTTGTAATATTCTTCACTCCAAGATTGTTCATTACCTCACAGTTCTCCTTGATTCGCTTATTTCTTTGTTTCTCGTATTCTGTTAGCTTCTTGGTTCTCAAATCACCTGGTTTCAGCCATTGTTTTTTGCCTCGGACCATTTCTACAACTATATAACATAATTCAACTTTAATTGAAAAATATAGACAACGTCATCATTCACCATTACATAAAAGAAGAAAAAGAAAGTAACATAATCATATAAAACTATTGAGTTATATTCAACAAATCATAAAAAAAAAAATAATGACACATGATGCATATTATATATACATTGAGTTATATTCAACAATCTGAACAACAAATCAACTATTGAGTTATATTCATAATCTAATTATAAATAAAATATGTATAACAAATTCACCCAAACAGATATATATTATATATAGATAATAGAGCAGGATATATATATACATATATTATAACTCATTCATGCTTGCAAGAAAGTAAGTAGAAACATTGTAATAGTAGTGGTGGTAATAGTAGGAAGTAAAATATGTTATATCCAGCCATGCACGTCAAGAAACAATTGGGTTTAATAAAAAAAGTTAAAATTATTATAAGGGGGGACAAAAAAAAAAAAAAAAAAAAATCCTACATGAATGATTGTAGGATGCATGATGAGTCAAGAAATTTGGGTGGTCATGTTGGACAGAAAGTGCCATCATGACTTTGTTCATCATGATCAAAGCAGTGGCATGAATTTGAGTTTGACTTGAGGGGGAAGGAGTATCCAAATTAGCCAACCCATGGGTATTTGGCAAAGATGCATGACTTGATACTAGTTCATATCACAACAACAAAACTAGAAGTGTCCCATTCCCAGCACTAATCATACCTATTGCCAAACACCACCCCACCATCCACCCAAAGAGTAATGTTATAAGTAATAACATTGTCAAAGACATCATGGTCCCACTTCGGATTCCTCCATCAAACAGCATGCTTCCAAACAATACCAAAAAAAACTCAGGTATTAAAGTCGTAGAAGAAATCCCACCAAAAGAGCTTAAGGGGCTTGGGGTACCAAAGCTCATTGTAAATTGAAAATTATTCAACGTCTTAAATGAATTTTATAATTTATTTGTGTAGATGTTGAAATTAATATTTTTGGCATAACCACATCAATGCCACATGAATAACATCATAATAATAAATAATTTGCAGGGTACTTTCCTGCCTTTCTGAAGTAGGAATTGATACATAATAAATTATTGTTTTGGATGATGTTCAGTGTTAATGAAATTGCTTTAAAGTACTCCTGAGTCCTGGTATTTGGTTCACCATTTTGCTTGGGGCATTGGCTTTTTGTTGTCAGTGTTTCTAGGACTAAAAATCATGCCAGGAGTCCTGTTTGTATCGTATTATTTTAAAATTTTGTAATTTCCTCAACACTAACTACATTGTTTAATTAATTGTGTCAAGTATCATAACACTATATTTACACTATATTTACAATTTCCTCAACACCACTACTTTCTACTTACAATGTTTCTACTTACTTTCTAACTATATATTATATGTATAACAATATAATGTATACAGAACAGAGAGTAGCAAAAGAAAAGAGAGAAAGAGAGAGCATCGAGACTCATTTCAACCTAATAATGAATTCAATGGACTATCAAATTTTGGATCTATCACTTCACCTTTGAATAATTCATCAACCATAGCCCCTGGTTACTAATTGTTTATAACATAAACTACATATTCAAGGGCCTATTTGGGCTTTACTTGCACAATTAGAAAAGAAACACTAGAAAATATAAAATACTAGTCTATTACATAAATACGCATCTTTTAAAGTTAAAACTGCATCTAAGACATGTAAGATTTGGTTATCTATTTACAAAACAAAATAGAGAACCACACAAACTTTATAAAATTATACCATTTAGAAATATAGCGTATTCATTGACTATAAAAACCTTATACGAAGAAAACCTAGTTTTCTCGTGACCAATATGGTTAATCTATAACTTACCTTCTAAACAAGAAATGAATGAATTTGCTTTGTAAGTAAAGATTCCCTTACTAAACAGTGATTGAAATTAACATGGCATTTTAATTACCAGCTTGTCCTTGCTAAAAATCAATGGTGATTGAAATCTCATTCCATCATACTATTAATTATGGGAATCTCTTTAACAATACATCCAAATACAGCCATTATTTTTGTCCTGTAGTAGAAATTTCTATTGGAACAAAACAGGAAATTGGGCAATTGTTGCCAATCAGAGACTTGCCCACGTGGCATTTTCTCAAATTACATGCATATAGCTTGGTTACTTATACCATAACAATATCTAGCCCGTGTCCCTCTTTCACTTTACATTTTCAATATTATCTTTTGTTTTTATATTCCACCTTTTCCCTCATTCTTATTCTTGTGAGTTAACACCAAATTTTGGCCCATCATTAATTGGTTAATCCAAAATTTTTAAGCAAGTAAAAGGCTTCAACAATTGACTGAAAAAAATTAAATTGCCAGGCATAACCAGGGGCTACCAACAGTTGATAAAATACATTAAAGCAAAGGAAAATGTTCAATTTGATGGAAGTAGAACTAGAAAATTATGACTACACCTATCAAGCCACCCATAATAAATAGATCATTTTGTTGACCATTCCTTGGGCAGGGAGAAATCCAGCAATCCAAAGTCCAGAAAGTTGTTTGGTTTGGGCATCAAGACCCCATCATTCAAAAACCAACTCAATCATTCTTTTGGAGAAAGGAATTAAGTTAAACTGCTAGCATATTTGTTTATACAAGTGGAATGGTCGATTTCATTTAGGTTGATGATAAAACAAAAGCAGGGAAGATTCAACCCAAGGACAACTCATAAAGAGGAAACTACAAACGTCTTCTAACACCCTTTTGACTGACTTTAATTCCTTCATCAATTTTGTTTTGCATACTGGATGGGGACTTTGAGTTGAAACTCTATATACAACTGCCAGGCTTAACTTTAAAGAAATAAGTCCTACATTGCATACATAATTAAAAGTGTTTACTTTTAATTACAATTTCAGATTTCAAAGCAAAACCAATTATTGTTTAAAAGAAAACAGAAATTGTTGATTATAGGATCTTGCAATGCCAAAAAAAAGGACAAATTTCAAGCAAGTTTTAATATATGTGCGAGTGTGTGTGCACATGTATATATCTTTCCGCTAGATAGTGAGCCCACTTTCACAGTTATGGTCACTAAACTCAGGGTCCCGCATTACAACTCAACCTACTCTTTTTCCTTTCTTTTCTTGCAAGACCTTGTCCACATACTTTAAGAGGCCAGAACCTGACTCAAGACAATAGTGAACACTTAATAAAGGGTAATAAATGGATTTCAGAGCAACGAGAGAGAGAGAGACTAACAGATCAGCGGCGGTGAGAAGAGGAGATGAGATCGGCAAGGGAAGGAGAGGCTAGATCGGCACAGCAGCGAGGGGCGGTGAGGAGAGGAGATGCTAACAGATCAGCCGCTGTGAGGAGAGTGAACCGATCGGCGATGATTCTGTGTCTGAATCGATGAGGGAGCAGCGGCGTCGTCTCTTTGTCTCTGTGTGTGTGTGTGAAATAGGTTTCAACCATGAAATTATTGTGTGTGTTTGAGGCGCCAAAATATTTTTATTTTCCCCTAAAATATTTAGTGACTAAATGATTTATTGGTGACAAAATTATTTCTTCACCAAAGATAAAAATATTGGCCACAAAAATCATTTTGTCACTAAATGATATTAAAATATTAAAAATTATTGGTGATAAAAATATATTCGTCATTAATAATTTTATAATTGGTGACCAATTTTTTTGTCACCAAAAGTCTCAAAATTTTGACACCTCCGAAAATATTGGCGGGAAAATATTTGGTGACAAAAAAAATATAAATAATGACGAAAAATAATTTCGTCACCTAATTTTTTTTATTATGATTTAGATTGGTGACGAAATTTTATTTTTGTCTCAAAAAATGGTACATTTGGAGACGAAATATGATTTTTGTCATTAAAAGATACATATTTCGTGACAAAAAAAAATTTCGTCATTAGTTTTTGTCTCTAAAGACTATTTTTGTTGTAGTGATTTCGTCCCCGAAATTTCAAATCAAGCTACCCAAACAAAGGGGTTTCTAGCGATCAAAGCCACGCTATTTCATTTTCAAATCACAATACTAACTCTCAACCAAATTCCATCATTTCCACCATGGTTATCTCATTAACAACAACCTCCCAAATATGCATAAACATGAAATTTTCCAAAAAGTAATGGCAACTCTAAACAACCTTATGCTTAAAACAATAACGCACATATCAACATGTGGTTAACAACTTTAAATAAGTTTTCCCTCAACACTAGGGAATATTACAAAGAAAAGCAACTTAAGCATTTTCAAATAAATCTAGATATTTGGAGCGGACTTCCGCCTCTCGTTCCCACGTCGCTTCTTCAACCCCATGGTGTCTCTACGACACCTATACCAACGGTATAGTTTGCCCCGTAGCACTTGCTCCCGGGTATCTAATATTTGAACCGGTCATTCTTCGTAAAAGGCATCCTCATCTACCTCCAAGTCAACCCAATCAAGAACATGAGAAGGGTCGGGCTCATACTTCCTAAGCATAAATACATGAAATACGTTGTGAACTCCCGAAAGTTATGGCGGTAAAGCTAACCGGTATGTCACTTCCCCAATTCGCTCTAAGATCTCAAAAGGCCCAATGAACCTTGGAGATAATTTACCACTCTTACCAAATCTCATCAAACCCCGCTTTTGTGAGATTTCTAGAAACACATGGTCACCATCTTCAAAAGATAAAGGTCGTCTCCTCTTATCGACATAACTCTTTTGTCGGCTTTGGGTCGTAGCTAACCTCTTCTGAATGAGAACAACTTTCTCGGTTGTCTCTCTAACAATTTTCAGACCCAATAATGGTGCATCACCCACTTCGGTCCAACAAATCGGTGATCTACAAGGTCAGCCATATAAGGCCTCAAATGGTGCCATCCCAATACTAGCTTGGTAACTATTGTTGTAAGCAAACTCAATCAATGGTAAGTGCTTTTCCCAAGGCCCCTTAAAATCAAGGACACAAGCTCTAAGCATGTCCTCCAAAATCTGAATGGTACGTTCCGACTGTCCATCGGTTTGAGAATGATAAGCGGTGCTAAGAGTCAACTTAGTTCCCAACGCCTCTTAAAGGCTTTGCCATAACCGGGCAGTAAAACGAGGATCCCTATCCGACACAATAGTCACAGGGACTCCATGAAGTCGAACTATCTCTCTAATGTACAACTCTGTCAAGCGTTCAACTGAGTCACTGGTGCACATCGGAATGAAATGGGTGGACTTAGTCAGCCTATCAACAATCACCCAAACGGTGTCATTGCCTCGTTGTGTTCTAGGAAGCCCAACTACAAAATCCATGGTAACACGCTCCCATTTCCACTCGGCTATTGGTAAGGGTTGACAAGTAAGGCACTTTGATACAAATAAAGTGACATCCCGTTTCATACCCTTCCACCAAAACTAACGACTAAGATCATGATACATTTTAGTGCCTCCCGGGTGTACCGCAAGGCGTGAGTGATGGAACTCCCGAAGTACTTCCTCTCTATAAGATTCTGGTACAAACAAACGGTCTAGGTAACGTACACTTAGATCTAAGTGAACGTTCAAAGCTTTCTCTTCCTTCCCATTGGAAATCTTAACACGAATTGATTCCACATCACAGTCTCCTCATTGTGCCTCTATGACTTTACTAACCAAGGTAGGCTGAGCATTCAAAGTAAACAAGGTAGCACTCTCTCCGGACTCACCCAAGTGCAATTCAAACTTGCCAATAACATCTAGCATATCCCATTCCCGAATGGCCACACTTGCCAAACTACTCACAGATTTTCAACTCAAAGCATCGGCCACCACATTGGCCTTCCCTGGATGATAGTGTAACTCAAAGTCATAATCCTCCATAAATTCCATCCACCTCTGTTGTCGTAAATTCAAGTCTTTTTGAGAAAATAAATACTTTAGACTCTTATGATCGGAGAAGACTTCAAACTTCTCACCGTACAAGTAATGCCTCTAAATTTTCAAAGCAAAAATCATCGCTGTTAATTCTAGATCATGAGTGGGGTAATTTTTCTTATGAGTTTTCAATTGTCGTGAACCGTAGGCCACAACTTTTCTCTCTTGCATCAAGACACAACCAAGTCCATCCCTGGACGCATCACAATAGACAGTGTAATTTAAACCCCTTTCCGGAATTATCAAGACCGGTGCGGTGGTCAATCTAGTCTTAAGTTCTTGGAATGACTTTTCACAAGCCTCACTCCACACAAATTTGATACCCTTTCTAGTCAACCTAGTCAAAGGTGCAGCTAGTCTAGAAAAGTCCCTAACAAAACGTCGATAATACACTGTTAACCCCAAGAAACTCCGGATCTCAAAAACATTCTTGGGTTGTTCCCAATCTTGTTCGGTATCTATCTTTGAGGAGTCTACTGTTACTCCCTCTCTTGACACTACGTGCCCCAAAAATTTTACCTCGGTTAACCAAAACTCGCATTTCTCAAACTTGGCATACAAACGGTGTTTCTCAAGTAATTCAAGCACTACCCGTAAGTGAGCCTTATGTTCCTCCTCGGAGGTTGAATAAATTAAGATGTCATCCACAAAGACGACCACAAAACGGTCCAAGTATTCCTGAAAAATTCTGTTCATCAAATCCATAAAGGAAGCAGGCACATTGGTTAACCCAAAAGGCATTACAAGGAATTCATAATGGTCATAACGCATATGAAAGGCCGTTTTCTGAATGTTCTCCTCCCGGACTCTCAACTGATAGTACCTCGACCTCAAATCTATTTTTGAGAAGCAACGAGACCCTTTAAGTTGGTTAAACAAATCATCTATTCTGGGTAGAGGACACTTGTTCTTAACTGTAACTCTATTCAACTTGCGGTAATCAATACACAACCGCAATGACCCATCCTTCTTCTTCGCAAAGAGAGCCGGCGCTCCCCAAGGCGATGTACTAGGGCAAATGAAACCCTTGTCTAAAAGTTCTTTGAGTTGAATCTTCAACTCATGCAATTCAGCAGGTGCAAATCTATACGGTGACATTGAAATCGGTGCCGTGCCAGGCACTAATTCAATAGAGAACTCGATCTCCCTGTGAGGTGGTAAACTAGTAAGATCTTTTGGAAAAACATCCGGGTATTCAAAACTACCCTTGGTAACTCAACACAAGCCCTGTCACTCTCACAATCTGTAGACACCCCATTTTTGACCGACCTTAAGACTCAGACGTCACCAATTGAGCGCTCGGTGATGATGCATATTGTGCTCGTTCTGAGGTTTCAGAGTCTCGGCGGCGAGCCTTGCCTCCGGACTTCAGGGCTCTTTTGTGCTTTGCCTCGGTTTGCGAACCAGGTCCTGTTTTCTCTGTTTTCTCTTTTCGAAGGGAGGGAGAGGTCTCGTAGACCATCTCTCAGTGGCCGTAGGCCACGTTTCGTGGCCGTAGGCCATTTTTCCCGTTTAGAGACCAGTTTCCGATTTTTCAGAGCCGTCGGTCGTGTGCCTCGGTTCGGGACCGCTTAACTACCTCCGTTTGCTCCGATTTTTGGCACACACCTTGTTTCCTCCCTTTTGAGGGACACTATGGCCCGGGAGGCCACCTTCGTGGTCGCACGCCACTTCTGGTGCTTAACAGCCTGTTTTCGGGGCCCCAGACTGCGCGTTTTGGCCCCCGAACCCTCGTTTTGCATCGGTTAGGGTTCATTTTTGGTATGGACCCTATTTTCATTGTTTGGAAGGTGGTACTATAGTGGGAGACCAGCAATTCTTTTGGAGACCATTTTCTCTCTCCTCCAGCCGGTTTTCTTGACAAAAAGCTGGTTTTCCTCACTTTTGAGCCACAATTTTAGGTCTCCCATGCCACCATTGTGTTGTACTCATCTGGGAGGCCACCAATATGTAGGCCGACCAGTATTTCTTCTTGACCCTTTTGAACCTTGCTAAAAAGCTAGTTTTCCTCTCTCCTGGGTCACATTTTCTGGTCTCCCACCATACAGCTGTATTCTACTCATCTGGGAGGCCACCTTTCTGGTATGGCCGGCCAGCTTTTCACATTGACCCTTTTGAACCCTGGTCAGCCGGCCAGGGCAAGTGGTCGGCGGACCACTTGAACTGGTCGGCCGACCACTTGAACTGGTCGGCCTACCTTTTGCTTTTTGGCCTTCCTGAGTGCAACACAGCTGTGCCAGCTGTGAAGCATTTGACCCATCCTCCGAGATTTTGACCCTCTTGTTTGTCTTCTTAAGGAAGCTTTGGCCCTTTTTGCTTAGCTTCTAGGAGAAGCTTGACCCTTTTGGTTAGCTTCTTTTAGAAGCTTGCACCCTTTACTTGAGGCTTCTCCAAGAAGCCTTGGCCCTTTGTCTTCTATAAGAGAGGCTTTCCTCTCCATTTGCAAGGGTTGAAGAATTTGGTTAAGACACTTTGCATACAACTCTCCATATCTCTCCATCCCAAGCTCTAAACTCCATCATTCTTGGCCATTTACACACCAACCCTTAGCACAACACCTCCACCATCCATCCAAGCATCTTGGAACTGATTTTCAGAGGTTGAAGGCTCACCATCTTGGTCCAGAAGTTGCTGGAGGTCTTCTCTACAAGGGTAAGTCTCTATTTCCCCCATTTTGACATTGTTTTGTTTCATTCTTTAGCCTTATTTGAAAGCATTTCTGGGTTTCATCTTAAACTGAAAAGTGTCTTATTTCGAGCCCCTCTTGAAGTTTGATTAAGGACACTTTTCTTTTTGAGGTCATCTACCTCCTTGCATGCTCCATCCCTCTTTGTAGGCTTATTTTGCTTCCTATCTTAGCCTTGCTTGCAAGCATTTTCGAGATTTGTCATAAACTGAAAAGAGTCTTATTTTGAGCCCCTCTTAAGGTTTGATTAAGGGCATTTTTCTGTTGGGGGTCATCTACCCCTTTGTATGCTTGTTTGCATCTTGTTTTGAGCCTTGCATCTAGGCCTTTGTTTCATGCTTTGTTTGGCCTTCTAGCCACTGAAATCCAGTGGATTTTCAGTGGCTAGCACACTATTTTGAGAGCCAAAATCAGAGGGGGGTGACCCCTTCTCTCCTTGTCTTGTTTGTTGGCCCTTTTGGCCTTCCAAAGAGGCTCCTACTTGCATGTTGTAAAGTCACATTTCAGGCCTTATTTAGTGAGTTTTAAGGTCTTCCTTGGCTCTGTCTGGAGCCCATTTTGCCATATGAAGTGTCTACTTTGCATGTGTAGAACAATCTCATTCAAGGCCTTTCAAAGGGGCCTTTTTTTGCATGTTTCCTAGACCCATTTCAGGCTCTTTTTAATGGGTTTCAGGACCATTAGAACCTCTGTCCAGAGGTGGTTTTTCCATTGTGTGTGTCCATCATGCATGTGTAGAACAACCCCCTTATTGGCCTTTCAAAGGAGCTCATCATTCTTGCATTCATTGACTGAGTTTCAGTGGTTATTTGGGCATATTTTGGCATGGCATACTTCTATTTTTGGCTGGTTTGGTGAGCCTTCATATGCTCCATATAGTTGTAGTGTAACTCATGGTTCACTAGCTTTCTTTGCATGCTTTGTTGACCCTTGATTTTAACACTTTTTGGCCATGCCTTAAACTGATATTGTGCTTATTTTGGACCGCCCTAGCTTTGTTTTTGGGTCTCATGGTTGAATGATGTTGGTTTTGCATGCTTGTAGTTCAATATCCATGCTTAACCTTGAGTTTTGAGGTTCATTCCATGCATATACTGAGGTGTGTTCATGTTTTGGGCTCATTATACATCATATTTCAGAGCTTGTTTGAATGCCATATTGCCATGTTTTGTACTCTTTAAATGTGTTTGAGAGTCGGGCTTGTATCCCTCATTTACCAACCATTGAATGAGCTCCATTTCTTTGCATTCCGAGCCATCATTTTAGGCCATTTCCCCACTGTTTCAGACCTGCCTAGGGTCTGTTTGGGGTTGGTTTTGTCATTAGAGCATTGCTTTGGGTACCTCTAGCGTAACGCACTTCACTAGTTTCGGTACCCGGGCCCCCTAGCTTGCATTGTGTGCCATATTTGCATGTTTCGGGACCATCTTTTATGCCATTTCAGAGCTGTATCGTGCCATTCTATGCCATGTTTCATCCTTTGCCATGCTTAGTTAGAGTTGCATGTTATGCCTTAGGATCGGTCCTTTGCATCCGTGCATATTTGCATGTGTTTCGGTTATCTCATTTCCATCATAATGGCCACTGATGTGGGTGTGGCCGAGGTCCACTCATATTGGTGTAAGTCCATCTTGCATCGAGTATGCCATTTCAGTTCATAGCATTGCATATGCTAGGTTGCATGTTAGAGCATTGTGTATGCCATGTTACATCACGTGCATTGTGTATGCCATTTTAGTCCATAGCATTGCGCATGCTAGGTTACATGTTAGTCGCATTGTGTATGCCATCTCATTTGCATTGTGTTTGGGATAGGAGTTAGCCCAAGCACGGGAAACGAGGGACGTTTCGTACTCAAAGTGACGAAACGTGTCTCGATTCCCGGTCGCCGACACTCCGGATTATCCATGATGGAGTCTAGGCCTTGTTGTGTTTTCATGTGCATTCTTATCACATCGAGTCGTGCATTTTGACTCCTCGGCCATCGTGCATCGAGATGCGTGATTGGTGGCACGAGGATCGTGATATGCATACATATGTGAAAATACTTTGCCATGCCCCCTTTCTTGCTCTCTATTGCAGCAAATCAGAAATCAGCAGCCTTCTAGAGCTTTGCACAGCATTCCGGCATTAATTGCAAACAGAGGCGAATCGGGGCATCACAATGGATTTCCGCGCCAGGCAACTCAAGCATGCATCATTCATCATTCGGAACAGAGCTGAGGCGGTCCATGGATTTGCATACTAGTTTATTTCATTTCTTATTTAATTTGTTAATTAATTAGGGTTTTGTACTTATTTGGACTGTAATTATTTATTCGGACTGTATTATTTATTCGGACCCTCCGAGGAGGGCAATGTTGTAATAAGTGTGCGTGTGTGTGATGTATGTCTTCCAACCCCACGTCTTTCTCCCTTTTATTTACCAGCTTATGATGGTTAGTTTAGGGCATGTTTCAATTAGCATACTTATGCTCGCATGTTTGCATTCATTCATCTGTCTTGCATGCACCGGGCTCGGCGCATCATACTAACTGCATCGTATTTCAATTCCAATGTTGAATACATGTTATCTGTTGCACTTCACATGCCATTTTCGAATAGCCGAGCCTATCTGTAGTTGCATTTTGCATGTGTTGCATTAGGCATTTCAGTATAGTTAGGATCCATGCATGATTTCTAATCAGCTTCTGTTTTGGCTTGGAGTACTCGGTAAGTGTTTACGCTTTAGCATCCTTGCATGCGTGTGAGTGACTGCCATGATAGTATGCTTGCCATGAGGCTATGTGCTTATATGATATAACTGCCTGAATGCCTGTGGGTGAAGGTTAGGTTATTTGGATTGGAACAATTCATCGACTGCGAGTTTTAAGCCCACTTGAGAGTGGCAAAATCATGCTTTCTAAGCCCACCTGAGGGTGGCAAATCCACGTCTTGGCCTACTTGCAAGTAGCACCTTCAAACCGTTTTTCAAAACGAATATGAGATGTTTTGTTCCAATTCAAGCGACCCAGTCTATACTTGTATGTTGTGCGCATCACGTAGTAAATCTAGGCTAATAACCGGAATAAGAGCATATAATGTTTTCAAAACTCGATATCATGGTTAGTAGAGGCCGATCTTTGATTGGGCGAGCGGGGGTGCTTACGAAGTGACCTTCCCCAATCGTACCCAAGTTCCCGAAAATAAAATATTTAGGTGGCGACTCTGTATCTGGCAAAACAGTCCATGTTTGGCACGTCTTTCAAAAAAATCTGTTTTCAAAAACGATTTGCCGGATTTGGACTCTTTGATGATTCATCGGTCTTCCATTGCACTTTGTGAGATTAGATACAGGACCGTGACTTTGAGTCTTGAACTGTAGTGAGCCCAAATGAACAAAACGGGGGATTCCCTCCCGGGACGTTCGGGGACGTCTACAGCTTTTGGCGACTCTGTTGGGGATTAGAGAACTTGACTCGAACTCATGATATCTCGTTTTGACTACACTTGTGTGTTTCTTTGCATTGCATTTGCATTGGTGCACCTAGGACACCATGTTTGCCGTATGCTATTCCTGAACAGTTTGCCGGAGGCTCGCTTCGAGAAGCGTGCCATAAGGCTGACCGGTTGCGGGCTCTGCCACGACGGGAACACAAATCCCGATTTTACCGGGGCACCCTTTTTGACCATTCGACCTAGTGCACATTCAGAATCCATAGTGACCATTCCAAACTAGGACATGTTGCTTACCCGATTATAGGTTGTTTGAAACCGCTGCGTGCATAGTGAAACCCTAGCTCCTGACAAAATAGGACAAGGAAACCCTCCCCCAACATATGGGTGTTTTGGCTCTCACTTGTTTGCTATGTGCTTTTAGAGTGCGTCTCTACAGCAATGCATGTATCAGTTCACAAGTCTAGGTATCAAGCCTGCGGGCACCAGTTTAGTATTTTGGGAATCAGTTATCTGCGGGTATCAGATTCAGTTTTGGGGGCAGTGATTTGGGAACAATGATCAGTTTTGAGAACAGTGTATTTCAGCTTATCAACTGTGTGTTGTGATGCCCAACTGTGTGTTGTGTGTTTATTTTAAGCCGTTATGCTGTCCGTTTGTCTGGTTTTTTATTTCCTTATTATTGCTTTGTTTATCTTTTTGCTAGGGTAGTTTAGCACAATTGCTTCAGACCAAGCAAATATTCCCCAAGCACTCTGGACAAGAGGTCGCCGACTCAATCAATCTGAGGATCTGGTTGACGGACAACCAGTGTATCATTCTCTACCCCCGGTTGTCAGATGGAGGTCGAGAAGACGCAGTGTATCTGAGCAGAGGTTGCCAGTAGGGCTGATTGCGGGTTGGTTTTGGCCGGGTGCGGGTCAAAACCGACCCGGCCCGCACACATGCGGGTTGAAGAAAACAGACCCGCAACCGCCCGCAGTGCGGTTCGCGGTTTGTGCGGGTGGGTCAGTTGGTTGTGCGGGCGGGTGCGGTTCGGTTTGCGGTTTGGGCTTTTTTTAAATTGGGCTTAGTTAATTTGAACAAATTTGACATGTTAGGCTACTTTTTAAGCATTTTGTTATTATTTATAGAAAATTTATAAATTAAATTTCATGATAACATAAATGCCCATATAATGATAATATGATATAATAAATTTTACATTCTTCCAAAATACAAAAATAATTGATAAAACTAATTACAAACTAAAACATTAAAATTCACACTAAAATCAATCTCCATCCATCCACAATCCAAAGCTTACCTATTAATCCAAAATGCAAAAATAATAATAATAACTAGTTAGAAACTAAAATAAATTAGTTTTCATCCATCCATCCATCCAAAATCTAAAGCAAGCTTACCTAAAATTTAGTGCTCCAATTAATTTTACATTCATCCAAAATAAAAATAATAATAATAAACATTAGTTACAAACTAAAATAACATTGTCTACAAACTTCATCCAAAATAATTTCAAAAGGTGGTATCCATCCAAGGCTTCACTAAACTCTTTAGGTCCAATGTCCAATGTCCAATCTCATCCCACAATCTGCCAAAAAAAATTCCAATGAGCCAAATTAATAAATATAAATAAATAGATATAAATAAACAAACATTAATCTGATCTCAACTAATTAGAAAAATCTCACACATGAGCCAAATGAACATTAAAGTTCAATTATAGCATCTACATTAGACTTTGGGGTTGAAGAGGAACATGGCTCCAAAGTACCTAAAACATGAGTCAACAAGAGAAGATAAATAAACTTGCATAGTAAAAATAATAATAGAATTAAAAATGAAGAGATATTCACATATTACCCGAGTCGTATTGCTCAAATTCCTCGACATCATCCATTGCTTTTCGAAGAGAAATTGGAAGGTTGCTTTTAAGCCAATTTTGTGTGCATACAAGAGCTTCAACCATGGAAGGGGCAAGTGAACTACGGAATGGATCAAGGATATGTCCCCCGGTACTGAAAGCCGACTCCGAAGCAACGGTAGAAATGGGCATGCCCAACACATCCTTTGCTATTTGAGATAACACTCTATACTTTGTTGCATTATTCTTCCAATATTCCAATATCTCAAATGTCTGATTTTTGGCAAAATGTTCAACCTCGCCCAAGTACTTGTCTAATTCCGACTTGCTTCCACTAGTGAAGCGCCCTTCCAAATATGAATTAAATTGAGACTCCATTTGAGAATCCAAATCATCCTCATCAATCACCATTGTCTCCACTTCAGTCACCCTCGAGACACTCTCATTTGATGAATAAATTGTGGCATAATGGTTGTACAAACGAGTCAAACAAGAAACAATTTTGTTCACCATCTCATCCACCTTCCTCTTTTCTCCATGAAATATATTTGTAAAACAAAACTCCAAGTATGCTATCTTTTTTGTAGGATCAAGAGCAACAGCAACATACAACAACAAATTAATCTTATTTCCATCCCCCCAATATTTGTTGAACTTTTGCTTCATACTCATAGCCATTGTGCACAAAACATCATCATTGTCCAAAATTAATTGATTAATTGTGCTTTCAATTTTAAACATCTCTTTATAAAATGCATTGGAAGTAACAAAAAGGGACCCGGAGAATTTCTTTGTTGCAAGGTAGAATAGTTTCAAAAATCTCACAAACAACCTACATTTTTTCCAATCCTCCTCATTTGGAATCCTCCTAATCCCACCATCAACATCCTTGAAGTAAGTTTCAAAATTGGAGTCTTCATACTTCAAACGGTTAAAAGCCTTCTCAAACTTTTCAGCGGCCTCCAACATTAAATATGTGGAATTCCACCTTGTTGGTACATCTAGGCATACAAGAGCAGTAGTCACAAGTTTTAGATAGGCCGCACACTTCTTAAAAGCATCTTGCCGATTAGGAGAAGACCTCACATACCTAACCGCAAGTCTAATATTTGCAATAGAATCATCCATTTCCTTCAATCCATCACTCACAACAAGGTTTAGAATATGTGCACAACACCGCATATGCAAAAACTCATGCTCCAAAATGGTCCCCTTCCAATCTTTGGCATTCCTTCTCAAGTATTGAATGGTAAGATTGTTGGAACTAGCATTATCAACAGTTACAGTGAAGATACTATCGATGTTCCACTCAAGCAAGCACAACTCAATTTTTATACCCAAAGTTTCCCCCTTGTGATCTTCAACTTGTTGAAAGTTTATGATTCTTTTTTGTAGTTTGCAATTATCATTAATGAAATGAGCCGTTAGACACATGTAACACAAATTTTGAATAGAAGTCCAAGTGTCCGTAGTGAAGCAAATTCTACGACCCTTCATCAACCTCCTCAATTTATCCCTCTCGTTGTTGAATATGTTTGTCACCTCTCTTGCTATGGTATGACGAGATGGGATTGGTGTAAATTTAGGAACGACAACATTACAAAATCTTTTAAACCCAACTCCCTCCACAAATCGAAAAGGTAACTCATCAATAATCACCATCTCGGCAAGAGCCCTTTTACAAGCCTCAAAACTAAAACTTGTTGCCACAACCTCAACACCCTCTTCGGCATTTTGTTTTGATTTAAAACTCAATGTTTGTTGCCCATCTTTATCATTGTTTGGAAATTGTTTGCAATTAGGGGTATGACTTCTCAAATTACTAGTCCCATGAGTCCTAGAATCGGCCATATACTCTTTAAAACAATACTTACACACTGCTCTACGTTTCCCATCTTCTCCCATAACCTTATCAAAATGGTCCCAAACCGAGGATGGTGCTCTCCCACCACTACTCTCACTCTTTCTTTTGTTCGGGGGTTTAGGAGGCTTAGATACAGATGGGGAAACATTAGTTTGAGAATTAGATGATTCTGGTGGAACAATAGGGCTTCCGGTAGATTCAAAACTAGCATTGTTATCTTTATCCATTCAAACTGGTAATAAAAAATTAAAAAAGTATGAGATAACAATTAAGTCATAGATGGTATAATAATTGAATCTAAACCATAACAATTCTAGCAAAAGCATCAGCTATTTTCAACATGAAAATAAAATAAATACAGTCTGTCTTATAAACTTGAGTCTTATAAACCATCCACATCTCATTCACCATTTTTGTTTTCAAATTTCTACTCAAGTTTATAAATCAAATAAATACAGTCTTATAAACCTTATTAATATTATGAATGTGACCTACATGCTACTAATTTTAAATTCACAATATACAGATGAATTATGTATGTTATAGTTTTTATTTGTTGAGAATGAGTATTCAATAATTTTCCTACTTTCATGGATCAATTAATCATTATGGTTCTTTCTCCTATTTATAAAAATGATTTAGAATAATTCCAATGGTAAATGTAAAAATAATTTTGCTAAAGTGTAAAGAAAATATAACCAATTCTCATTTTTGGCTATTATCAATTTTTATTTTATTTTGTTGATGTGCAAAGATTAAAGTTGTGCAGGGATTTGTGAAAAAATAACAAAATAAAATAAAGTAAAGAAAAAAATTATATGAACAAAGGAATGGATACAAAATACAAACAAGATTTAAAGAATTTATTAATGAATTAAATTTTAAAAAAATTTATTCGATTACATGCATTAGGTTTAGGTGTCTGATTTTTCTCTTCCTAATAATTTTTTTGAAAAAAAAGAGATGGGTACCTACTAAGCTTCAACCGCAGATCCACATCTAAGTTTCAAAAATCTAATGAAAGCAGATCCACATCTAAGTTTCTGCAGATCCACAAATTTCAAAAATCTGGCACACCCAACCCAAGTTTCTGCAGATCAGATCCACATCTAATTTCAAAAATCGAATGAAAAAGAGAGAGAGAGAGAGAGAGAGAGAGAGAGAGAGAGAGAGAGAGAGAGAGAGAAAGCGAACCTGTGTTGCTACCGATCGCCGGTTGCTTTGCCGCTGCCGATCCCCGGCGTCTCGCCTCGCCGCCGCTGCTGCTGCTGTGCTGCTAGGGTTAGCAGCTGCTGAGCAGAAAATACAAAAGGGGGAGAGAGGAGAGAATGAGAAATAGACGGGGCTGGGTGGGTTCGGCTGCCCTAGTAGTATAAAAAATAAAATAAAGGTTTATTTTTGTAATATATTATATATATATAAATATAAAAAATATATATATATAATGATACGCGGGTCGCGGGTTGCAGTTTGGGTAAGGTCAGAACCGCAACCCGACCCGAACCCGACTTTTGGCAGATTTCTTGACCCGCACCCGCCCACCTACCTATATCGAAACCGCCCAAAAGGCTGCGGGTAGGGTAGGGTCGGGCGGTTTGTGCGGGTGGGTGGGTTCTGTGCCCAGCCCTAGTTGTCAGAGCAGTGGTTTACACCATCAGTGGACAGTCGGGCTGAGGTCTCAATTGTTGCCATAGAGATAGACCTACTAGTAGTTTAGAGAGATCTGGGCAGTATGGCAAGAACGACAGGAGTTGAAGAAATGATGCATCAGATGCAGGAGACCATGAGAGCCATGCAGCAGGACGCTGTTCGTCGGGATGAGTTTGCCAAACAACAGGCCGAGATCATGGCCCAGCAGGCAGAGTTAATTGCTAGGTTGCAACAACAAACCGGGGCATCTGCTTCACACCCAGCTCCTCCCCCACCAAGAGTTCCAGCACCTGGGGAGGCACCAAATGTCCAGGGAGATACGAACATCCCGACGGGGCCGACTCCGCCCCCGATTCTACCTCAACTATCCAAGGCACCTACGCCTGTCAATCAACCGGACTCTCCCTTTGAGTTCGAGGTGGACCATACAGCGCTAAAGTTGAGCAAGCTTGAGAAGTTGTTCAAGAAATCACAAGGGGTAAAGTCCATCCCAGACATCGATGACGGGTATACCGATGTGGCTGTGACGCTGCCGGATAAGTTCAAAATGCCGCAAATCGACCGCTTTGACGGATCTGGGGATCCCATGGTGCATCTCCAGTTGTTCTCAGATATACTACGGTCGATGGGCCTCACCAGACCGCAGAAGCTTTCATCATTCGGCCGGACCCTGTTGTGTGTGGCCGCTATCTGGTACGCAAAGTTAGAAGACGAGGTTAAGCGGAACTGGAATGAGATGGCCGAGGCTTTCATTGCACAGTACTCCTATAACACTCAAATCGAGATTACGACCCGTGATCTTGAGACAACAAGGCAGGAGCCTAAGGAGAACTTTTCGGATTTTGTAGCCCGGTGGAGGGCCAAGGCCTCAATGATGACCCTCAGGCCCACTGATAAAGATCAAATTCGGATGATTGTGCGCAATCTCCAACCCAAACTGATGCAGAAAATGATTGTGCTCCCCTTCCCTACCTTTTCAGATTTGCACGAGATGGGGGTACAAATTGAGGATGCTATGAAATAAGGTCTGATTGACCAAGACAGAGAGCAACCCAGAAGAACCTTCAACCGCAACAACAATACAAGCACCAGCAATGCCGCAAATGCTAGAGCTTCAGAAGTAAGCATGGTCACCACCATTCCCCCTCCAAGACCCATGGCAGCTACACCTTTCTCCGGCACGTCCGGAAGCAACATATAAACCACCAAATACTAACCCAGAGGCCAAAGAACCTTCACGCCTTTATATATGCCCCTGTCCAAGTCTCTGGGGGTATTAATCAGGAAAGGGCACTTAAAGCCCCTGGAGCCGAGGCCATTGCCAAATCCACTCCCTCCCTCTCATAACCCGACAAAATACTGCGCATATCACCAACAACATGGTCACGACACTGACCAATGTTTTAGATTGCGTCACGAGATTCAGGATCTCGTTGACAAGCAAGTGATTATACCTCCAGAAAAACCCAATGTCACAACAAACCCTCTCCTACCGCACAACCAAGCTCCACCTCCCAAAAGAATCAACTTTATCCAGACTGGGGTCGTGTCTCACGATCCTAGCATCTATATCACCCCATTCCACCTACCCAAGCCGGAGGTGCTCCTTCCTGACTACACTAACTTGTGCATGTTGGACATCTCCAGAACCCAACCCGAACCATTGGTGGTGACTGTCGAAGACAGAATAGGGGAGATTTCAAAGTAGAATGGGATTGTTGAGTCAGAATCTGAGGAATCTGGGAGTTTTGCTGAGGAGGTATACAGTCCGAGTGACTATATTCTATCAGTAGGCCAGGTTGGGCCAAATGTGGAATTGCCGGCAGGGGCAGAGCTTTGTGTGATACAGGGGGATGAATCTGGTCAGAGGATAGATGACTTGGCAGCTGTGGAAGGGGACTTTGCCAACCTCCAATTTTTCAATGAACAAGATCCAGAGGGCATGGTAGTCAACTGGTCAGATTTTGAGGAGTCAGCAGAGGTCACCGAATGGCTTGATGACCTACCAGATGTTGTCGATGAAACTCAGTGGGAACGGGGCCCGGCAGGGGCAAGAACATTAGTTGTGGCTGGAAGGGCCGGAAATCAGAATGCATCGCCGGAGAGCGCCGGTGCAAAGAATTTCGCTCAAGACTTGGGCATTGTGAATGCGGGAAGTGTTGAATAGCCAACTGTACTGACACAATTGGAACAAGAAAGGTACGGGGATTCTGAAAGAATCAGAAAAGCTAAGGTCCCTGAGGGGACTGAAAGTGTTGTGTGCACGAGGATAGAGAATGTTGCGAGCATGTGGACAGAAAGTATTGCGAGTGCAATTGTACCGGAGCTAGACAGGTGTCTGTTGGCTGCTGAGGCAATGTGGTGGGAAGATGATGATCTATGTCTTGCCCACACATATGAGGATTGGGGGAGCAACCAGCCAGACGATACCTGGTACATCGGCGAAGTCGATCATATGACTAGAAGCGGGCGGTATTTCAAGCCCCCACATCTAGATCATCCAGAGGTGTCTGAGAAAGATAAGGAGGTGGAGAAACAGAAAGAGAAGCAACTCGAAGAATAAGCTGTACGCAATTGAAAAAGATACAGGCAGACATCTCCATCTGGGGACTGCTTATGGCATCGTGAGTGCATCAACAAGCTGTCTTATCGGCCATGGACAAGGCCAAGCTCTCAATAGACACCACGCCCGAACAGCTGGTGGGCTTAGTTTTTCCGGGAGGGGCTACCCCAATGTTGACTTTCTCCGACAAAAAATTGCCACCTGAGGGTGCGAACCATAACAAGCCACTCTACATCTCCATGGAGTGTAGAAACAAATGGATACCCGTGGTGCTTGTCGACACTGGGTCCGCCATCAATGTGTGCCCGGCAAGGACTGCATATGCAATCGATTTAAAGACCACGGACTTTGTGCCGATAGCCCAGGTAATTCGGGCATATGATAACACAAGCAGAGAAGTAATGGGGATAGTGAAAATTTAGACCAAGGTTGGGCCGGGATAGCATGAGGTAGACTTTCACGTCTTAGAAGTTCCTGCGACCTTCAATATACTTTTGGGGCGGCCGTGGTTGCACCAAGTGAAGGCAGTTTCGTCCACCTTGCATCAGATGGTGAAATACCCCCATGGGAAGGGAGTAGCCATTGTCTTTGGAAATTCGTCGATCCATCCACCGCCAGAAGTATCTACGCCAATTTTGGAAATTGAGCACGGTATGAAGGATGTGTTCTTATCGGGTTTTACCCTGGCTGAGGCCCGAGTCGTGCAGAACATCTTAGCTATTAATGAGGGGGTGTATGTTAGCGCACAATCAGTATACCTCATGAACAAGCTTCAACACATCCCTGGGATGGGATTGGGAAAGAGTGGCCGGAAGGGCGTCGCAGCATTGGCCGAAGTGCCACACAACCCACATACCTTTGGCTTGGGTTATCTACCCACCAAAGAGGATTGGGTAAGGAAAGGTAAGGAGATGGCTGGGAGAGCTAGAGCGAAGCAGGCGGGGAAGCCTTTTGAGCTGATGCATAGACCCATTCAGGGTACCCTAAACGAACGCTTCGTCCGGGAAGGGGAGGACTTCCCGTTTTGTGGCTTCCCAGAGCCGTGGCTGAACGTGGAGAGAAAGTGCGTGCCAGGTTTTGAGATTTTCTTTGACCTACAGTTATCCGGGGATGACGTTGCCGAAGAGCAGATGGACCCATTAGCTAAGGCTGAACAGAGCAAGAAAGTGGAGTCTGAGGATGCCGAAAGTGAAATGGGGGTAGCGCTGGCGTGTCTACTTTTAGATCCTCCGATCAAACAGAAGTGCTTGGAGGATAACTTCTCGGTATGCGTGATTGGGAATGAAACGGCCGCGGGCCTACCAGCAAACATTTTGGATGCATCTATCGCACCCTCTCTCATTTGGCAGTATGAAGAGGGATTTTTGTCAAGCAGCACCAGGTTAGGTAGTGAGCCGGAATCTGATTCCTCCGAATCTATTGAGTTGGAATCAGGTTCCAGCTTGACTGAGTCTGAGTCCGGTATTCCAGGGGGTGATAACCCGAATACCACAGTCCTGTCTAGGTCGTCTTTTTCTTTCTCTTTTGAGTCTGTTGTAACCGAAGAATCGGACGATTTAGATGTGCTTAATGAGAATGATGTGGCTGTGGTTTCTGAGTACTTTTCTGTGCCCTTGATTTATTGCATTAACTCAGACTTTCAAAATTTTGATGAAAACGACGAGGAAGAAATTCCTCTGATTTTGCAACGCTTAATTGAACAAGAGCAGGAAAGATTTGTTAAACCTTTAATGGATGAAATCACTACTGTGAATATTGGTACTGAGGAGGACCCGCGGCTGGTCCAGATCGGGTCCACGTTGTCTTCGGAGGAATGCGAGCGCTTAGTCGCTTTATCAAAAGATTTCAAAGATGTTTTCGCATGGTCCTACGAAGACATGCCTGGAATCGATCCTGAGATTGTACAGACCCCGAGGCCCAACCCGTTAAACAAAAACTCAGAAGGATCCGCCTGGACTGGGCCCTCAAGATCAAAGAAGAGGTCACCAAGCAAGTTGACGCAAGCTTCCTGCTGGTATCCAAATACCCAACTTGGTTGGCCAACATAGTTCCGGTGTCGAAGAAGGATGGCAGGATCAGGGTATGCGTGGATTTCAGGGATTTGAACAGAGCCAGTCCGAAGGACGACTTTCCCTTGCCGCATATTGATGAGTTAGTGGACTTCACAGCGGGGCATGCTTTGCTTTCGTTCATGGATGGCTTCTCAGGCTACAACCAGATAGTGATGGCACTTGAAGACCGAGAGAAGACTGCTTTCACCACCCCGTGAGGGACTTACTGTTACAGGGTGATGCCATTTGGGCTAAAGAATGCTGGAGCTACATACGGGCCGCGACCACAATATTGCACGCCATGATCCACAAAGAGGTTGAGGTGTATGTGGACGACATGATTGTCAAGTCCAAAGATAGAGAGGGCCACTACACCGCCTTGCAAAAATTCTTCCAAAGGATCTGAGAATTTCGGTTGCGGCTGAATCCTCAGAAGTGTACGTTTGGTGTTACAGCAGGGAAAATGCTGAGGTTCTTGATTACACAGAGAGGTATCGAGGTCGACCCTTCCAAAATCAAGGCCATCTTAGAAATACCACCACCAAGGATTGAAAAGGAGGTGTGAGGCTTTCTGGGTAAAGTGCAATTTATAAGACGGTTTATCTCAAAATTAACCTTGACTTGTGAACCACTTTTTGGCCTCTTGAAGAAAGAAAAGAAATTCCAATGGGACGGCCGATGCCAAGTTGCTTTTGAAAAGATCAAGGAATACTTACAGAACCCGCCCGTGTTGTCACCGCCAGAGCCGGAGAGACCGTTGATTTTGTATCTTTCAGTAACTGAGACTACAATGGGCTGCATGCTCGCGCAAGAATCAGAGGACAAAGTGGTGAGAGCCATCTACTACTTGAGCAAGAAAATGCTGGAGTATGAGACTCGCTACACACCGTTGGAAAAGGCTTGCTTAGCCTTGGTATGGGCTACCAGGAAGCTGCGGCACTACCTGTTAGCTCACTCTGTAATGTTGGTTTCACGACTGGATCCCATCAAATATCTTTTCGAGAAATCGGCACTTACGGGTAGGCTAGCTCGTTGGTTGCTATTGCTTTTCGAATTCGATTTGAAATATGTGACGCGCAAGTCAGTCAAGGGAAGAGCAGTAGTAGAGTTTTTAGCCGATCATCCAGTGGAAGGAGGTGAAGCAGTTGAGTACTTATTCCCAGATGAGGCCATTTTGCATATCGACGATGAATTTTGGATGATGTACTTTGACGGAGCGTCAAACCAGTATGGGTATGGGATAGGAGTGTTGTTGATAGCACCCGACAACTCCCGTATCCCTCTAGCATTCAAACTCCGGTTCAAAGTCTCGAACAACGAAGCAGAATGAGGCATGCATTGCCGGTCTAGAAGCAGCCCTAGAACTAGGGGCAAAACGGTTGGACGTCATCGAGGACTCGAACCTTGTTGTATCTCAAGCGAAAGGAGATTGGAAAGTCAAAGAAGAAAAGATGATTATGTATCACCAGACCTTGGACTTGTTAATTCCTCGGTTTGAGAAGTTAAACTTTGCTCATCTGTTAAGAGAGAACAACAGGTTCGCAGATTCACTAGCAACTCTATCTTCCATGATAGACATCCCGTTTGGAGTCCGGATACGTCCAGTCGTTATCGACCAAAAATTTGTGCCGGCTTACGAGTCAATTGCCGCGATAGATGAGGTTCAAGATGAGAACCCCTGGTATTACGATATTTGGAATTTCTTGGAGAAGGAAAACATATCCACCAGGGGTAAATGCCAAGGATAAAAGGGTAATCAGAAGAATGGCCGTTCAGTTCATCATCTGCGGAGGTAAATTGTATAAGAGAGGTCATCTAGGAATGCATAAGCTGTGCGTTGAAGCTGAAGAATCAAAACGCCTGATGGAGGCCATCCATGGAGGGGAATGCAGTGCGCATATGAACGGGGTAATGCTAGCGCGGAAGATCCTCAGACAGGGTTACTACCGGTCCACCATGGAGGAGGATTGTATCGATTTTGTTCGGTGATGCCACAAATGTCAGATCCATGCAAACCGCATGAACATCCCGCCGTCGAAGCTATACAATATGACTTCGCCATGGCCATTTTCAGTTTGGGGAATCAATGTGATCGGGGCTGTCACTCCAAAGGGGTCGAATGGGCATGAGTTCATCCTATTCGCGATAGATTATTTCACAAAGTGGGTTAAGGCCCAATCCTATGCGGTGTTGAAGGCTTCACATGTTGCGAAGTTTATCAGAAACAACATCATCTGTCGTTATGGGGTCACAAACGAGGTCATTTCAGATAATGGTTCCCACTTCAAGAAGGAAGTGATTGACTTGTTGGAGAAATACAACATGGCTTTTCATAAGTCATCCACATACCGGCCGCAAACCAATGGAGCGATTGAGGCCACCAACAAGAATATCAAACACATACTGCAGAAGATGGTGGAAACCTACCAGGATTGGCCAGATAAGTTGCCATTTGCTCTGTGGGGCTACTGGACTTCAATTAGAATGTCTACTGGGGCGACTCCGTATTCATTAGTTTATAGGATGAAGGCCGTTCTACCTATCGAGATTGAAGTTCCGTCTTTGAGAGTGCTGGCTGAGTGTCAGATAGCCGAAGCAGATTGGCAGCAGAGCAGATTTGAAAAACTCATGCTCTTCGATGAAAGGAGACTGAAAACACTGTATCATGTTCAAGGTTATCAGCGCAGAATTGCCAGGGCTTTTAACAAGAAAGTTAAGTCCAGGAATCTTAAAGAAGGAGATTTGGTACTCAAGGACAACCGAGTTCCCATCCACGACCCAAGGGGCAAGTTCAGACCCAATTGGACTGGTCCCTACATCATTAAGTCTATCTGGTCAGGTGGAGTTGTGGTTCTGATGGACCTAGATGGCCTAGAGTTCTCCCAACCGATCAATATGGACAAGTTGAAGAAATATTACTCCTGAGAGGCTCGCTAGGCCGAAAACCCGAAGGGCAACCTAGGCAAAAGTTAGAGCACAAAAAAAATGGAAATAATAAAAACTGAGCTCGCAAGGTTGAAAACCCGCAAAGGGCGGCCTTGGCAAAAGTTAGAGCGTAAAAGGAGAGTGAAAATACTCGAGTGAACCCGAGCCTGAACTACGTGAGGCTTGATTCCCATCTTTGGGATACGTAGGCAACTTCATCCTGAAGTTCAGCCATAAACTTTTCCCCGATCAACTTTGTCCATTTGATCATCTCGGCCATCTTTGTCTATTCAGCATTCAAGAGTTCGGTTATGATCTCCGGTGCAGTGCTTTCCAGGTTATAGGCAACTTTCCAGTTGTTGGGATCCGGGGTTATGCATCTCAGTGACAGATTTCAGGCGTGTCCAGTTCTGACCCATATCGAAAATGGTTTTGAAAATTTTTAATAAAAGTTGACTTTGTTCAAAATTAATCTTTTTACAACTTAGACCATTTTTGGACCAAAGCGGAAAATTTTCAGTACCCACAACCTTCAATTTCATTGATTTCAATACAGAATTCTCCTGCTCTTGCATACAAATTGAAGTTGCTTTTGGCTACAATCATAAAGAAAACTTGAAAGTACTAATAAAGCAATAAACCCGGGGCATAGCTAAGTCAGGTGTTCCTGCGCCCCCTCTCAGAGCTGGTCGAAGCCTCTGATGCCAAAGTGGGCCCTTCCTGTGCCTCTTCATTGAGCCAATCCAAGCACTCATCAGACAATGTACAACTGAAAGTGGGAGCGGGGGTCAGGAGCTCTCTAGTCCTCCATGCTGTGGTATACCGGGCAAGCTGTGCGCCTCGAACTGGGAATGCAGCAGGGTACTCTATCCCCTCTGGCGGGCAAGTCTGATCATGTCCGAACTAGCACCGGAACCGGAACGGAAAATAGAAGACACAGTGTGTCATGCCAATCAATTGAATCCCAGGTTGACGGGTCATGTTGTAACTCATTGCCGGCAGATAGAGCCAAGGGCAGCGCCAAGCGATGCGGTTTGCAGACAAACTGCACATCCAGTTGTACCACCACCCCTCATCCAGGGCATCGACCAGGTATTGTCGAAAAAAGTAGCCGTGAGCTGAGTATGCTGGGCAAGACTCCACAATCTGTAGCTTGTCCATCAACCACACCTGGGGAGGGATGAAAAATGAGAGAATAAAGAATAGAGAGATGTACGATAAGAGAAAAGTAAGAAAAGGGTTTTGTGAGAAAAACCGAGCCCGAGGGCCGAGTGATGTGAGCAATACATATGTGAGATTGGGTGGGAAACATTACCTGCAATAGTAGTGGGCTCCCCGCAAGCCTAGCCGTCTCCCGGCGATGAAAAGCATCCAAACCCATCAATGTCTCAGCCAATGACATGGCAATGCAGCTCTTGCCCTCCTTCAAGCCTTGGGCGACCTCGATCAACCGGACACTGAATCCACCGGAGCCCGGGGTAAGCAAGAAATGAGATAGCAAGCATAGGCAAAGCGCGTGTCGCCGATAGCCCTGCCAATGATGGTCGCCGCGGTTACCAGCATCAGAAAACTGGCAAACCAAGCTTGGGATGTCCAGCTCCCCGTCATGAATCAATGATCGAGCGTCATGCAAAGTGAGGCCGCACATTTGTCCTAGGGCTTGGACATAGCCAAATTGGAGTTGAGGCAAGATTTCCTCGTTGCGCTCGGACTCCATCAAAGCTTGGAAATCCTCGAAAGTAGGACACATCTCTTGCCTGCTAAAGCTAAAGACATGTGTTACCGGATTCCAAAACCTTGCCGCGGCATGGAGGAAAAGAAGATGCAGCGGAGTACGGCCCAACGTGAATAGTGCATTCAAGCCGAAGCCCCGGAAGTTTAACTTTTCCGAGCCATCTAGAGAAGCAATCCAAGCTGTGAGATTTTGGGTGAGGAACGCCTCCATTTTGATGCAAAACTGAGATGAAATGAATGAACCACGAGGCTGGAACTTTTAAAAGGATAAGACACTGTTCGGGGGACACGTGTCGAAAAATTGGTGGCTGCCAAACCAGGTGGTTGGCCGACCACCTTTTCTGGTAGGCCGACCACCCCCCTTGGTCTCCAATGAAAAAGCTGGTCGGCCAGCTCCCTTAGGTGGTCGGCCATGGAGAGGAGTGTGGCTTTGGTCTTGTTCTAGCTTCTAGAAGAAAGTTCTTAGCATTTCCATGCATTGGGAGTGTTGAAGGTGCGTGTTTTCCTCTGTTTCAGATGCGTTCCATCACCCAAATCGTCCGAAATGTATTTGTTTATCGAGTTGTTGTTAAGTCCTGCTTATCGAGTTGTTGTTTTTGCTTATCGAGTTGTTGTTTTGGTTACCGAGTTGTTTTGCTTTTCAAGTCGAGCTGTTAAGTTTATCGAGTTGTTAAGTTTTATCGAGTTGTCGAGTTTTGTCCGTTGAATTTGTTGTTCTTTGTTTATCAACATTGTTGTGTCTTGCTTATCGAGTTGTAAACTTGCTAAGGTTTTGTTGTTTCTTAGTAAGTTAAGTTGTTTAGTTTGTTGCGTCGGTTCACTACCTGATTTGGCAATTTTCAATGCACGATTCCATTCAATCTCATTTTTGTGCAAAATAATGCGATGCGATGCTAAGAACATAAAATACAACACTTTTTGAACAAAAGTTGTTTCATTCCATCATGCTTCCTTTGTTACAACATTTTACAACAAGGGTACAAGTTTTACAGAAAATAAAACTGCCTAATAACGTACAATGTGCTACAACTACTAGTAAAAAAGGCAAATAAAGCAGGAACATCTATGCTCTCAAGTGCAAGAATAAGAGGCCCTCTTCGTCCTCTTCGGCTGAGAAGTCCCTACACCATCTCCACCAGCACCACCATCTGAATTGGAGCTGCTGTCCTCGGAATCCTCATCGGCATCACCTCCGCCCTCAGAGCCCGACTCAGAGTCATCCTCTCTGCCTGCAGATGTCTCTGACTGAGGATGCGCAGACTCCTTCTCCTCGCTGGACTCCTCCTCTATGATATGTGCTCTGTGCCTGCCTCGTCTGCGAGACGAGTCCCCTCTCCCAGCTCCATGAAAAGGCCTAGATGGCCCGGCCTGTGGCCCAGTATGCAGCGAAGGCATCTGAAAAGAAAGAGGACAATTTGAGTACATTAGCCAGTATGTATATCAGATGCAGATGCAAGAAAACTACAGTACATGAATGTGGTGTGTGTCAGATGTGCTCTATACATACAGTCAATCAATGCGGTGAAATGTTCAAGATCAGCATGTCATCAGAAGTATGATAAATGCAAGAAAACTAAAGAGTACCAGGACGCCGACGATGGACAACTGCGTCTCTCTCCGCAAGACCATGCCCTCGAGTGAGGCCACCAACCCGAGCAACCCCTCAGTATACTCCATGGTAGGCTGCAGATGCAAGTGCAAGTCATCAGTGAATGAATAAATGTCTAAATATCTGAGTGATAAATCAAAGCTGTAAAGCATACCTGGGGCGAGTCAGGATCTCTGACGTATGGGTGACCAGGCATAGGAGGCTTTATCGGAATCGGGTAGGAAGTCCCATATCGCCATCCTGTCAACTCAGTCGGAATATCTGGCCATCCAGCATGATGATAAGTCAGGGAAATCGGGGGGACCAGTCCAGCCCCACCCCTCGATGTACCGGCTCTACTAGTCGAAGGAATGTCTCTAGCTCGAGCGCGACTCGAGGATGGCATGCCAGCAGACCTCCTCATGGGGGTATGGACACCTGTCAATGGAGGCATCAAGTATGTATGACGGTAAGTCGCATACTTACCCTCCTCCAAATGTAGCAATACGTCGGTACCCAACATGGCGCTAGTGACATCCTGAGGGGTGAGCCTATCAGCGGATCGCATATCGTCCGGAGGTGCTGAAAGAACACTCTGCTCGGGGAAGCCCATAGTCTGGCGCAGGAAGCGGTCCCTAGGAACTAGGCCCTACCAGCTGGTCCCTCAAACAGGATCCTGTACCGAGAAGTAGCCCATCCTCCAGCAAACTGAAGTCGGATGTCTCCACCCAAAAGCGCCCAAGGCAGCCATGTGATCTGCGGATAACCAATGCATAAGCCGATTAGAAATCGTAAATGTGCAAGATAAATCAAAGATGAAAACATGGAGAACTGAGAGTTCTAAATTACCTCTGTCGGCCGCACTGTGTCGAAAAACTACCGCAGGTAGGGGAGAGTCTCCCGAGCTCTCGGCCGGTATTGGCTCTCGAATACGAGTGAGTAGGGGATCGTGAGAGGCACCTCCACCTCAAGCTCCGGGGCTAGCGTCGGGAAGTACGCGAAAACCCATAGCTGTCGAAAATAGGGCAATAGCCATCAGAATACAGAATGCTGAGTGCAGAATCAGAATACAGAATGCTGAGTACAGAATGTGAATACAGAAATACAGAGAATGCAGAATGCTGAGAGCAGAGTGCAAAGTACAGAATGTAAAGTGTGCCGTGTGTGCAATGTACAGATAATGAAAAGCAGAAATATAAATCAAGAGGGCAGAAAGTACCTCCCAGGCTCTCCAATAGTCGCCGACTATGTTCCCCCGTCCGCGGGAGGTCGCGCTCATGTAGCAATAGAGGGTAGTAAAGCCGGCGCCACCCCAGTCATACTGGCTGACCCGCGATAGGTCCACTAGGGCACTCAGCAGATATAGCCCAACGGCGTTCCCCCTATCGGCGAGCAGAGTGGTCCCGAAGAGGAACATCAAAAACCCTCGGGTGTACTGTGCTATCTCCTCGGGAGTCTCGGGCACCCTCTCTCTGAAATGTGAGGAAAACCAGGTATACCGGACTCTGCCTGAGGATCTGTCAACCGGTGGGCGAGCTCCCAATAGATAGATTCAGGCGGCCTCCCACTCGCCCATATCTTCATCATAAGGGATCGCCCAGCCTCCCACATCAAGGCCTGTCAGCACAGCAAAGTCGAACGGGGTCATAGTCATGTCCCCGGTAGCTGAGAAATGGAAGTATTTGGTGGTGTCCCACTATCTCTCTACAAGGGCGCCCATCAATTTCCTGCTAGCAGGATAGCGAGATATCCCTGCGCAGAAGGGTCCGAACCCTGCCTGGTTAACCCAATCACGAACGGCCTCCGGGAGCTCTGTGTACCACTCCCTCGCAACGATGGAGCCATATCCTCGTGTAACACGGGAAGACACCTGCATTCATAATGAACACATCTATTCAGTTTCAAAATGAAATAAATAAGCTGCGTTGCAAATGAAATGTATGAGCAGTGTGCAAACCAAATCAGATACAATGCTGTGAGCTATGTGTTCAACGTCAAGTGTTTGAGCTGTGTGTTCAGATTTCAAAATCAGTGGGCTGTGTGTTCATCTCAAAGTTCGAGCTGTGTGTTCAACGTCAAGTGTTTGAGCTGTGTGTTCAGATTTCAAAATCAGCGGGCTGTGTGTTCATCTCAAAGTTCGAGCTGTGTGTTCAACGTCAAGTATTTGAGCTGTGTGTTCAGATTTCAAAATCAGTGGGCTGTGTGTTCATCTCAAAGTTCGAGCTGTGTGTTCAACGTCAAGTGTTTGAGCTGTGTGTTCAGATTTCAAAATCAGTGGGCTGTGTGTTCATCTCAAAGTTTAAGCTGTGTGTTCAACGTCAAGTATTTGAGCTGTGTGTTCAGATTTCAAAATCAGTGGGCTGTGTGTTCATCTCAAAGTTCGAGCTGTGTGTTCAACGTCAAGTCTTTGAGCTGTGTGTTCAAATTTCAAAATTAGTGGGTTGTGTGTTCATCTCAAAAGTTCGAGCTGTGTGTTCAATATCAAGTGTTTGGGCTGCGTGTTCAGACTTCAGAAATAGTGTGTGACGCTTGTTCACAATCAAAACATGGGCTGCGTGTTCAGAAATTCAAAGTTCGAGCTACGTGTTCAACTCTCAACAAGTGTGTGCTGTGTGTTCACAATCAAATATGGGCTGCGGGTTCAGAAATTCAAGTGATTGAGCTGTGTGTTCAAAATGCAAACAGAATACTGTGTTATAAACTAAATATTCAGAACAAGCTGTGTGCTAGAATGAGCAGAAGTATGGCGTGCGAATGTGTTCAGAACGAGCAGATAAGCATACATAGCATGAAATGCACGGAAAATGCAGAATATATTGCAGAAAATGTAAAAAGTGAAGTACATACCTCCCGTGCCTGATAGGAGAGGTAGGACTCCGGCTCCCGCAATAGCAGATCCATAGGTGCTCGATCATCAAAATCGATAAAATGATAGAAAACTGCCCGATGGAGGGTGTGCGTTGGAGGGTCATACCTCTCAGGAATGAATGGCTGAACCCGCGGGGGCAAAGACATAATGTCTGGATCATCTCCGACACCTGGAGGACCTCCGCCCTGAGGAAAGTGACCGGCCATTTCGAGAAATCTGTAAAAAGGAGCAAAAATGAGCAAAATGAGCCAAAATAGGAAAAAGTCAACAAAAGTCAACTCTCGGGAAATGAAAAAGTCAACAAAAGTCAACTCTCGAGAAAATCTTCCAAATGTTGAGACAAACTCACCGCAAGTGGCGAAAATGAAGAAAGAAGCACCGAAATCAAAATTTAATCGGTTCAAAGTGCAGAGAACCGAAAGTTTTCGCGAAACAACTTTGCGTGGGGCGTTGGAAAACGCGTATAGAGCACAGATC
Organism: Camellia granthamiana; assembly: GCA_036172215.1. Classification (NCBI taxonomy): domain Eukaryota; kingdom Viridiplantae; phylum Streptophyta; class Magnoliopsida; order Ericales; family Theaceae; genus Camellia; species Camellia granthamiana. The sequence continues at coordinate 78,616,859 of CM069905.1, read as the reverse complement.
TGAGGAAGAAAATGGTTTAGGAATGAGGAGAAGGTGATTTTGGATCTGAAGGTGTGAGCCAAAAGGTGTTTGGCAATGTGTATTTAAAGAAACAAGGGTGAAAGGACAAAACTGCCCCTGTTTTGGGCTAGGTGGTCGGCCGACCACCTTTTTTGGTAGGCCGACCACCCCCTTGCCTCAAACCTGGTCGGTGGCCTCAAAACCTAGTCGGTGGTGTTCCCAAGGTGGTCTCCCATGTCTTTTGAGCTCCCTACAAATTTTGGTAGAGATCGGAGTCCCCGGCACCCGAGAAAGTACAAGAAAAGTGCACTTTTCGTCGCGAAATCCCTCTGCAGGAACTTCAACTCCAACTTTTGATGCGTGTTTCATCGTTACTCGTCAAGAGCAAGATGTATCCTTTTTGAGTATGTTGTGACCCTTCCAGGAGGTAAACCAGAGGTCGCGATTGAGTCGCACTCGTCCAAACTTGCATTTCTTTGCTCGTTGTTTCGTGTCAAACATGCATTCGAGTTTGCACTTATCCTGCATTGTTATGCACGTCACTTGCATTCTCATGCATACGACTTGCATTGTTGTGCATGTTTCACAGGTATTGTCATACCCTCACGCTTAACTTGCATTGTCGCGCACATTTCTCCTTGCATTACGATACACTTTTCCATCGGCATCATGTCTATCCGCATTCGATATAACGTTGGACATTTGTTGCTAACTATGTTGTGCTTGTTAAGTTTCTCTCTTTTACAGGCACGATATTATATGTACGGTTCATTTGAGGCTGGTGCGACCAGACGAGCCGCACAGGTATTGTATCTTCTCCGTGTGAGACGTGGTGAGAATTGAATAATTCTCCGCATTCTTAAACTGCATGAAATGTAGTTGTTGCTTTGCATTCTTGCTTAAAACTGTTGCATCTATTTGTGAATACTTGCTTCATTACAGCTTGCTGCTTTGCATGATCATGAGTTACGTCCGGCTTGGTGCATATCGTTTTGCATTTTTCCCCCGCCTGCGAGCATGCCTGCGGGCACATCTCTTTGTTTATCTCGCCTGTTTGTCTAAGTCATCGGCCTTGTCAAAAATGGGTCGTGTCTGGGGTTTGACATTCACTCCCGTCACTTATGACTTCCGAGTTCTGTCAAAGAGGGACAACTGTAGACACCCCATTTTTGACCGACCTTAAGACTCAGACGTCACCGATTGAGCGCTCGGTGATGATGCATATTGTGCTCGTTCTGAGGTTTCAGAGTCTTGGCTGCGAGCCTTGCCTCCGGACTTCGGGGCTCTTTTGTGCTTTGCCTCGGTTTTGCGAACCAGGTCCTGTTTCTCTGTTTTCTCTTCCCGAAGGGAGGGAGAGGTCTCGTAGACCATCTCTCAGTGGCCATAGGCCATTTTTCCCGTTTGGAGACCAGTTTCCGATTTTTCCAAGCTGTCGGCCGTGTGCCTCGGTTCGGGACCGCTTAACTACCTCCGTTTGCTCCGGTTTTTGGTACACACCTTGTTTCCTCCCTTTTGAGGGACACTGTGGCTCGGGAGGCCACCTTCGTGGTCGCACGCCACTTGCGGTGCCTAACAGCCTATTTTCGGGGCCCCCGGACTGCGCGTTTTGGCCCCCGAACCCTCGTTTTGCATCGGTTAGGGTTCATTTTTGGTATGGACCCTATTTTCATTGTTTGGAAGGTGGTACTATAGTGGGAGACCAGCAATTCTTTTGGAGACCATTTTCTCTCTCCTCCAGCCGATTTTCTTGACAGAAAGCTGGTTTTCCTCACTTTTGAGCCACAATTTTGGATCTTCCATGCCACCATGATGTTGTACTCATCTGGGAGGCCACCAATATGGGTAGGCAGACCAGTATTTCTTCTTGACCCTTTTGAACCTTGCTAAAAAGCTAGTTTTCCTCTCTCCTGGGTCACATTTTCTGGTCTCCCACCATACAGCTGTATTCTACTCATCTGGGAGGCCACCTTTCTGGTATGGCCAACCAGCTTTTCACATTGACCCTTTTGAACCTTGGTCGGCCGGCCAGGGCAAGTGGTCGGCGGACCACTTGAACTAGTCGGCCGACCACTTGAACTGGTCGGCCTACCTTCTGCTTTTTGGCTTTCCTGAGTGCAACACAGCTGTGCCAGCTGTGAAGCATTTGACCCATCTTCCGAGATTTTGACCCTCTTGTTTGTCTTCTTAAGGAAGCTTTGGCCCTTTTTGCTTAGCTTCTAGGAGAAGCTTGACCCTTTTGGTTAGCTTCTTTTAGAAGCTTGCACCCTTTACTTGAGGCTTCTCCAAGAAGCCTTGGCCCTTTGTCTTCTATAAGAGAGGCTTTCCTCTCCATTTGCAAGGGTTGAAGAATTTGGTTAAGACACTTTGCATACAACTCTCCATATCTCTCCATCCCAAGCTCTAAACTCCATCATTCTTGGCCATTTACACACCAACCCTTAGCACAACACCTCCACCATCCATCCAAGCATCTTGGAACTGATTTTCAGAGGTTAAAAGCTCACCATCTTGGTCCAGAAGTTGCTGGAGGTCTTCTCTACAAGGGTAAGTCTCTATTTCCCCTATTTTGACATTGTTTTGTTTCATTCTTTAGCCTTATTTGAAAGCATTTTTGGGTTTCATCTTAAACTGAAAAGTGTCTTATTTCGAGCCCCTCTTGAAGTTTGATTAAGGACACTTTTCTTTTTGAGGTCATCTACCTCCTTGCATGCTCCATCCCTCTTTGTAGGCTTATTTTGCTTCCTATCTTAGTCTTGCTTGCAAGCATTTTCGAGATTTGTCATAAACTGAAAAGAGTCTTATTTTGAGCCCCTCTTGAGGTTTGATTAAGGGAATTTTTCTGTTGGGGGTCATCTACCCCTTTGTACGCTTGTTTGCATCTTGTTTTGAGCCTTGCATCTAGGCCTTTGTTTCATGCTTTGTTTGGCCTTCTAGCCACTGAAATCCAGTGGATTTTCAGTGGCTAGCACACTATTTTGAGAGCCAAAATCAGAGGGGGGTGACCCCTTCTCTCCTTGTCTTGTTTGTTGGCCCTTTTGGCCTTCCAAAGAGGCTCCTACTTGCGTGTTGTAAAGTCACATTTCAGGCCTTATTTAGTGAGTTTTAAGGTCTACCTTGGCTCTGTTCGGAGCCCATTTTGCCATATGAAGTGTCTACTTTGCATGTGTAGAACAATCCCATTCAAGGCCTTTCAAAGGGGCCTTTATTTGCATGTTTCCTAGACCCATTTCAGGCTCTTTTTAATGGGTTTTAGGACCCTTAGAACCTCTATCCAGAGGTGGTTTTTCCATTGTGTGTGTCCATCATGCATGTGTAGAACAACCCCCTTATTGGCCTTTCAAAGGAGCTCATCATTCTTGCATGCATTGACTGAGTTTCAGTGGTTATTTGGGCATATTTTGGCCAGGCATACTTCTATTTTTGGCTGGTTTGGTGAGCCTTCATATGCTCCATATAGTTGTAGTGTAACTCATGGTTCACTAGCTTTCTTTGCATGCTTTGTTGACCCTTGATTTTAACACTTTTTGGCCATGCCTTAAACTGATATTGTGCTTATTTTGGACTGCCCTAGCTCTGTTTTTGGGTCTCATGGTTGAATGATGTTGGTTTTGCATGCTTGTAGTTCAATATCCATGCTTAACCTTGAGTTTTGAGGTTCATTCTATGCATATACTGAGATGTGTTCATGTTTTGGGCTCATTATACATCATATTTCAGAGCTTGTTTGAATGCCATATTGCCATGTTTTGTACTCTTTAAATGTGTTTGAGAGTCGGGCTTGTATGCCTCATTTACCGACCATTGAATGAGCTCCATTTCTTTGCATTTCGAGCCATCATTTTAGGCCATTTCCCCACTGTTTTAGACCTACCTAGGGTCTGTTTGGGGCTGGTTTTGTCAATAGAGCATTGCTTTGGGTACCTCTAGTGTAACGCACTTCACTAGTTTCGGTACCTGGGCCCCCTAGCTTGCATTGTGTGCCATATTTGCATGTTTCGGGACCATCTTTTATGCCATTTCAGAGCTGTATCATGCCATTCTGTGCCATGTTTCATCCTCTGACATGCTTAGTTAGAGTTGCATGTTATGCCTTAGGATCGGTCCTTTGCATCCGTGCATGTTTACATGTGTTTCGGTTATCTCATTTCCATCATAATGGCCACTGATGTGAGTGTGGCTGAGGTCCACTCATATTGGTGTAAGTCCATCTTGCATCGAGTATGCCATTTCAGTCCATAGCATTGCGTATGCTAGGTTGCATGTTAGAGCATTGTGTATGCCGTGTTACATCACGTGCATTGTGTATGTCATTTTAGTCCATAGCATTACGTATGCTAGGTTACATGTTAGTCGCATTGTGTATGCCATCTCATTTGCATTGTGTTTGGGATAGGAGTTAGCCCAAGCACGGGAAACGAGGGACGTTTCGTACTCAAAGTGACGAAACGTGTCTCGATTCCCGGTCGCCGACACTTCGGATTATCCATGATGGAGTCTAGGCCTTGTTGTGTTTTCATGTGCATTCATATCACATCGAGTCGTGCATTTCGACTCCTCGGCCATCGTGCATCGAGATGCGTGATTGATGGCACGAGGATCGAGACGTGCATACATATGTGAAAATACTTTGTCATGCCCCCTTTCTTGCTCTCTGTTGCAGCAAATTAGAAATCAACAGCCTTCTAGAGCTTTGCACAACATTCCGGCATTAATTTCAAACAGAGGCGAATCGAGGCATCGCAATGGATTTCCGCGCCAGGCAACTCAAGCATGCATCATTCATCATTCAGAATAGAGCTGAGGCGGTCCATGGATTTGCATACTAGTTTATTTCATTTCTTAGTTAATTTGTTAATTAATTAGGGTTTTGTACTTATTTGGACTGTAATTATTTATTCGGACTGTATTATTTATTCGGACCCTCCGAGGAGGGCAATGTTGTAATAAGTGTGCGTGTGTGTGATGTATGTCTTCCAACCCCACGTCTTTCTCCTTTTTATTTACCAGCTTATGATGGTTAGTTTAGGGCATGTTTCAATTAGCATACTTATGCTCGCATGTTTGCATTCATTCATCTGTCTTGCATGCACCGGGCTCGGCGCATCATACTAACTGCATCGTATTTCAATTCCAATGTTGAATACATGTTATCTGTTGCACTTCACATGCCATTTTCGAATAGCCGAGCCTATCTGTAGTTGCATTTTGCATGTGTTGCATTAGGCATTTCAGCATAGTTAGGATCCATGCATGATTTCTAATCAGCTTCTGTTTTGGCTTGGAGTACTCGGTAAGTGTTTACGCTTTAGCATCCTTGCATGCGTGTGAGTGACTACCATGATAGTATGCTTGCCATGAGGCTATGTGCTTATATGATATAACTGCCTGAATGCCTGTGGGTGAAGGTTGGGTTATTTGGATTGGAACAATTCATCGACTGCGAGTTTTAAGCCCACTTGAGAGTGGCAAAATCATGCTTTCTAAGCCCACCTGAGGGTGGCAAATCCACGTCTTGGCCTACTTGCGAGTAGCACCTTCAAACCGTTTTTCAAAACGAACATGAGATGTTTTGTTCCAATTCAGACGACCCAGTCTATACTTGTATGCTGTGTGCATCATGTAGTAAATCTAGGCTAATAACCGGAATAAGAGCATATAATGTTTTCAAACTCGATATCATGGTTAGTAGAGGCCGATCTGTGATCGGGCGAGCGGGGGTGCTCACGAAGTGACCTTCCCCAATCGTACCCAAGTTCCCGAGCCGAGACAACTTTGGTGATGACGGACACGTGGCCTTAGGCAAACGAGTCAGGGTTTCCTAAATTCCCCAAAATAAAATATTTAGGTGGCGACTTTGTATCTGACAAAGCAGTCCATGTTTGGCACTTCTTTCAAAAAAATCTGTTTTCAAAAACGATTTGTCGGATTTGGACTATTTGATGATTCATCGGTCTTGCATTGCATTCTGTGAGATTAGATACAGGACCGCGACTTTGAGTCCTGAACTATAGTGAGCCCAAATGAACAAAACGGGGGATTCCCTCCCGGGACATTCGGGGACGTCTACACTATCCAAGAGAGTTGCAAGAAGGCCACTAAGCTTGCTCCTACTACGAAGGTTAACAACTGGAGACAAGGCTCTATCAACTCGGTTCCCTCGAAAATAGAAACAATCATCACCCGAAGTGCACACTGTAACTCTCTGATGGTAACAATCAATCACAGCTTGATAAGAACACAACCAGTCCCATGCCTAAAATGACATCAAAACTCGACATATCTAGCAACACAAAAGCAAACAGAAGTCGACGCCCCGGCAACTTCTATTTCACAATCACGACAACCTCGGTCTAAATCAACTGTACCCCCAACAGGTGACTCTACTCTGAGTGGAAGCACTAACTGTGCTACCTCTAACCCCAATGCAGCAGCAAATGCAGTAGATATAAATGAATGAGACGCACCCGTGTATATCAATACATTAGCCAAAGAATTACACACAACAAATATACCTCTCACAACTGAGGATTCTGGCAACTGCTCTGGCACGGTAACAGCATACACGCGCCCCTGTGGCTCCTGATTAACTTGCCCCCCTCTCAGAGCATAGGCCTTGTTGTACCGACTGAGCCGAAGTGGCTCCCTGATTAGCTCGTGAAGCCTGAGCTGAATGAGCTTACTGGTGGCTCTGAGTCTGCTTCGACCCTGATGCGCCAGATGCGCCTCCCAATTGAGGGCAAGTTCTCTTCATATGCCCCGGCTGACCACACTGATAACAATTAAATCCCTGGCCTTCATTCTGAGACTGAGACTAAGACTGACTCTGAGATCGATTAGGTAGTGGTGGTGGCAACATCAACTGTCCTCCACCCTTCTGTGGGGCACGAAAAGGCTTTGTGGCCCAAATGGCCACACTTGAAACACGTGAAGCCACCTAGATGTACTTTTTCCCGGAACCACACTAGGAAAAGGAAAAGTGGATTTTGACTGTTGTGGTTGTGGCTGGAATGAAAAAGTACCCCTGCTCTTCTTATTCTACCTATAGTCTCCTTGAGACTCTTGGCCCCTAGGCCTCGAACTCCAAAGCCTCTCCTCATCGGCTTGTACGAAAATCTCAACGTATGCCACCAACTTTACAAGACGGTCATAGTTCTGAATCATGTTCCCACCAATCTTAAAGAAAATTTTGGTTTTCAACTTTTTCTCAAATTCAATGCAACGGCGCTCTTCCGTTGCCACCAACTCTGGTGCAAACCTAGATAAACTAGAGAAAACTGCCTCAAGCTCAACCACAGTCATGTCGAGTTGTTTGAGGTCTTTGAACTCTTACCTCAATCTCTCCCTAGCAGCGGGAGGTAAATACTTATCTTGGAAAGCAACCACAAAGGCTTCCCATAATGGCTCCACCCCTACCCTTGGCATACTTCCACCCACTAACCCGTATCCCCTTTAAGGTAGTAACTCGCTTAGAGTCACCGCTCAACTCGCTATTATCTATATGAAGCATCTCGAACATATTCACAGTTTGTTTCGAGCCACTCATCTACTTTCTTGGGCTCGGGGCCACCGTGGAATTCATCTGGTTTGGCCCGCAAAAACTCTCTAGTAAGGAAACTCATTCTTGACTCCACGGTGTTCTCTCGGGCTTGATTCTCCATCCTCAAAAAATTCATAGACTCCCTCAAAGCCCCCGTCATTTCTCGGGCTAGAGCCCCTATTGCGGTTTGACCCGCTTGTCCCACCTGCTCGGCCACATTAGCTTGGCCTGCTTGCTCGGCCATATTAGCTTGGCCAAACCCTTCTTCTTGCATCGGAACCCTATGGACCGGTACCTTATGCACACCTCGGCGAGCCCCTATCACACCTCCCGCCTCTACCACCGCGGACTTGACCCCTTCCTGACATCCTAATAAAGGACACAAGAGAAATAATTTAGCACATTACCTCATATGTGCTCGTAACTTGACTCACATGTTCGACTACAACAATTTCATATATTTCTCTACCATATACACAATTCAATTTCACTACACATAAGCACTTAGTTATGTAAACACATACGGATTATTCTTTCATGATGAAATTTGCCCACGAAAAACCAAGAATTCTTAGTAGAACAAGTATTGATCAAGTACCCTTCTAATGAGACCTCAAGGAATTTAACAGGTGCAAACAACATCCCAAAAGTCAATCCCATACCCATTTAGTCACATAAGCATGTTATCATGTAGTCGCAAAATGCATAACACTTCCTAAGCATGCTAGATGAACCCATTGTGGTTAAACAACCACTTCCTACGAGCTCCGAGTATTCAAACCCGGTAGCTTTGATACTAAGTTGTAATGCCCCAAATTTTTAGCGCAAATGATAATGCAATAATCATGGCTCTCTTAAAGGAAAACCAAATATAATTTCCCATACTTGTATTACATAATAATAATAGTTCCTCATGCAATATTACATTGATTCAACAACAAGTAAATAACCAAATAAGCACCCCCAAGGGTTTACAATCTTCCAAGGCTTAAGCCCGGTACACAAAATGGTTATTCAAACCCACACATACATAGCCCTTGGCTTACAAATAGGATCACAGTAAATGAGAACTTTAGTGCTCTCAACACACACATTTTCACGCCCTCAATTAGGCAGATTCACTACGTCTTTTCCTGCACAAAAATCCGGTAGGGTGAGCATAAAGCTCAGTAGGAAAGTCTCAAGAGATGAATGCACATGTCATGCCATGCCTTTTTGAAAATAAAATACATCTTCATCTTTTGAAAACCACCATACTCAATGATGTTATGCAACTTCAACTGTTCAAAATTTATCAATTTAATTAAAGGGGGTGGTAAATACAACTCTGGTAATCCTTAGGTCAGTGTCTGCAAGTGGACTATACAAGTACTACCAATTGTCATTTTTTACCGGTATTAACAGGAAGGCTCGACACCTATCCGCACGACTTTCTGGTCTTTTACCAAGGACACTTAGGCCAACTTAAACAATTTCATCTACACCACCTATCAAGGACTTACCACCGTATTTATCCCAAAACCATTTCATGAAAACTCATTTCCCAACATTCTTTTCTCAATGCAAATTTCCAAAGCTTAACATAGTCCAATGAATTGAAATGCCAATGTATGCTTAATAATGCAATGTAACATTACTTCCATATTCAATTGTTCCACACAATGTACTATTGTGATCAAAATTCTCAATCCTCTTTTCAACACAATTCACAAGATGAATATATATATATATATACTTTTATATCCAATTCATTCAAGAGAATAACGTAATTCACACATTTCGAGCAATCTCAACAATTTAGTCAATTCAAGACTAAATCAACATTTTGACAACAATTTCTAAAATAAACAACATTTCTTATTTTTTTTCACAAAATTCGTCATTTATATATAAATAAACAAATTTCAAAACATCTATTTATTTTGGTACACAAAATAAATATGACAATATCTTCCAAGGATTTTCAACATCTTTCAAAGAAAAGACCCAATTTTCAGGTTTTCTCACCAAAACCATTCATCTCCAAAATATTTAGAAGAATCTCCCCAAAATCATCTTTCTTCAATCAATATGGTTCAAAACCTTCAATTTCTACTTTAAAAGGAAAAGTGTAACAACCCTCGCCACTGTTTACTGATTAACGACTAATTACTGCTAAACTGAGACTGATTATGAAAAGTAATTGAATCGACTGAAATACTGAACTGACTGATTGGATGCGCTAGTTTAAATGCGTATCTATCTGTTGACTGTTAAACTTATCTGTCCATGTTTTATGTTTTAAATTGCGAATTGAAGGCCTTATCGGCGGCCGAATCTGAAATCGATTGATGTTTTATGATCGTTAGAATTTATAAGATTTTATGGCATATTTATCTGAAATGTGATTAAATTAGATTAGATAATGTAAAACACATAAGTTAGTTTTATCTACCAAAATGCCATTGTGAGTGGGCCACTACCTTAGGCCAAATTGAAGCCTTATTTCATTCAAAACAAAACATTTGTTCAGCCATTTTAGAGGCCACAACCGACTAGAGTGAGAGAGTGAGAGGTTAGGAGTGATTTCAACTTGATTTTGTGAATTGGCCTGAAGAACTTGAAGAACTGGAGTATAAATTGCAAATAGAGCTCCCTTATCTTGCATTGGAGACCTAAGGTAGTATAATCACCCTCTTGTTTATGAATTGAGCTTGTTCTTGCATGATTCATGTCAAAATTAGGGGTTTGAGTCTAGAACTAGCTTAAGTTGTTGAATTGGAGCTTGAACCTTGCATGCATGTTTATATTGTTAGTTTGGAGGTTTGATTTCATGGAAATCTTGTATGCATGCTCACATTTATGTTTAAGTCCATGATTTCATCATGTTTTGTAAAGATTGGCTCACTAGAACAATTATTTGAAGCTTGAAAGTTGTTTAAAGTCTTGCATGTTCAATTTAAATCATATTCATGAAAAATTGGTTTGAATTTGGATTTAATTGATCTTCCTTTGGGCCTTGATTTTACAAATTGAGCTTTGAATCATGTCATACTATGTATTTACAAGTGTTTTCCAGGAAATGGGCCCAAAGGAATCGAATTTGATTCATTTGAAGTTGAATTTGAGCTTGAGGTTCAAATCTGGGAATTCCAGATTTTGAACTCACGCTCGAGCGGGGGTGACTGGCGCTCGAGCATGGAATTCGTGCTCCCAGCACTTTGCACTGTTTTGCAGTCCGCTCAAGCGGGGTATTGGACGCTCGAGCGGGACCTTGTGTCTCACGCTCGAGCGGGTATCGAGCGCCCATCGAGCGTGATTTTCACACATCCAGTACTTTTGCCATGTTTTACAGTACGCTCGAGCGTGGGAAGTGACGCTCGAGCGTGGGAAGTGACGCTCGAGCGGGGAACCTTTGTCTGTATTTCCGCTCGAGCGGGGAAATACACGCTCGAGCGGGACCCTGTTTTTCTGAAAATTCTGAAAACGTTTTAAAGTGCATCTTTGCATCCTCATTCCATCCTAGGCATTCCTAGGCCTAGTTTAAGACATCTTAATGAGGATATAGATGTAGAAGCGCACCGAGTCTAAGTAGGGACTAAGTCTTTATTCCCCAACTGTGTAACTTAGTGTGTGTTCATTCTGTAACTGTGTAGGGTTGGCATCCGGAGACGCGTACTAGCTTATCTGTAGCCCAGAACTCTGTGAGTAACAACTGTGTAAAGATATGTTCAAATATGAATATCTTCTGAATGGTTAAACTGTACTGCTTTCTGAATTGTTACTGTTAACTGAACGAATGTATGTCCTCTATTCTGAACTGTATTGTGGCATCCTTAGCAACTACTGTTACTGTTACTGTTACAGAGATCTCTGTCAGTTCCTATCTTGGAACTTCTGCTTACTGTTATGATGGCCATCATTAACTGTTCGATCTTTTAAGACCTACTGTTTACTGTACTGCTATGCTAATGGATGTACCACATATAATTGTTATAACTGAATGACTAATATACTGAATCAATTGACTGTTTTCAATACTGAAAGAACATTCATTCTTAACCTCTTTACGCATTATGTTATTCATTGGGCTTTAGCTCACTGTTTATATATTTATGTAGGTGTTCAGGCACCAGACCGGAGCTAGGAGCGTGGGTTAGACTCCCCTTTTTGTCAAGCCAACCACTGTGCCTCACTGCGAGGTTCCGAGCCTGCCAAGCTATGGCTTAAGGGTGTTTTAATTTCCCCTGTCTGTCTCTACATCTGTTTTGTAATATTGTATAGACTGATAGCACTGTACTGTACTGTTATAATAAGGGTCAGGTCCCTGTTTCATTATGAATGTGCATACGAATGAAAAGTCTTTTTGCATACAGACTGTCACAGCTCATTGAACATTGTTTAATTACTGTTTTGGCTTCCGCCATGCCCCTATACTCTGTAATACGGTCTTACTGTTAAGCAGGCCTTTGGTAATCACGGATTACTGGCCGGTTACGGTGCTAAACCCATAGGGGCGGGTTTGGGTCGTGACAAAAAGAAATTAGACCCTCTTTCAAAATCACTCATCTTCTTGAAATCAACAATCAATTTCTCAAAGCTAATCAAAGGATGATTTCGAAAATCATCTAGTTCTTGCAAAAACATATATATAACTCTAAGAAATCCCTACCTCAAGTTTTGAAGAAGAAATTAGATGAAACCCCCAAAATCAACTGTGTCGAAACTCGATCTTCGCCGCACACAACGAAACCCTCGAGATGATAACCAACTTTAGTAAAGAACTTAGGTCTAAATCCCAATGGATTTGGAGAAATCAAATAGAGAAGATGAGTTATAAAGAGAGAAGCTCCCGATCTGAAATTCTGGAGAGTTTTAGAGAGAGAGAGAGGACTGAAAAAATGATATGAAATATCATATTCATGAACTAATATAACATGGTCCGCTCGAGCGTGGAATGCCTCGCTCGACCGTCAAATACACTAACCGAGTACTTTTGCAGACATGTCAAACTTCTGAAACCAAACATTCTCCACTCGAACGCATAAACGGCCGCTCAAGCGAACAAGCAACTTCAAATGCATTTTATATTTTTGTTTTGGGGGCATTGCCCTTCAACCCTGCTAGGGCGCTGCCCTAGAACCTGCCAAGAGGCGCTGCCCCATGGACCCCCATGAGCTGACCGGGCAGCTTAACCCCCGACCGGCCCAGTCGAAGTGGCAAAACATGAAAGAATGATCGAAATCGGGATCGCTACAATGCCAATCCCCCTTCCAAGGCCTATCCTAATACCAAGGGATTAGGAGTCCTCTCCCCATCTCTCAACACAAACCTGACATATAGTGGGTCCCACCTCACTATCAATCCCAATCTCCTCTCTATAACCCCAAACAAACAGGGTCTCGGTTAAAGACTTGATAGTAAGAGTTGACAACTCATCATTCTATTGGCAAAATTCCATATCAAGTTCATGAATTTTCCTAATTAAATCGTGTCTTTTTTCTTCCACCAAATAATATTGTAATGGATGGAAGTTTGTTTCATCAAGAAAATGGATCTCTTCTTGAAGATCCAAAATTTTTTGTTTACGCCAAAAAATTTCATTTAGGCTATTTGGAATCAATGAATCCTATTCATTTTTCATTTCTTACACTTGATGTCCCACCGTGCGTGTCAAAAATTGTTGGTTTATTTTTCCTACGAAAGAAAATATCATAAATGCGAGCGTACCAATAAGGATTGAAAAATCTTTATAGATTAAATTCAAGCCAATTATCAAGCGATTGTGTTGACCGTTTTTTTGCCTCAATAAAAAGGACTTCAAAATTGCCAAGTATAGAGAGAAAAAAATTAAAAGAAGAATGAGGGAGACGGAGAAAGATGATTGAGTAAACTACCGGAGCGATTGAGTGAATAATCAAACTAACTATTAATTTACCTCTGCTCCTATGCTTCGCAAATGAAGTGCATAAAATAAAGTACAGAAAATTAACCTCTACTCCTATGCTTCAAAAATGAGAGGCATAAAATTAAGTGAAGAAAATTCAGTGCAGGAAATATAAATAACAAGAAAAATATAAATCAATTGTCTTTTATTTGAGTTCTCTGTCTTTACAATGTAGCCATAAGTGACTATTTATAGGCAAACATTTGTAGAAAAAAAACTACTTAATAACTACCATATTCTTCCATCTCCCACACTTCATACTCCATGATCTTCCACTTTATCTCCATGTCTCCATAACTTCCTTTAACCTTTAATTCATGCTCCATGTTCTTCACTTTATCCTTCATCATATTTCTACATGTGTTTAATACTTTATAATTTTTCATAACCTCCAAATGAATTGAAGAGTGTCACATATCTTACAATTATACAAATAATAACTAATAAAAATTATTTATTTATAATGCCAACAGGATTATTAGGCTAAGCGTCAAAAAATCTAACTCTATTGTCCTTGACTCTAATGAGACGAGTTTAGTTTTCCTTTTTTTATATAAAACTAAAGTAGGAGCAGGTTTGGAATGGAAATGAGGAGGGACAACTCACACTCCCATTTTACACACTTGTGAAAAAATCTATAAATTTTTATATATTTTTATAAATGTTTGATCACATAATGATTTGATTTCTTCTTTTTTATGCATTTTTTTATTAATTAATTAAATAAGAAGTATTTTTTTCATTGCTGTTAGCATTTTTCTTCCCCTTTTCCAACATGGACGGTTTGTCTTTTCCTATCCTAGTCAATAAAATCAGACATGAAGACATGTGAAAAATTTTGAGTTTGTTAGTTCTATCATGGAAAACTGTATATATTCATAATTCATTATTGAATGTCTCTTTCTATAAAATTATTTATCAATTGTTCAGTGGAAAGGTTGTCAAATGGACAAAGCTTAATAGGTCATTGTAAAGGCAATGTTGTCAGTAGTCTCTCTTGTCCGTATACTTGGTGCCGCCATGTTTGTCTCATCCTACTTGTCGTCAACATATCATCGCTCTTATTTATTTATTTTGTAAATATAATTATATATATCTATGTGAAAAAAATAAAAAATACACTAGCAGAGATGATCCATTCAATGCTCGATCAAAAACCCAAACTAGTGGTTCAGTGATTAAAAAATTTTGACTCTCACGATTGCAAATTATTAGGCTTAATCAATAGACATGATTTGTGGGTGTGGGAGAGGCTAAAAATTCCTTACATTAGAGAGATGTTTAATGACATTATATGACACATTTTTTCTTGCAAGAACACAATATGTTAGAATTGTTAGGTGATGGTTATCGGATTAAGGGAGGGTGCTACAACACCCTGTTGTGGCGTCCCAATTGAGGTTTGTTTTTATTCTATTTTAATAATTTGAACTATTCCGTATTACAGGATTCGTAAAGTATATCATCTATATAAAAGAAAAAAAATGAGATTAATCGAATATAAGTAGTCTTATGATCAGACCATAATTATTTTTGACAATTTTATCAAAATTATGTTAGCCGTTTATTTTTTTAAAAGGGTAAATTATAAATATACCCCCTGAGATTTGTTTAAAATATGGATTACCTCTTGTGATTTGAAAAATTACAAATACTCCATTGTTAGAATTTTTTATTTAACAGAATCAACTGAAAAAATAATTAAAGAGACAATTTGTTATAAATAAAGAGACAATTTGTTATAAATAAATAATAAAATTGCACAAATTATTAATTAAAATAAATTTCTAACATCATTAAAAAACTATTGATTGAGTTGATGATTTATAAATAAAGAGACAATTTGTTATAAAAGTAGAAACCTCAAGGGTGAAATATAATTTCTAAAACCATACGGGGTGATTCATATTTTAAGAAAATCTCAAGAAATGTATTTGTAATTTATACTTTTAAAAACATAAATGTGGTATTGTTATAGGTTATAAATGTTTAATTAAGTTGATTTTTTCATAGATGATCCATTCAGCGAATCCTATAATATGAACGGTTTGAATCATCAAAATATATTTAAAAAAAAAAAAAAAGAAGGCTCCAATAGCTCACATCATGGTGTGGTGCCTGTAAAACACAGCACCTCCCCCTAGTTCGATGGTTATCGATCAGAGGATGTTCAATTCTTAAGGTCAGGCTTCTCTCCAGTCCAAGATCGGACTGGAGCTTGCTATTGGGCCCGTGGACAGGGACGGAGGCAATTAAGGATCAGGAAGGGCACGCGACCAGGGAGGGCGGGAGGGCACGTGCCCTCCCCCCTCCCAACTTTTGAAAAATTACACTTTTGTCTGCAGTAAAAAAGAAAGAAGGTTTCAATTTAATCCATTCAAATATGATATTAAAATTTTAAATCTCTATTTTCTTTACATTTTCTCTTCAAAAAAAACTTGTTTAATATATTACTAGTCTCACCAATTTTTGTGTCATTAAGTTTTTGTTATATCACTTTTTATATGAATACTTATAATTAGTTCCTTTGTTTAGAGATACTTATTACACAATTAACAACAATTAATAATATATTACTATGAAATTCAATTATTCAAAGTTGTGAAAAAAATAAGTAATATATAGGAGTGTCTTTGTATTATTTATTCACTATCTCTCATTTATTTTTTTATTATTTTTTATTTCTATCTAAATCTCTTTTGTGTGTGCAACTTAATATAATTTCGTTTTCATATTTAATAAAACATGTGATTATTTCTCAAACCATGTGATTATCATACATAAAATCAAATTAAAAACAAAAAATGATTAAGATTGGCTAACTCGAGCTTATATTTAAATATAACATTTGCATTACAATACTTTTTACAAAAATGCCTCAGACCCCCAGTGGGGGTCACTGGGGGTCGCCTGTCTTGCCCTCCCATTGGCCAAAAACAAAAACTGTTTTTTTTTTTTTTTTTTTTTAAAGTTTTCAGCGAATCGGAACTTGCCACCTCACTGGGGGTCGACCCCCAGTGGGGGTCTGAAGCATTGCCGTACTTTTTATTCCTACCATCAAATAAAAATTAGGTTAAGTTTGATTGTGATTTTTTTTTAAGATTTCAACTCAATAGTACCCCCTCTGAGCTAAAATTATGGCTCCGCCACTGCCCATGGAAGCCCACCATGAATCATGTTTTAATAATCCAAACCATTTAATATTTAGAATTCGTTGAGTACTTCATTCTTATAAAAAATCATGTTAATCGGATATCAATAACCATTTGATCAAATCATATTTCTGTCAATAGTAAATATGATTTTTTTATTAAATTGTTAACAAAAAATTGATTTAATCAAGTAGCTATCAATATCCGATCAACATGAACTTTTGCAGGAATGAAATACTTGGCAAGTTCTACACATTACGATTTGAATTATCAAAATAGAACTCGCAGTGAACTTCATAGATCCGAACAATATGGTGCACTCCACGTGGACCGGAGAGAATCTGATTCCCAATTTATATATATAGGGATAGGAAAGGATAGACTGTGGGTGCTATTTTTTATGGGGTTGATTACCCATACCTCTCCTCGTCTAACCTCTTCCTCTTACGTAGGAGAACCTCTTGAAATAGACCAACCACTATTTCGGTTTCTGTAGAACTATTCACGATACCGCCTACTGCCCAGTATCCATCATGTCGGATCAGGGAGGTAACTGGTTTCTTTGCCACTCCTGTTACTTTCTCGAGGGATTTGTTATTCTTTCTCCAATTCGTTGGATTTTTCGCTGAATTTTTGTGTTTCCTCCCCAACCTATGGTTCATAAATAGTTACATCAAATAGGGATTTGTGTTTACTCAATTTATTTAAATTACTTTTGTAAGTTATAATTAGGGGTCATTAATGGAGCGGGACAGGTTTATTAAGTCCGCAATTATTATATTCAAATTCTATATTTTAACGAGTTTTTCAGACTTAGACTAATTAACGGACTGGCACGGGCTGGGTCAATTAGGGTGATTTATCATAGCTTTAAAAAAAAAATCTGGATTTATTATAAAAACTGGTAAAAAATTCAAATCTTATGGGCCAAAATCAAGCCAAACCTAATTACACATTTTTCATTATACACTTACATTATTAAGTTCTACACATTTTTCATTCAGATATTTTTAATATTTTAATTAGTTATTTTCTTGTTTACTTTCCAATATAATTCAAGTATTTTGATTTTTGATTTTTTTTTTTTTAATTTACATCTCATATAATCAAAAAAAACAATCAAGTAACATATAATACCTACAAATGGAAGGTGAAAAAACGGAAAGAAAAAAATAAAAACTTTAAACATGTAAAAAAAAAAAAAAATTCAAACTAAACATTAAATAAATTTAAGAAAAAAAAAAAATCAAACTAAACATTAGAGTTATCTATGCAGACTCTTATAAGCTTGGTTTATACGCGAGCTCGGATTACAAACCTTTGTTCAAAATCCTAAATCATCTTTTATGGGTTAGAAAGGATTGAGCACTCAAGTGGGCTAGACAAATTGATAGGATTAGATAATATCAAGTTTTTTGTCCACAAGTCATTTGAATACCCCAAGCTACAACAAATAGTTTGATCCCTAGTTTCAAGATAATCAACTTTCTTCAATTCATTTAAATTATTTTTGTGGCATAAGCTATAAGCAATAGAAGTTACATCAAATAATAGGCCACAAACAGCCCATTTAGATTGCAGCAAATATTAAATCAAGCTATCTCACATCCTACCATTTACATTTGACATTATACATAGCATAAATCAAGGACTTCTCAATTTTTGTCATTGTGTTAAAATCACTAATTATCTAAAAGTTTAAATTATTAAAGTGCACTTGGGTTTTATACTCTTTGTACTCCACTTTTGCTTTTATTCATCAAATTCTCAATAAAGCCCTTCAATCTGTAATATCAGAAATTGAGTGAATATCATTACTGATTAGATTGAGAAGAATGAGGTTCTGTTGGACACTTGGCTAATTCAATAGCCAAAGCAAGATCAAGTGGAGTTTTCTATCTTAAAAAATAAATAAATAAATTTAAACTATATTTTATCTTACAAAAATTAAAAATTAAAAAAAAAATTGCAGACAACAGTATAACAAAAATAGGGAAGAACTCATTCTCAAATATGAAACCACAACTAATGTTTAATTTAATAAGGCGCCGAAAGAAGGAATCAAAGAACCAAATCCAATTGTGCCACACAAAAAAAAAAAAAAAAAAAGAACCAAATCCAATCAAGATTGTACCAGATGATAATGATGATGATGCACAAAACCAATCAAGTAAACAACAATCTCCCAACATTACCCTCTCGCAGACATAAGACACCTATTAGACGGAGGGGTAGTGTGAAACCCGCTTGTGCGGAGCCAAGTGGAGCCGAAATATAAGCAAAAATGCTATGGACCATGACATATCTGCTCAAATTTTTCTGAGTAAATTAAGGTTGTGTTTGACCGCCGCGGGGGATTATTCACTGTTCGGATTGCTTATCCAAAGGAGTGAGTAGTCCATTGTTTTTTTTTTTTTTAGTCCACCGGACATAGAGTCCGGCCAGACTCCTTATCCCCCATATGGGGGGATTATACTATTCCGGGGAGTGTGGGACAATTTTGGAGAGACTATTTACTGTTAGAATTAGGTGGTAAAATGACCATTTTGACCCTCTAGAATTTAATTATGTATTATATTTAATAAAATTTAAATGTCTCAATTTAAAAATAAAATAATTTTATTTAACTTTTTATTGATGTTTTATTTATTTAATTTTTTAAAAATAATTTTTTATAGATATTTTATTGATGTTTTATTTTATTTTTTTAAATTATATTTTATTTAATTTCATTATTTAAATTTTAATAGATGCTTTATTTAATTTCATTGTTCAATTATTATTATTTTTAAAAACAAATTTATTTAAAATTTTAATTAAAAAAATAACATATTTTTGTTGATATTTTATTTATTTTATTTATTTAATTTTTAAAAAATAAATTTATTTAATTGTGTAAAAAATAAAATAAAATAAATTTTTATTTAATCTAACTAAAAATTATTGAAATATTAAAGATATGTTTAATATTGCTATTACTTAGTAAACAATTAAAAAAAGATAAAATAATCTTTTACTCATTTATCCTATCCAGTCTGTCCAACCAAAGATTGGATTCACTAAAAATAGTCATTGCAGACATCTAATCCCATGAAAACATTCCAGACATCTAATCCCATGAAAAAACAAACACAAGATACATATCACATCCAACCAAATAGTCCGGAAAATTCACAGTGCCAGGATTCAACTCCGATGGATTCTAATCCCCTTATCCAGTCCGTCCAATCAAACATACCCTAAATGCATAATTAAAATTGAATTAGTGTTATGTGAGGTCACATATGAAATAAATCTGATATATTGATGTGAAATTCAGAATAATTTTAAATTTTTATGCACAAGTACGTAATATTACTGATATATGAGAACCTCTTTCATTTGACTTATTCTGTACATTCTTTTTTTTTTATTTTTTTTTTTTTTTTGGGGTATACCTCTCCATATGATTGGTGACGGATTACAGTTCAACACAACTTGATTGGGTCAGGTTTTAGTTCAGGCTTCATAAATAGTTTGGGTTTGGGTCACACAAAACTATGCTAATATAGACATTTTAAGTACCTAACCAGTAAAAATTGCAAGAACAGGGCAACATTAGTTCAATATTGGCCTGCAAATCAAAACTTATGGCATTTCACATTGTGAAAGAGCACAACTGGACTTGTTTGATTACCAAAGACAAGGAACTTGACCATAATTATCAATTATTGGCAAGATTGTAGATCATTCTGTACATATTACATACGGCACCAATGAAAACTACTCGCCCAATAAGCTCCATATCCAACTGATCTCTCTCAACATTCAAAATCCCCTCAGATAATCATTCTAACCCATTCGATCATTTGTTAATTCACAAGCAAAACACTACCGGCTTACATCACTTATCACCTTTGAGCCCATCTCACATGGCATCTCCCTTGCAACCAAGTTAAAGAACCCCGCATGAAAAAAACAAAAAAAATGCAGCAGAGCAGATGGCCCTCGAATGCATATGCTTTGCCCGAGCATCTGACACCATCACATACTTACACTTCGAATTGTGTCCACTCGATCAATGACATCCAAGGCTTTGATACGGTCAATATCAAAGTCGATGATAGGTAACAACGATGGCCACCTGATGGGGAAAGGATCCTTTTTAGTTTCACTCGTCGGGGAGTGGCTACTGCTTTTACTCAGCCTGTGGTGCTTGCTTAACCTGGTTTTCACCGTGTCAAATTCTTGACTTTTACTTATGCCCGGTGTCAGTTTCCTCTTGCTTACATCCCGAAGCATCTCTTGATCTTCAACTGTCAGCGTGGGTGATGGAGAACTAGATTTATGTGTGGATAATTGAATCATCTTCTGATTCGGCGAGCGAATTGGGGATTTAATAGGGGATCTGATTCCACCATTTGTTGCAGCCCTTGATTGGGTAACAAGATGATGAAGCCACACCACCAATTCAAGAATGTAAGCTTCAGTTTTTTCCTTGTCAGCATGATGAAGTGTTTCGATTCGGATTAAGTCGACCTGCCCAGTCGCCTTCCTGTTCACATCAGACCTGAAGAAATTTAAATCGTCTTTACTAAAAGGGGCAAAATAACCAAACTCAAAGAGGTAAACAGACATCTAGCAAACAACACTCACCCAGTGTTTGCCCATTCTCCAACCCAACCAAAGCCATGATGTGCTCTGGTTTTGACCCAATTTGTGGTTAACAAAACACAAGGATTAGTGATCATTGAACACAAAAGAGAACAAATAACAACTGTAAAAAATGATGCTGAGAAAGGAACATATAGGCCAAAATGTGTAAATAATGTTGTGAAGGCTAGTAGTTTTACTTGGTTGTGTTAGTGGCAATGGGAATGAGCCACTGCAATGTTTTCTCCATTTCAGCTTTTATTTTGGGAACAGTATGCTGCAAATGAACCATTCAAGAGAAGGCTATAAATGACCACACAGATGCATAAAATATCATAAGCAGATTTAAAGTAAAGAAATGTAGACAAGGTATGTCATTAAGGAAATGACTGGTTGGAATTATTAATTTCATAGCTTGAGTTAACAGATTGGATCAATAAAAAGAACCAAGTACCTCTTCCTTAAGCTGAAATGACAGTAACTTGGAGCGTAAAGCTGACTTGATAGTAGGAGGGAGCCCTTGATATAGAGCATCCCTTGTATTTGGAGGGACAGAACTTGATCGTGTTACCTGAAAACATCAAAGGTTAACTTTCAGAAGAAAAAAAAAATCCAATAAAAGCCCTAAACAACACAATATACATCATACATTTTATTTTTCTTTTCCATTTAACTGATGTCTCAGCTTGCTAGAGTGATGCATTTGATAACCTCTAAAGTTCAAAGCGATATAGTGAAGAGATATCGAAAACATTAATGGATAAGATAGATGAGAAAACACAACAATTAGCGGTTTCAGAATCTTAGAAGAATATCATTACTAAATTCAAGTTGACACAGTAATAAACCAGTGATCTCTCCATCTCTAGGTGCTTGTCATTACTCTAAAGAGGAAAGGCATGAAAACATTATGAGATATGGATCCAAAAGATAAATCAATCCTGGATTGGAAACATATTGTTATTGGAAAGGGAAACAAGAATTGCTTAACACGTAATCAGAACTTTGGAGGGGCTCATAACAACCTTTTAAGTGAAAAATAATAACATTGACAATGCTATGATACAAAATAATAACACCCAATTGAATTATAAACTCACAAGTGTATCAATTTGAGTAATAACATTTGCATAATGCAATGCAAGACCCGCAGATCCCAATTTCTGGTTATTGTTTTTCACAGGTTTATCTCCATCTGCAAGGGTAACAAAGAATAATAAAAACAAATCATATGATATCATCAAAAGAATTAACTCAAAGAAAAGCTCTTACAAAAATCAAATATCAATATGGTTTAAGGCACAGCATGGCACTCCCCATAATATGGAATACACCACCAAACAATGAAGATGTAGTACCAACATACAGATACAAAGTTGCAGCAAATATTAAAGCAAGTTTTTACTTCTTTTTTATTTATAAAAATAAAAAATAAATAAAATAAAAGCTTTCAATTACACATCAAGATACCCAAGGACTGCAGCAATGTAAGATGCATCAAAAAGGCTCAATAAAAAAATTAAGCTCATAAATAAAATCTTAAAAAAGCAAGGATTCACTAAAAATTAAGTACGCAAAACACCCATCCCGAGCTCATGGATCGCAACCTCCCAATGAAACAAAAGAGGGGAACCATCCAAGTGTTCCTTTCAGTCTTCCTTCTACAATAGAAGTTGGCATTACCTAATGTTAAATTAAATAACTAATTTGTAATGTGTTTTATTTTGAGTCAATTTGTAAATAAGTTAGCAACTTGCAACTTGCTCAACTTGCTGTCTCAGATTTGCTCAGTGTCAGTACATGCAACTTGTAGATAAATGTATGTGCTTGGTTCATCCTCATTGGTTGAGAGGGTTGGCAGCCTTGCCTATGTAAAGGCAAGAGCTCTTCATTTGTTAACACACCAAACCGAGCAATACAAAGCATTTCAGTAGCTCTTTTAGTCCCTCTCTCTCTTGGCTCTCTCTCTCTCTCTAAATTTCTCTGTTTTGAATTTTGGGTCTCTCATTTTCTCTCTCTAAAATAGTATATTTACTTATTTAAAATTCACTTTGCACCCAACATATACTTTATATCAGAGGCAAATCCCTTTTCTGTTCATACTTTTTACTCTAACCCTTGTCCATGGCACCAAATTCAAACATTCAACTATACTTCCAATCAAATACCCATGTTTGATGGGGACAATTATGGTTATTGGAGTATTCAAATGAAGACTCTTTATTTCTCAAGATCTATGGGAGATAGTGGAGGAAGGTTTCCCTGTTCTAAGAGATCATGACATCATGGACACAAGGCATACAAAAGGAGTACAAAGAGAATAAGAAGAAAGATGCAAAGGCGTCACTCAACATACAACAAGGGGGTAACCAAATCTATTTTTCCTAGATAATTGGTGCAAAATATTCTACAGGTGCTTGGGAAATCTTAAAACAAGAATTTTCAAGGTTCTGAAAAAGTCATCTCCATTAAACTTCAACCTTTGTGGCGTGATTTTGATAACCTAAACTTAGGCATGAAAGAAAATGAGACTGTCCAATCTTTTTGCACAGAAGCTGCAGAAATTATAAATCAAATCAAAAGTTATGGAGATACTATAGAAAAGAGAAAAACTGTTGAAAAAATATTGAGAAGTTTGCCACAAAAATTTGAACATATTGTTGCGGCAATTGAGTCGTCAAAAGACCTATCTAAACTATTTTTTCATGAGGTTTATGGGTTCTCTTGAAGCCCATGAAAAAGAATGGCCAGATTCAATGGACCAAATGCAAGAGAAAATATTGAGCAAGCCTTTCAATCAAAGCTCAATATCACAGAAAATAGACTTCTGGAAAATAGAGGTCGTGGCAGAGCTCAACAACAACAAAGAACGGGACACCAAAATTTTGGTAAACATAGCCGAGGAAGAGGAAGAAGAAATTTTCACCAAGAAACAAATCGAGCTAGTTACACAATTTAATTCTAGCTATCATGTATGTGGTAAATCTAATCATCAATCCAAGGATTGTAATTTCAGATGCACGAAGTGAAAAATTCCTAACCATTCACAAAAGGACTGCTGGTATCAGAAGAAAGTAGGGGTGAACAGCAGATATATCGATACGCCAAAACCGATCGAACCAAACCGATCCGCCGCATTTTGGATGGATACGTGATGACAAGCAGACGGTTGCGGATTGATTTTCTCCAATCCGCCAATCTAGCGGACGGATGGCAGATTTGAAATTCCTTTGGCCGCAACCGAACCGCCAAACCACGAACACCCCTAGTAATTTATGAGACTGTATTTTCAGTTTGTTTAAATATTCTGTTTGTGTTTTCAATTAAAAATAGTTTAAATATTCTATTGAAAAAAAGTTTTCAACTTGAATACCTTTTTTGAATTGGAAAAAATAAACATATTATTTATCTATATTTTTTGGTTTTTTAATCTATCTCTAAAAATAATAAATAAAAAATATGATATATGCTGGTTAGGTTTTGTTTTCAAAAACAGATATAAATGTAACAATACAGAGACATACAATATATACTACTGCTCTGCTCTGTTCATGGTTTTTGGTGGTTTGAATTGTTTTCATACTTTAAGAACCACAGATTGTAATACTTTATGTGGATAAGGCATGCAGTGATTGTAATATTTTTTTAAGTCATTAACTGTAATACTTCCTTCTCTTTTTTTTTTTTGAGGAAGTGTACAAGTTGAATTATGTTGAAAATTTATAAAATTTTAAACTGCCAAACCGATTCGCATCCATCCGCCAATCCGCTCAATCCACATCCGCCGAATTGACGGATGGATGCGGATTGATTTTCTCCAATTCGCCAATCTGGCGGACAAATGGCGGATTCGAGGTTCCGTGACCACAACCGACCCGCGCCCACTTCTAGAAGAAAGATGAAAAAAAATGAAACAAATTTTTCTAAAGAAAATGATCCAACTTAAGTGCTCTTCTCTTGCATGAGCACACAACAGGATGCACTCAACACATGGTACATGGATAGTGGATGTAACAACCACATGACGGGGAACTGCTTTGTCCCAAATGGACAACCAAATTTGTTCCCAAGTTAAATTGGGAGATGGAAAGCAAAAACTAATCAAATGCAAAGGAACAATTGGGGTACAAACCAAGGAAGGTAAAACAAAACTTATTGATGATGTTTTATGTCTTTGATATGCCTCAAAATTTACTGAGCGTCGGTCAATTGATTCAAAAAGAATACTCAATAAATTTTATTGGAGATGAATGCAAAATAAAAGACAAACATAATTCACTAGTGGCAAGCGTCAAAATGGCACCAAACAAAGTGTTTCCACTTAGCATGCCGCTAGATGAAAATTTTGCTTTGAAAGTTGATAAGACCAATGACTCCATATTTTGGCATTTGAGATATGGACATTTAAACTATAGACGATTGGAGCAACACAAAAGGGCATGGTAATTGGGCTTCCAAAAATTCGACAAAATGACAAAACATGTGAAGGATGCATATTTGGAAAAATGCACCGATTACCTTTTCCCAAGACAGCTTGGCGAGCAAAATCTCCACTTGACCTGGTACATGCAGATATTTGTGGACCAACAAGAACTCCTCATTTGGAAACAAAAAATATTTTCTTCTCCTTGTTGATGATTTACGTAGGATGATGTGGTCTACTTACAAAAGTCATCTTTCTCAACATTTCTTCAGTTCAAGAAGATGGTAGAAAGGCAAAGTGGTCATTGTCTGAAGGTGCTCAGAACAAATCAAGGTGAAGAGTTCCTGTCCAAAGAATTCACAAGTTGCTGCAAAAATAAAGGAATCAAGTGCCAATTGACCATTCGCTACACTCCTCAGCAATGGAGTGGCAAAAAGGAAGAATCGCACCATTGTCGAGATAGCAAGGAATCTGCTCCAGACAAAAGGTCTTCCCAACAATTTTTTGGCAGAAGCAATCAACACTACTGTTTTCATCCTCAAGGTCTCCAACAAAAGCTCTTGTCAACTGAGAGGGGAGATTTGCACCGGCAGTACGGCTGAGCTACGGTAACGTGGGTTAGTCAAACCTCACGGCGCCGAGCTGTTTCCTCGATTGGCGCGGCCCTCCGGCTTGTCGTGCACGGTCGAGGGGATTGGCCGACCAGGCACGAACTGAGGCTTGGCCGGGCTATGCCTTGAAAGACATTCGGCTTGGCGCGCCTTTATGTGACACAACCGAGCTATCGATAGTCCGAAAAGAATCTAGGCCGAGAAGGGGACCGGCATGCTTCACCTTAAGTTGGCCCAGAAGGAATTCGGACCGGGATGATGGTCGGCGTGCGCCCCGGCCGGCTAGATCGAAAGCTCGGTCGTGTTGGCTGCAGTTGTGATTTTCCGAAGGGATAGGCCGGTCGTGGTACTCCGGTGAAGTGTGCCACCTGGGCCAATGGCGTGAGGGAGAGGAAATCTGCTCCAGGCACGCGTCAATACCGTTTGGCAGTTGTGCATGTACTGGTTGGGGATTTGGCCTTTACACGCGTAAGGTGGTGAGAGGCAAGCACTGCCACCTGTCCAGGGGAGGACAGCAGAGGTAGTGCGCGCACAATCCAGAGGCTACATGGCTAGCCTAGAAAAAGGAATGGAAGAGGAACATTAGAGGTAAGCCATTGATGCAATCTAAATGACTCTCTCTCTCTCTCTAGACAGTATTCTTCTTCCTCAAGTGATCTGACTTGATCGTCGGAGGGTCTATCCGGCAACCCACCGCCGGGCAGCTCACCGTTTCTTTGTTGCCATGTTAGACGCCGTCACGTGAAACTTGAGTCCAAGGAGTACGGAAAGCACTGAATATTTCGCCCCCATACAATTGGCGCCGTCTGTGGGAAGCTCTTTGATACTCAAACCTTGCTCTCCAAGCTTCTACGACCATTTCCATGGCCAACAACGACGAAACTCCACTGTCCGTCGTCAATGGCGTCACGCCAGAGTCTGTCCGACGGAGAGAAGGCCCCCCGAATGTTTCAGCCATAGCGGGCCTAGAAACTTCTTTGCGAGGTGCGCGAGACAAACGCAGGAGGAGTACTGATCGTTCGAAGAGTCCAGAGGGCAGTCGGCGGCGGGGGGAGTCTCGTGCGCAGCGCCTGGAGCACAAACTCAAAGGCCAGGACGCCCTCATTCGCAAGATGGCGGCTGAGATGGAGATGCTGAAACGCCAGATTAAGGGGAAGGGTGTTGCTGGAGAGGGCAACCTCAGTGAGCGCACCCCGTCCCCTCGTTCTAGCAGTCGCCGCCAGAGAGGACTCACTCTCTCTCTATCACCAGGAACTATGGGGTTGGAGATTCTAGCCAAAGATGGGGCAGATCCCTCACTCGCGACAACACCTACCACCCCTCACGCCCGTCGTCGACATCGCGATACTCTTTCTCCACCCGTTCCAGAGACCTGAGGGATGTATTGGAGGAGAGGGGCGTGCCGTCGAGAGGCTCAGAGAGTGCCGGCGTTGCAGAGGTTTAGCACCCCAGTTCGTTGTAGCGAAGAAGTGGCGATGCCATCGCCCCAGGGTGGTGGCCCTTGCACTGGTAGACAAAGAGCTGGCGAGACTTACAGCCACGCTGCTATCTCCAGAAATCGAGGGTACGCCACTCCCTGCTGGATTCCACCAGCCTAAGTTCACCTTGTACGACGGCAAGACGGATCCGTACATACACGTGAGTCATTACCGGCAAGTAATGGCTGGCCACCGGCGCAATGACGCCTTGATGTGCCTCATATTCCCAGCAAGCTTGGGAGAACTGGGCCTGAAATGGTTCGAAAGGCTTCCAGAGGGGAGTATCGAGGGGTGGCAGCAACTAGCGGAAGCCTTCGTCACCAGATTCAAAACCAATACTCGAACACCGAAGGAAGTCGACCATCTCATGGGCGTCAAGATGGAATCTGGAGGTTCGTTGAAGGCATACAATGCAAGGTACTAGGAAACTTACAACAAAATCCTCGACTGCCCTACCAATCTAGCGATCACTCAATACAAGTGGGGTCTCCCAGTCGGACATAGGCTGCGAGATTCGCTCACAATGCACCAACCCACAACCATGGAGTCCTTGATGCAGCGAATCAATGAGCACATTCGTGTGGAGGACGATGCCGCCTCCGCGACCGAGACGGTTAATCCGGTCGCGGCGGACAGAAGGGTGGCGGGGAAGGTTCACTCGGTCGGGCAGGAGGATAACCGCCCAAACGACCGGTCAAAAGATCAATGTCGTGGCCCAAACCGCGATGATAGAAACAAAGGTCGCAGAAACGACCGAGCTGACGCTCCACGTGATGCAGAGGAGGATGCCAAGAGAAAATTGAAGGCGCGGACTGGAATCACCACGGTCTTTAAAATCCCTATCTACCGCATCTTGAGTGAGATCCGAGGCGAGCCTTTTGTCCGCTGGCCAGCCAAGTTGGGAATGCACAGAGAGGCTTCAATTCAAGATATCGCTGCACCTTCCACGAGGAACGGGGACACTGAACGGAGGATTGCTTGCCACTCAAACAACATTTGGAGGAGCTAGTGGCCGCGGGACATCTTGACCAATACATAGATGGGGGTATGAAAGCCGCGCCATTAGGGCAAACCGAGCCAAACGGCCTAGCCGCCCTAGAGGCAGCACCCCAAGGCGTGATCAATGTCATCCATGGCATCGTTGAACCAGCCAAGGTCTGCGAGCTGAGAAGGATGATCAAGAAGGCCGAACACATGAGGGAAGTGCTCTCCGTTCAGCCCGCTGTGAAGAAAGGGAAGACCGAAGAAAGGGACATCCTTACCTTTTCAAGCAAGGACTTGGAGCGGGTGCAGATGCCCCACAATGATGCCCTAGTGATAACTCTTCGCGTTAAAGACTTTAACATCAAGAGGATCATGATCGACCAAGGGAGTTCTGTCGAAATCATGTACTACGACGCATTCAAGCAGATGAAGTTGGAGAACAATGACTTGGCTCCTGCGACGTCTCCTTTGGTTGGTTTCAACTCTCAACCAGAATGGCCAGTGGGGAAGATCATATTGCCGGTCAAAGCGGGTTCAGTCGTAAAGCAAGTCGAATTCTAGGTGCTCAAGGTCCTATCCACCTACAACCTAATTTTGGGCAGGGGATGGTTGTACGCCATGCAGGTAGTGGCGTCTACCTATCATCAGGTCTTGCGCTTTCCGGCGCCAACCGAACAAATAGAGGAAGTCTGGGGGGACCAGGTGCTGGCAAAGCAATGTTTCGTTGCGGTAAATGGCAACCGAGCCGCCAAAGGGTTTGTCCAGATGATAGAGGGACCCGAGGGAAAGGAAGTCCTTGAAGACGTGGGAAGGAAGGCCGAGGAAAAATCAGTCGAGGATTTGGTGGAGGTGCGAATTGATGAGAACGATCCAACCAAGTTCTTCCTTTTGGGCTCGTCTCTGTCCAGCACCGATCGACGTGAGTACGTTGACTTTCTGATCTCCAATATGGAAGCCTTTGCGTGGACGCCTTACGATATGCCTAGCGTCAACCCAAGCTTCATTTGTCATCAATTGAATGTCTTCCCCAATGCACGGCCGATCATCCAAAGGACACGCCGCTCAGCCTTGCACCATGCCGAGGTAGTGGCCGAAGAAGTGAAGAACTTATTGGAAGCTGGGGCTATATAGGAAGTGCAATACCCTCGATGGATATCCAACACGGTAGTTGTTCCGAAAAAGAATGGCAAATGGTAAGTCTGCGTTGACTACAAGACGGTCAACCGTACATGCCCAAAGGATAGCTTCCCCCTCCCTCGAATTGACCAGCTGGTGGACTTGACCGCTGGCCATCAGAGGTTTAGCTTCCTGGATGCGTATCACGGCTACCACCAGATAGCCATGTATGAACCAGACCGAGAGATCACATCGTTCACTACCCCCAGAGGCCTGTATTGTTATAAAGTCATGCCATTCGGACTAAAGAACGCCGGGGCAACTTTCCAAAGGATGGTAACAAAGATGTTCGCTCCCCTTTTAGGCCGCACCACGAAGGCCTACATCGACGATATGACGGTAAAAAGTAAGGAAAAGTCTCAACACCTCGCCGACCTAGCAGAGATGTTCGCTATACTTAAACACCACAAGCTTCGTTTGAATGCCTCCAAGTGCGCTTTTGGAGTCGGCACCAGGAAGTTCTTGGGCTTTTTGGTCACCAACCGAGGAATTGAAGCCGACCCATCCCAAATCAAGGCGATACAAGAGTTGGAGCGACCAAACTCCACGAAGGACGTACAACATCTTGCCGGGATGGCAACCGCGCTGAACAGATTTATCAGCCGGTCTTCAGATCGTTGCAGGCGCTTCTTTAAAACTTTGAAGGCCAAGTTCTTCTGGGATGACAAGTGTGATCGTGCACTAGCAGACTTAAAAGTATACCTTTCCTCAGCCCCTATCTTAGTCACACCTCAGCCGGGCGAAGAGTTGTATCTCTACTTGGCTGTCTCTCAATACGCGGTGAGCGCGGTATTGGTTCGGGCTGAAGGCATCCAGCACCTACCAATCTTCTACGTAAGCAAGACCTTGCTCCCCGTTGAATCAAGATATCTGCCGCTAGAAAAATTAGCCCTGGCCCTGATGATGGCCTCGAGAAAGCTGGCGCACTATTTCCATGCCCATACAATAGTTGTGCTAACCGAGTTTCTGCTTAAGGTACTCTTTGAAAAGGCGAACTTTACCGGGCGAATTTTGAAATGGGCCGTGGAATTAGGGCAATAAGACGTCAAGTTCCGCTCGCGCACCGCAATCAAGGCTCAAGCCCTAGCAGACTTTGTGGCAAAATTTGCCCCTGGAATGCATCCGGTTTGCTCAGTTGATTTGGCTAGTATGGATTTGACACGGCCCGCGCTTCAGGCAATGGCGACAAGTGTTGGCTCGCAAGTGGAAGAAGAGCAAGTGGCGACCGAACTGGCGAAGCCGGGTAACTTATTGGAAGACGAACTCGACCAAGACAAGGGAAGAGACCAGAATAAGCCGACCAGAGATTTGGAATTGAAAAGCTCCCAAAACCCCTCTGATTGCTGGAAGCTGTTCATTGGCGAGATGTGGAAGCTCTTCGTCGATGGGGCATCCAACAGACATGGGGCCGGGCTGGGGATTGTACTGACTTCACCGGACGGGCTGGTTATCGAGCGAGCAATTACGCTTGGCTTCCCAGCATCCAACAACGGGGCGGAGTATGAAGCCCTCCTTGCTGGACTAAGAAGCGCATTGAAAATGAAAACGTCAGCCCTTATGGTATTCAGCGACTCCAAGTTGGTGGTCAACCAGGTCTCTGGGGAGTATGAGGCCAGGGATGAGCGAATGGCGAAGTATCAGGCGTTGGTGCTACCAGAAGAAAAGAAGGCGGCCAACAAGATCCGGGCCAAGTCAGAGCGGTTTTGACTCTCTCCTTCCGGAGCCTTGTACAATAAGTCATTTACCGGGCCGTATCTGAAGTGTGTCCACCCCGCCAAGGTGGAAGCTTTCCTCTATGAGATCCATGAAGGCATCTGCGGAAGCCATACTGGGGGCAAGTCTTTGGCTTACCGAGCAATTTCCCAAGGTTACTGGTGGCCGTACATGCAGGCGAACGCGCAGAAATACGTTCGCAAGTGTGAAAAATGTCAGAAACTTGCTCACCAAATCCATCAGCCAGCGAGAGAATTGCTCCCCTTTACAAGTCCTTGGTCGTTCGCACTTTGGGGGGCTGGATATAGTGGGGGCCCTCCCAGCAGCTCCGGGCAATCGCAAATTCTTCATCGCCGCTACCGACTACTTCACCAAGTGGGTTGAGGCCGAGCCATTGGCAACCATAAAGGAAAAAGATGTGAAGAAGTTCGTTTGGCGAAATGTTATCACTCGCTTCGGTATACCAAAGGCCCTCATCTTAGACAATGGTACTCAGTTTGATAGGAAACTCTTTCGCGGATTTTGCGAAGAGCTGAAGATTGAGTTCTACAATTCAACACCAGCCTATCCTCAGTCAAATGGGCAAGCGGAGGCCTCCAACAAGACCATCCTAGACGGGCTGAAGAAGCGTCTTGAAAAAGCCAAAGGAAAATGGGCTGAAGAACTCCCTAATGTACTCTGGGCATACCGCACTACGCCGAGGCGATCGACCGGGGAGACACCATTCGCCTTAGCCTATGGCATGGAGGCCGTTATCCCGCTGGAAATTGGTATGCCAACTATCCGGTCTGAGAGTTTCCAGCCAGATTTGAACAATGAAGCAGTCGCATTGGAGCTTGACCTAGCCGAGGAAAGAAGAAAACGGGCTCTGGTCCACATAGCGGCCAATCAGCAGGAACTCTCCAAGAAATACAACAAGGCTGTGCACCCCAGGCTGTTCAAAATCAGGGACTGGGTCTTGAGGAAGGTGATGGGCAACACGGTGGTCCCTGGCGAAGGAAAACTTTGTGCAAATTAGGAAGGACCATACAAGGTGACTGGCCTGGCAGGCAAATGGGCATACCATCTAGAAGATTTAGATGGTAAAGCTATCCCCAAACCGTGGAATGCAGCCAACCTTAAGATCTTTTACTTTTGAACTGTAATCACTTTTGCCGCTTAGCTTTCTAGACTTTTAGCCTTCTGGCATTTGATGTAATAGATAGCACTGCTTTTTATAATGAAAAATAGCTCTACTTTTTGCTTTATATTGCGTCTTCCTGTACGAAGGCAATA
Organism: Camellia granthamiana; assembly: GCA_036172215.1. Taxonomy (NCBI): domain Eukaryota; kingdom Viridiplantae; phylum Streptophyta; class Magnoliopsida; order Ericales; family Theaceae; genus Camellia; species Camellia granthamiana. The sequence goes on along the minus strand of CM069905.1, from coordinate 78,583,952 downwards.
CAAGGATGTTAGACCTCTGAGGATGCCAGGGGCAAGGAGACCGACCTGAACGGGACCGGACTGATTTTCTCCCACCGATATAGAAACTGACCGCACAAATGGTTGGTGCATGTCCAGTGAAATAATTGGTGTATTGTCCAATTTGCATAAGGCCCGAGCTGATTTTTGCTCGCCCAATTGGGGTGTTGGCGTCATGACCAACTTAAATGAAATATTGGTGCTCTGACCAATCCACAGGCCGAGCTGATTTTGCTCGGCCAAATCGAAATGTTGGCGTTTTGTCCAACGGGGAAGAGCCGAGCTGACTTTGCTCGGCCCAACGACATGTTTTGGTCTTGTCCAACTTATAAAAGCCAAGCTGACTTTGCTCGGACAAAAGAAATGTTGGCGTTCTATCCCACTCAAAAGACCGAGCTGATTTTGCTCGGCCACATAGAAACATTGGTGTTTTGCCCAATTTAGAGGCTGACTAGGTTTTGCTCGGCCAAAATGAAATGTTGGTGATTTGTCCAACTCCCTTTAGCACCGAGCTGATTTTTGCCTGCTCCAATACGAGATTTGGTTTGTTATCGAAGAACGAGCGGTCGAGGTGATGTCTGCTCGGCCAAAATGAAATGTTTGGGTGTTTTCGAAGCCATAAAGGCCGGGCTGATTTATGCTCGCCCTACTCTAAATGTTCGCGCTTAGCCCAATTTAGGGAAGAGCTGATTTTGCTCGGCCGAATGAAAATGTCTGGGTTCATTCGAAAAATCGAAGATCCGAGCTGCTAGTTGTGATTCGCGAGTTTAGCTTGGCATATTGCGCGGCTTAGCCGACCTACCAGTTGAGATTCATTAAAATTTAAATGAAGAAATTTTGCACATGTCGACCGAACAGAAATAGAAGATCAACGAGCAAAAAGTTCAAATTTCATTGATCAAGGAAATTGCATTACAAATGTGGGGCCTAGCCCGGTTACATTCAAAAAAGAGAAAAGAGGAAAATAAAAAGCAACAAGGGCAGGAAACAGTAGGTCTTCAGTCAAGATTGATCTCGACGGTTTGCTCGGCAGTCGTCGTTGTCTGCTCGGTCAAGCCCTCCTCGATCTCATCTTCCGCAGCAACAACTTCCTGCTCGGCCTCACCATCTTCGGCCGTCTCAGAAGTTTCATGAGGGGTTTGGTCGGCGGGCTGTGCAGCGACGGCTTCTTCCTCGGCGGCTTTCTTCGCCTCTTCGATGAGCCTTTTTTGAGCGGCGGTGGCATACGCCTGCATGTAGACCGGGATATAGGCAGCGGGCGGATGCTGGAACATCTCAACGTCTTGTCCAAGGCCAACTTTTTCCACGGTAGCTTTCCACCCGCACTGGAAAAAGATGTCCTTCGTCGCCTGAACCTGCCGCTCATAAGTCTTCTCGCCCTGCGCGTATCCCCGGTCTTCGGCGTCGTCAACCGTCTTATCCTTCTCTTCCTTGTGGGCGTCGCGAAGTTTACGCAGCTCGGTGAGGTACCGAGCTTTCGTCGACTTCACGGCCCGCTGTTTGTCCGCCTCAGCTCGGTCCAGCTTCTGGCTTAGCGTGGCGTGCTCGGCATCTACCGCCTCTTGCACGGCCTTCAACTTTGCTATCTCGGCCATTTTGGCCTTGTTCTCTGCGATGGCGTCCCGCAGGCTCTGCCGCACGGCGATCATGCGCTCGTGGGCTAGGTAGTTTTTTTGCGCGGTCTGAAAACAAATGAAGATGGTCAGAATTCAGAGAACCGAGAAATAACCGAGCAATAACTTGAACAAAGAGCTGAGAACTTACCAACACGATCGATTTTGCCGCCAAGCGAAGTAGTTTCAGGTCGGACAGCTCGTCGTGCTTCTTTATATCGGCGGGAAGGATCAGCCCCTTGGTCATGTTGAAACCGAGGGAATAATCCTTGTCCGCATACACTGAATCGGCCGCAGAGATAGCCCGGCCCTTGTACTTGATCTCGGGCCCCCAGACCGGGAGGGCACTTGGTGTTTTGGATGGCCCGCGCAGTGGTTGTTCGGTCTGGTCACCCAGCTCGGTGGATGCGTCCTCAGTTGAGTCTTCATCCACTAGGTTCTGCCCGGTTTGGTCTCTCATCGGCCGCTTCTTCGACCGGCCAGCTGCTTATTCGCTGGCGAGAGCCAGCACAGCCCCCTCATTCTGTGCGACCGGACTGGAAGAGGTCCCTCCAGATGCCTCCGGTGGTTGCGAGTCGCTCGGCTCACCAGTGATCATCGATTTGATTGCCCGGATTTTTGCCATTTCTTGCTCGGCGGTGAGTGGAACAAGCTTGATCGGTGGGAGATTTGGATCTGGCTTTGGGGAGGGCGCACGAAGAAAGTTAGTGACCCGGCTTTTGCGCGGGGCTTTGTAGTGATAGGTTGGTTCGAAGCCGAGCAGTTTGGGAGACTCCCGTTCCTCTTCTGGGTGACGCAGTAAGACTCTTATGGCCTCTTGATTAGCCCGGTAGTAGTCTTCTGCCAAGTGCTTGTAATCTGCAAAAAAAAGACAAGTGTTAGACCGGCATAGAGAGAAACTAATGCAAAAAGAAGATAGTGCGGTTAGCCGAGCTACTCACCAGCACTGCCAAAATCTTTCCTAATATACCAGCCCGGTATGGGTGCCTCAGTGTCCTCGTAATGACCGGACACCCACAGAAAGTCATCGTCATTGGTTTCTTTATCCGGGTTGCCCTCAATGAGTTTTGCTCGGCCCTTCTTTACCTTCAGGTACCAGCAAAACCCGCCTTTATTCTTGCTGAGGCTGTATTGATGAAATATCTCGACGAGGCCGAGATTGATACCGAGCCTCCTATTCAGCTCGGCCACGCCGTTTATTATTTTGTACGTGTTGTTGGAGACTTGGGTCGGACAAAGCCTTGTCTGCCTCAAAAACTCGTAGATCAAGGGCTGGATCGGGAAGCGAAGCCCTCCCTCCACTATGGATACGACCGTGAAGGGGCACCGGTCTAGGTCGCCCCATGGTGTATCTCCCTTCTTGGCCAGCTCTAAAACGACATCGTCTAGAATGTTGTACTCCCTACAAAACTCGGCTAGCGCACCGGGCGAGCTCACCATGAACCGGTACTTCCCCATCTATCTTAGTTTTATTCGGTTATTTAATTTGTATCTCAGTGAAAAAGTTTTGTGTGTTTGCTCGGACGTTGAGCTTCAGCAGTGGTAATGCTGAAGGGGCCTGGTCGGTCCTAGTTTGTTCTGCATTGTTAAGAAACAAGTCCAAGGGTTAGCACGGCATAAATTGCACGGCTTCAAATGTGGATCTTTTAGCTCGGTGAAAGGTTTCTGGGTGTTTGACCGGTTCGACCCCCTATCTCAGCTCGACTACTTGGCCGAGTTGGCCTTCCTAGTTCGGTTCTGATCCCTATTTTCAGCTCGGTTGCACCCTCAACGAGAAGCCACAAACTAGTTTTTGCTCGGCTGAAGTTCTGTTTGTGGATCTAAATTGCCTACTTAGCTCGGTTCTACCCAGATTCAAGCAGTTCGTCCTAAGTTCAAAGTTTGTACAGAGTTGTTTGAAGGAGCAAGGGCATAGAGGCCCCATCCTCCCATCTGATTCCGGTTTTCCCTAGGGTGTTCAAGTGTTGCCCCGAAGAAGGGGCATCAGCAAGATTCTAATATTCAAGTTCAGAACCCAGAAAACCAAAAACGAAGAACGCAAGCGCAAAAATGAAGAACAAGCATGAAGATCTGGAAAATGGAAACAGAAAATGCAATGGAGTAGATAAACTCACCAAAACCAGACGACAAGCAAGGTTCGACTCCACGAGCTCGTTGGCAGTTTCAGAATGAACAGGAACGATTGAAGACGATGTAGAGCGCAACAAAGGCAACAATGGCGGAAGCTTGGAGGTTGGAAGCTAGAGTTTTAGGCTCAGAGTGAGAATGAACAGTGAGGAGGCAAAAGTGACCCCTCGAATATGTATTAAAAGCGATGGAAAGCCCAAAGGCGGTGTCCGTTTGAATTTCGAGCACGAGGAAGACAGCTGTGGGGTTTGTACGGTCCCAATGGGGTGAAGCCACGTGGCATAGAGAAGAGGGCTCTGTCAGTACGGCTGTACGACCCTTAACAAGACTGCAGGCGCAATTCAAGGGCCGACCAAGTGATATAGCACGGCGATGGATTTGGCCCCAATCACACTCGGCTTAAGACAGGCACAACTCAGGGACCGATCAAAACGAGACAGCTCGGTGATGGCAGTAATCCCAATCTCGATTAGCCCGAATGGGATTAAGGGGCAATTGAGAGGGGAGATTTGCACCGACAGTACGGCTGAGCTACGGTAACGTGGGTTAGTCAAACCTCACGGTGCCAAGCTGTTTCCTCGATTGGAGCGGCCCTCCAGCCTGTCGTGCACGGTCGAGGGGATTAGCCGACCAGGCACGAACTGAGGCCTGGCCGGGCTATGCCTTGAAAGACATTCAGTTTGGCAGGCCTTTATGTGACACAACCGAGCTATCGATAGTCCGGAAAGAATCTAGGCCGAGAAGGGGACCGGCATGCTTCACCTTAAGTTGGCCCGGAAGGAATTCGGACCGAGATGATGGTCGGCGTGCGCCCGGCCGGCTAGATCGGAAGCTCGGTCGTGTTGGCTGCAGTTGTGATTTTTCGAAGGGATAGGCCGATCGTGGTACTCCGGTGAAGTGTGCCACCTGGGCCAATGGCGTGAGGGAGAGGAAATCTGCTCCAGGCACGCATCAATACCGTTTGGCAGCTGTGCATGTACTGGTTGGGGATTTGGCCTTTACACGCGTAAGGTGGTGAGAGGCGAGCACTGCCACCTGTCCAGGGGAGGACAGCAGAGGTAGTACGTGCACAATCCAGAGGCTACATAACCAGCCTAGAAAAAGGAATGGAAGAGGAACATTAGAGGTAAGCCATTGATGCAATCTAAACGACTCTTTCTCTCTCTAGACAGTATTCTTCTTCCTCAAGTGATCTGACTTGATCGTCGGAGGGTCTATCCGGCAACCCACCGCCGGGCAGCTCACCGTTTCTTTGTTGCCAGGTTAGACGCCGTCACGTGAAGCTTGAGTCCAAGGAGTACGGAAAGCACTGAATATTTCGCCCCCGTACATCAACAAAACTTCCTATGAAGCTTGGCACAATTGCAAGCCAGTGGTAAATTTTTTCAAAGTTTTCGGATGCATTGCATATTCCCTTATTCCTTCTCAATATAGGGAAAAAATTGACCCAAAGGAGAAGAATTCATTTTCATCAGCTATTGTGATGAATCAAAAGGTTATCTACTTTTTGATCTAAAAACCAACAAATTGGTGACTTCGAAGGATGTGCACTTTGATGAAATGAAAGCATGGGACTGGGAAAATTCGCATGAGGTTGAAAAATTCATACAGCTAGATCAAGGCAAGCTAAGTTCATCCAATTCAGACTCACTAGTTCCGTAACAAAGCCTTTTTGAAAATAGTGACTCGGAATCTGATTCAAAATCGCCTATTAGAAAGGTACAGCCTTTAAGAGAAATTTATGATTCATGCAATTTTGCATTTTTCTATTGTGAGCCACATAATTTTGAAGTAATAGCTAAAAATCAAGTTTGGCAAAATGCAATGAATGAAGAGCTATGAAGCACGGATATTCCAAAAATATTATCGTACAAGTATCGAGTACTTACTGGGTACCGGCACGGGTACTCCAAAAATATTGTCGTACAAGTACCAAGTACTTACCAGGTACCTGTACAGGTACCAGTACGACTGTACGTGTACCGGCTATGGAAAAAACATACCGGGTACGTTTTATACAATGTGTACAATCCAAGTACGCGACGGGTATGCATTGGGTATGGCAAGGTAAAAAACAAGATTTTCAGCAAATTTAAGGGTACTGAAGCAATTTTTTTGTCCATTTTAAAAAATTAAATAAATTTGGGGTTATTTTGTAATAACAAAAACAAAGATCAAATTGAAATTAGGTTTACAATGTGTCTATTGTTCTATTTAAAGAAACACAGTCGAAGTCGATGAAGAAAGAAAAAAGCTCGGCTATTGAAACTCCTTCAAAGACGTGTTGATTCTCTCCTTCGAATAACACATTCCGATGAGTTTCTCTTCAATTCTTCCTATTTTTCTTCTTTGATTCTTCTTCCTCTTTCTTTCATTTTTTTTTTTTTCAGATTTTTTTCTCTTTTCCTTCACAGCAGCAAAACAAACAAATTTTTTTTTCTTCTTTTTTCTTTTTTCCTTTTTTTTTTTTTTTGATTCTCTCCTTTGATTTTGTCTTTCTTTGATTCGATTCTCTCCTTTGATTCAATTCTTCTTCCTCTTTCTTGAACTCTCCTTCGTTTTTTTTCTGATATATATTTTTTTATTTATATTTTTTTCCCCACACGAGCTGGAATTTCATGCAAGTCTAGAGACTTCTCTTTAATCATCTTCTAAGAAAAAAAGGTAATGTAGAATCACCCTCTCCGGTATTTTTCTTACTATTATAGACTGTAGTAGACACAATAAAAAAAATAAAAAAAAATAAAAAAAAAAATTGTTATTTAAATATTTAGAAAATTATATACTCGAATGAACTGAAAGAATTCACAAATTATTTTGTTAATGGTTATATTATAAGAATATGAGTTCATCAGAAAGTATAGGTTCAACTGCAAGTGCTCCTATTGATATTGATCAAACTAGGGACGAAAGTGCTCCTCTTTGGGGTTACGTTACAAATATAGCTAAAATGGGAGATGGCAGAAGTGGTAATATCAAATTTCGGTGTAATTATTGTAATATTAAGTTTCAAGGTTCGTACTCACAACCACCTAGAGTAAATTTCAATGAGACCTTCGCCCCAGTTGTCCGAATGGAGACAATCAGAACAGTTTTAGCCCTTGCAGCATAGCTGGAATTTTCTGTCCACCAGCTGGATGTAAAATCAACATTTTTGAATGGCGATCTACAAGAAGTATATGTGGAGCAACCACAAGGCTATGTGGTGGAAGGAAAAGAAGACATGGTCTATTAGCTAAGAAAAGCACTTTATGGCCTAAAATAGGCGTGCTTGGAATAATAACATAGATAGACAAATACTTTATCCATAGCAGTTTTTAAATAAGTCCTAGTGAGCCATCACTATATGTGAAAAAGGGAGGTACCAATGATTTTCTCATCATCTGCCTTCATATTGATGATTTACTTTTCACTGGCAATAATTCTGTGATGCCAGATGATTTCAAAAAGGCTATAATACAAGAATATGAAATGACAGATCTTGGCCTAATGAAATATTTCTTGGCATTCAAGTGCGGCAGACGAAAGGAGAAATTTTCATTTCTCAAGAAAAATACACAGAAGACTTGTTGAAAAGATTCAAGATGTCAACATACAAGCCAATTTTAACACCCATGGCGACAAATGAAAAATTGCAGCTAGAAGATGGAGCACCAAAAGTCAACCTAACATTGTACAGCAACCTAGTTGGGTCACTCATGTTTCTCACTAACACCAGGCCAGATATTGTTTATCCAATCAGTATGATTTCCAGATTCATGACTGAACCCAACCAAATCCATTTTTCCACAGCTAAGCAAATACTACGGTATTTGCAAGGCACAAAAAATTTTGGGATCAAGTATGTGAAGGAAGAAGACAACAGTCTTGCTAGATACATTGACAGTGATTGGACAGGTTCCATTGATGATCGAAAAAGCACATTTGGATATGTGTTTTGTATAAAGCAATCTCTTGGTCCTCAAAAAAGCAAAAGACGGCATCACTCTTATCAGCTGAAGCAAAATACATTGCAGCCACCAACGCCGCTTGTGAAACTGTATGGCTTGGAAAAATTCTTGCAGATCTACAGCAAAAGCAAATGGACCCCACAATAATTTACTGCAACAATATGTCTGCCATTACCATGACGAAAAATCCCACTTTTCATGCTCAAACAAAGCACATTGAACTTCGTCATCACTTCATTAGAAATTTGGTAGGCAAAGAAGAAATTCAATTGGAGTTTGCCAATACTAACAAACAGCTTGCAGACATTTTTACCAAAGTAGTGCCCTCACAAAAATTGGAACAATTCAAAATTTTTTGTCATGTATTACAAATTATGAGGGGTGTTAAATAACTAATTTGTAATGTGTTTTATTTTGTGTCAATTTGTAAATAAGTTGGCAACTTGAAACTTGCTGTCTCAGATTTGCTCAGTGTCAGTGTCAGTACATGCAACTTGTAGATACATGTATGTGCTTGGTTCATCCTCATTGGTTGAGAGGGTTGGCAGCCTTCCCTATATAAAGGCAAGAGCTCTTCATTTGTTAACACACCAAACAGAGCAATACAAAGCATTTCAGTAGCTCTTTTAGTCCCTCTCACTCTCTCAGCTCTCTCTCTAAATTTCTCTGTTCTGAATTTTGGGTCTCTCATTTTCTCTCTCTAGAATAGTATGTTTACTTTATTTAAAATTCACTTTGCACCCAACACCTACTGCACCCCAAAGTAGAAAATAGTACATCGTCCTAGAGTTCCTTTGCCACAGGGCAATGTATAAGAAGGTGATCCACGTCTCTTCTCCCTTACAAAGCAGGCAACATCTGCCAGTCATCCTACACCAGTATACCTTCGCTCTATGTTACCTGGAACATGGAGTGTTCTGGTACAAGGAACATGGTATGCCACGTGCCTTAAATTGTGGTACAATAGGGTTGTTAAATAGTTTGATTTGCATTGTTAGATACATTTCCTAACAGCTTTAACAATTGGTGATATAACATGGTATCAGAACTCAAGTTGAAAGAGGTCTTTGGTTCAAGGATAATCCTATCCCCAACATAGGCATTTGAGGCTCAAAATGCCAGCACGCCAGCACTTCAGCCAAAAGCTTATAACCACACCTCACCAAGCTTATGTACATGAAATCCTTCAATTCAAAAGCACCTCCCTTCTTAGGGATAAAAGCTATGAACATAGCACTAAGATTCCTTTCGAAAACCTTAGCCCTACGGCAATAATTAAAGAAACCCATAATATCCACTCCTAATGGAATTCCATGAAGCCAACAAAAGGCTATAGAGGCCAGAAGCCTTGTCTCTATTGCATTCCTTCAAAAAACATAAAACTTCCTCCTCTAAAAAGTGCACTTCTAGCTAGCCCAATCTCCTAAATTGGAATGAAAATCCCACCCTTTAAGAAAAGGCTCTTAGTATAAATCCACATAAAACACCATTTATGATGACCCTCATCTTTTCTAATCTCCTCTCCACCAATCAGTTAGTTGCCTATATGATTGTGACTTCTGTGAGAGTTGCCAAGCTGGTGAAAAAAAAATTTCCCATCACCTCCTTCAACCATAGCTCCATAGCCTTTTGCCCCCAACAGATTTCTTCCATAAAGATGATCCTAACCAAATTAGCTTTAGCCTCCTCACTACACATTGCTTTGTCTTCCAATAGGGCCTCCACTGCCTCCTTTCTATCGCACTGATGGATTTGCTCCACAGTTTTCACGTTATGGAACTTTAGATCACCAAACACCCCCTGATTCCACCTTTTAATCTCAACTTTGATCCATTTCCACTTACTTGCTACCATAGAGAACAAGTTCCCTTCCACCGTAAGGCTTTCCCACCGCTGAACCTCCTCCTCCATAAAACCCTCAGGCTGAATTACTCCCATTATGAATTCCCCCTCAATACAACAAAATAGGCAAATGAAGGGAGTCCCAAATTGGATAAGATGTTACAAAAAAAAAGGAAAAAGTGGCTCTTAGTATACAATGGATGGACTCACCACTTACAGCCTAAAGCTTTTTAAATGAGGACTTCCAAACAATGTGTTGAGCCCTGGTGTTGTAGAATCAGTTTCTCCCCCAACAGATTGGGCCATGTTGCGCATTAGGTGGGCTCTCTGGTTTTCCCAACTCTTCCTAGTGCCCATCAGTCAATCTTTGAAGTTCTGCCACCTCCAAAGGCCTTTCTTCATCCACCCTTCCCACCAAACACTACTTTAGAAAATCCAGCAGAGCACAAGGCAAAGCATCAACTTCAATGTCATTACCCATATTCCAAGAACCTACAATTTCCTCAGGCCAATCACTAACCCTAGTGACCTCGTCCAACGGCCTTCAATTAAACTCCTTAGTGCTGACAGATCAATTAACAAAATCCATTAATGTGTTTATAAACAATACCCAATCTTCTCCTTCCTCTATAGCAGGAACACACGAAGACCTCCTCCTAGATCCTTCCCACATCGCAAGTTCATGGAAGCATCCACCCCAATTGTCATAATATCTCCCTTTCAAAACTTTGTTAGGCCCCTTGAATCTTCCCGAAGCCCAAAATGGTCTCTTCTTCTTAGCTTCTTTAAGTTGCAAACACAACCATTTCGACTTTGAAGGCACTAGAAAAATAAATTGCTGGAAACCCATCCACCTACCGCCACACTGGACTCGCCATCAGCGTCATTGATCGCTAGATTGAATGTCTTCCAAGGTAATTGAACTGTAGACCATGTATTCAAATGACAAGATTTGCCAGTACTTAATCCTAAGCAAATTCTTAGATTTTATGAAGAAAACATTTTGATCAATTTTCCGTGATTAAATATCAATATATTAATGAACCCTTTTCCTGTAGAAAATACCCTATTTATTTACTTATTTATTTTGGCCAATGATGATAAAATTGTGCTCTCCTAATTATCAAAAACCATAGACGCAAATCTTCAAGGTTTTTTATTTATTTATTTTTATTTTTAATCCCAGAGCCAACTAAAAGAGCCTAAAGTTGCAAATTTGTTTTGGAATTGTCTCAAACTCTCACTGAAACAACAAGAAAAAGCCAAAAAGTCTTTTTCTTCTACCATCCAATATCTGGCAGGAGAACAGAATAGAACTGGGTATAGATAAGAATAAAGGAATAAGTTAAGGCTTTGAATTCATACCAGCAGAACCAAAAGCATTGTGAATCTCCAAATGTAAGAAATGGACAGTGTCTACAAGTTTCTCCATTACCTGTATAATGATAAATGCAATAAATTAGGGCCCTCTGAAAATATACTACATAAATTACTCTGAATGAGGTTAATTTATCCAGATCCTTCCAAACGAAGATCTCCATAAGCAAAATAAATTTAGTCCATAGCATAATGAGCACAAAACTACAGACCATATGCTGAAAAATAGCATTTACTATTTAGTAAACAAAATTACTGATTGAAGTCAATTGAATATCTAGAAACTTCCAAACTAAGATTAGCACATTATCTAACCTATAAACCTAGAAAGAATCATAAAACAGTATGGGCAATACCTCTTCTAAAATCTTGGCCCAGAGTGATTTCTTTTTCAAACTTCTCACAAGCTTCCTTTGACTCTTCAACTCAGCCCTTAAGATTGCAAGGCCATCTCCTAAATGTTATGAATACATAGACAATTAAAACAATATTACAAGCATATACAATATTCATGAAATAAAAATTTTAAAATAAAAACAAAAAAATAGATAGACAGACCAACAGATAGATAGATACATTCTGTTAGAATATTTACATATCTTACATCTAAGGTGGGAAAAGGTCACATCATGAGGTGAAATCAATCGCACAAAGCTGGACCAGGCACATCAACAGGAACACAGTGCAGGGCTCAAGCCCAGCCACAAAGATAAATCCCTAAAAGTAGAAGAACACCATGGAAGGATCAATCCAAGATGGAGGATGGGCATAGCCCCGTTGAATATTGAAAAGCCTTAAATTTCAGGTTCATTATTATTCCTTGCAGGCCTAGGAGCGAAGAATGGCCATGGGCTAAATAGCTAGGCCAAGTTTGGCATTCGCTAACCAAGCCTATGAAGCACGGACACAAACACGGGACACGACACGAACACGCAAATTTTCAAAAAATGGAAAACACCACATGCTGGGGACACGCTTAATATATATATATAACTTTTTTTTATTTATTATATGTAAAATTAAAAAATATATATTATTTTTATTTATTTATATCATTTATTTATTTATTTATTTTAATATCAAATATCAAAACCAATTAATTTTTTTCTATAAATAAAAATATTTTATTCTATGTATGTTAATGTTTAGCAAACAAGAATATCCAAAAAAATAGAAAAAAGGAAAAGCGGGGGGAAAAGGTTTTTGTTACCAAAATTTTTTTAAAAAAAAAATTACTATAAAAAAAGGGTTTCATCAGAGAGAGAGAGAGAGAAAAGAAAAGAAAAAACGAAGAGAGAGAGGGAGAGAAGGTCAAACATGGAGAGAGTCTCAGTCGAACAGTTAGAGAAAGAGAGAAAGAGAGATTCGAATAGTCAACCACACAAAACACCCAGAGAATGAGGGGGAGAGAGTCAAATAGAGAGAGAGAGACGAACACAAACACACAGAGAGAGACGAATAGAAGAAGATCAAAGAATAGATTGGAAAAAACGCAGAACATATTCGAAGAATATACCTCGATCTAGCCTCGATCTAGGGCTACAACAGGTTCTTGACCCTCTCTCTCTCTCTCTCTCTCTCTCTCTTCAATGGGTTAGGGTTTCTCTCTCTTTGTGTCTCCAACGTGTCCATAAGGTGTCCAAGAGTGTCCCAAGCATGCCCGGCTGCAAAAATTCGAAAAAAAAAAAGGGGGGGGGTGGGGGGGGGGGGGACACATTAGGTAGAGTGTCCGACATGTGTCCGCTGTGTGTCCAAACGCGTTGTCCCGTGTCGAACACCCATACTCTACTCTACTCCGGAGAGGTGTCTGTGCTTTATAGAACCAAGCAAACATCCTCACATTAGGCATCTCTACCTCCTCCTTATTATATCTATAGTTTTCCCAAAACGCATGACATATAAAAAAACTACGACCTTTTCTGGCTTGGAAGTAATTACTCTAAAAATTTTCATTCCGCCAAATAATTGAAAACATACATATTCTACCATCTTTGGTAGCTTTGAAACAAAAAACCTCAAGACATCATTTTTTTCCTTTTCTGTTTCTTTTAGTGACAATGGAATTAGTCATGCTATTAGTTTGGAAGAACAACTTAGGAATATAAGCTCCTATCCACAATTTTATGTAACAATCATTCAATTAGCCACTTTTTCCATAGACAAATCTTATGAGCAGTACACATCAATCTTAGCATTCACATACCATTTCTGATTTGAACTACTCAATCGAATCAACAAAAGTCAACAGTGCTGCGATATTAATTTAGATCAGTGCACCAATGATAATCAATAGATAAGCAGCATCAAGTGATCATCAAGTTACTAGTGGCATATCAGTTTTTTTATGTCTTTTATACATAATTAAGCAATTCTAAACAACACAAACATAGGTATTATAACCTTCACACATCTCTAAGATTTTCAATTTTTAATACACAGATACCAGAATCTAAAGAATCATTTTGCTTTATTTAAAATAGATTCAGCGTGTTAAAACAAAGTAGATAAACTAGATTGATTAAAGAAAGCTGCATGAATTACGGGAAACAATTACCTCTTTGAGCAGCATTTGAGTTGTCCTCTTCTTGTTGCTTGCGCCGATAATCTTGTTCAAATCTGTCCAAGGCATGTAACTCATGATACAGTTCCTGCAACCAAAAGGAAGTTCAATCTTTCCTCCATTCAAGTTCTACAAGATAACATCTACGCATTAATCGAGTTGTAATTTGTGAACCATGCGATCTGCTCCACTATTCTAGCCTGTCAAAGAGTAATCATATTTTGCTTGATGGACTAAGCAACTATCTTTAGTGCAGTGACAACTGACAAAGGAGTTGGCACTGAGAAAAGTTAGGGGGAAGTGATTAACAGATATATGCAAGGTTATTCACCCCAAAAAAAGATACATGCAAGGAAAGTTTGTGCAGGATGGTGGTGACAAGCATGTGAGTGATAGGGGAGATCAGATTTTAATAGAGTGAAAGGTCAGAGAATGGGGATTAGAGACAGGTGTAAGTAAGGAATTCAGAAAGCATATTGAATAAATAGTGGGAGGTATGTTGGGTTCACTGGAATGCTAATACCTTTCAAACTCGGCTTGTAGGAACAACTCAGCAAGATAAAGATGCTTGTTTGGTAATTATGACAGATGGTCACAGAATTCAGACTAGAGTGGACTGGGAATCTCAGTTCACAAATAAAAAAAAGAAAAGGAAACATGCAAAACTACAAATTAAACAGAACTTCTCTCCTAGTATAATGGTGAAGAACAACTCACAGCAGTAAACTGAACCAAAGTCATCAACTGCTGCATCACGGTTTCTGCTTCTTCTTTCAACTGTTTTTGGGGTGTAAGTTCTGAACTAAGCCTAAAGATGACAAAAGAAAGCACCAGAGACAATGTGAGGAACATTTTGAGAAGCTTCAAAAAAAAAAAAAAAAAAATTAAAAAGGCTGAAGTAGACTAGATTCACTAGAATTACTTCTCAAAGTAACGATCCAAGTAGTGCCACTGAGGATCTTTGCATCGATTTCCAAAGCGAACCACTTCTCCAGAAAAAATTTTCAGTTCATCCCTGTTACATTAAAATAATACTTTTTACTTTTGAAATAACAACAGCTTAAGCACATTATGAGTACACATATGTATGATTAAAGCTGGTCATGCAGTATCAACCTCTTGTCAGCTGCAGCAATTCTAAGGAGTTCATCCATATCTCTCGATATTAAACGTTGAACACCTTCTGAGGGAAGCACCACCTCTTTCAAATGTTTAATGCTTTCCTTCGAAAGAGATTGCATAAGATTCGCACCCTTGACAATTGTGTTCGCAACTTCAAAAGCCACAAATTGAAATTTTATTTCCCTTTGTTACAACGCCCGAAACAAAACCACTGCTAAGGTTCAAATTCGTCATGCTACTACCAAGGAGTATCCAAAACGTCTACTGCCTTTCCAAGCCCAGCAGTACCTGCTCTGCCAAAAGAGAACTCACTTCTGAAACCTGTGATACAGGAAGTAAAAATCAAAAAATAAAAATAAAAGGAAGCAAATGTACTGACCAGATGGCAACTAGCTTTATTTGTTGAAAGATAAATTAGTACGTAATCAAGATCATATGTACATAATGAAACCACCATCCGAAAGTAGTTTGCAGGACAGATGGAAAATTATGTATGACATTTGCTTGAGCACGGGGGACATGGCGGGGACATGTACAGAACACGCCACATGTTCGTTTATTTATTTATTTTGGTTTTCAAGTGACCTGTCCTCATTTTGACCAACTTTAAAACTTAGGCACTTGAAATGCTTTCCGATGATAAAAGGTATCATAATTTTGACTTTTGAGATTCTTTAAATTGCCATTTTCGTACTAAAAACTATTTTTAGCCAAAATTACCATTTTTCGACTCATCTTGAGAGCTTGTTTTCACCTAGTAAAAGTTGGGATTGGAAAATTTCTATTTCACACAAACTTGTAGGTCTTTAAGTTAGCTTTCCCACACCACTTGAATCACCTCAATCCGATGTCGTATGAGAGAGAGATGTCCAAAATACAAAATGTTGTCCTATATGTGCGGCCGCACGTGCAGCCAGTCAGCCCAGATTCTTGGTTCATTTGGGATTGTGTTGCATTTTGGAAGGGAGATGCTGCAAGTTAGCGATAGGGGAACCTTAGGACGACCTTTCTTAGAACCCAAGTCATCCCATGCCTCCCCTTTAAGAAATCCCCAAGAGTAATGAAACAAAGTGTTTTTAGTGTGTTAGAAGAGTGAAACTCAAAACCCAGCCTCCAAATCCAAGATTCCTAAGCCTAATACAGCAGCAAAACAACTTCAAAGAGTTGATCTAAGGTTGAAAAGAGTTTATCAAAGTGAAACCAAAGCTTGAGGAAAGCAATCAAGCAACTTTCTCTCCTTTTTCTCGAGTTCTTCGATTTGTTTCAAACCAGCAAGCAAGTGTTCTTGTTTCTTTTAATTCCAGCACTTTTTAATCATGTTTTACATATATGATAATGGTTAGGGTGTTAGCATGCATGCATGATCATGTACATTAGTATTTTGTTAATATTTTGCTTTGTTTCTGCAAGTTTAAGTTATGAATAATATACATCATATTTAGTTTAGTTTAATCCCCATGTTTGCATTCATATAGCCCAGTTTAATCATCATATAGCCTCAGCATGTTCTCTATATTTTATGCATTAGTTGTAATGTTTTTTGGATGTCATGTTAGTAGCCATTCAACCAGACATAGGTTCATGCTTGCCTGTTTAGTAGCATGTTTTGGATCATTGTATATTATTATTGCATGTTTTATTATCATCATGTTGCTGCAGAATCCGGGTGAGTTCTTCTTTCCCTCATAGCATGTTGCTTACTACTTGATGCATTGTTTTTCAATTATTCTAGTTTATGAGCATTCGGTGATCAATTGTGTGTTTTGAATGATTTTTGTTTTTCTGATCGGCATGATTTGGATGATATTATTTGAGTTGGAGTCATGTTTATAGCCATATGATCAGTTTAAGCCATCTTTTGTTTAAGAAAATCAAATTGTTTTGTGAAAATCTTTGGCTAAGATATGGTTGTATTCATGAGTCCAACTCAAGCGGTATCTTGTTTATTCAATCATCTAGTTGATTAGGTCAATTAAAGATTTAGGAAAAATCTCATAAAATAAAGGATTAGTAGAGGCCAATCAAGTGATTGGGCGAGAGGAGTACTCAATTGATTCCCGAGCCGAGAATATTTGGTTATGACGGATTAGTGCCTATATTTTCAAAGTCAAATGATTTCTTAGTTCCCCATAAAAGACTAACACTCTATTTGTTAGGGCAGAAAACATTTTCAAATGGAAAACATTTCTTACAGAAAACCTTTTCCAGAAAATGTTTTCTAGAGAAAGCATTTTTCTATGGGGGTGTTTGGGAAGAAGTTTTTTTTAGCTTTTTCGGCTAAAATAACACTAAAAGACAAAATAGGCTAAAATAGCCAATAAGGCCTCGTTTGGGAACAGGCTTTTTTAGTAACTTTTTGGCTAAAATGTGATGTAAAAAAAACTAGTGTGTTTAGGATAACTTTTTGACTTTTCACGAAAAGATGTGCAAAAAGTAGAGAGAAAAAGTAGAGAGAAAATGGAATCTTTGACTTTTTGGTATGGGTTGTTAGCTTTTTGATTTTTTTAGTAACTTTTTGGTTTTTTGACTAAACCAGTCGCTTCCCAAACAAGGCTTAAGACAAAATATCACATCAAACCCATAATCATTTCGCTTTTTCTCTCACAAACATCACATCCAACTACAAAAAAATCCAACTATCTTTCCAAACACAAAAATTTTAGCCTTCTAAAATAGCTAAAAACTAAAATAGCTTATTAAAATAACAACTTCCCAAACACCCACTATGTTTGGTGGTGGTGGTGGTGGTGGTGAAACAAAGGTGGAGGTGGAGGTGGAGGTGGTGGCATGATGATGGAGCAGCGACTGTGATGATGGCAGTGGCTATCGTGTTGGTGGTGTGGTGGTAGAGGTGAGAGTGACAGTGGTAGTGTGGTAATATTGATAAGACTTTAGTCCAAAAAACGTTTTCCACCTTTTAAAAGTTAAAAACATTTTTCGCCCATATAAGCTTGTTTTCTGTTGACCATGAAAAATGTTTTTTGTTAACTTTTATTTCCCATTGTATCAAACACCAAAAAATGCAGAAAATATTTTCTGTGCAAACAAATGGAAGAGTGTCAACTCTTTGTCGTGAATCGATCTATTTTGAAAACTTGTGGGATAAACGATTGGTTATCACCTATGTTACACGGACTCGGGTACGGGTATCGGGTGCCGGTGCGTATCTAGGGGTCGGACACTTCAAAATTAAAAATTAAGGATATGTGGATACGTATCCAAATTTGGATACGGGTACGGGGATACGTTAAATAGTTTTTAAAAAAATATATATTTATTATATGAAGATGAGTTATATTATATATATATTATAAATATTTTTATTTTAATATACATTAATTATTTAATTTATTTATTATATTTTTTAATTTTACATACATGCATTTATTTATTTTTTATTAATATATATAAGTATATATTATCTTATAAATATATTATATGTTATATAATAATTATATAATATATAATAATAATAGTTATTATTATAGTTATTAAATATTATTATTATTATTATTATTATTATTATTATTATTATTATTATTATTATAATCATAGATATATACGAATAGATAGACAGAGGAGTAGATTATGGGAGAGAAGAGAGATCGAGAGATCGAGAGAAGAGGAGATCGAGATCGAGAGAAGAGGAGATCGAGAGACGAGAGAACAGGTTCTGTATTTAGGGCTATTTCGAGAGACGAAAGACGAAAGACGAAGCCTGCGAATACAGAGAAGTCGGCGACAGGTTCTTGCTCTCTCTTCTTTCCTTTCTTCTGTTAGGGCTATTTCGTTGCTTCAGTATTTAGGGCAAAACATAGCCGTATCCATCTGTGATGAGCCGTATCCCGCACCCGTACCCGTGTCGTGTCGTGTCGTGTCGTGTCGTGTCGTGTCGACACGGGTACCTCCGAAATTTCAAAGAGTCCGTGTAACATAGGTTATCACTATAGATCATATGATTCACATTCCATGTGGGATATTAGAGTTTAGTACAATGTGTGGAAACATGCCCTTTAAAAAGGCATGGCATCCACATAAGGACACAACAGGGACACACTAACTAGTTTTTTTCACCTCTTCTTTAATGCTTTCGATAAATGTTGAATGTTATATATGTTTTACTTTTTGCTTAGATTTAAATAATTAATGGATCATTATCCATAAAAAATACATACACTACAAGAGTTAACTTAAGAGTGGATTTTTTTATTATATTGAATAGTGTTGGTTTTTATTAATTTTAATTGTTCTTTTTTTTTTTTTTTTTTTTTTTTTTTTTGATCAATATTAATTTTAATTATTCATTGATGTACCATTAAGCTACATAGAAAATAAAAAAATGAAAATTGAAGATATTTATAACCATGTCCCCACTGTGTCTGTGTATCCATTTTTTCTAAACAACCTCATTTTTTTGAAACAGATTTCCAGAAGAAATGCAAAGGCAAAAAGAAACATAAGAACATATCCAAAAATAATATCCAGGCAGGACACACCTTCGCAACAGCCTGCTTAGACTTTGTTGCTTTTGATTTGTCTGACAAAGCCCTAGACAACCGTGGACTCCCATCATTGATATCATCCACATTCATCCCATATGAAATCATATTCACCTCCGGAAGTGAAAAGGATTCTCCTAATTGCTTATCCATGGTTTCCCCAACCAGAGGCGGTGTCAAATTGCTATTCAAGTTGGCAACCACTCCCCGAGACTGATAAACCATTCCAGAACCATAGTTAAAATGACCATTAACATGTGGAAAGCCTGTGTTGGTTGTACCATCTTCAGTGGATCTCCTTGAGCAAAGCCCGCCCATTGCATCAGCAATGCCAACTACTAGTTCATACCTATTTCAAGCTTCCCATACAAAACCCAAGATTTGAAGCTTTCCCAAATGCTTAAAGAACCTTTTTATTCGGAAAATTCGGAATTCAGACTGAAGTGATTTGTAGCAAATGGAACCCTTCCTCAATCAGTTAATCACAAGGGTGATCTGCACACATTAGGGTTTCAATACTAGCAGATGACCCCAATAATCTAACCCCATCCTTGATCAATATTTTCAAATTACCACACTGAAAATCCACTGGAATCCACTGAATAGCCACAAATAATTATGACACCAAACTGCAATAAAAAGTAGTAACAAATAAAAAATAAAAACTCATAAGAAAAAGATCAGAAAGAGAGAACAAGAATTAATCAGAAGAATTAGAAAAATAGAAACCAAGTACAAGATTCAAGTTAATGAGTAAACAACAGAAAATAGCAAAAAGAACCGGAAAACAGGCAAATTAGTCACAAATGAAGCTCTACGGGGACAATCAAAAGCCAGCAAAAACTTGGGTTTGATCACAAATTTGAATACCAACATATAAATACATAAAATTGAACAAATAGAGAAAGATGGAGACTTACCGAACAAGAGAGGGATGATGAGTTGGATCAGCAAGAAGATACTAGTAGAGATTCTGGTCAGTGTTTCTTTCCAACAAGAACAAAAACAACGGGGAGAGAGAGAGAGAGAGAGAGAGGGTGGTGATGATATCGTAATGATGATGAAAACGATGATGGTGATGGGTAAGAGATTCTAAAGAGAGATAGAAAAGTAATGAGAGCACAGGGGAAGCAAACAGCCTATACCCAACCCAACCCACACGCAATCAAAGTAAGCACGGTCTCTCTCTCTCTCTCCTCTGCCTTGGGTGAAGTTCAAAGGGACTGACTGCCACACCACCAAACTAGGCCAGAGACGCAAAGTATTCTCTCTCCCCCCTCCTCCTCCTCCTCTCTCTCTCTCTCTCTCTCTCTCTCTGGTCAAACCCACAAACATTACCCACTAAAATCTTAACCATGGTCAAGTTTTAGATGACCCTCCCCACCCATTACTGACGTCACTCACGTTTGATGGAGTGCTTGTTTGACGTGCGTTAAAATAAAGTCTATTATTTTATTTGAATTACAATTATCTTATTTAGTTATATTATTTTTCTATCATATAATTTCAAATATAATTTATATTTTATGTTTTTTTATGAAAAGTTAAAAAGTATATTAATTTAGCACTTTTCAAATAACCCTTTAATTGCTAAATCCATCCCAAAAATATTATTTTAGCAATTTTGCGCTAATTTTTTATGAAAAAGTGTAAAAAAAAATTAGAAAGAGTGATATAATAATTTATAATGATCTTTTAATTTTTAACTAAAATATTTAATTTCCAAACGAGTCCACAGGTTTTTAAAAATTTATTTTGTTATGAGTTTTAAAAATAATTTTAAAAAATTGAATTCAAAACTTGTTTGGTTATGAAATTTTTAAATTAATTTTTGAATTGTGTTTTTTTTTATCTTGTAATTAAAACTTTTTTTTGTAATATTATAGTTAAATTTGTTTACATTTTTCATAACATAATTTGAATGTGTCTTTTAGATACATCTAATTTAATTCATATGGCAGAATTTCACTCTGTATTTTTTATTTTTTATGAACGTTTCAAAATTTTGAACACTTCTTTTTTAGTTTTATATTCACTCAATCTACATACATTTAAAATGTTTCACATTTATGAAAAAAATTATGAAATTACTGAATAATGACAAATGTACAACAACAACAACAACAAAAAAATCACCCAGTTTAAAAATTAATACAATTTTAATGTTTTGTATATATATTGAAGTTGTTTTTTATGCCTTTACATTTTGTTTACTTTTTTAAGTGTATCTAAAGCATATACATCTAAAACATAAAAGTGAAAGCATATGAGGTTTGTAGGCTTGGTCAATTGGGTTTTGAAAACTTATTTGTGAAAACCTCAACCAAACAAGTTTTGGGCTTGAAATGGGATGAGATTTTCTCTGGGATACGGGGGTACTGCTGTGCCTTGAGGCACAGCAGTTACTGTTGTTCCCTTATGGGAGCTTTTTTGAATATTTTTCGATAATCTGAACCGTTCATATTATAGGGTTCGTCAAGATTACTATTCATGTAAAAAATCAAGTTAATCGGATATTCATAACCTCATGATCAGGTTCTAATTATTTTAAAAATTTATGAAAGTTATGTTAACCGTTAATTTTTATAAAAACAAATGTGCTTTGGTTATAGGGCTGCAGGTATCCAATCAACTTGATTTTTTGCATGAATGATCTACTCGACGAGCCCTATAATATGAACGGTTCAGATCATCGAAAAACATTCAAAATAATCTCCCACAAGGGGACAGCAGCAACTGCTGTGGCTTGGGGCACAGCAGTATCCCCCATTCGTTTTCTCTGGATCTCAACATAAAAGAATTTGAGAGACTTATAAGGCTAACATGAGTCTTGTGTCAACGATCCGAACTATTTATTTTGTAAGACCCGAAATATATACTATCCATGAAAAAATTTAGGGTAAACTACCAATAGATCCTACTTTGGAGACTTATTACCCAATAGGCCCTACTTGGAGACTTATTACCCATTAAGTCCTATTTGATAAATTTATTAAGTGATAAAGATAAGATAAATTTATCAGTCTTTTTTTTTTTATGAAAAAATTTATAGTGATAAATTTATCAGTCTCTTTATTTTTATGAATAAATTTATAGTGATAAATTTATTAATCTCTTATTTTTATAATGTTAAATTTATTAGTTAGGACCTGTAGGTAAATAAGTCTAGTAAATAGGACCTACACGTAAGTACCCCAAAAATTTAAGTCAATCCGATAATCATAACATTTTCATTTATCGCATTTGTATTTAAAAAAATGAATGGTCTATTTCAAAAATATATTTGTCTTTTATTTTTTCGGAGACAGATGTAATAAAATAAAATAAAAAGTTATTATTGGATCAAACTAATTGTTTTTATAGATAATATACATTACATACCTTACAAAATGAACGATTCGAATCATCGAAATGAAACATGTGGTGGGCTCTCTATAGACTCCCAAGTTCTACCATATTGAGATCCTAAACATGAAATAAGCCCAATCCTTTTAAAATATATGTTTTGAAAATTAAAAGCCAAACAGGATTTAAATTTTAAATTTTGAATTTTGAAAAAGTGATTCAAGAACCAAACG
Source organism: Camellia granthamiana (assembly GCA_036172215.1). NCBI lineage: Eukaryota > Viridiplantae > Streptophyta > Magnoliopsida > Ericales > Theaceae > Camellia > Camellia granthamiana. The sequence goes on along the minus strand of CM069905.1, from coordinate 78,561,266 downwards.
ATGATTTTTTTACATTTGACTTTTTTTTTTAAGGGAAATTACTACTCAAGAATTATTACACAATAGTAAAAAAGTTTACGAATTTTTTTGACACTGGTGTGTAATTTATCATATTTTTAAAGGAAATTTTCACCTCAGTGGGTGTTTAAAAAATTATTTTCAAATTAATGATAAACTTTATATACATAAAAAAATAAATTCATATTTTTCTCCATGACTTTGTAATTAAATTTAAAAAAATTCTGAGAACAGTAATTTTCCCTATTTTTAATCTACAAGGACCTGCTTTATGCCTCGTTTGGGAAGCGGCCAGTTTAGTCAAAAAGTAAAAAAGTTATTAAAAAAATCAAAAAACCAACAACTCATATTAAAAAGTCAAAGATTCTCTTTTCTCTCTACTTTTTGCACATTTTTTCGTAAAAAGTCAAAGAGTCATCCCAAACATACTACTTTTTTTAGTTCATATTTTAACCAAATAGCAAAAAAGTTACTAAATTAGCCTGTTCCCAAACGAGTTTATTATGTAACATTATTAAATTTAAATATATTTTCAATTTTGCTAACTTTTTTTAAGTTAAACTTAAACAATATTCTTTGACTTGAGAAGATCAAAAGCATTTTTATTTACTATAAAAAATGAATTATTTTTTTATTCATGATTAATTCGATTAAAAACTTGTTATTGAAGATCAAGTCAAAATTAAATAGCCGATCCAAAAAAAAAAAAAAAGTCAAAATTAAATAATTTAGACCTTATTTATTATAATCTAAAAAAGTCAAAAAGTTACTATCGTATTTAAATCACATCATCTTATTTAAGTCACATCACCTCTCTATCACATCGCTTCAAACACAATCCATACCCAATTCATATTTCATAAATAATCAAAAAGTACACTTATTTAGATCATCCCAAACAACCTCTTAGTATATGATTTAAACTCCACTCATTTAAAATATTCCTATGAATTTTTGTTGAGTGGATATATATATTATTTTTTATAGGACAAATTATACTAATAGTCCTCATCGTTTGAGATTCGTGTCACTTTAATCCTTAACTTTTCAATTGTGACATATTTGACCCTGAATTTTGAATCTTACTCTAAATAAGGACAATTGAAGATATCATTACTCAATTTGATAATTTTATATATATTATTATGTGTAAAAATTTTATTAATTTTACATAATTTTATTTTTGGTGGGTAGAAATAATTTTTAAAAACTCAAAAATATATTTTTTGACATTTATTTTTGTCAAATTAGTTTATATTTTATCAAATTGATGACTTTTACCCTTGAAATTGAGTAATAGTATTTTCAATTGTCTTTATTTAGAACTGTGGGAGCCGAGTATTTACGATTGCAGAGGGGGGCCGAATATATACTTGGAAGCTTATTATACGGACATCTTACTCGGCCCCATCTTGCCTTATCCAGAAGCCGATTATACCAACCGGCCATAGAACTAGTTAAGCAAGAAGCCGAATAAACATCCACAATGTGGATGTCTAAGTGGGCAAGACCCTAAGGCCCAGGGAGCAGGTATAAGTAAAGAAACTGTAATAACCCGATCCTCGTCTATGATTCTAGTATACTTTTAGTCCCCTTATTCTGTTTCTTTATATGCTTATTGTGATAAGGAAGTTACTTGAGAGCAAGGATGGAAGGAGACAAAACTATATGATTTGATTCCAATACAAGTGATTTAAGTTTGGAGGATCAAACTGCCTAAAGGGGGGGAAGATTGTAACGATCTGAAATTTTTTCCTACCGCTCGAGCGGGGGAGTTGACGCTCGAGCGGACTTTTGGGGTTCCCAACGATTTTTGCAGACGGCCTGAGATTCTGGGAGTTGTGATTTTCCGCTCGAGCGGGGGAGTCGACGCTCGAGCGGAAGGTTTTGTTGGTATGCGCACTCGAGCGCAAAGTCGGACGCTCGAGCGGGTCACCGGGTTGAGTTGAATTTCTGAGGCTCGTGGGCTCGTTTTTGATATTTTTATCGGTATGTTTAGAACCTCCTCATTTTATTTTGGGATGTTGCTTGAGGTGGTAATATGATGGTAAAGTAAGGTTGGACCCTAGAATGTAATTCGGATAGTTATTTTATGATCAGCCGTCACTCTTTTGCCCATATCTTTGTCCACAGTTTGAATTTGAATGTGGGGTTGGAACCATTGAAAAGCTTATTTCCGGGGCTTCAATTTGGACACAAGAACGACCTAAAACGGAGTCCGAATGGGAGAGTTATACCTGTTCAAAGTTTTGGAATCTGTGCTGAGAACAGGTCTGCTCGAGCGGGAATTCCTCCGCTCGAGCGTGAATTACGGGACAGCAGCTTAAAAACGAGATTTTTGGGTCATTTCTCACATTCTCCTTTTCCCCTCTTCATTCCCCTCACCTAGGTCCGAAAACCCTAGGTCCTTAATCTCCAAAACCTTCAATTTCTCTTAGTTTTGATCAAGATCATCCATCAAAAAGCGAAGAAGCATGAAGATTATTATGTGCTACCGATTGGAATTTCGAGATTTTGGACGATTCTTCTCAATCTTTGCTCCTTTGTATGATTCTTGAGGTAGGGGTCCTTATCTCCTTTCAATATTTGCATTCATGGTTGGATTTGTAGTATTTTGTGTATATAAAAACATAATCTATAATTTAGAGCATAATATGTCCAACTTGAGATTTGGGGAATTTGGATTTTCTTGAAATCCTTTATTTACTTGAAAACCCTAGGTTGATTTATGATGTTAAGCAAAGATTTTGCCCAATTGGAAGTAGAACCATGAAATTGAGATATTGAATTATATGTGTTCAAGTTTAATTGGAATTTAGAAGTGTTTGAAAATTATGTAACAATTTGCGAATGAACTATATGATAAACATGGGAATTCATGCTATAGTGTAAAGGAAAAATTAAGGAAATAATTTATTAAGGATATGGATGACATGAACTTGGGTGTGGAATGTGGAAATGAGATTCAAAGATTTAATTTGATTTATGTTGAATTGCAAAGTGATGTGTAAATGGAATAAAGAGAATTAAACAAGTTAAGAACGGAATAATTATATGTGACCCGATTTCTATGTGTATTATGAATTGTGTAGGATCAGGTACAGAGGCGGACCAAGCATCTAATCACTATGAGTAGTAGTACTGTGGTAGTCCGTTTAATTACTGTTAATGATTATTATGGTTAACGTTCTGTTCCTTACAAGTAAATATGTTAATAATATATTGATTGGAAATCTAAAGGTATTATTGAGCAGTACATTCTGTATACTGTTGACAAGAATACTAACATTCTGTTATTTGCAAGATAGCTATAGTGATTCATGATGAACAAGTGGAATGTATGAGCATTATGGAAGTATGATATCCACGTATCTCTGGACTCATACAATTTGTATACTGTGTTTACCTTTCATTAATAATTATCAGAACGTTCAGTTAAATGTAAGTTAACTATGTTAACTTCTATGAATGATGCAACGATTACCATTAGCACTCTCTTAATTGCAAGCTAACTATGTTAATGTATATGAACGATTAGACGATTGTGTATACTTTTGTATGCTATCGATTATTAGCTTAAGTGAACTACGTCAGAGGATTTATGTTTATTCTTAAAAGATCGGCTTCTATGCAAATATGAGGGTATACTGTTTGTTACTAATGAACCACAGGCCATTCAATTACAAGTTATCAAGTAAGTGTGGTCACTTTCGAAAAATCAGAACAAGTGGAAAGAGCTATGTATACCCATATGAACTTGAAGTTATTTTGTTGTGTTACATATGAACTGATATTCAGAATCTACGACACCAACGCAAAGATTTAACATCATTATGTGACCCACATGAGAATGAGAATTATTCTCCCTTTGTTAAGTGAACGATAATGACAAGATATGACAAGAAATACTCCTTATTGATGTACCATGTAGATTTAAGTATGAATTCTGATTTTGTTTATGATTCAAGCTTAATGACTATGCATGACTTTGTTTCCGTTTATATATGACATGATATGTGTGGTTTGGTCTGTAAAACCTATGAATTACCGGTATGGAGCAAAGTGCTGTACGGAACTAAGTGCTGCAATGCGAGTCACCTCTAGAATCCGTACGAGCCACCTCTTGAGTCCATACATATGTGAACTAGGCTTAAAGCCGATATGAAAGTTATGAGGCCTATGGCCGTTATGTGAAAGATACAATATGTCAAATTATGAAAATTATAAATTGTGAAGATATGAAAGGCATAACCTTGTGAATTTGTGAACTTATGAGGCTAAGGGCCACCTTGTGAATTTATGAACTTATGGAAACATCCAAAGAGTATATGAAGTTATGAATGCTATGTGAGAAACATTGTGAAATTGTGAAAGCATCAAAAGAAATTGTGAAGCTACAAACCTATGTGGCCAAGGGCCATTTGTGAAGTAAGAACCTCCATTATGTGAATTATGACCTATGAGGCCGAGGGCCAACTTGTGAACTATGTGAAATATGACCTATGAGGCCGAGGGCCAACTTGGGAACTATGTGAAATGTGAATCTATGAGGCCGAGGGCCAATTTGTGAACTTGTGAATCTAAGAGGCCGAGGGCCAATTTGTGAAACTATGAAGTTATGGATCTGTTAGGCCGGGCGCCAATGTGTGAATGTGTGAACTCTTTAGGTCGAGGGCCAATCTGTGACTTTGTAACTGACAAGATCAATCTAAACTTAAGACAGAATTAAATTAAATGCTCTCTTTATTTATATAAGCATTGATATGTTTTATGTTTCAAGTTAAGCATTGTTTTATTTAAGTATTACTATTCACTGAGCTTGGCTCACTTTATGTTACGTTTGATCTGTAGGCATCCTACCTGGAGGTCAGTCTTAACCCGTGGCATCCACTCCTTTTGGTGTCAACCCCGGAGAGTCCAGGCACTTAAGTAAAGGTAGCCATCTTATGGAGTTTTATTAAGATTTTGGTTTTATACCTTGATTACCTATCTAAGGTTGAAGTGTTTATAATTCTTTTACTTCTTACTGTTTTCGTTGCGCCCAATTATGGGGCTGAGTCTATATATGTATATGTCCATAGCTAAATTCTCAGATGCATACTACTACATGTTTGTTTGCCTTATGTTCAGTTTGTGATCCTGGCATAATAGAGGTCGCTCAATGGATATAGTTCTTTTATTTATGTTCGTTTATATTGTTAAATGCTTCCGTTCAGGCCCCATATGTTATGTATGTCAGGTTACGAGTCCGGTTATGAATAGGTCATGCCCAAACTTTTAGGGGTGAGTTTGGGGCGTGACAGAAACAATAGCCAAAGAAGTGGTAGGTGAGAACTAGTACGCTTAACTTAAGATACAAGCAATCAAAAGAGTATATATTGACTTATCCGTCGGAGTGCTAATTCCGGCACCCCCGACCGGAGTGTTCATTCTTTTTCAGGTTATTAGCTAAGGATCTCGAGTGCCCCATTGCATCAGAAGAGTATTTCCAGAACCACTCCCCCATAATTGGCGCCGTTTGTGAGAACACTGAAGCACATCCATGGCGGGCGTGACGGAAGATCCTCTGGCAGTCGCTGGCGACCCTACGCCGTAAGATGAAACCACTCCAAGCAATATGCTTGGACCAGAGAATATTACCGCAAGAAGGGCCTTGAACTTCAATTCACCCTCGACATCAGCACATGAGGCAATGCAAGCGATTATGGAGCAAGCAAAGCAAAACGAACAGAGGTTGGAAAACATATTGGCTGAGAACGAGCGCCTTCGACAGGATTTGGCCTTGGAGGTGGCAAAATCCCGACAAGCTGTGCACCAAGACTCGGGACGACCTCTAAGAAAGGATGGTCGACGATCCTGAATTCGGAAACAAGACAGTAGCAGTGATTTTGACTCGTCATCCCTAGATTCCAAAAAGAAGGGACGAGCAGCAGTCTCCAGTTCTTCCGAAGGGAGTCCGCGTGCAAGGACTAAACAAAGACGAAATGACTCGGACGAAGAGAATTAATATGACCCCTTTGTGCAATGGATCGCAAGGGCGGTACTGTCCAAAAAGTTCAAAGCTCCGTCGTTCACTCTCTATAATGGAAAATCAGACCCCACCGAACACATCCGTCACTACAAGCAAGCCATGACATTGCATGCAGATGACGAGGCCCTCATGTGCCGAATATTTCCCAGCAGTTTGGGACCATTAGTTGTCAGGTGGTATTATAAACTGGAGCTGGCTTCAATTAAGAGCTTCCACTAACTCCAAAAATCCTTCAGAGCAAGGTTGATCACTAATGAGGTCCAGCCGAAGCAAGTCGATTCTCTGTGGGCAATGCAGATTCAACCAGGAGAATCCTTTCGTGCGTATTCGGCGCGGTATTGGGAATGCTTTAATCTGGTAGATGATGCCTACAATGACTCCATGGCCATTACTGCCTTCAAGATGGGGTTACATCCAAACAGTGCCCTCCGCAGCTCTTTGACCAGACAGCCCCCAAAAACGGTTTGGGCGTTGATGAAAAAAGTTGAGGGATACTGCAAAGTAGAAGCCGATGCCCTCCGGGTCAAAGACGGGCATAAAGCCGCTAAGTCGGCCCCACTTGAAGTCGTGCAACCGATAAAGGCTGTACCGCCACGGAGCCCTGAATCACGGAATCGGGGGCTAAGCGAGATAGAAGACGAGATTCACGCCAATCAAACGACCAGTGTCCACACCGAGCTAATGAGCAGCTTCAAGTGGATAGCAGGCGCGCCGACAAGAAATACACGGAGTTATCAGAGCCAATTAGTATGGTTATGGCTAAGGTTCAACATCTTCCGTTCTTCAAATGGCCATAAAAAATGGTGGGACTTCTCGACACGAGGAGACGGGATAGGCGGTGCGAATATCACAAAGATCACAGTCATGATACAGACAGTTGCTATGCTTTGACAGACTACCTTGAGGAGTTGGTACAAACCGGTCGGCTCCAACAACATGTTCGAAAGAACTCAACCAAAACAGTTGCCCTACGGCAGTATTCACCTCCGCTCGGCGTCATCCATATGATATATAGCCTGCCGACAGCCCCATCCGTGCATGCAATTCAATCGCATTCAAGCCCCCAAAAGCAAATCACACCAGCAAAACGGCCCCATGAAGCTCCGAATATTACCTTCGATGATTCTGATTTAATCAGCGTAACACTCCCCCACATTGATCCATTGGTCATCGAACTACGCGTAAACCGATTCACCGTTGAACGCGTTCTCATAGACCAGGGGAGTACTTCGGAGGTTATGTATCACAAGACCTTCATCAAACTTGGTTTCGCTGAGTCAGACTTGTCTCCGACTCCTTATCCATTATTTGGCTTCAACACTAATCCGGAGTACCCGTTGGGCAAGATCACACTACCAGTTCGAGCAGGCTCCCGAACAGTGGATGTGGAAGTCTTGGTTGTCAAGCTGCCTTTGCGTATAATCTCATCATGGGGCGAACTTGGTTGCATACCATGCAGGTCGTGCCAAGCACCTATCATCAACTGCTTCGCTTCCCGACAGAACGTGGCATTGAGCAAATCTGTGGTTCCCAGAAATCGACACAAGTATGTTATCTCCTTGCTGCAAAGACACCAAAAGAGTTAGAAGTGAATTCTATTGAGGTGCCGGATCGAGAGAGCCTCGACAATGTTGGGCGGCTCCCAAGTGAAAAGGCCACGGAAGCCCTGGATGGAGTTGAAATTGATGGGAGTCCAGACAGGTTCTTCATGGTCGGCGCCTCCCTAAATGAAACCGACAGGCAGCAGCTAATTTCCTTCATGCTCAGTAACCTTGATGTATTTCCATGGACACCATATGAGATGCCGGGTGTAGATCCATCTGTTTCGCAGCACCGATTAAACGTTGACCCTAAATGCAAGCCGGTTATTCAGAAAAGTCGGCGGTCAGCCGCAGAACACACTGCTGCCATTGTTGAGGAAGTTGACCAGTTGCTTGATGCCGGGGCAATCCGGGAAGTCACCTATCCTATATGGCTGTCAAACACTGTGGTTGTCAAGAAGAAAAATGGGACTTGGCATGTTTATGTGGATTTCACAGACTTAAATAAAGCTTGCCCCAAGGATTGTTTTCCTCTCCCCAGAATAGACCAACTTGTAGATGCCACGGCACGTCATCAACGTATAAACTTCCTCGATGCCTACAGAGGCTACCATCAAATCGCCATGCATTCCTCACTCCAAGAGGAACCTGTTGCTATAAGGTTATGCCTTTTGGGTTGAAGAATGCAGGGGCAACTTACCAAAGACTAGTTACCGCCATGTTCAAGGAGCAACTCGGCCGTACTATAGAAGTGTACATTGATGATATGGTGGTTAAGTCAAAAGAAGAGAAAACTCATCTAGCCGATCTGGAGGAGACATTCGGCATTTTACGAAAGTACAAAATGAAGCTGAACGCTTCCAAGTGTGCATTTGGGATCGGATCCGGCAAATTCCTTGGCTATATTGTCAACCATCGAGGAATCAAAGCCAACCCGAGGCAAATCACAACAATCTTGGAACTCGGCTCCCCTCGATCGGTAAAGGAGGTTCAAAAGTTGATGGAGATGGCAGCTGCACTCAACAGGTTCATCAATCGTTCCACGGATCGCTGCCGATAATTCTTTCATACCCTACGGCAGGGTAAGGCTTTTGAATGGACCTCCGAGTGGGAAGCCGCTTTCAAAGGTCTGAAGACCTACCTCCGATCAGTTCCACTCTTGACGACACCTTCGGCAGGTGACCCGCTGATTTTATATCTGGCAATCTCCGACCGGGCCGTCAGCGCCGTACTGATAAAGGAAGAGCTTGAGGAGCAATGGCCAGTGTGTTATGTAAGCAAGGCAATGGTTGACGCCGAAACACGTTACCTTCCGTTGGAAAAACTCATCCTTGCTCTCATCATGGCAACAAGAAAACTGATACATTACTTTCAGGGGCATTCCATCGGGGTACTAACGGACTACCTCCTCTGATCAGTACTCCGCAGTGCAGAAGCATCAGGGTGCGTTTCAAAGTGGGCCCTTGAACTCGGCCAGTATGATATTCAGTTCTTGCCTAGAACCTCAATCAAGTGGCAAGTGTTTGCCGACTTTGTGGCCGAATTCACTGGGGGTCTTGCCGACTTGAAGTCTGATCAAATTCAACCAAAGCCGAACTGGAGAATTTATGTTGGGGACGTTTGGCAGTTGTACTATGATGGATCGTCCAATCAACACAGCAGCGAAGCCGGAGTAGTGATCATGACTCCCGACGGAGCAATAATTGAGCAGGCTGTCAAACTCGGCTTCGAAGCATCGAACAATGAGGCCAAATACGAAGCCCTGCTAACCGGCTTACGGAATACACATCTGCTGGGTGCTCGGCGTTGGCTTATATTTTGTAATTTAAAACTTGTGATCAATCAACTAAAGGGGGAGTACGCGGCCAAAAACGACCGTATGGCCGCTTACATGAAAACGGCAAATTCCTTGCTGGCAAAATTTGATCATCATGAATTGAACCAAATAACTCGTGATCAGAACACACATGCAGACACCTTGGCTTGCCTAGCCTCCGCCATTAACTCAGAGATTAAACGGACAATTGAAGTGGGCTCCATCCCTAAGTCGAGCATTGGCCCTTTAGAGGAAGTCCAGATCAATGTCATAGAGTCAGGTCCGAGTTGGATGGACTCCATTGTTGCATTCCTATCTTCCGAACAGCTCCCGTTGGATAAGAAAGAAGCACACAAGCTGCGAAACAAAGCCCTACGATACTACTTGGATCCGCATAGAAAGCTTTACAAAAAATCCCTTTCTGGCCCATACCTAGAATGCGTTCATCCGGATAAAGTCGAGGAACTCCTAACTGAAATACATGAAGGTAGCTGTGGAGCCCATTCTGGCGGGCGCTCTTTGGCCCATCGAGTTGTAACACAAGGGTATTATTGGCTGACAATGAGAGCCGATGTCGAATGTTATATGAAAAAATGTGAACAGTGCCAGAAGTTTTCTCCCTTAACCCATCTGTCTGCTGAAGAGTTAAGCTCTATAACCAGTCCCTGGCCGTTCGCCCAATGGGGACTTGACATCGTCGAACCATTGCCTCGCGCCCCGGGCAACAAGCGATTTTTGATTGTCGCAACAGATTATTTCACAAAATGGGTGGAAGCGGAGGCACTAACGCACATTCGGGATACTGATGTGAAGCGTTTTGTATGGAGAAATATCATAACACGATTTGACATTCTGAGAGCACTTATTTCAGACAACGGCACCCAGTTTGATTGCGGTTTCTACCGAGAACTGTGTAGCAAGTATGGTATTCGACCCTATTTTTCTACCCCGGCTTATCTTCAGAGTAATGGTCAAGCTGAAGCCTCGAACAAATCTATTTTGAACGGCATCAAGAAGAGGCTGGAGAAAGCTAAAGGCAGATGGGTCGACAAATTACCGAGTGTGTTGTGGGCTCATCGCACTACTTTGAGGCAGTCCACTGGGGAGACGCCATTCACTTTGTGCTTTGGAACGCAGGCAATCATCCCCTTGGAGATTGGCCTCCCAACTTTGAAATCAAAAGTTTTTGATATGGGCCGAACGACATGATGCTGACTTTGGATTTAATTCTGATTGAAAAACAAAGAGACCGTGCCCTCGTATCCATGGCACGGTACCAGCAGCAGCTTGCTAAGTCGTATAATCAACGTGTTCAGCTACGCCGCTATACTCCAGGAGAGTTGGTCCTGAAGAAAGTACTTCCAGCTGCCAGGAATCCGGCTGATGGAAAATTGGGTCCTAACTGGAACAGCCCCTATCAGATCGACTCAATTGCGGGAGTAGGGACATATCGGCTCAAAGATATGTCTAGGAGGAGTCTGTCATGGCCTTGGAATTCAACGCACTTGCGTAAATTCTATCATTAAACTTGACTTGTGGGGCATGATACTTGTTTTGAATGGTTCACCATGTACATATTTCACTCTTGCAATGCAAAGTTTCCTGTTTTCTCATTGCGAAAATCCAGTTCAAAAGTTTTTTGATTAAGCCTTCGGATTCGGAGCGCCCTTCGTGTATCACGATTGGCCAAGACAAAAAAAAGCCTCCGAATTCAGAGCCCCATTAGTGCATGACACTTTTGGGCCGATTAAGCCTCCGGATTCGGAGCGCCCTTTGTGTATCACGATTGGCCAATACAAAAAGCCTCCGAATTCGAAGCCCCATTAGTGCATGACACTTTTGGGCCGATTAAGCCTCCGGATTCGAAGCGCCCTTCGTGGATATCACGATTGGCTAAGATTTAAGTCTCCAAATTCGAAGCCCCATTAGTGCATGACACTTTTGGGTCGATTAAGCCTCCGGATTCGGAGCGCTCTTCGTGGATATCACGATTGGCCAATACAAAAAGCCTCCGAATTCGGAGCCCCATTAGTGCATGACACTTTTGGGCTGATTAAGCCTCTGGATTCGGAGTGCCCTTAGTGTATCACGATTAGCCAAGATAAAAAAAGCTTCCGAATTCGGAGCCCCATTAGTGCATGACACTTTTGGGCCAATTAAGCCTCCGAATTCAGAGCGCCCATCGTGGATATCACGATTGGCTAAGATTTAAGTCTCCGAATTCGGAGCCCCATTAGTGCATGACACTTTTGGGCCAATTAAGCCTCCGGATTCGAAGCGCCCTTCGTGGATATCACGATTGGCCAATACAAAAAGCCTCCGAATTCAGAGCCTTATTAGTGCATGACACTTTTGGGCCGATTAAGCCTCCAGATTCGGAGCGCCCTTAGTGTATCACGATTAGCCAAGACAAAAAAAGCCTCCGAATTCGGAGCCCCATTAGTGCATGACACTTTTGGGTTGATTAAGCCTCTGGATTCGGAGCGCCCTTCGTGGATATCACAATT
>CM069905.1:78248261-78549153 GCA_036172215.1 Camellia granthamiana | reverse complement strand
ACACAAAAAAAAAAAAAAGAACCAAATCCAATCAAGATTGTACCAGATGATAATGATGATGATGATGCACAAAACCAATCAAGTAAACAACAATCTCCCAACATTACCCTCTCGCAGACATAAGACACCTATTAGACGGAGGGGTAGTGTGAAACCCGCTTGTGCGGAGCCAAGTGGAGCCGAAATATAAGCAAAAATGCTATGGACCATGACATATCTGCTCAAATTTTTCTGAGTAAATTAAGGTTGTGTTTGACCGCCACGGGGGGAATTATTCACTGTTCGGATTGCTTATCCAAAGGAGTGAGTAGTCCATTGTTTTTTTTTTTTTAGTCCACCAGACATAAAGTCCGGCCAGACTCCTTATCCCCCATATGGGGGATTATACTATTCCGGGGAGTGTAGGACAATTTTGGAGGGACTATTTACTGTTAGAATTAAGTGGTAAAATGACCATTTTGACCCTCTAGAATTTAATTATGTATTATATTTAATAAAATTTAAATGTCTCAATTTAAAAATAAAATAATTTTATTTAACTTTTTATTGATGTTTTATTTATTTAATTTTTTAAAAATAATTTTTTTATAGATATTTTATTGATGTTTTATTTTTTTTTTAAATTATATTTTATTTAATTTCATTATTTAAATTTTAATAGATGCTTTATTTAATTTCATTGTTCAATTATTATTATTTTTAAAAACAAATTTATTTAAAATTTTAATTAAAAAAATAACATATTTTTATTGATATTTTATTTATTTAATTTTAAAAAATAAATTTATTTAATTGTGTAAAAAATAAAATAAAATAAATTTTTATTTAATCTAACTAAAAATTATTGAAATATTAAAGATATGTTTAATATTACTATTACTTAGTAAACAATTAAAAAAGGATTTTGCTCATTTATCCTATCCAGTCTGTCCAACCAAAGATTGGATTCACTAAAAATAGTCATTGCAGACATCTAATCCCATGAAAACATTCCAGACATCTAATCCCATGAAAAAACAAACACAAGATACATATCCCATCCAACCAAATAGTCCGGAAAATTCACAGTGCCAGGATTCAACTCCAATGGATTCTAATCCCCTTATCCAGTCCGTCCAATCAAACATACCCTAAATGTATAATTAAAATTGAATTAGTGTTATGTGAGGTCACATGAAATAAATCTGATATATTGATGTGAAATTCAGAATAATTTTAAATTTTTATGCACAGGTACGTAATATTACTGATATATGAGAACCCTTTTTTTTTTTTTTTTTTTTTTTTTTCTCGGTATACCTTCCCATATGATTGGTGACGGATTACAGTTCAACACAACTTGATTGGGTCAGGTTTTAGTTCAGGCTTCATAAATAGTTTGGGTTTGGGTCACACAAAACTATGTTAATATAGACATTTTAAGTACCTAACCAGTAAAGATTGCAAGAACAGGGCAACATTAGTTCAATATTGGCCTGCAAATCAAAACTTATGGCATTTCACATTGTGAAAGAGCACAACTGGACTTGTTTGATTACCAAAGACAAGGAACTTGACCATAATTATCAATTATTGGCAAGATTGTAGATCATTCTGTACATATTACATACGGCACCAATGAAAACTACTCGCCCAATAAGCTCCATATCCAACTGATCTCTCTCAACATTCAAAATCCCCTCAGATAATCATTCTAACCCATTCGATCATTTGTTAATTCACAAGCAAAACACTACCAGCTTACATCACTTATCACCTTTGAACCCATCTCACATGGCATCTCCCTTGCAACCAAGTTAAAGAACCCCGCATGAAAAAAACAAAAAAACAAAAAAAATGCAGCAGAGCAGATGGCCCTCGAATGCATATGCTTTGCCCGAGCATCTGACACCATCACATACTTACACTTCGAATTGTGTCCACTCGATCAATGACATCCAAGGCTTTGATACGGTCAATATCAAAGTCAATGATAGGTAACAACGATGGCCACCTGATGGGGAAAGGATCCTTTTTAGTTTCACTCGTTGGGGAGTGGCTACTGCTTTTACTCAGCCTGTGGTGCTTGCTTAACCTGGTTTTCACCGTGTCAAATTCTTGACTTTTACTTATGCCCGGTGTCAGTTTCCTCTTGCTTACATCCCGAAGCATCTCTTGATCTTCAACTGTCAGCGTGGGTGATGGAGAACTAGATTTATGTGTGGATAATTGAATCATCTTCTGATTCGGCGAGCGAATTGGGGATTTAATAGGGGATCTGATTCCACCATTTGTTGCAGCCCTTGATTGGGTAACAAGATGATGAAGCCACACCACCAATTCAAGAATGTAAACTTCAGTTTTTTCCTTGTCAGCATGATGAAGTGTTTCGATTCGGATTAAGTCGACCTGCCCAGTCGCCTTCCTGTTCACATCAGACCTGAAGAAATTTAAATCGTCTTTACTAAAAGGGGCAAAATAACCAAACTCAAAGAGGTAAACAGACATCTAGCAAACAACACTCACCCAGTGTTTGCCCATTCTCCAACCCAACCAAAGCCATGATGTGCTCTGGTTTTGACCCAATTTGTGGTTAACAAAACACAAGGATTAGTGATCATTGAACACAAAAGAGAACAAATAACAACTGTAAAAAATGTTGCTGAGAAAGGAACATATAGGCCAAAATGTAAATAATGTTGTGAAGGCTAGTAGTTTTACTTGGTTGTGTTAGTGGCAATGGGAATGAGCCACTGCAATGTTTTCTCCATTTCAGCTTTTATTTTGGGAACAGTATGCTGCAAATGAACCATTCAAGAGAAGGCTATAAATGACCACACAGATGCATAAAATATCAGAAGCAGATTTAAAGTAAAGAAATGTAGACAAGGTATGTCATTAAGGAAATGACTGGTTGGAATTATTAATTTCATAGCTTGAGTTAAACAGATTGGATCAATAAAAAGAACCAAGTACCTCTTCCTTAAGCTGAAATGACAGTAACTTGGAGCGTAAAGCTGACTTGATAGTAGGAGGGAGTCCTTGATATAGAGCATCCCTTGTATTTGGAGGGACAGAACTTGATCGTGTTACCTGAAAGCATCAAAGGTTAACTTTCAAAAGAAAAAAAAAATCCAATAAAAGCCCTAAACAACACAATATACATCATACATTTTATTTTTCTTTTCCATTTAACTGATGTCTCAGCTTGCTAGAGTGATGCATTTGATAACCTCTAAAGTTCAAAGCGATATAGTGAAGAGATATCGAAAACATTAATGGATAAGATAGATGAGAAAACACAACAATTAGCGGTTTCAGAATCTTAGAAGAATATCATTACTAAATTCAAGTTGACACAGTAATAAACCAGTGATCTCTCCATCTCTAGGTGCTTGTCATTACTCTAAAGAGGAAAGGCATGAAAACATTATGAGATATGGATCCAAAAGATAAATCAATCCTGGATTGGAAACATATTGTTATTGGAAAGGGAAACAAGAATTGCTTAACACGTAATCAGAACTTTGGAGGGGCTCATAACAACCTTTTAAGTGAAAAATAATAACATTGACAATGCTATGATACAAAATAATAACACCCAATTGAATTATAAACTCACAAGTGTATCAATTTGAGTAATAACATTTGCATAATGCAATGCAAGACCCGCAGATCCCAATTTCTGGTTATTGTTTTTCACAGGTTTATCTCCATCTGCAAGGGTAACAAAGAATAATAAAAACAAATCATATGATATCATCAAAAGAATTAACTCAAAGAAAAGCTCTTACAAACATCAAATATCAATATGGTTTAAGGCACAGCATGGCACTCCCCATAATATGGAATACACCACCAAACAATGAAGATGTAGTACCAACATACAGATACAAAGTTGCAGCAAATATTAAAGCAAGTTTTTACTTCTTTTTTATTTATAAAAATAAAAAATAAATAAAATAAAAGCTTTCAATTACACATCAAGATACCCAAGGACTGCAGCAATGTACGATGCATCAAAAAGGCTCAATAAAAAAATTGAGCTCATAAATAAAATCTTAAAAAAGCAAGGATTCACTAAAAATTAAGTACGCAAAACACCCATCCCGAGCTCATGGATCGCAACCTCCCAATGAAACAAAAGAGGGGAACCATCCAAGTGTTCCTTTCAGTCTTCCTTCTACAACCACTTCTCCAACATTCCATCACCTCTTTGATAGAAGTTGGCATTACCTAATGTTAAATTAAATAACTAATTTGTAATGTGTTTTATTTTGAGTCAATTTGTAAATAAGTTAGCAACTTGCAACTTGCAACTTGCTCAACTTGCTGTCTCAGATTTGCTCAGTGTCAGTACATGCAACTTGTAGATACATGTATGTGCTTGGTTCATCCTCATTGGTTGAGAGGGTTGGCAGCCTTGCCTATGTAAAGGCAAGAGCTCTTCATTTGCTAACACACCAAACCGAGCAATACAAAGCATTTCAGTAGCTCTTTTAGTCCCTCTCTCTCTTGGCTCTCTCTCTCTAAATTTCTCTGTTTTGAATTTTGGGTCTCTCATTTTCTCTCTCTAAAATAGTATATTTACTTATTTAAAATTCACTTTGCACCCAACATATTCTTTATATCAGAGGCAAATCCCTTTTCTGTTCATACTTTTTACTCTAACCCTTGTCCATGGCACCAAATTCAAACATTCAACTATACTTCCAATCAAATACCCATGTTTGATGGGGACAATTATGGTTATTGGAGTATTCAAATGAAGACTCTTTATTTCTCAAGATCTATGGGAGATAGTGGAGGAAGGTTTCCCTGTTCTAAGAGATCATGACATCATGGACACAAGGCATACAAAAGGAGTACAAAGAGAATAAGAAGAAAGATGCAAAGGCGTCACTCAACATACAACAAGGGGTAACCAAATCTATTTTTCCTAGATAATTGGTGCAAAATATTCTACAGGTGCTTGGGAAATCTTAAAACAAGAATTTCAAGGTTCTGAAAAAGTCATCTCCATTAAACTTCAACCTTTGTGGCGTGATTTTGATAACCTAAACTTAGGCATGAAAGAAAATGAGACTGTCCAATCTTTTTGCACAAAAGTTGCAGAAATTATAAATCAAATCAAAAGTTATGGAGATACTATAGAAAAGAGAAAAACTGTTGAAAAAATATTGAGAAGTTTGCCACAAAAATTTGAACATATTGTTGCGGCAATTGAGTCGTCAAAAGACCTATCTAAACTATTTTTTCATGAGTTTATGGGTTCTCTTGAAGCCCATGAAAAAAGAATGGCCAGATTCAATGGACCAAATGCAAGAGAAAATATTGAGCAAGCCTTTCAATCAAAGCTCAATATCACAGAAAATAGACTTATGGAAAATAGAGGTCGTGGCATAGCTCAACAACAACAAAGAACGGGACACCAAAATTTTGGTAAACATAGCCGAGGAAGAGGAAGAAGAAATTTTCACCAAGAAACAAATCGAGCTAGTTACACAATTTAATTCTAGCTATCATGTATGTGGTAAATCTAATCATCAATCCAAGGATTGTAATTTCAGATGCACAAAGTGAAAAATTCCTAACCATTCACAGAAGGACTGCTGGTATCAGAAGAAAGTAGGGGTGAACAGCAGATATATCGATACGCCAAAACCGATCGAACCAAACCGCTCCGCCGCATTTTGGATGGATACGTGATGACAAGCAGACGGTTGCGGATTGATTTTCTCCAATCCGCCAATCTGGCGGACGGATGGCAGATTTGAGATTCCTTTGGCCGCAACCGAACCGCCAAACCACGAACACCCCTAGTAATTTATAAGACTTTGTGTTTTCAGTTTGTTTAAATATTCTGTTTGTGTTTTCAATTAAAAATAGTTTAAATATTCTATTGAAAAAAAGTTTTCAACTTGAATACTTTTTTTGAATTGAAAAAAATAAACGTATTATTTATCTATATTTTTTGGTTTTTTAATCTATCTCTAAAAATAATAAATAAAAAATATGATATATGCTGGTTAGTTTTTGTTTTCAAAAACAGATATAGATGTAACAATACAGAGACATACAATCTATACTACTGCTCTGCTCTATTCATGGTTTTGGTGATTTGAATTGTTTTCATACTTTAAGAACCACAGATTGTAATACTTTATGTGGATAAAGCATGCAGTGATTGTAATATTTTTTTAAGTCATTAACTGTAATACTTTTTTTTTTTTTTTTTTTTTGAGGAAGTGCATAAGTTGAATTATGTTGAAAATTTATAAAATTTTAAACCGCCAAACCGATTCGCATCCATCCGCCAATCCGCTCAATCCACATCCGCCGAATTGGCGGATGGATGCGGATTGATTTTCTCCAATTCGCCAATCTGGCGGACAAATAGCGGATTGGAGGTTCCGTGACCACAACCGACCTGCGCCCACTCTTAGAAGAAAGATGAAAAAAAAATGAAACAAATTTTTTCTAAAGAAAATGATCCAACTTAAGTGCTCTTCTCTTGCATGAGCACACAACAGGATGCACTCAACACATGGTACATGGATAGTGGATGTAACAACCACATGACGGGGAACTGCTTTGTCCAAATGGACAACCAAATCTGTTCCCAAGTTAAATTGGGAGATGGAAAGCAAAAACTAATCAAATGCAAAGGAACAATTGGGGTACAAACCAAGGAAGGTAAAACAAAACTTATTCATGATGTTTTATGTCTTTGATATGACTCAAAATTTACTGAGTGTAGGTCAATTGATTCAAAAAGAATACTCAGTAAATTTTATTGGAGATGAATGCAAAATAAAAGACAAACATAATTCACTAGTGGCAAGCGTCAAAATGGCACCACACAAAGTGTTTCCACTTACCATGCCGCTAGATGAAAATTTTGCTTTGAAAGTTGATAAGACCAATGACTCCATATTCTGGCATTTGAGATATGGACATTTAAACTATAGACGATTGGAGCAACACAAAAGGGCATGGTAATTGGGCTTCCAAAAATTCGACAAAATGACAAAACATGTGAAGGATGCATATTTGGAAAAATGCACTGATTACCTTTTCCCAAGACAGCTTGGCGAGCAAAAGCTCCACTTGACCTGGTACATGCAGATATTTGTGGACCAACAAGAACTCCTCATTTGGAAACAAAAAATATTTTCTTCTCCTTGTTGATGATTTACGTAGGATGATGTGGTCTACTTACAAAAGTCATCTTTCTCAACATTTCTTCAGTTCAAGAAGATGGTAGAAAGGCAAAGTGGTCATTGTTTGAAGGTGCTCAGAACAAATCAAGGTGAAGAATTCCTGTCTAAAGAATTCACAAGTTGCTGCAAAAATAAAGGAATCAAGTGCCAATTGACCATTCGCTACACTCCTCAGCAATGGAGTGGCAAAAAGGAAGAATCGCACCATCGTCGAGATAGCAAGGAATCTGCTCAAGACAAAAGGTCTTCACAACAATTTTTTGGCAGAAGCAATCAACACTACTGTTTTCATCCTCAAGGTCTCCAACAAAAGCTCTTGTCAACTGAGAGGGGAGATTTGGCCTTTACACGCGTAAGGTGGTGAGAGGCGAGCACTACCACCTGTCCAGGGGAGGACAGCAGAGGTAGTGCGCGCACAATCCAGAGGCTACATGGCCAACCTAGAAAAAGGAATGGAAGAGGAACGTTAGAGGTAAGCCATTGATGCAATCTAAATGACTCTCTCTCTCTCTCTAGACAGTATTCTTCTTCCTCAAGTGATCTGACTTGATCGTCGGAGGGTCTATCCGGCAACCCACCGCCGGGCAGCTCACCGTTTCTTTGTTGCCAGGTTAGACGCCGTCATGTGAAGCTTGAGTCCAAGGAGTACGGAAAGCACTGAATATTTCGCCCCCGTACAATTGGCGCCGTCTGTGGGAAGCTCTTTGATACTCAAACCTTGCTCTCCAAGCTTCTACGACCATTTCCATGGTCAACAACGACGAAACTCCACTGTCCGTCGTCGATGGCGTCACGCCAGAGTCTGTCCGACGGAGAGAAGGCCCCCCCCGAATGTTTCAGCCATAATGGACCTAGAAACTTCTCTGCGAGGTGCGCAAGACAAATACAGGAGGAGTACTAATCGTTCGAAGAGTCCAGAGGGCAGTCGGCGGCGGGGGGAGTCCCGTGTGCAGTGCCTGGAGCACAAACTCAAAGGCCAGGACGCCCTCATTCGCAAGATGGCGGCTGAGATGGAGATGCTGAAGCGCCAAATTAAGGGGAAGGGTGTTGCTGGAGAGGGCAACCTCAGTGAGCGCACCCCGTCCCCTCGTTCTAGCAGTCGCCGCCAAGAGAGGACTCACTCTCTCTCTATCACCAGGAACTATGGGGTTGGAGATTCCAGCCAAAGAGAGGGCAGATCCCTCACTCGCGACAACACCTACCACCCCTCACGCCCGTCGTCGACGTCGCGATACTCTTTCTCCACCCGTTCCAGAGACCTGAGGGATGTGTTGGAGGAGAGGGCGCGCCATCAAGAGGCTCAGAGAGTGCCGGCGTTGCAGAGGTTGAGCACCCCAGTTCGTTGTAGCGAAGAAGTGGCGATGCCAGCGCCCAGGGTGGTGGCCCCTGTGCTGGTAGACAAAGAGCTGGCGAGACTTACAGCCACGCTGCTATCTCCAGAAATCGAGGGTACGCCACTCCCTGCCGGATTCCACCAGCCTAAGTTCACCTTGTACGACGGCAAGACGGATCCGTACATGCACGTGAGTCATTACCTGCAAGTAATGGCTGGCCACCGGCGCAATGACGCCTTGATGTGCCTCATATTCCCAGCAAGCTTGGGAGAACTGGGCCTGAAATGGTTCGAAAGGCTTCCAGAGGGGAGTATCGAGGGGTGGCAGCAACTAGCGGAAGCCTTCGTCACCAGATTCAAAACCAATACTCGAACACCGAAGGAAGTCGACCATCTCCTGGTCGTCAAGATAGAATCTGGAGGTTCGTTGAAGGCATACAATGCAAGGTACTGGGAAACTTACAACGAAATCCTCGACTGCCCTACCAATCTAGCGATCACTCAATACAAGCGGGGTCTCCCAGTCGGACATAGGCTGCGAGATTCGCTCACAATGCACCAACCCACAACCATAGAGTCCTTGATGCAGCGGATCAATGAGCACATTCGTGTGGAGGACGATGCCGCCTCCGCGACCGAGATGGTTAATCCGGTCGCGGCAGACAGAAGGGTGGCGGGGAAGGTTCACTCAGTCGGGCAGGAGGATAACCGCCCAAACGACCGGTCAAAAGATCAACGTCGTGGCCCAAACCGCGATGATAGAAACAAAGGTCGCAGAAACGACCGAGCTGACGCTCCACGTGATGCAGAGGAGGATGCCAAGAGAAAATTGAAGGCGCGGACTGGAATCACCACGATCTTTAAAATCCCTATCTACCGCATCTTGAGTGAGATCCGAGGCGAGCCTTTTGTCCGCTGGCCGGCCAAGTTGGGGAATGCACAGAGAGGCTTCAATTCAAGATATCGCTGCACCTTCCACGAAGAACGGGGACACCAAACGGAGGATTGCTTGCCGCTCAAACAACATTTGGAGGAGCTAGTGGCCGCGGGACATCTTGACCAATACATAGATGGGGCTATGAAAGCCGCGCCATTGGGGCAAACCGAGCCAAACGGCCTAGCTGCCCTAGAGGCAGCACCCCAAGGCGTGATCAATGTCATCCATGGCATCGTTGAACCAGCCAGGGTCTGCGAGCTAAGAGGGATGATCAAGAAGGCCGAACACATGAGGGAAGTGCTCTCCGTTCAGCCCGCTGTGAAGAAAGGGAAGACCAAAGAAAGGGACATCCTTACCTTTTCAAGCAAGGACTTGGAGCGGGTGCAGATGCCCCACAATGATGCCCTAGTGGTAACTCTTCGCATTAAAGACTTTGACATCAAGAGGATCTTGATCGACCGAGGGAGTTCTGTCGAAATCATGTACTACGACGCATTCAAGCAGATGAAGTTGGAGAACAAGGACTTGGCTCCTGCGACGTCTCCTTTGGTTGGTTTCAACTCTCAACCAGAATGGCCGGTGGGGAAGATCATATTGCCGGTCAAAGCGGGTTCAGTCGTAAAGCAAGTCGAATTCTGGGTGCTCAAGGTCCCATCCACCTACAACCTAATTTTGGGCAGGGGATGGTTGCACGCCATGCAGGCAGTGGCGTCGACCTATCATCAGGTCTTGCGCTTTCCGGCGCCAACCGGACAAATAGAGAAAGTCTGGGGGGACCAGGTGATGGCAAAGCAATGTTTCGTTGCGGTGAATGGCAGCCAAGCCGCCAAAGGGTTTGTCCAGATGATAGAGGGACCCGAGGGAAAGGAAGTCCTTGAAGACGTGGGAAGGAAGGCCGAGGAAAAATCAGTCGAGGATTTGGTGGAGGTGCGAATTGATGAGAACGATCCAACCAAGTTCTTCCTTTTAGGCTCGTCCCTGTCCAGCACCGAGCGACGTGAGTACGTTGACTTTCTGATCTCCAATATGGAAGCCTTTGCGTGGACGCCTTACGATATGCCTGGCGTCGACCCAAGCTTCATTTGTCATCAATTGAATGTCTTCCCCAATGCACGGCCGGTCATCCAAAGGACACGCCGCTCAGCCTTGCACCATGCCGAGGTAGTGGCCGAAGAAGTGAAGAACTTATTGGAAGCTGGGGCTATATAGGAAGTGCAATACCCTCGATGGATATCCAACACGGTAGTTGTTCCGAAAAAGAATGGCAAATGGCAAGTCTGCGTTGACTACAAGACGATCAACCGTGCATGCCCAAAAGATAGTTTCCCCCTCCCTCGAATTGACCAGCTGGTGGACTTGACCGCTGGCCATCAGAGGTTTAGCTTCCTGGATGCGTATCACGGCTACCACCAGATAGCCATGTATGAACCAGACCGAGAGATCACGTCGTTCACTACCCCCAGAGGCCTGTATTGTTATAAAGTCATGCCATTCGGACTAAAGAACGCCGGGGCAACTTTCCAAAGGATGGTAACAAAGATGTTCGCTCCCCTTTTAGGCCGCACCACGGAGGCCTACATCGACGATATGATGGTAAAAAGTAAGGAAAAGTCTCAACACCTCGCCGACCTAGCAGAGATGTTCGCTATACTTAAACACCACAAGCTTCGTTTGAATGCCTCCAAGTGCGCTTTTGGAGTCGGCACCAGGAAGTTCTTGGGCTTTTTGGTCACCAACCGAGGAATTGAAGCCGACCCATCCCAAATCAAGGCGATACAAGAGCTGGAGCGACCAAACTCCACGAAAGACGTACAACATCTTGCCGGGATGGCAGCCGCGCTGAACAGATTTATCAGCCGGTCTTCAGATCGTTGCAGGCGCTTCTTCAAAACTTTGAAGGCCAAGTTCTTCTGGGATGACAAGTGTGACCGTGCACTGGCAGACTTAAAAGTATACCTTTCCTCAGCCCCTATCTTAGTCACACCTCAGCCGGGCGAAGAGTTGTATCTCTACTTGGCTGTCTCTCAACATGCGGTGAGCGCGGTATTGGTTCGGGCTGAAGGCATCCAGCACCTACCAATCTTCTACGTAAGCAAGACCTTGCTCCCCGCTGAATCAAGATATCTGCCGCTAGAAAAATTAGCCCTGGCCCTGATGATGGCTTCGAGAAAGCTGGCGCACTATTTCCATGCCCATACAATAGTTGTGCTAACCGAGTTTCTGCTTAAGGTACTCTTTGAAAATGCGGACTTTACCGGGCGAATTTTGAAATGGGCCGTGGAGTTAGGGCAATACGACATCAAGTTCCGCCCGCGCACCGCAATCAAGGCTCAAGCCCTAGCAGACTTTGTGGCAGAATTTGCCCCTGGAATGCATCCGGTTTGCTCAGTTGATTTGGCTAGTGTTTATTTGACACGGCCCGCGCTTCAGGCAATGGCGACAAGTGTTGGCTCGCAAGTGGAAGAAGAGCAAGTGGCGACCGAACTGGCGAAGCCAAGTAACTTATTGGAAGACGAACTCGACCAAGACAAGGAAAGAGACCAAAATAAGCCGACCAGAGATTTGGAATTGAAAAGCTCCCAAAACCCCTCTGATTGCTGGAAGCTGTTCATTGGCGAGATGTGGAAGCTCTTCGTCGATGGGGCATCCAACAGACATGGGGCCGGGCTGGGGATTGTACTGACTTCACCGGACGGGCTGGTTATCGAGCGAGCAATTACGCTCGGCTTCCCAACATCCAACAACGAGGCGGAGTATGAAGCCCTCCTTGCTGGACTAAGAAGCGCATTGAAAATGAAAACGTCAGCCCTTATGGTATTCAGCGACTCCAAGTTGGTGGTCAACCAGGTCTCTGGGGAGTATGAGGCCAGGGATGAGCGAATGGCGAAGTATCAGGCGTTGGTGCGCGCAGAGATCAAGAAGTTCGCCGTCATAAGAGTGGAACAGATCAACCGCGAAGAAAACAACACAGCCGATGAATTGGCCGGGCTGGTATCTACCCAGACAGCTTTCCCTAACCCCTTAATGATAGAATTCTTACTTCGACCAAGTATTGAGGAACCAGAAGTAACCGAGGTACTCTGCACCGACTTGGGACCTTCCTGGATGGACCCCATCATCGCCTTCATAAAAAGATAGAGTGCTACCAGAAGAAAAGAAGGCGGCCAACAAGATCCGGGCCAAGTCAGAGCGGTTTTGGCTCTCTCCTTCCGGAGCCTTGTACAAGAAGTCATTTACCGGGCCGTATCTGAAGTGTGTCCACCCCGCCAAGGTGGAAGCTTTCCTCTATGAGATCCATGAAGGCATCTGCGAAAGCCATACTGGGGGCAGGTCTTTGGCTTACCGAGCAATTTCCCAAGGTTACTGGTGGCCGTGCATGCAGGCGGACGCGCAGAAATACGTTCGCAAGTGTGAAAAATGTCAGAAACTTGCTCACCAAATCCATCAACCAGCGAGAGAATTGCTCCCCCATACAAGTCCTTGGTCGTTCGCACTTTGGGGGGCTGGATATAGTGGGGGCCCTCCCAGCAGCTCCGGGCAATCGCAAATTCTTCATCGCCGCTACTGACTACTTCACCAAGTGGGTTGAGGCCGAGCCATTGGCAACCATAAAGGAAAAAAATGTGAAGAAGTTCGTTTGGCAAAATGTTATCACTCGCTTCGGTATACCAAAGGCCCTCATCTTAGACAATGGTACTCAGTTCGACAGGAAACTCTTTCGCGGATTTTGCGAAGAGCTGAAGATTGAGTTCTACAATTCAACACCGGCCTATCCTCAGTCAAATGGACAAGCGGAGGCCTCCAACAAGACCATCCTAGACGGGCTGAAGAAGCGTCTTGAAAAAGCCAAAGGAAAATGGGCTGAAGAACTCCCTAATGTGCTCTAGGCATACCGCACTACACCGAGGCGATCGACCGGGGAGACACCATTCGCCTTAGCCTATGGCATGGAGGCCATTATCCCGCTAGAAATTGGTATGCCAACTATCCGATCTGAGAGTTTCCAGCCAGATTTGAACAATGAAGCAGTCGCATTGGAGCTTGACCTAGCCGAGGAAAGAAGAAAACGGGCTCTGATCCACATAGCGGCCTATCAGCAGGAACTCTCCAAGAAATACAACAAGGCTGTGCACCCCAGGCTGTTCAAAATCGGGGACTGGGTCTTGAAGAAGGTGATGGGCAACACGGTGGTCCCTGGCGAAGGAAAACTTGGCGCAAATTGGGAAGGACCATACAAGGTGACTGGCCTGGCAGGCAAATGGGCATACCATCTGGAAGATTTAGATGGTAAAGCTATCCCCAGACCGTGGAATGCAGCCAACCTTAAGATCTTTTACTTTTGAACTGTAATCACTTTTGCCGCTTAGCTTTCTAGACTTTTAGCCTTCTGGCATTTGATGTAATAGATAGCACTGCTTTTTATAATGAAAAATAGCTCTACTTTTTGCTTTATATTGCGTCTTCCTGTACGAAGGCAATACAAGGATGTTAGACCTCTGAGGATGCCAGGGGCAAGGAGACCGACCTGAACGGGACCGGACTGATTTTCTCTCACCGGTATAGAAACTGACCGCACAAATGGTTGGTGCATGTCCAGTGAAATAATTGGTGTATTGTCCAATTTGCATAAGGCCCGAGCTGATTTTTGCTCGCCCAATTGGGATGTTGGCGTCATGACCAACTTAAATGAAATATTGGTGCTCTGACCAATCCACAGGCCGAGCTGATTTTGCTCGGCCAAATCGAAATGTTGGCGTTTTGTCCAACTGGGAAGAGCCGAGCTGACTTTGCTCGGCCCAACGACATGTTTTGGTCTTGTCCAACTTATAAAAGCCAAGCTGACTTTGCTCGGACAAAAGAAATGTTGGCGTTCTATCCCACTCAAAAGGCCGAGCTGATTTTGCTCGGCCACATAGAAACATTGGTGTTTTGCCCAATTTAGAGGCTGACCAGGTTTTGCTAGGCCAAAATGAAACGTTGGTGATTTGTCCAACTCCCTTTAGCGCCGAGTTGATTTTTGCCTTCTCCAATACGAGATTTGGTTTGTTATCGAAGAACGAGCGGTCGAGGTGATGTCTGCTCGGCCAAAATGAAATGTTTGGGTGTTTTCGAAGCCATAAAGGCCGGGCTGATTTATGCTCGCCCTACTCTAAATGTTCGCGCTTAGCCCAATTTAGGGAAGAGCTGATTTTGCTTGGCCGAATGAAAATGTTTGGGTTCATTCGAAAAATCGAAGAGCCGAGCTGCTAGTTGTGATTCGCGAGTCTAGCTTGGCATATTGCGCGGCTTAGCCGACCTACCAGTTGAGATTCATTAAAATTTAAATACAGAAATTTTGCACATGTCGACCGAACAGAAATGGAAGATCAACGAACAAAAAGTTCAAATTTCATTGATCAAGAAAATTGCATTACAAATGTGGGGCCTAGCCCGGTTACATTCAAAAAAGAGAAGAGAGGAAAATAAAAAGCAACAAGGGCAGGAAACAGTGGGTCTTCAGTCAAGATTAATCTCGACGGTTTGCTCGGCAGTCGTTGTTGTCTGCTCGGTCAAGCCCTCCTCGGTCTCATCTTCCGCAGCAACAACTTCCTGCTCGGCCTCGCCATCTTTGGCCGTCTCAGAAGTTTCATGAGGGGTTTGGTCGGCGGGCTGTGCAGCGGCGGCTTCTTCCTCGGCGGCTTTCTTCGCCTCTTCGATGAGCCTTTTTTGAGCGGCGGTGGCATACGCCAGCATGTAGACCGGGATATAGGCAGCGGGCGGATGCTGGAACATCTCAGCGTCTTGTCCAAGGCCAACTTTTTCCACGGCAGCTTTCCAGCCGCACTGGAAAAAGATGTCCTTCGTCGCCTGAACCTGCCGCTCATAAGTCTTCTCGCCCTGCGCGTATCCCCGGTCTTCGGCGTCGTCAATCGCCTTATCCTTCTCTTCCTTGTGGGCGTCGCGAAGTTTACGCAGCTAGGTGAGGTACCGAGCTTTCGTCGACTTCACGGCCCGCTGTTTGTCCGCCTCAGCTCGGTCCAGCTTCTGGCTTAGCGTGGCGTGCTCGGCATCTGCCGCCTCCTGCGCGGCCTTCAACTTTGCTATCTCGGCCGTTTTGGCCTTGTTCTCTGCGATGGCGTCCCGTAGGCTCTGCCGCACGGCGATCATGCGCTCGTGGGCTAGGTAGTTCTTTTGCGCGGTCTGAAAACAAATAAAGATGGTCAGAATTCAGAGAACCGAGAAATAACCGAGCAATAACTTGAACAAGGAGCTGAGAACTTACCAACACGATCGATTTTGCCGCCAAGCGAAGTAGTTTCAGGTCGGACAGCTCGTCGTGCTTCTTTATATCGGCGGGAAGGATCAGCCCCTTGGTCATGTTGAAACCGAGGGAATAATCCTTGTCCGCGTACACTGAATCGGCCGCAGAGACAGCCCGGCCCTTGTACTTGATCTCGGGCGCCCAGACCGAAGGGGCACTTGGTGTTTTGGATGGCCCGCTCAGTGGTTGTTCGGTCTGGTCACCCAGCTCGGTGGATGCGTGCTCGGTTGAGTCTTCATCCACTAGGTTCTGCCCGGTTTGGTCTCTCCTCGGCCGCTTCTTCGACCGGCCAGCTGCTTGTTCGCTGGCGAGAGCCAGCACAGCCCCCTCATTCTGTGCAACCGGACTGGAAAAGGTCCCTCCAGATGCCTCCAGTGGTTGCGAGTCGCTTGGCTTACCAGTGATCATCGATTTGATTGCCCGAATTTTTGCCATTTCTTGCTCGACGGTGAGTGGAACAAGCTTGATCGGTGGGAGATTTGGATCTGGCTCTGGGGAGGGCGCACGAAGAAAGTCAGTGACCCGGCTTTTGCGCGGGGCTTTGTAGTGATAGGTCGGTTCGAAGCCGAGCAGTTTGGGAGACTCCCGTTCCTCTTTTGGATGACGCAGTAAGACTCTTATGGCCTCTTGATTAGCCCGGTAGTAGTCTTCTGCCAAGTGCTTGTAATCTGCAAAAAGAAGACAAGTGTTAGACCGGCATAGAGAGAAACTAATGCGGAAAGAAGATAGTGCAGTTAGCCGAGCTACTCACCAGCACTGCCAAAATCTTTCCTAATATACCAGCCCGGTATGGGTGCCTCAGTGTCCTCGTAATGACCGGACACCCACAGAAAGTCATCGTCATTGGTTTCTTTATCCGGGTTGCCCTCAATGAGTTTTGCTCGGCCCTTCTTTACCTTCAGGTACCAGCAAAACCCGCCTTTATTCTTGCTGAGGCTGTATTGATGAAATATCTCGACGAGGCCGAGATTGATACCGAGCCTCCTATTCAGCTCAGCCACGCCGTTTATTATTTTGTACGTGTTGTTGGAGACTTGGGTCAAACAAAGCCTTGTCTGCCTCAAAAACTCGCAGATCAAGGGCTGGACCGGGAAGCGAAGCCCTCCCTCCACTATGGATACGACCGTGAAGGGGCACCGGTCTAGGTCGCCCCATGGTGTATCTCCCTTCTTGGCCAGCTCTAAAACGACATCGTCTGGAATGTTGTACTCCCTACGAAACTCGGCTAGCGCACCGGGCGAGCTCACCATGAACCGGTACTTCCCCATCTATCTTGGTTTTATTTGGTTATTTAATTTGTATCTCAGTGAAAAATTTTGGTGTGTTTGCTCAGACGTTGAGCTTCAGCAGTGGTAATGCTGAAGGGGCCTGGTCGGTCCTAGTTTGTTCTGCATTGTTAAGAAACAAGTCCAAGGGTTAGCACGGCATAAATTGCACGGCTTCAAATGTGGATCTTTTAGCTCAGTGAAAGGTTTCTGGGTGTTTGACTGGTTCGAACCCCTATCTCGGCTCGACTACTTGGCCGAGTTGGCCTTCCTAGTTCGGTTCTGATCCCTATTTTCAGCTCGGTTGCAGCCTCAACGAGAAGCCACAAACTAGTTTTTGCTCGGCTGAAGTTCTATTTGTGGATCTAAATTGCCTACTTGGCTCGGTTCTACCCAGATTCAAGCAGTTCGTCCTAAATTCAAAGTTTGTACAGAGTTGTTTGAAGAAGCAGGGGCATGGAGGCCCCATCCTCCCATCTGATTCCGGTTTTCCCTAGGGTGTTCAAGTGTTGCCCCGAAGAAGGGGCATCAGCAAGATTCTAACATTCAAGTTCAGAACCCAGAAAACCAAAAACGAAGAACGCAAGCGCAAAAATGAAGAACAAGCATGAAGATCTGGAAAATGGAAACAGAAAATGCAATGGAGTAGATAAACTCACCAAAACCAGATGACAAGCAAGGTTTGACTCCACGAGCTCGTTGGCAATTTCAGAATGAACAGGAACGATTGAAGACGATGTAGAGCGCAGCAAAGGCAACAATGGCAGAAGCTTGGAGGTTGGAAGCTAGAGTTTTAGGCTCAGAGTGAGAATGAACAGTGAGGAGGCAAAAGTGACCCCTCGAATATGTATTAAAAGCGATGGGAAGCCCAAAGGCGGTGTCCGTTTGAATTTCGAGCACGAGGAAGACAGCTGTGGGGTTTGTACGGTCCCAATAGGGTGAAGCCACGTGGCATAGAGAAGAGGGCTCTGTCAGTACGGCTGTACGACCCTTGACAAGACTGCAGGCGCAATTCAAGGGCCGACCAAGTGATATAGCACAGCGATGGATTTGGCCCCAATCACGCTCGGCTTGAGACAGGCACAACTCAGGGACCGATCAAAACGAGACAGCTCGGTGATGGCAGTAATCCCAATCTCGATTAGCCCGGATGGGATTAAGGGGCAATTGAGAGGGGAGATTTGCACTGACAGTACGGCCGAGCTACGGTAACGTGGGTTAGTCAAACCTCACGGTGCCAAGCTGTTTCCTCGATTGGCGCAGCCCTCCGGCCTGTCGTGCACGATCGAGGGGATTAGCCGACCAGGCACGAACTGAGGCCTGGCCGGGCTATGCCTTCAAAGACATTCAGCTTGGCGCGCCTTTATGTGACACAACCGAGCTATCGATAGTCCGGAAAGAATCTAGGCCGAGAAGGGGATCGGCATGCTTCACCTTAAGTTGGCCCGGAAGGAATTCGGACCGGGATGATGGTTGGCGTGCGCCCGGCCGGCTAGATCGGAAGCTCGATCATGTTGGCTGCAGTTGTGATTTTTCGAAGGGATAGGCCGGTCGTGGTACTCCGGTGAAGTGTGCCACCTGGGCCAATGGCGTGAGGGAGAGGAAATCTGCTCCAGGCATGCGTCAATACCGTTTGGCAGTTGTGCATGTACTGGTTGGGGATTTGGCCTTTACACGCGTAAGGTGGTGAGAGACGAGCACTACCACCTGTCCAGAGGAGGACAGCAGAGGTAGTGCGCGCACAATCCAGAGGCTACATAGCCAGCCTAGAAAAAGGAATGGAAGAGGAACATTAGAGGTAAGCCATTGATGCAATCTAAACGACTCTCTCTCTCTCTAGACAGTATTCTTCTTCCTCAAGTGATCTGACTTGATCGTCGGAGGGTCTATCCGGCAACCCACCGCCGGGCAGCTTACCGTTTCTTTGTTGCCAGGTTAGACGCCGTCACGTGAAGCTTGAGTCCAAGGAGTACGGAAAGCACTGAATATTTCGCCCCCGTACATCAACAAAACTTCCTATGAAGCTTGGCACAATTGCAAGCCAGTGGTAAATTTTTTCAAAGTTTTCAGATGCATTGCATATTCCCTTATTCCTTCTCAATATAGGGAAAAAATTGACCCAAAGGAGAAGAATTCATTTTCATCAGCTATTGTGATGAATCAAAAGGTTATCGACTTTTTGATCTAAAAACCAACAAATTGGTGACTTCGAAGGATGTGCACTTTGATGAAATGAAAGCATGGGACTGGGAAAATTCGCATGAGGTTGAAAAATTCATACAACTAGATCAAGGCAAGCTAAGTTCATCCAATTCAGACTCACTAGTTCCGTAACAAAGCCTTTTTGAAAATAGTGACTCGGAATCTGATTCAAAATCGCCTATTAGAAAGGTACAGCCTTTAAGAGAAATTTATGATTCATGCAATTTTGCATTTTTCTATTGTGAGCCACATAATTTTGAAGTAATAGCTAAAAATCAAGTTTGGCAAAATGCAATGAATGAAGAGCTATGAAGCACGGGTATTCCAAAAATATTATCGTACAAGTATCGAGTACTTACTGGGTACCGGCACGGGTACTCCAAAAATATTGTCGTACAAGTACCGAGTACTTACCAGGTACCTGTACAGGTACCGGTACGACTGTACGTGTACCGGCTATGGAAAAAACATACCGGGTACGTTTTATACGATGTGTACAATCCAAGTACGCGACGGGTATGCATTGGGTATGGCAAGGTAAAAAACAAGATTTTCAGCAAATTTAAGGGTACTGAATCAATTTTTTTGTCCATTTTAAAAAATTAAATAAATTTGGGGTTATTTTGTAATAACAAAAACAAAGATCAAATTGAAATTAGGTTTACAATGTGTCTATTGTTCTATTTAAAGAAACACAGTCGAAGTCGATGAAGAAAGAAAAAAGCTCGGCTATTGAAACTCCTTCAAAGACGTGTTGATTCTCTCCTTCGAATAACACATTCTGGTGAGTTTCTCTTCAATTCTTCCTCTTTTTCTTCTTTGATTCTTCTTCCTCTTTCTTTCATTTTTTTTTTTTCAGATTTTTTTCTCTTTTCCTTCACAGCAGCAAAACAAACAAATTTTTTTTTTCTTCTTTTTCTTTTTTCCTTTTTTTTTTTTTTTTGATTCTCTCCTTTGATTTTGTCTTTCTTTGATTCGATTCTCTCCTTTGATTCAATTCTTCTTCCTCTTTCTTGAACTCTCCTTCGTTTTTTTTCTGATATATATTTTTTTATTTATATTTTTTTCCCCACACGAGCTGGAATTTCATGCAAGTCTAGAGACTTCTCTTTAATCATCTCCTAAGAAAAAAAGGTAAAGTAGAATCACCCTCTCCGGTATTTTTCTTACTGTTATAGACTATAGTAGACACAATAAAAAAAATAAAAATAAAAATAAAAATAATTGTTATTTAAATATTTAGAAAATTATATACTCGAATGAACTGAAAGAATTCACAGATTATTTTGTTAATGGTTATATTATAAGAATATGAGTTCATCAGAAAGTATAGGTTCAACTGCAAGTGCTCCTATTGATATTGATCAAACTAGGGACGAAAGTGCTCCTTTTTGGGGTTACGTTACAAATATGGCTAAAATGAGAGATGGCAGAAGTGGTAATATCAAATTTCGGTGTAATTATTGTAATATTAAGTTTCAAGGTTCGTACTCACAACCACCTAGAGTAAATTTCAATGAGACCTTCGCCCCAGTTGTCCGAATGGAGACAATCAAAACAGTTTTAGCCCTTGCAGCATAGCTGGAATTTTCGGTCCACCAGCTGGATGTAAAATCAACATTTTTGAATGGCGATCTACAAGAAGTATATGTGGAGCAACCACAAGGCTATGTGATGGAAGGAAAAGAAGACATGGTCTATTAGCTAAGAAAAGCACTTTATGGCCTAAAACAGCCGTGCTTGGAATAATAACATAGATAGACAAATACTTTATCCATAGCAGTTTTTAAATAAGTCCTAGTGAGCCATCACTATATGTGAAAAAGGGAGGTACCAATGATTTTCTCATCATCTGCCTTCATATTGATGATTTACTTTTCACTGGCAATAATTCTGTGATGCCAGATGATTTCAAAAAGGCTATAATACAAGAATATGAAATGACAGATCTTGGCCTAATGAAATATTTCTTGGCATTCAAGTGCGGCAGACGAAAGGAGAAATTTTCATTTCTCAAGAAAAATACACAGAAGACTTGCTGAAAAGATTCAAGATGTCAACATACAAGCCAATTTTAACACCCATGGCGACAAATGAAAAATTGCAGCTAGAAGATGGAGCACCAAAAGTCAACCTAACATTGTACAGCAACCTAGTTGGGTCACTCATGTTTCTCACTAACACCAGGCCAGATATTGTTTATCCAATCAGTATGATTTCCAGATTCATGACTGAACCCAACCAAATCCATTTTTCCACAGCTAAGCAAATACTACGGTATTTGCAAGGCACAAAAAATTTTGGGATCAAGTATGTGAAGGAAGAAGACAACAGTCTTGCTAGATACATTGACAGTGATTGGACAGGTTCCATTGATGATCGAAAAAGCACATTTGGATGTGTTTTGTATAAAGCAATCTCTTGGTCCTCAAAAAAGCAAAAGACGGCATCACTCTTATCAGCTGAAGCAAAATACATTGCAGCCACCAATGCCGCTTGTGAAACTGTATGGCTTGGAAAAATTCTTGCAGATCTACAGCAAAAGCAAATGGACCCCACAATAATTTACTGCAACAATATGTCTGCCATTACCATGACGAAAAATCCCACTTTTCATGCTCAAACAAAGCACATTGAACTTCGTCATCACTTCATTAGAAATTTGGTAGGCAAAGAAGAAATTCAATTGGAGTTTGCCAATACTAACAAACAGCTTGCAGACATTTTTACCAAAGTAGTGCCCTCACAAAAATTGGAACAATTCAAAATTTTTTGTCATGTATTACAAATTAAGAGGGGTGTTAAATAACTAATTTGTAATGTGTTTTATTTTGTGTCAATTTGTAAATAAGTTAGCAACTTGAAACTTGCTGTCTCAGATTTGCTCAGTGTCAGTGTCAGTACATGCAACTTGTAGATACATGTATGTGCTTGGTTCATCCTCATTGGTTGAGAGGGTTGGCAGCCTTCCCTATATAAAGACAAGAGCTCTTCATTTGTTAACACACCAAACAGAGCAATACAAAGCATTTCAGTAGCTCTTTTAGTCCCTCTCACTCTCTCAGCTCTCTCTCTAAATTTCTCTGTTCTGAATTTTGGGTCTCATTTTCTCTCTCTAGAATAGTATATTTACTTTATTTAAAATTCACTTTGCACCCAACACCTACTGCACCCCAAAGTAGAAAATAGTACATCGTCCTAGAGTTCCTTTGCCACAGGGCAATGTATAAGAAGGTGATCCACGTCTCTTCTCCCTTACAAAGCAGGCAACATCTGCCAGTCATCCTATACCAGTATACCTTCGCTCTATGTTACCTGGAACATGGAGTGTTCTGGTACAAGGAACATGGTATGCCACGTGCCTTAAATTGTGGTACAATAGGGTTGTTAAATAGTTTGATATGCATTGTTAGATACATTTCCTAACAGCTTTAACAATTGGTGATATAACATGGTATCAGAACTCAAGTTGAAAGAGGTCTTTGGTTCAAGGATAATCCTATCCCCAACATAGGCATTTGAGGCTCAAAATGCCAGCACGCCAGCACTTCAGCCAAAAGCTTATAACCACACCTCACCAAGCTTATGTACATGAAATCCTTCAATTCAAAAGCACCTCCCTTCTTAGGGATAAAAGCTATGAACATAGCACTAAGATTCCTTTCGAAAACCTTAGCCCTACGGCAATAATTAAAGAAACCCATAATATCCACTCCTAATGGAATTCCATGAAGCCAACAAAAGGCTATAGAGGCCAGAAGCCTTGTCTCTATTGCATTCCTTCAAAAAATATAAAACTTCATCCTCTAAAAAGTGCACTTCTAGCTAGCCCAATCTCCTAAATTGGAATGAAAATCCCACCCTTTAAGAAAAGGCTCTTAGTATAAATCCACATAAAACACCATTTATGATGACCCTCATCTTTTCTAATCTCCTCTCCACCAATCAGTTAGTTGCCTATATGATTGTGACTTCTGTGAGAGTTACCAAGCTGGTGAAAAAAAAATTTCCCATCACCTCCTTCAACCATAGCTCCATAGCCTTTTGCCCCCAACAGATTTCTTCCATAAAGATGATCCTAACCAAATTAGCTTTAGCCTCCTCACTACACATTGCTTTGTCTTCCAATAGGGCCTCCACTGCCTCCTTTCTATCGCACTGATGGATTTGCTCCACAGTTTTCACGTTATGGAACTTTAGATCACCAAACACCCCCTTATTCCACCTTTTAATCTCAACTTTGATCCATTTCCACTTACTTGCTACCATAGAGAACAAGTTCCCTTCCACTGTAAGGCTTTCCCACCACTGAACCTCCTCCTCCATAAAACCCTCAGGCTGAATTACTCCCATTATGAATTCCCCCTCAATACAACAAAATAGGCAAATGAAGGGAGTCCCAAATTGGATAAGATGTTACAAAAAAAAAGGAAAAAGTGGCTCTTAGTATACAATGGATGGACTCACCACTTACAGCCTAAAGCTTTTTAAATGAGGACTTCCAAACAATGTGTTGAGCCCTGGTGTTGTAGAATCAGTTTCTCCCCCAACAGATTGGGCCATGTTGCGCATTAGCTGGGCTCTCTGGTTTTCCCAACTCTTCCTAGTGCCCATCAGTCAATCTTTGAAGTTCTGCCACCTCCAAAGGCCTTTCTTCATCCACCCTTCCCACCAAACACTACTTTAGAAAATCCAGCAGAGCACAAGGCAAAGCATCAACTTCAATGTCATTACCCATATTCCAAGAACCTACAATTTCCTCAGGCCAATCACTAACCCTAGTGACCTCGTCCAACGGCCTTCAATTAAACTCCTTAGTGCTGACAGATCAATTAACAAAATCCATTAATGTGTTTATAAACAATACCCAATCTTCTCCTTCCTCTATAGCAGGAACACACGAAGACCTCCTCCTAGATCCTTCCCACATCGCAAGTTCATGGAAGCATCCGCCCCAATTGTCATAATATCTCCCTTTCAAAACTTTGTTAGGCCCCTTGAATCTTCCCGAAGCCCAAAATGGTCTCTTCTTCTTAGCTTCTTTAAGTTGCAAACACAACCATTTCGACTTTCAAGGCACTAGAAAAATAAATTGCTGGAAACCCATCCACCTACCGCCACACTGGACTCGCCATCAGCGTCATTGATCGCTAGATTGAATGTCTTCCAAGGTAATTGAACTGTAGACCATGTATTCAAATGACAAGATTTGCCAGTACTTAATCCTAAGCAAATTCTTAGATTTTATGAAGAAAACATTTTGATCAATTTTCCGTGATTAAATATCAATATATTAATGAACCCTTTTCCTGTAGAAAATACCCTATTTATTTATTTATTTATTTTGGCCAATGATGATAAAATTGTGCTCTCCTAATTATCAAAAACCATAGACGCAAATCTTCAAGGTTTTTTATTTATTTATTTTTATTTTTAATCCCAGAGCCAACTAAAAGAGCCTAAAGTTGCAAATTTGTTTTGGAATTGTCTCAAACTCTCAGTGAAACAACAAGAAAAAGCCAAAAAGTCTTTTTCTTCTACCATCCAATATCTGGCAGGAGAACAGAATAGAACTGGGTATAGATAAGAATAAAGGAATAAGTTAAGGCTTTGAATTCATACCAGCAGAACCAAAAGCATTGTGAATCTCCAAATGTAAGAAATGGACAGTGTCTACAAGTTTCTCCATTACCTATATAATGATAAATGCAATAAATTAGGGCCCTCTGAAAATATACTACATAAATTACTCTGAATGAGGTTAATTTATCCAGATCCTTCCAAACGAAGATCTCCATAAGCAAAATAAATTTAGTCCATAGCATAATGAGCACAAAACTACAGACCATATGCTGAAAAATAGCATTTACTATTTAGTAAACAAAATTACTGATTGAAGTCAATTGAATATCTAGAAACTTCCAAACTAAGATTAGCACATTATCTAACCTATAAACCTAGAAAGAATCATAAAACAGTATGGGCAATACCTCTTCTAAAATCTTGGCCCAGAGTGATTTCTTTTTCAAACTTCTCACAAGCTTCCTTTGACTCTTCAACTCAGCCCTTAAGATTGCAAGGCCATCCCCTAAATGTTATGAATACATAGACAATTAAAACAATATTACAAGCATATACAATATTCATGAAATAAAAATTTTAAAATAAAAACAAAAAAATAGATAGACAGACCAACAGATAGATACATACATTCTGTTAGAATATTTACATATCTTACATCTAAGGTGGGAAAAGGTCACATCATGAGGTGAAATCAATCGCACAAAGCTGGACCAGGCACATCAACAGGAACACAGTGCAGGGCTCAAGCCCAGCCACAAAGATAAATCCCTAAAAGTAGAAGAACACCATGGAAGGATCAATCCAAGATGGAGGATGGGCATAGCCCCGTTGAATATTGAAAAGCCTTAAATTTCAGGTTCATTATTATTCCTTGCAGGCCTAGGAGCGAAGAATGGCCATGGGCTAAATAGCTAGGCCAAGTTTGGCATTCGCTAACCAAGCCTATGAAGCACGGACACAAACACGAGACACGACACGAACACGCAAATATTCAAAAAATGGAAAACACCACATGCTGGGGACATGCTTAATATATATATATATATATAACTTTTTTTATTTATTATATGTAAAATTAAAAAATATATATTATTTTTATTTATTTATATCATTTATTTATTTACTTTAATATCAAATATCAAAACCAATTAATTTTTTTCTATAAATAAAAATATTTTATTCTATGTATGTTAATGTTTAGCAAACAAGAATATCCAAAAAAATAGAAAAAAGGAAAAGCGGGGGGAAAAGGTTTTTGTTACCAAATTTTTAAAAAAAAAATACTATAAAAAAAGGGTTTCATCAGAGAGAGAGAGAGAAAAGAAAAGAAAAAACGAAGAGAGAGAGGGAGAGAAGGTCAAACATGGAGAGAGTCTCAATCGAACAGTCAAAGAAAGAGAGAAAGAGAGATTCGAATAGTCAACCACACAAAACACCCAGAGAATGAGGGGGAGAGAGTCAAATAGAGAGAGAGAGACGAACACAAACACACAGAGAGAGACGAATAGAAGAAGATCAAAGAATAGATTGGAAAAAACGCAGAACATATTCGAAGAATATACCTCGATCTAGCCTCGATCTAGGGCTACAACAGGTTCTTCACCCCCTCTCTCTCTCTCTCTCTCTCTCTCTCTTCAATGGGTTAGGGTTTCTCTCTCTTTGTGTCTCCAACGTGTCCATAAGGTGTCCAAGAGTGTCCCAAGCATGTCCGGCTGCAAAAATTCGAAAAAAAAAAAAAGGGGGGACACATTAGGTAGAGTGTCCGACACGTGTCCGCTGTGTGTCCAACGCGTGTCCGTGTCGAACACCCATACTCTACCTCTAGAGAGGTGTCTGTGCTTTATAGAACCAAGCAAACATCCTCACATTAGGCATCTCTACCTCCTCCTTATTATATCTATAGTTTTCCCAAAACGCATGACATATAAGAAACTACGACCTTTTCTGGCTTGGAAGTAATTACTCTAAAAATTTTCATTCCGCCAAATAATTGAAAACATACATATTCTACCATCTATGGTAGCTTTGAAACAAAAAACCTCAAGACATCATTTTTTTCCTTTTCTGTTTCTTTTAGTGACAATGGAATTAGTCATGCTATTAGTTTGGAAGAACAACTTAGGAATATAAGCTCCTATCCACATTTTATGTAACAATCATTCATTAGCCACTTTTTCCATAGACAAATCTTATGAGCATACACATCAATCTTAGCATTCACATACCACTTCTGATTTGAACTACTCAATCGAATCAACAAAAGTCAACAGTGCTGCGATATTAATTAAGATCAGTGCACCAATGATAATCAATAGATAAGCAGCATCAAGTGATCATCAAGTTACTAGTGGCATATCAGTTTTTTATGTCTTTTATACATAATTAAGCAATTCTAAACAACACAACATAGGTATTATAACCTTCACACATCTCTAAGATTTTCAATTTTTAATACACAGATACCAGAATCTAAAGAATCATTTTGCATTATTTAAAATAGATTCAGCGTGTTAAAACAAAGTAGATAAACTAGATTGATTAAAAGAAAGCTGCATGAATTACGGGAACAATTACCTCTTTGAGCAGCATTTGAGTTGTCCTCTTCTTGTTGCTTGCGCCGATAATCTTGTTCAAATCTGTCCAAGGCATGTAACTCATGATACAGTTCCTGCAACCAAAAGGAAGTTCAATCTTTCCTCCATTCAAGTTCTACAAGATAACATCTACGCATTAATCGAGTTGTAATTTGTGAACCATGCGATCTGCTCCACTATTCTAGCCTGTCAAAGAGTAATCATATTTTGCTTGATGGACTAAGCAACTATCTTTAGTGCAGTGACAACTGACAAAGGAGTTGGCACTGAGAAAGTTAGGGGAGGTGATTACAGATATATGCAAGGTTATTCACCCAAAAAAAGATACATGCAAGGAAAGTTTGTGCAGGATGGTGGTGACAAGCATGTGAGCGATAGGGGAGATCAGATTTTTAATAGAGTGAAAGGTCAGAGAATGGGATTAGAGACAGGTGTAAGTAAGGAATTCAGAAAGCATATTGAATAAATAGTGGGAGGTATGTTGGGTTCACTGGAATGCTAATACCTTTCAAACTCGGCTTGTAGGAACAACTCAGCAAGATAAAGATGCTTGTTTGGTAATTATGACAGATGGTCACAGAATTCAGACTAGAGTGGACTGGGAATCTCAGTTCACAAATAAAAAAAAGAAAAGGAAACATGCAAAACTACAAATTAAACAGAACTTCTCTCCTAGTATAATGGTGAAGAACAACTCACAGCAGTAAACTGAACCAAAGTCATCAACTGCTGCATCACGGTTTCTGCTTCTTCTTTCAACTGTTTTTGGGGTGTAAGTTCTGAACTAAGCCTAAAGATGACAAAAGAAAGCACGAGAGACAATGTGAGAACATTTTGAGAAGCTTCAAAAAAAAAAAATTAAAAAGGCTGAAGTAGACTAGATTCACTAGAATTACTTCTCAAAGTAACGATCCAAGTAGTGCCACTGAGGATCTTTGCATCGATTTCCAAAGCGAACCACTTCTCCAGAAAAAATTTTCAGTTCATCCCTGTTACATTAAAATAATACTTTTTACTTTTGAAATAACAACAGCTTAAGCACATTATGAGTACACATATGTATGATTAAAGCTGGTCATGCAGTATCAACCTCTTGTCAGCTGCAGCAATTCTAAGGAGTTCATCCATATCTCTTGATATTAAACGTTGAACACCTTCTGAGGGAAGCACCACCTCTTTCAAATGTTTAATGCTTTCCTTCGAAAGAGATTGCATAAGATTCGCACCCTTGACAATTGTGTTCGCAACTTCAAAAGCCAAAATTGAAATTTTATTTCCCTTTGTTACAACGCCCGAAACAAAACCACTGCTAAGGTTCAAATTCGTCATGCTACTACCAAGAGTATCCAAAACGTCTACTGCCTTTCCAAGCCCAGCAGTACCTGCTCTGCCCAAAAGAGAGCTCACTTCTGAAACCTGTGATACAAGAAGTAAAAATCAAAAAATAAAAATAAAAGGCTGGTAAAGCAATGAAGCAAAATGTACTGACCAGATGGCAACTAGCTTTATTTGTTGAAAGATAAATTAGTACGTAATCAAGATCATATGTACATAATGAAACCACCATCCGAAAGTAGTTTGCAGGACAGATGGAAAATTATGTATGACATTTGCTTGAGCACGGGGGACATGGCGGGGACATGTACAGAACACGCCACATGTTCGTTTATTTATTTATTTTGGTTTTCAAGTGACCTGTCCTCATTTTGACCGACTTTAAAACTTAGGCACTTGAAATGCTTTCCGATGATAAAAGGTATCATAATTTTGACTTTTGAGATTCTTTAAATTGCCATTTTCGTACTAAAAACTATTTTTAGCCAAAATTACCATTTTTCGACTCATCTTGAGAGCTTGTTTTCACCTAGTAAAAGTTGGGATTGGAAAATTTCTATTTCACACAAACTTGTAGGTCTTTAAGTTAGCTTTCCCACACCACTTGAATCACCTCAATCCGATGTCGTATGAGAGAGAGATGTCCAAAATACAAAATGTTGTCCTATATGTGCGGCCGCACGTGCAGCCAGTCAGCCCAGATTCTTGGTTCATTTGGGATTGTGTTGCATTTTGGACGGGAGATGCTGCAAGTTAGCGATAGGGGAACCTTAGGACGACCTTTCTTAGAACCCAAGTCATCCCATGCCTATAAATACACTCCCTTGCCTCCCCTTTAAGAAATCCCCAAGAGTAATGAAACAAAGTGTTTTTAGTGTGTTAGAAGAGTGAAACTCAAAACCCAGCCTCCAAATCCGAGATTCCTAAGCCTAATACAGCAGCAAAACAACTTCAAAGAGTTGATCTAAGGTTGAAAAGAGTTTATCAAAGTGAAACCAAAGCTTGAGGAAAGCAATCAAGCAACTTTCTCTCCTTTTTCTCGAGTTCTTCGATTTGTTTCAAACCAGCAAGTAAGTGTTCTTGTTTCTTTTAATTCCAGCACTTTTTAATCATGTTTTACATATATGATAATGGTTAGGGTGTTAGCATGCATGCATGATCATGTACATTAGTATTTTGTTAATATTTTGCTTTGTTTCTGCATGTTTAAGTTATGAATAATATACATCATATTTAGTTTAGTTTAATCCCCATGTTTGCATTCATATAGCCCAGTTTAATCATCATATAGCCTCAGCATGTTCTCTATATTTTATGCGTTAGTTGTAATGTTTTTTGGATGTCATGTTAGTAGCCATTCAACCAGACATAGGTTCATGCTTGCTTGTTTAGTAGCATGTTTAGGATCATTGTATATTATTATTGCATGTTTTATTATCATGATGTTGCTGCAGAATCCGGGTGAGTTCTTCTTTCCCTCATAGCATGTTGCTTACTACTTGATGCATTGTTTTTCAATTATTCTAGTTTATGAGCATTCGGTGATCAATTGTGTGTTTTGAATGATTTTTGTTTTTCTGATCAGCATGTTTTGAATGATTTCGATGATATTATTTGAGTTGGAGTCATGTTTATAGCCATATGATCAGTTTAAGCCATCTTTTGTTTAAGAAAATCAAATTGTTTTGTGAAAATCTTTGGCTAAGATATGGTTGTATTCATGAGTCCAACTCAAGCGGTATCTTGTTTATTCAATCATCTAGTTGATTAGGTCAATTAAAGATTTAGGAAAAATCTCATAAAATAAAGGATTAGTAGAGGCCAATCAATTGATTGGGCGAGAGGAGTACTCAATTGATTCCCGAGCCGAGAATATTTGGTTATGACGGATTAGTGCCTATATTTTCAAAGTCAAATGATTTCTTAGTTCCCCATAAAAGACTAACACTCTATTTGTTAGGGCAGAAAACATTTTCAAATGGAAAACATTTCTTACAGAAAACCTTTTCCAGAAAATGTTTTCTAGAGAAAGCATTTTTCTATGGGGGTGTTTGGGAAGAAGTTTTTTTTAGCTTTTTCAGCTAAAATAACACTAAAAGACAAAATAGGCTAAAATAGCCAATAATGCCTCGTTTGGGAACAGGGTTTTTTAGTAACTTTTTGGCTAAAATGTAATGTAAAAAAAACTAGTATGTTTGGCATAACTTTTTGACTTTTCACGAAAAGATGTGCAAAAAGTAAAGAGAAAAAG
The DNA here is from genome assembly GCA_036172215.1 of Camellia granthamiana. Taxonomy (NCBI): domain Eukaryota; kingdom Viridiplantae; phylum Streptophyta; class Magnoliopsida; order Ericales; family Theaceae; genus Camellia; species Camellia granthamiana. The sequence goes on along the minus strand of CM069905.1, from coordinate 78,518,150 downwards.
TAGAGAGAAAAGGGAATCTTTGACTTTTTGGTATGGGTTGTTGGCTTTTTCATTTTTTTAGTAACTTTTTGGCTTTTTGGCTAAACTAGTCGCTTCCCAAACAAGGCTTAAGACAAAATATCACATCAAACCCATAATCATTTCGCTTTTTCTCTCACAAACATCACATCCAACTACAAAAAAATCCAACTATCTTTCCAAACACAAAAATTTTAGCCTTCTAAAATAGCTAAAAACTAAAATAGCTTATTAAAATAACAATTTCCCAAACACCCACTATGTTTGGTGGTGGTGGTGGTGGTGGTGGTGGTGGTGAAACAAAGGTGGAGGTGGAGGTGGAGGTGGTGGCATGATGATGGAGCAGCGACTGTGATGATGGCAGTGGCTATCGTGTTGGTGGTGTGGTGGTAGAGGTAAGAGTGACAGTGGTAGTGTGGTAATATTGATAAGACTTTAGTCCAAAAAACGTTTTCCACCTTTTAAAAGTTAAAAACATTTTTCGCCCATATAAGCTTGTTTTCTGTTGACCATGAAAAATGTTTTTTGTTAACTTTTATTTCCCATTGTATCAAACACCAAAAAATGCAGAAAATATTTTCTGTCCAAACAAATGGAAGAGTGGCGACTCTTTGTCGTGAATCGATCTATTTTGAAAACTTGTGGGATAAACGATTGGTTATCACTATAGATCATATGATTCACATTCCATGTGGGATATTAGAGTTTAGTACAATGTGTGGAAACATGCCCTTTAAAAAGGCATGGCATCCACATAAGGACACAACAGGGACACACTAACTAGTTTTTTTCACCTCTTCTTTAATACTTTCGATAAATGTTGAATGTTATATATGTTTTACTTTTTGCTTAGATTTAAATAATTAATGGATCATTATCCATAAAAAATACATACACTACAAGAGTTAACTTAAGAGTGGATTTTTTTATTATATTGAATAGTGTTGGTTTTTATTAATTTTAATTGTTCTTTTTTTTTTTTTGATCAATATTAATTTTAATTATTCATTGATGTACTATTAAGCTACATAGAAAATAAAAAAATGAAAATTGAAGATATTTATAACCATGTCCCCACTGTGTCTGTGTATCCATTTTTTCTAAACAACCTCATTTTTTTTAAACAGATTTCCAGAAGAAATGCAAAGGCAAAAAGAAACATAAGAACATATCAAAAATAATATCCAGGCAGGACACACCTTCGCAACAGCCTGCTTAGACTTTGTTGCTTTTGATTTGTCCGACAAAGCCCTAGACAACCGTGGACTCCCATCATTGATATCATCCACATTCATCCCATATGAAATCGTATTCACCTCCGGAAGTGAAAAGGATTCTCCTAATTGCTTATCCATGGTTTCCCCAAACAGAGGCGGTGTCAAATTGCTATTCAAGTTGGCAACCACTCCCCGAGACTGATAAACCATTCCAGAACCATAGTTAAAATGACCATTAACATGTGGAAAGCCTGTGTTGGTTGTACCATCTTCAGTGGATCTCCTTGAGCAAAGCCCACCCATTGCATCAGCAATGCCAACTACTAGTTCATACCTATTTCAAGCTTCCCATACAAAACCCAAGATTTGAAGCATTCCCAAATGCTTAAAGAACCTTTTTATTGGGAAAATTTGGAATTCAGACTGAAGTGATTTGTAGCAAATGGAACCCTTCCTCAATCAGTTAATCACAAGGGTGATCTGCACACATTAGGGTTTCAATACTAGCAGATGACCCCAATAATCTAACCCCATCCTTGATCAATATTTTCAAATTACCACACTGAAAATCCACTGGAATCCACTGAATAGCCACAAATAATTATGACACCAAACTGCAATAAAAAGTAGTAACAAATAAAAAATAAAAACTCATAAGAAAAAGATCAGAAAGAGAGAACAAAAATTAATCAGAAGAATTAGAAAAATAGAAACCAAGTACAAGATTCAAGTTAATGAGTAAACAACAGAAAATAGCAAAAAGAACCGGAAAACAGGCAAATTAGTCACAAATGAAGCTCTACGGCGACAATCAAAAGCCAGCAAAAACTTGGGTTTGATCACAAATTTGAATACCAACATATAAATACATAAAATTGAACAAATAGAGAAAGATGGAGACTTACCGAACAAGAGAGGGATGATGAGTTGGATCAGCAAGAAGATACTAGTAGAGATTCTGGTCAGTGTTTCTTTCCAACAAGAACAAAAACAACGGGGAGAGAGAGAGAGAGAGAGAGGGTGGTGATGATATCGTAATGATGATGAAAACGATGATGGTGATGGGTAAGAGATTCTAAAAGAGAGATAGAAAAGTAATGAGAGCACAGGGGAAGCAAACAGCCTATACCCAACCCAACCCACACGCAATCAAAGTAAGCACGGTCTCTCTCTGTCTCTCTCCTCTGCCTTGGGTGAAGTTCAAAGGGACCGACTGCCACACCACCAAACTAGGCCAGAGACGCAAAGTATTCTCTCTCCCCCCTCCTCCTCTCGCTCTCTCACTCTCTCTCTCTGGTCAAACCCACAAACATTACCCACTAAAATCTTAACCATGGTCAAGTTTTAGATGACCCTCCCCACCCATTACTGACGTCACTCACGTTTGATGGAGTGTTTGTTTGGCATGTGTTAAAATAAAATATATTATTTTAATATATTATTTTATTTAAATTACAACTATCTTATTTAGTTATATTATTTTTCTATCATATAATTTCAAATATAATTTATATTTTATGTTTTTTTATGAAAAGTTAAAAGGTATATTAATTTAGCACTTTTCAAATAATCCCTTAATTGCTAAATCCATCCCAAAAATATTATTTTAGCAATTTTAAGCTAATTTTTTATGAAAAAGTGTAAAAAAAAATTAGAAAGAGTGATATAATAATTTATAATAATCTTTTAATTTTTAATTAAAATATTTAATTTCCAAACGAGTCCACAGGTTTTTAAAAATTTATTTTGTTATGAGTTTTAAAAAATTGAATTCAAAACTTGTTTGGTTATGAATTTTTTAAATTAATTTTTGAATTGTGTTTTTTTTTTATCTTGTAATTAAAACTTTTTTTGTAATATTATAGTTAAATTTGTTTACATTTTTCATAACATAATTTGAATGTGTCTTTTAGATACATCTAATTTAATTCATATGGCAGAATTTCACTCTGTATTTTTTATTTTTTATGAATGTTTCAAAATTTTGAACACTTCTTTTTTAGTTTTATATTCACTCAATCTACATACATTTAAAATGTTTCACATTTATGAAAAAAATTATGAAATTACTGAATAATAACAAATGTACAACAACAACAACAACAAAAAAAAAAATACCCAGTTTAAAAATTAATACAATTTTAATGTTTTGTATATATATTGAAGTTGTTTTTTATGCCTTTACATTTTGTTTACTTTTTTAAGTATATCTAAATCATATACATCTAAAACATAAAAGTGAAAGCATATGAGGTTTGTAGGCTTGGCCAATTGGGTTTTGAAAACTTATTTGTGAAAACCTCAACCAAACAAGTTTTGGGCTTGAAATGGGATGAGATTTTCTCTGGATCTCAACATAAAAGAATTTGAGAGACTTATAAGGCCAACATGAGTCTTGTGTCAGCGATCTGAACTATTTATTTTGTAAGACCCGTAATATATACTATCCATGAAAAAATTTAAGTCAATCCGATAATCATAACATTTTCATTTATTGCATTTGTATTTAAAAAAATGAATGGTCTATTTCAAAAATATATTTGTCTTTTATTTTTTCGAAGACAGATGTAATAAAATAAAATAAAAAGTTATTATTGGATCAAACTAATTGTTTTTATAGATAATATACATTACATACCTTACAAAATGAACGATTCGAATCATCGAAATGAAACATGTGATGGGCTCTCTATAGACTCCCAAGTTCTACCATATTGAGATCCTAAACATGAAATAAGCCCAATCCTTTTAAAATATATGTTTTGAAAATTAAAAACCAAACAGGATTTAAATTTTAAATTTTGAAAAAGTGATTCAAGAACCAAACGATGATTTTTTTATATTTGACTTTTTTTTTTAAGGGAAATTACTACTCAAGAATTATTACACAATAGTAAAAAAGTTTACGAATTTTTTTGACACTGGTGTGTAATTTATCATATTTTTAAAGGAAATTTTCACCTCAGTGGGTGTTTAAAAAATTATTTTCAAATTAATGATAAACTTTATATACATAAAAAAATAAATTCATATTTTTCTCCATGACTTTGTAATTAAATTTAAAAAAATTCTCAGAACAGTAATTTTCCCTATTTTTAATCTACAAGGACCTGCTTTATGCCTCGTTTGGGAAGCGGCCGGTTTAGTCAAAAAGTAAAAAAGTTACTAAAAAGTCAAAAAGCCAACAACTCATATCAAAAAGTCAATGATTCTCTTTTCTCTCTACTTTTTGCATATTTTTTAGTAAAAAGCCAAAGAGTCATCCCAAACATACTACTTTTTTTAGTTCATATTTTAGTCAAATAGCAAAAAAGTTACTAAATTAGCCTATTCCCAAACGAGTTTGTTATGTAACAATATTAAATTTAAATATATTTTCAATTTTGCTAACTTTTTTTAAGTTAAACTTAAACAATATTGTTTGACTTGAGAAGATCAAAAGCATTTTTATTTACTATAAAAAAATGAATTATTTTTTTATTCATGATTAATTCGATTAAAAACTTGTTATTGAAGATCAAGTCAAAATTAAATAGCCGATCCAAAAAAAAAAAAAAAAAAAAAAGTCAAAATTAAATAATTTAGACCTTATTTATTATAATCTAAAAAAGTCAAAAAGTTACTCTCTTATTTAAGTCACATCATCTTATTTAAGTCACATCACCTCTCCGTCACATCACTTCAAACACAATCCATACCCAATTCATATTTCATAAATAATCAAAAAGTACACTTATTTAGATCATCCCAAACAACCCCTTAATATATGATTTAAACTCCACTCATTTAAAATATTCCTATGAATTTTTGTTGAGTGGATATATATATTATTTTTTATAGGACAAATTATACTAATAGTCCCATAGTTTGAGACTCGTGTCACTTTAATCCTTAACTTTTCAATTGTGACATATTTGATCCTGAATTTTGAATCTTACTCTAAATAAGGAAAATTGAAGATATCATTACTCAATTTGATAATTTTATATATATTATTATGTGTAAAAATTTTATTAATTTTACATAATTTTATTTTTGGTGGATAGAAATAATTTTTAAAAACTCAAAAATATATTTTTTGACATTTATTTTTGTCAAATTAGTTTATATTTTATCAAATTGATGACTTTTGCCCTTGAAATTGAGTAATAGTATTTTCAATTGTTTTTATTTAGAACTGTGGGAGCCGAGTATTTACGATTGCAGAGGGGGGCCGAATATATACTTGGAAGCTTATTATACGAACATCTTACTCGGCCCCATCTTGCCTTATCCAGAAGCCGATTATACCAACCGGCCATAGAACTAGTTAAGCAAGAAGCCGAATAAACATCCACAAGGTGGATGTCTAAGTGGGCAAGACCCTGAGGCCCAAGGAGCAAGTATAAATAAAGAAACAACAGCCAAAGAAGTGGTAGGTGAGAACTAGTACGCTTAACTTAAGATACAAGCAATCAAAAGAGTATATATTGACTTATCCGTCGGAGTGCTAATTCCGGCACCCCCGACCGGAGTGTTCATTCTTTTTCAGGTTATTAGCTGAGGATCTCGAGTGCCCCATTGCATCAGAAGAGTATTTCCAGAACCACTCCCCCACAATTGGCGTTGTTTGTGAGAACACTGAAGCACATCCATGGCGGGTGTAATAACCCGACCCTCGAGCAAGTTTTCTGCTATAAGTTTAGTTCGTGTTTTATGCTGTTGAATGCTTGCTGTGAAACCCTATGCAAAATTAAAGTTAAGTAAGTGAAACATATGTTTCGAGAGGTCTATCTGTCCAAACAAGAAAAGTATCTGTCATGTTAGAAGGTTTGAATTAGAAATTGGAAGCCTTAGTGGCTTAATTATCTGAAATTGACTTCATATATGCGATCAACATGATTTTTAGGTAATATTAAGTAATGTTGTGAAATTTCAATTTGGGATGACTAAACGATTGAATTTTGTCTTATTAGCTAATATATATATATAAGTGTGTCCTTGAACATTAAGCATAAGAGTTAGTTCAAAATTTTCCTAGGAGGAGAAAGGAAAAAGAAAGGGGAGAAACAAGGGAGAATTGAGAGAGATTGAAGCTAAGGTAAAGCTAAAGTCCCTAATCTAATCCTCTTCCTTAATTTGGCATAAAAAGTTCTTAAACTTGTGTGCTCTAGAGGAGTATGTTGAAGATATGATAAATTGTGTATTTGAATCCAATTCAAAATTATCTAGCAGGAGTTTACATCTTGCCTCTTACTTACCAAATTGGTGTTCATGCTTATGCCATGTTTTATATGTCTATGTATATGTGTAAGTTAAGTTGTTTCAAATGCAGCTAATGCTTGTCCTAAGTATTATGTTTATATATGATTACAATATGCTATGTTTCAAAGTATGTGAAGGAAAAAATGGAAAAGAAGAAAAACGTTCATTCTGTAAGACTTTGAAACCAAGTTACTCTATTGTTGTGATATGAAACAAAGTGCTACACGGAACTAAGTGCTACGATGTAAGCCACCTCTAGAGTCCGTGTGAGACACCTCTTGAGTTCATGCGTACATGATTCAAGGGCCTCGTGCCACTATGTTCAAGGGCTTAACGCCACCATGTTTAAGGGCTTAGTGCCATTATGCTCAAGGGCTTATAGCCATCATGTTTCAAGATACCATGTTGCACACTACCATGTTTCAAGAAGGGCCAAGAATATTATGAAGTTAACACAGATTCAGACTAACTATATGTGCATTTCTTTTTTTATGCTAATATGTTAAATGTTAAGTCAAGTATCGTGTTATCTATGTATTACTACTCATTGAGTTCGGCTCACCTTTTTCTATGTCTGTTTCTGTAGGTAACCAACCGACTGGTCAGTCCTAGCCACAGCACCTATTCTCTTTTGTCAACCTTCATGGGTCCAGGCACTATCCCAAGCCAGTTGCTTTTGTAAAGTTTACTAAGAAGTTGGTTTATGTTGTTGCCCAATTGAGGTTGTATGTATAAATTTCATGATTTTTGTATATGCCCACCTATGGGGCTGGGACTGTATATGTATATGCATGTGTATGGGTATAACCGATGATCCGGAGTATAATTTGGAACTTTATCTATCTTCTACGATATATATGTTGCATGTGAGGTCCTGGCATGTAGATATAGCTCAATGGAGTATCATGTATCGCTATTTTCATATTATGTGCTTCCATTAAGGCCCTATATATTACAACAACAGGTTGAATGGTTATATTCGAGCGGGTCCTGCCCAAACTTTTAGGGGCGGGTTTGAGGTCGTGACAAGTGGTATCAGAGCACGAGTTGTTATCTCACACACGGATGCATTGAGCTTTAGGGTGTCTAGACAGGCTTTAGGCATCTTGCATGGCATCCTAAAAGTATTTGAAAAATCGATGGCAACGTTAAGTATACTCTGATAAGGCTAACAATTTTGAATATATCTATTGTATATAAATGATTGTTGTGCAGGCTATGGCGAGGACGAGAACGGAGGAAACAGAAGATGCTACTTCTGCTCGGCTGGATAGAATGGAAAGAACGATTATGGAAATGGCAGAAACCCTACGGCAACAACAGCAACAGCCTCAACAACAACCGCCACCACCACCAGTACCCCCACCGGTAGCACAAGATTTTCATGCCGAAGATCGGACCATTACTCTTACTAAGGAGTTTAAAAAGATGAAACCGCCATCCTTTAAAGGAGGTATAGAGCCAATGAAAGCCGAGGCATGGGTGTTGGGAATAGAGAAATTATTCGAAGTCTTTCCGTGCACCGAAGCTCAAAAGGTGCAACTGGCTGCCTTTACCCTCGAGGACGAGGCACGGAGATGGTGGATGCTTACGAGAACAATACATCAAGGATTGACGTGGGATAGGTTCTTGGAATTGTTTTATGATAAGTATTTCCCTCAAAGTATGCGAGACAAGAAGGTGACTGAATTTGAAACTCTCAGACAAGGGAATAAGACGGTTGCTGAATATGAAGCTCAATTTGCAGAACTAGCCCGATTCGCGCCTCACATGGTAGACACGGATTATAAGAAGGCACGGAAGGTTGAAGGAGGATTACGGGGTGCTATTCTGGACCGAGTTAATATGCTGAAGCTGCCTACCTACGTAGATGTGCTGGAAAGGGCTGTCATCGCTGAAGGGAATCTTGCTGCTTAAAGCCGAATTTCTGAATGGAAGGGAAAAAGACAAAGTAGTCAATGGTCGAAGGGGTTAACTACTTCACCAAATAAGAAGCAAAATTCAGGGACTTCAAATGCTTCCACCCCCAGTCAAGATCTAATTCCCGTATGTGTGGAGTGTGGGAAGAAGCATCGTGGAATATGCTACCGGAAGTCTGGAGCTTGCTTCCAGTGTGGAAAACCGAGTCACGTGATAAGGGATTGCCCTCAGAGGAAGCAGCAACAAAATGGCAACAAGACTACCACCAGCTCAGTGGGGTCTGCACCAACTATCAATACCAAGTCAACTCCTAAAGCAACAAACAATAAGGACACAGTGAGACAGGGTAGAGTGTTTGCCTTGGTTCCAGGAGACATGCAGAATGCAACAACGGTGGTATCAGGTATATTTATGGTTCACGGTCATCCTGCTAGGGTATTATTTGATTCTGGCTCTACTCATTCTTTCGTGTCAAAATTATTTGCACAACACTTAGATAAAACTGAAGAAAATTTGTCTTATATGTTATATGTGTCCACACCTTTGGGAGACTCTATGCTTTGCACTTCTGTTTATTTTGGTTGTGAACTTGAGCTTGGGGATATCCAGGCATACGCCAATCTGTTACCTCTTGACATGACCTATTTTGATATTATTCTGGGAATGGATTGGTTGGGCGAATATGGTGCAACTATAGATTGTCTAACTAAACAAATCAGTTTCCATCCACCGGGACAATTAGAGTCTACCTTATAGGGACATGGCGTAATTTCTCCACCTTATTTGATCTCGGCAGCAAAGGCTTGTAAATTAATTCAGAAAGGGTGTCACGGGTATTTATGTAGTGTTTTGGAAGGGCAAGTAGTGAATGGCAATATTGACACGATCCCAATTGTTTGTGAATTTCCGGATATCTTTCCTGAAGAATTACTAGGGCAGTTGATAGACCGTGAAATTGAGTTTACCATTGAAGTAGCACCGGGAACTCAACCCATTTCGAAGACTCCGTATAGAATGTCACCAGTTGAGATGAAGGAATTGAAAATGCAGTTGCAAGATTTACTGGACAAGGGATTCATCCGTCCGAGTGTGTCTCCATGGGGTGCACCAGTTCTGTTTGTAAAGAAGAAGGATGGAACGCTCCGGCTTTGTATCGATTACAGGGAACTTAACAAAGTAACAATTAAGAATAAGTACCCACTGCCAAGAATTGATGACCTATTTGATCAGCTTCAGGGGGCACAAGTCTTTTCAAAGATTGATCTACGGTTTGGATACCATCAATTGAAGGTCAAAGCTGAGAATGTTGAGAAGACAGCTTTTCGAACCCGGTACGGTCATTATGAATTTTTGGTTATGCCCTTTGGCGTCACAAATGCACCGGCAGCTTTTATGGATTTGATGAACCGCGTTTTCAAGCCCTATTTGGATGAGTTTGTGGTGGTTTTCATTGACGATATTCTTATCTATTCGAAAAATATAGAAGCTCACGAGAATCATCTTCGTTTGATCCTTCAAACCCTTCGAGAGAAGAAACTGTATGCAAAGTTGAAGAAATGTGAATTCTGGCTACTAGAAGTGGTATTTTTGGGACACGTTATTACAAAGGAAGGAGTTTCTGTTGATCCACACAAGATAGAGGCGATTGTGAATTGGCCAACTCCCACTAATGTGACAGAAGTGCGTAGTTTTATGGGGCTAACCGGTTACTACAGACGGTTTGTTCAAGATTTTTCTAAAATTGCCGTGCCGCTTACCCAACTGACTCGAAAGGGAGTTACATTTGAATGGTCAGGAGAGCGGGAATCTGCTTTCCAAGAATTAAAGACAAGGCTGACTACGGCACCAGTGCTGGCCTTACCATCTGGTACTGAAGGATTTGTAATCTACAGTGATGCTTCGCACAAAGGGCTTGGTTGTGTACTTATGCAGAATGGAAGAGTTATCGCCTACGCTTCTCGTCAACTGAAACCCCACGAAAAGAATTATCCCACGCATGACCTCGAGCTCGCGGCGGTGGTTTTTGCTTTAAAGATATGGCGGCACTATTTATATGGCACTACTTGTGAAGTTTACACCGACCACAAAAGCCTCAAGTATCTTTTTACTCAGAAGGAATTGAATATGCGACAACGTCGGTGGTTAGAGTTAATTAAAGACTACGATTTACAGATTTGTTATCATCCTAGTAAAGCCAACACAGTTGCAGATGCTCTTAGTCGGAAAACTATGGGAAATTTAGCCAACCTGTTTACGGAGAGAAAGGAATTGATAAATGAATTAGAGAAAATGAATATAGAGTTTGTGATACGTGGACAGGAGGCAGTACTAGCAGCAGTAATGGCTCAACCGACTTTACTCGAAGAGATTAAGTTACATCAAATGGAGGATGACAGTCTAAGGAAAATATGCGATGAGTTAGAGACAAAACCAAAACTGGGGTTCAGCTTAATGGATTCAGTACTCAAATTTCATGATCGAATATGTGTCCCTAATGTGTTGGAGCTTAAGCGAAAATTAATGGAAGAAGCACACACCTCAAAATTTTCCATACATCCAGGGAGTACCAAAATGTACCGAGATTTGAAACAAAATTTTTGGTGGCCAAGTATGAAGAAAGAGATCGTGGAGTTCGTTTCTAAATGTTTGCAATGTCAGCAAGTAAAAGTGGAGCATCAGAGGCCAGCAGGATTATTACAGCCCCTTTCAATCCCAGAATGGAAGTGGGAACATTTAACCATGGATTTCGTTGTGGGGTTACCACGAACTCCTCGAGGCATGAATTCAATATGGGTCATTGTGGACCGATTAACTAAGTCCGCTCACTTCTTACTGGTAAAGACTCAGTATAATGCGAACAAACTGGCGGTACTTTATGTGAATGAAATTGTGAGGCTTCATGGTGTTCCAGTCTCTATTGTGTCAGATAGGGATCCGAAGTTTGTTTCCAGGTTCTGGTAGAGTTTACAAGAAGCCATGGGTACAGAGTTAAAGTTCAGTACAGCTTTCCATCCCCAGACTGACGGCCAATCTGAGAGAACGATACAAACTCTGGAAGACATGCTCCGGATGTGTGTGCTAGAATTTCAAGGGAGTTGGGAAACTCATCTACCGTTGGTAGAGTTCGCATACAACAACAGCTACCATTCAAGTATCGAAATGGCACCCTATGAAGCTCTATATGGAAGACCGTGTCGTTCTCCCGTGTGTTGGGCTGAAGTTGGAGAAAAATCTTTACTCGGACCGGAAATTGTTCAGTTGACTACTGAAAAAGTTAAAACTATCAGGGAAAGGTTAAAAACTGCCCAAAGTAGACAAAAGAGCTATGCGGACAATCGACGGAGGGATTTAGAATTTAAAGTGGATGATCATGTTTTTGTAAAGGTCACTCCGATGAAAGGCCACCCAAGGTTCGGAAAGAAGGATAAGTTGACACCCCGATATGTCGGTCCCTTTCAGATTCTGGAAAGAATGGGCCCGGTAGCTTACCGAGTTGCTCTTCCGCCACATATGAGTCGAGTGCATAACGTGTTTCATATCTCTATGCTTCGTAGATACCTTCCGGATCCGTCACATGTTATTGATTATCATCAGATTGAGTTGGATGACAAGTTGATTTACGAGGAAAAACCAATCCGCATTTTGGATCGACAAGCAAAACAATTACGACACCGAGAAATTCCAATGGTGAAAGTGGAATGGCAAGCACATTATGGAACCGGCGCAACTTGGGAAAGAGAAGAGGAAATGCAACACCAGTATCCGCATTTGTTTCTACCCTAAGGTAAAACAAGTTTGAGGGACCAAACTTATTTAAGAGGGGGAGAGTGTAATAACCCGACCCTCGAGCAAGTTTTCTGCTATAAGTTTAGTTCGTGTTTTATGCTGTTGAATGCTTGCTGTGAAACCCTATGCAAAATTAAAGTTAAGTAAGTGAAACATATGTTTCGAGAGGTCTATCTGTCCAAACAAGAAAAGTATCTGTCATGTTAGAAGGTTTGAATTAGAAATTGGAAGCCTTAGTGGCTTAATTATCTGAAATTGACTTCATATATGCGATCAACATGATTTTTAGGTAATATTAAGTAATGTTGTGAAATTTCAATTTGGGATGACTAAACGATTGAATTTTGTCTTATTAGCTAATATATATATAAGTGTGTCCTTGAACATTAAGCATAAGAGTTAGTTCAAAATTTTCCTGGGAGGAGAAAGGAAAAAGAAAGGGGAGAAACAAGGGAGAATTGAGAGAGATTGAAGCTAAGGTAAAGCTGAAGTCCCTAATCTAATCCTCTTCCTTAATTTGGCATAAAAAGTTCTTAAACTTGTGTGCTCTAGAGGAGTATGTTGAAGATATGATAAATTGTGTATTTGAATCCAATTCAAAATTATCTAGCAGGAGTTTACATCTTGCCTCTTACTTACCAAATTGGTGTTCATGCTTATGCCATGTTTTATATGTCTATGTATATGTGTAAGTTAAGTTATATGTAAGTTAAGAGCCCAAGAATGAAATCATGTTATGAGCTTCAACTTTGTTCAAATTAGTTGAGTTGTATTCATGGGTATAATTCAAGTTAACTGATGGTATGATGTGCCTTAATTATATGTTTTTGAACCATGATTTGGTCATGAAAAGATCCATTTTTGAGCTTTGAAAACATCCCCTAAGAGATAGAATTTTTGGTGCAATTTTCGGACCAAACTGGACAATCGCCGCACGTGCGGGAGTCACTGCCACACGTGCGGCAAATGCTGAATTTTTGAGGTTTGGTTCTGCTTAAAAGGCACGTGCGGGACCTCAGGGCCGCACGTGCGGGGCTCACAGCCGCACGTGCGGCTCATGCTGAAAAACCCTGTCTGCTCCGTTTTGCGTGTAGAATCCTCTAATATTGTCGAAATATGTATTTGGGATTGTTTTGATATTGATACGCTCCTTCGAGGTGAAGTGAAACAAACGATAAATTGAGAAGGAAATGTGGACTAATGTATAAGTTTTGGATGTGTGAAGGACACACTCCGGAAGGAAGTAACGCGTCACCTCAACACTGTGAGTAGTAGTACCATTATATGTTTCAAATGCAGCTAATGCTTGTCCTAAGTATTATTTTTATATATGATTACAATATGCTATGTTTCAAAGTATGTGAAGGAAAAAATGGAAAAGAAGAAAAACGTTCATTCTATAAGACTCTGAAACCAAGTTACTCTATTGTTGTGATATGAAACAAAGGGCTACACGGAACTAAGTGCTACGATGTGAGCCACCTCTAGAGTCCGTGTGAGACACCTCTTGAGTTCATGCGTACATGATTCAAGGGCCTCGTGCCACTATGTTCAAGGGCCTCGTGCCACTATGTTCAAGGGCCTTGTGCCACTATATTCAAGGGCTTAACGCCACCATGTTTAAGGGCTTAGTGCCATTATGCTCAAGGGCTTATAGCCATCATGTTTCAAGATACCATGTTGCACACTACCATGTTTCAAGAAGGGCCAAGAATATTATGAAGTTAACACAGATTCAGACTAACTATATGTGCATTTCTTTTTTTTATGCTAATATGTTAAATGTTAAGTCAAGTATCGTGTTATCTATGTATTACTACTCATTGAGTTCGGCTCACCTTTTTCTATGTCTGTTTCTGTAGGTAACCAACCGACTGGTCAGTCCTAGCCACAGCACCTGTTCTCTTTTGTCAACCTTCATGGGTCCAGGCACTATCCCAAGCCAGTTGCTTTTGTAAAGTTTACTAAGAAGTTGGTTTATGTTGTTGCCCAATTGAGGTTGTATGTATAAATTTGATGATTTTTGTATATGCCCATCTATGGGGCTGGGACTGTATATGTATATGCATGTGTATGGGTATAACCGATGATCCGGAGTATAATTTGGAACTTTATCTATCTTCTACGATATATATGTTGCATGTGAGGTCCTGGCATGTAGATATAGCTCAATGGAGTATCATGTATCGCTATTTTCATATTATGTGCTTCCATTAAGGCCCCATATATTACAACAACAGGTTGAATGGTTATATTCGAGCGGGTCATGCCCAAACTTTTAGGGGCGGGTTTGAGGTCGTGACAACGGGCGTGACGGAAGATCCTCTGGCAGTCGCTGGCGACCCTACGCCGCAAGATGAAACCACTCCAAGCAATATGCTTGGGCCAGAGAATATTACCGCAAGAAGGGCCTTGAACTTCAATTCACCCTCGACATCAGCACATGAGGCAATGCAAGCGATTATGGAGCAAGCAAAGCAAAACGAACAGAGGTTGGAAAACATATTGGCTGAGAACGAGCGCCTTCGATAGGATTTGGCCTTGGAGGTGGCAAAATCCCGACAAGCTGCGTGCTAAGACTCGAGACGACCTCTAAGAAAGGATGGTCGACGATCCTGAATTCGGAAACAAGACAGTAGCAGTGATTTTGACTCGTCATCCCTAGATTCCAAAAAGAAGGGACGAGTAGCAATCTCCAGTTCTTCCGAAGGGAGTCCGCGTGCAAAGACTAAACAAAGACAAAATGACTCGGACGAAGAGAATTAATATGACCCCTTTGTGCAACGAATCGCAAGGGCGGTACTGCCCAAAAAGTTCAAAGCTCCGTCGTTCACTCTCTACAATGGAAAATCAGACCCCACCGATCACATCCGTCACTACAAGCAAGCCATGACATTACATGCAGATGACGAGGCCCTCATATGCCGAATATTTCCCAGCAGTTTGGGACCATTGGCTGTCAGGTGGTATTATAAACTGGAGCCGGCTTCGATCAAGAGCTTCCACCAACTCCAAAAATCCTTCAGAGCAAGGTTCATCACTAATGAGGTCCAGCCGAAGCAAGTCGATTCTCTGTGGGCAATGCAGATTCAACCGAGGGAATCCTTTCGTGCGTATTCGGCGCGGTATTGGGAATGTTTTAATCTGGTAGATGATGCCTACAATGACTCTATGGCCATTACTGCCTTCAAGATGGGGTTACATCCAGACAGTGCCCTCCGCAGCTCTTTGACCAGACAGCCCCCAAAAACGGTTTGGGCGTTGATGAAAAAAGTTGAGGAATACTGCAAAGTAGAAGACGATGCCCTCCGGGTCAAAGACGGGCATAAAGCCGCTAAGTCGGCCCCACTTGAAGTCGTGCAACCGATAAAGGCTGTACCACCACGGAGCCCTGAATCACAGAATCGGGGCTAAGCGAGATAGAAGATGAGATTCACGCCGATCAAATGACTAGTGTCCACACCGAGCTAATGAGCAGCTTCAAGTGGATAGCAGGCGCGCCGACAAGAAATACACGGAGTTATCAAAGCCGATTAGTATGGTTATGGCTAAGGTTCAACACCTTTCGTTCTTCAAATGGCCATAAAAAATGGTGGGACCTCTCGACACGAGGAGATGGGATAGGCGGTGCGAATATCACAAAGATCACAGTCATGATATAGACAGTTGCTATGCTTTGAAAGACCACCTTGAGGAGTTGGTACAAACCGGTCGGCTCCAACAACATGTTCGAAAGAACTCAACCAAAACAGTTGCCCTACGGCAGGATTCACCTCCGCTCGGCGTCATCCATATGATATATAGCCTGCCGACAGCCCCATCCGTGCATGCAATTCAATCGCATCCAAGCCCCCAAAAGCAAATCACACCAGCAAAACGGCCCCATGAAGCTTCGAATATTACCTTCGACGATTCTGATTTAATCGGCGTAACACTCCCCTACATTGATCCATTGGTCATCGAACTACGGGTAAATCGATTCACCGTTGAACGCGTTCTCATAGACCAGGGAAGTACTTCGGAGGTTATGTATCACAAGACCTTCATCAAACTCGGTTTCGCTGAGTCAGACTTGTCTCCGGCTCCTTATCTATTATTTGGCTTTAACGCTAATCCGGAGTACCCGTTGGGCAAGATCACACTACCAGTTCGAGCAGGCTCCCGAACAGTGGATGTGGAAGTCTTGGTTGTCAAGCTGCCTTCGCCGTATAATCTCATCATGGGGCGAACTTGGTTGCATACCATACAGGCCGTGCCAAGCACCTATCATCAACTGCTTCGCTTCCCGACAGAACGTGGCATTGAGCAAATCTGTGGTTCCCAAAAATCGACACAAGTATGTTATCTCCTTGCTGCAAAGACACCAAAAGAGTTAGAAGTGAATTCTATTGAGGTGCCGGATCGAGAGAGCCTCGACAATGTTGGGCGGCTCCCAAGTGAAAAGGCCACAGAAGCCCTAGATGGAGTTGAAATTGATGGGAGTCCAGACAGGTTCTTCATGGTCGGCGCCTCCCTGAATGAAACCAACAAGCAGCAGCTAATTTCCTTCATGCTCAGTAACCTTGATGTATTTCCGTGGACACCATATGAGATGCCGGGTGTAGATCCGTCTGTTTCGCAGCACCGATTAAACGTTGACCCTAAATGCAAGCCGGTTATTCAGAAAAGTCAGCGGTCAACCGCAGAACCACACCGCTACCGTTGTTAAGGAAGTTGACCAGTTGCTTGATGCCGAGGCAATCCGGGAAGTCACCTATCCTATATGGCTGTCAAACACTGTGGTTGTCAAGAAGAAAAATGGGACTTGGCATGTTTGTGTGGATTTCACAGACTTAAATAAAGCTTGCCCCAAGGATTGTTTTCCTCTCCCCAGAATAGACCAACTTGTAGATGCCACGGCGCGTCATCAACGTATAAACTTCCTCGATGCCTACAGAGGCTACCATCAAATCGCCATGCATTCCTCACCCCAAGAGGAACCTATTGCTATAAGGTTATGCCTTTTGGGCTGAAGAATGCAGGGGCAACTTACCAAAGACTAGTCACCGCTATGTTCAAGGAGCAACTCGGCCGTACTATAGAAGTGTACATTGATGATATGGTGGTTAAGTCGAAAGAAGAGAAAACTCATCTAGCTGATCTGGAAGAGACATTCGGCATTTTACGAAAGTACAAAATGAAGCTGAACGCTTCCAAGTGTGCATTTGGGATCGGATCCGGCAAATTCCTTGGCTATATTGTCAACCATCGAGGAATCAAAGCCAACCCGAGGCAAATCACAACAATCTTGGAACTCGGCTCCCCTCGATCGGTAAAGGAGGTTCAAAAGTTGATGGAGATGGCCGCTGCACTCAACAGGTTCATCAATCGTTCCACGGATTACTGCCGATAATTCTTTCATATCCTACGGCAGGGTAAGGCTTTTGAATGGACCTCCGAGTGCGAAGCCGCTTTCAACGGTCTGAAGACCTACCTCCGATCAGTTCCACTCTTGACGACACCTTCGGCAGGTGACTCACTGATTTTATATCTGGCAGTCTCCGACCGGGCCGTCAGCGCTATACTGATAAAGGAAGAGCTTGAGGAGCAACGGCCAGTGTGTTATGTAAGCAAGGCAATGGTTGACGCCGAAACACGTTACCTTCCGTTGGAAAAACTCATCCTTGCTCTCATCATGGCAACAAGAAAACTGATACATTACTTTCAGGGGCATTCCATCGGGGAACTAACGGACTACCCCCCTCCGATCAGTACTCCGCAGTGCAGAAGCATTAGGGTGCGTTTCAAAGTGGGCCCTTGAACTCGGCCAGTATGATATTCAGTTCTTGCCTAGAACCTTAATCAAGCGGCAAGTGCTTGCCGACTTTGTGGCCGAATTCACTGGGGGTCTTGCCGACTTGAAGTCTGATCAATTTCAACCAAAGCCGAACTGGAGAATTTATGTTGGGGACGTTTGGCAGTTGTACTATGATGGATCATCCAATCAACACGGCAGCGAAGCCAGAGTAGTGATCATGACTCCCGACGGAGCAATAATTGAGCAGGCTGTCAAACTCGGCTTCGAAGCATCGAACAATGAGGCCAAATACGAAGCCCTGCTAACCGGCTTACGGAATGCACATCTGCTGGGTGCTCGGCGTTTGCTTATATTTTGTAATTTAAAACTTGTGATCAATCAACTAAAGGAGGAGTACGCGGCCAAAAACGACCGAATGGCCGCTTACATGAAAACGACAAATTCCTTGCTGGCAAAATTTGATCATTATGAATTGAACCAAATAACTCGTGATCAGAACACACATGCAGATGCCCTGGCTTGCCTAGCCTCCGCCATTAACTCAGAGATTAAATGGACAATTGAAGTGGGCTCCATCCTTAAGTCGAGCATTGGCCCTTCAGAGGAAGTCCAGATCAATGTCATAGAGTCAGGTCCGAGTTGGATGGACTCCATTGCTGCATTCCTATCTTCCGAACAGCTCTCGTCGGATAAGAAAGAAACACACAAGCTGCGAAACAAAGCCCTACGATACTACTTGGATCCGCATGGAAAGCTTTACAAAAAATCCCTTTCTGGCCCATACCTAGAATTCGTTCATCCGGATAAAGTCGAGGAACTCCTGACTGAAATACATGAAGGTAGCTGTGGAGCCCATTCTGGCGGGCGCTCTTTGGCCCATCGAGTTGTAACACAAGGGTATTATTGGCTGACAATGAGAGCTGATGTCGAATGTTATATGAAAAAATGTGAACAGTGCCAGAAGTTTTCTCCCTTAACCCATCTGTCTGCTGAAGAGTTAAGCTCTATAACCAGTCCCTGGCCGTTCGCCCAATGGGGACTTGACATCGTCGAACCATTGCCTCGTGCCCCGGGCAACAAGCGATTTTTGATTGTCGCAACAGATTATTTCACAAAATGGGTGGAAGCGGAGGCACTAACGCACATTCGGGATACTGATGTGAAGCGTTTTGTATGGAGAAATATCATAACACGATTCGGCATTCCGAGAGCACTTATTTCAGACAACGGCACCCAGTTTGATTGCGGTGTCTACCGAGAACTGTGTAGCAAGTATGGTATTCGGCCCTATTTTTCCACCCCGGCTTATCTTCAGAGTAATGGTTAAGCTGAAGCCTCGAACAAATCTATTTTGAACGGCATCAAGAAGAGGCTGGAGAAAGCTAAAGGCAGATGGTCGACGAATTACCGAGTGTGTTGTGGGTTCATCGCACTACTCTGAGGCGGTCCACTGGGGAGATGCCATTCACTTTGTGCTTTGGAACGCCGGCAATCATCCCCTTGGAGATTGGCCTCCCAACTTTGAAATCAAAAGTTTTTGATATGGGCCGAAACGACATGATGCTGACTTTGGATTTAATTCTGATTGAAAAACGAAGAGACCGTGCCCTCGTATCCATGGCACGGTACCAGCAGCAGCTTGCTAAGTCGTATAATCAACGTGTTCAGCTACACCGCTATACTTCAGGAGAGTTGGTCCTGAAGAAAGTACTTCCAGTTGCCAGGAATCCGGCTGATGGAAAATTGGGTCCTAACTGGAACAGCACCTATCAGATTGACTCAATTGCGGGAGTAGGGGCATATCGGCTCAAAGATATGTCTGGGAGGAGTCTGCCATGGCCTTGGAATTCAATGCACTTGCGTAAATTCTATCATTAAACTTGACTTGTGGGGCATGATACTTGTTTTGAATGGTTCACCATGTACATATTTCACTCTTGCAATGCAAAGTTTCCTGTTTTCTCATTGCGAAAATCCAGTTCAAAAGTCTTCTGATTAAGCCTCCGGATTCGGAGCGCCCTTCGTGTATCACGATTGGCCAAGACAAAAAAAAGCCTCCGAATTCGGAGCCCCATTAGTGCATGACACTTTTGGGCCGATTAAGCCTCCGGATTCGGAGCGCCCTTTGTGTATCACGATTGGCCAATACAAAAAGCCTCCGAATTCGGAGCCCCATTAGTGCATGACACTTTTGGGCCGATTAAGCCTCCGGATTCGAAGCGCCCTTCGTGGATATCACAATTGGCCAATACAAAAAGCCTCCGAATTCGGAGCCCCATTAGTGGATGACACTTTTGGGCCGATTAAGACCCTGGATTCGGAGCACCCTTCGTAGATATCACCATTGGTTAAGATTTACGTCTCCGAATTTGAAGCCCTATTAGTGTATGACACTTTTGGGCCAATTAAGCCTCTGGATTCGAAGCGCCCTTCGTGTATCACGATTGGCCAATACAAAAAGCCTCCGAATTTGGAGCCCCATTAGTGCATGACACTTTTGGGCCGATTAAGCCTCTGGATTCGAAGCGCCCTTCGTGGATATCACGATTGGCTAAGATTTAAGTCTCTGAATTCGGAGCCCCATTAGTGCATGACACTTTTGGGCCGATTAAGCCTCCGGATTTGGAGCGCTCTTCGTGGATATCACGATTGGCCAATACAAAAAGCCTCCGAATTCGGAGCCCCATTAGTGCATGACACTTTTGGGCTGATTAAGCCTCTGGATTCGGAGTGCCCTTAGTGTATCACGATTAGCCAAGATAAAAAAAAGCCTCCGAATTCGGAGCCCCATTAGTGCATGACACTTTTTGGCCAATTAAGCCTCCGAATTCAGAGCGCCCATCGTAGATATCACGATTGGCTAAGATTTAAGTCTCCGAATTCGGAGCCCCATTAGTGCATGACACTTTTGGGCCAATTAAGCCTCCGGATTCGAAGCGCCCTTCGTGGATATCACGATTGGCCAATACAAAAAGCCTCCGAATTCAGAGCCTTATTAGTGTATGACACTTTTGGGCCAATTAAGCCTCCAGATTCGGAACGCCCTTAGTGTATCACGATTAGCCAAGACAAAAAAAGCCTCCGAATTCGGAGCCCCATTAGTGCATGACACTTTTGGGCTGATTAAGCCTCCGGATTCGGAGCGCCCTTCGTGGATATCACAATTGGCTAAGATTTAAGTCTTCGAGTTCGGAGCTCTATTAGTGCATGACATTTTTGGGCCGATTAAGCCTCCGGATTTGGGCCGATTAAGCCTCTGGATTCGGAGCGCCCTTTGTGTATCACGATTGGCCAAATTCGGAGCTCCATTAGTGCATGACACTTTTGGGCCGATTAAGCCTCTAGGTTCGGAGCGCCCTTCGTGTATCACGATTGGCCAAATTCGGAGCCCCATTAGTGCATGACACTTTTGGGCCGATTAAGCCTCCGGATTCGGAGCGCCCTTCGTGGATATCACTATTGGCCAGGATTCAAGTCTCTGAACTCGGAGCCCCATCAACGCAAGAGTTTTGGGCCGATTAAGTCTCCGAATTCGGAGCCCCCATCCGCGCATGAAGCGCTTGGGCCAAATAGTAATCTGGATTCGACGTACTTCTCATGAATATTACAATTAAAGAGCGCGCGTTGTTGACAAAAGATGAAACATGCAAACATAAAAAATGAAGCTAAAATGAAATGTTTCATTACATTGACTGATTGGCTCAGAATGTATAAGCTTGAGCTAAGACATACAAACATTTAAAACAGGTTGTTTTTATTAAATTGACTAATAAGTACATAATTTGCATCCAATCTGTGTTGGAGCGTTTACAAAATGTTCAATTTTATTCGGCATCACCCTTATCATCGTTTTTCTCGATTTCGAAAGCGCCAAAGGGAAAGTGCTGGCGTTGGTATAACGGCGACGCCGATTCAACGCCTGTTTCACGGAGAGCCTCTGCGGCTTGTAGAACCTTAATCCACCCGTGCCTGAAACCCCGGTTCTCGCATCGGCATACTTTCTCGGTGAGTTTCTCCTTGGTCTTGTCTATCCCCACCTTCTGGCCATCGTAGAAGCCTTTCTCATAACCCCTAGACCTCGCGGTCTCTACTACAAACGTGCTTGCCGTATCTCGATCGGCAATCGCATGACTTATCAGCCGTTGGGTCACCCTTTCCTCCATGACTGGGTTAGATTTTGGCCTTCCTTAGCTCACGCTTGGCTTTCTCTGCGCAAGCCTCCAAGTTTCGAATTCGTTCATTCTTCTGCTCTATCTCCCGCCACGCAGCACATAAACGTATGCCGATTTCATACGCGATATACAGTCCTTCACTGCTCCGTGGATGCCGTCCCGAAACACTTCAAAGTCCTGTCGGCCGACCATCGACTGCTGGACTTCTGGTGGAAAAATCTGTCGAGCGAAGTCGACTGTCACGTTTGGGTCGCGAACAATTGAATCCGCCTCAGTCATCGGTTTATTTCCCACAAACACTGCAAAACTCAACAGGCGCGATGTCTCACCGGATTCACCTCTCGATCGTGGTCGAGGGGAGTTGCCCCGTTGTTGTTTTTCCCTTCGGGGAGACCTACTGTGACGATGTGGGGACTAACGTTTTTTCCGTTCCTTCGAGGTCCTACTTCTCGTGTGCATGGGCTCGCCACTTCGATTTATCTCGATATCCAGCTCAGCCAATGTCCTCCCTTCTCCTCTACTGTTGAAGAATAGTCTACTTGACATTCTCACTTGTCTAACCTTCCTCAACAAACTGGTTCGAGTTACTGAGTTTAAGCACACTGATGGAACCTAAGCGCACGAGACACTCACCCCATTTATTTCTTACGGGCGCATCACCCTCGAGGCAACCTCATTACTACTAGACTTCAAAAGCCTCAAGAATCCAATCGGCCCCATATCTAAGCCTGGTGCCGATCTACTTATGTGCCACAGCCACTCCATGAACTAATTGTATTCGGCCTCCCAGTTCAAGCATTGGCTGGGGCAAGGGCAGATTCACTAATCTAATTGGCCCAATATCTAAGCCTGGTGCCGATCTACTTATGTGCCATAGCCACTTCATGAACTAATTGTATTCGGCCTCCCAGTTCAAGCATTGGCTGGGGCAAGGGCAGATTCGCTAATCTAATCGGCCCAATATCTAAGCCTGGAGCCGATCTACTTATGTGCCACAACCACTCCATGAACTAATTGTATTCAGCCTTCCAGTTGAAGCATTGGCTAGGGTAAGGACAGATTTGCTAATCTAATCGGCCCAATATCTAAGCCTGGAGCCGATCTACTTATGTGCCATAACCACTCCATGAACTAATTGTATTCGGCCTCCCAGTTCAAGCATTGGCTGGTGTAGAC
The DNA here is from genome assembly GCA_036172215.1 of Camellia granthamiana. Classification (NCBI taxonomy): domain Eukaryota; kingdom Viridiplantae; phylum Streptophyta; class Magnoliopsida; order Ericales; family Theaceae; genus Camellia; species Camellia granthamiana. Next base: position 78,494,820 of record CM069905.1, on the reverse strand, counting down.
ACCCCATTTTTGACCGACCTTAAGACTCAGACGTCACCGATTGAGCGCTTGGTGATGTTGCATATTGTGCTCGTCCAAAAGTTTCAGAGTCGCGGCCGCGAGCCTGGCCTCCGGACTTCCGGGCTCTTTCTGTACCTTGCCTCGGTTTGTGAACCAGGCTCGGTTTTCTCTGTTTTTCTTCCTGAGGGGAGGGAGAGGTCCCGTAGACCATCTCTCAATGGCCGTAGGCTACATTTCGTGGCCGTAGGCCATTTTGCCCATTTCGGAGCCTGGTTCCCGGTTTTCGAAGCCGTCAGGCCGTGTGCCTCAGTTCGGGACCGTCTAACCATCTCCGATTCCTCCGGTTTTTGGCATACATCTTATTTACTCCCTTTCGAGGGACACTGGGGTCTTAGATACCCACTTCGTGGTCGAATGCCACTTTCGGTACTTAACAGCCTGTTTTCGGGGCCTCGAACTGCGTGTTTTGGCCCCCCAGCCTTCATTTTGCATCGGTTTGGGCTCATTTTTGGTGGAGGCTTTATTTTCATGGTTAGGAAGCTTGTAGGAGGGTGGGAGGCCAGCAATTGTTCTGACAACCAACTTTTTGTTTGGTCAAAAGTGGTTCAGCATGAATCTGGGAAGGAGAAAAGTCTGCGCGGCTTCACCGAAACGGGCGTAACTCTTTGTACAAGAAGAATTAAAATATGAGGCCACTATCATTGGAAAGCTTACTTCCGGGGCTTCATTTTTCACTCAAAAATATCCTAAGTCCAAATCCGGGGGGAGGAGATATGGTTGGTTGAAGTCCGTTTGGACCGAATCTGCGCGGCTTTACGGAAACTGGCATAACTTTTTCTACAGGAGGAATTTTAATGCAAGGTTTGCGGCATTGGAAAGCCTAACTTCTGGGGCTTCATCCTAGGGGGTCACCGGCCACTTTTCTCATGTTGACCTGGCCGACCGGCCACCTTTTCCAGCCGGCCGGCCACCTACCCAAAAAAAGTGACTTTTTTGCCCCTTTAAGCTAGCCGACCATTTTTCTCTCCCTCAGTGTATTCCAGCTGTGCCAGCTGGTTGCCAATTGGACCATCCTCCATACACGTGTATGGAGGATTAAAGAGGTCCTTTAGATATTTTCATGCCTCTCCTCTATAAAGGAGAGGCTTGGCTTCTTGTATGGGGTTAGATATTTTTTTAGACACATTTGAGAGAGAGATAGACCTTCCACCTCCCATTTCTCTCCATTTCCAAGCTCCAAAGTCATTTTCCTTGCACCATTTCTACATCAACCCCTAGCACAAGACCCCCACACTCCATTCCAACACTTGGAGGCTGATTTCCAGAGGTCAAAGGTGCTGCAACTCAAGCCAAGAGGTAGAAAAGAAGTGGTCTTCAAGGGTAAGTGTGAATCTCCCTCTTTTGAGCTCATTTTTGCCTCATTTCTTAGCCCTATTTGCTTACTGTTTTGGGCTCCAACCCTAAGTGAAACTAGGCCTCTTTTGAGCTTATCTTCATGTTTGTTTAAGGGCTCAACCCTGTTTGAGCCCCTCCATTTGGCACTTGCTTCAATATCATCTTATATGCCATTTTTTTGCATGAAATTTCTAGCCTATGAGTGATATTTTTTGAGCATAATGTAAACTGTAAGTGGCCTATTTTGAGCCTCTCTTCAACATTGAAGAAGGGCTCAATCCTGTTTGGGTCCTCTATCTTGCACTTACTTCATAATCTCTCCTATTTACCGTAAATTTGCATGATTTGTTTGGCCTATATGTAAATTGTTTTGGAGTTTGTTATGAACTGTGAGTAAGCTTATTTTGTGTCCATTTACAGCATTGTAGAAGGGATCAATCTTGTTTGGGGTCTCCATGTAGTACCTACCATTCTACCCCTCTTTGGCCCTCATTTTTACATGCTCTTTTGGGCTTATCTAGCCTCTGTTTTCGGCCATCATCAGAACTGGAATGAGTCATATTTTGACGCTCTGGACATATTTCATTAAGGGTCTTTTCTTGTTGGATGAATGTTTGGCCTACTTCATGTTATATCCTCTTGTGGCCTCAATCTTGCATGGCATTTTTAGCATATTTTCATACTGATTTGGGGGATGTCATCTACTGTAAATGTGTATATTTTTAGTCCCTCTTCAGTGTTGTAGAAGGGTATTTTTCCATTTGGGCATTGCATATATCACTTACTTTAATACCCCTCTTGGGGAGCCATTTTTGCATTCTTGCTTAATCCTATGCGTGCTTGCTGTTTAGCCCTTTTTATGACTGAAAATTGTTTGTCTTGGGGCTGCCTTGCTACTGTATTTTCATTCCATGTCTATATTGTGCATGTTTGGTATAGTTATAGGCCATTTCGGGTGCCTAAATTCATGTTTCGGGGCCATTTCATGCATCGGGTGTACTTTCGCCTCATTTCGGGGCTGTTTTCCCCCACATTTCAGTGCCAAAATTCATTTGCATGTGTTGCATATCATTTCCATGCCATTTCATGCCTTAGGGCCATCGCCTCGGTTTGCGCGCCCGTGTGCACGCATTTCGAGGCACTTCATTTTCATCCATTGGCCTCCCGTGTGAGTGTGGCTGAGGCTCTCTCATATTGGTGTAAGCCCATATTGCATCGCATATCTCATTTTAGTCTCATTGTATATCATATTTCAGGCCGTTTCATGCCTTAATGCCATTGTCTCGGTTTACGTGCCCGTGTGCACGCGTTTCGAGGCATCTCTTTTTCATCTCACGACCTCTTATGTGAGTGTGGCTGAGGCTCACTCATATTAGTGTAAGTCCATTTTGCATTCTGTATGCCATTTTGGTTTCATTGCATCGTGTATGCCATTGCCTTGGCTTGCGTGCCCGTGTGCACGCATTTCGAGGCATTTCATTTTTCATCTGATGGCCTCCTATGTGAGTGTGACTGAGGTTCACTCGTGTTGGTGTAAGCCCATACGACATTGCGTATGCCATTTCCTTGTTTTGCGTGCCCGTGTGCACGCATTTCGAGGCATCTCTTTTTCATCTCATGGCTTCTTATGTGAGTGTGGCTGAGGTCCACTCATGTTAGTGTAAGTCCAATTGCATTGCGTATGTCATTTCATGCCTTAGGATCATTTACTCGGTTTGCGTACACGTGTGCACGTATTTCGAGGCATGCCATTCCATAACATTGTGTATGTTAGGATTGCATATTAGCTGCATTTCATGCATATCATGCTCATTGCATCGTGTTCGGGATAGGAGTTAGCCCGGGCATGGGAAACGAGGCGCGTTTCGTACTCCGAGTAACGGAATGTGTCTCAATTCCCAAGTCACCGACACTCCGGATTATCCGTGATGGAGTTAGGTTATATTGTAGCATTCATATGCATTCATCCTATATTGAGTTGTGCAATTCGACTCCCCGGCCATCATGCATCGATATGCGTGATTGGTGGCACAAGGATCGAGGCATGCATATATCTGTGAAATACATTGCTATGCCCCTTTCCTGCTCTCTGTTGCAGCATATCCAGAACCAGCGGTCTTCCGAAGCTTGGCACGCTTTTCGAGAAGCATTGCAAAATAGAGGCGAATTGGGGCATCTCAGTGGATTTCCGCGCAAGGCAGCCCAAACATGCAACATTCATCAGAATCAAGGCACCCCCTGGCTTGCATGCCAGTTTATAGTTTTCCTTAGTTAATTTTTAAATTAATTAGGAATCTGTAATATTTTGGACTGTATTATTCTTTCATTTGGGACTGTATATTTATTTGGACCCTCTGCGCGAGGGCATAACTGTAATAAGTGTGGGTGAGTGTGATGTATGTCTTCCAACCCCACGTCTTTCTTCCCTTTTATTTATCTGCTTATGATGGTTAGATATAGGGCATATTTCAATTAGCATACAGTATGACAGCATGTTTGCATCATTCATCTGTTTTGCACGCACCGGGCTCGACGCATCATACAAACTGCATTTGTATTTCAATTCCAAATTGAATACGTGTTAGTTATAGCATTCCATATGCCATGTTTAGAATAGCCGAGCCTGCTATAGTTTGCATCTTTGCATGTGTTGCATTAGGCAATTCTGTGTATCTAGGATCATGCATGGATTTCTAATGTAGCTTCTGTTTTGGCTTGGAGTACTCGGTAAGTTTTATGCTTTAGCATCCTTGCATGCGTGTGAGTGTTGCCATGAATAGCATGCTTGCCATGAGGCTATTTGCTTATATGATATAACTGCCTGAATGCCTGTGGGTGAAGGTTAGGTTACTTGGATTGGGACAATTCATCAAATGTTTGTTTTAAGCCCACTAGATAGTGGCAAAACCCTGTTTTCTAAGCCCACCTGAGGGTGGCAAAATCTGCATTTTAAGCCTACCTGCGGGTAGCAAACCATCTTTCAGAAACAAACATGAAATGTTTTGTTCCAATTCAGGCGACTCAGTCTATACTTGTATGCTGTGCGCATCACATAGTAACCTAGGCTAATAACCGGAATAAGAACACGCAATATTTTCAAAAACAGATATCATGGTTAGTAGAGGCTGGTCTTTGACCGGGCGAGCGGGGGTGCTCACGAAGTGACCTTCCCCAATCATACCCAAGTTCCCGAGCCGAGGCAACTTTGGTGATGACGGACACGTGGCCTTTGGCACCGAGTCAGGGTTTCCTAAATTTCCCATTATAAAATATTTAGGTGGCGACTCTGTATCTGGCAAAGCAGTCCATGTTTGGCACTTCTTTCAAAAAATCTGTTTTCAAAACGATTTGCCGGATTTGGATTCTTTGGTTCGAGATTTAGAACTGTGACATTTGAGTCCTTCGAACTGTAGTGACCCAATATCGAACCAGAACGGGGGGGACTCGCACTCATCTCCCCGGGATGCGTTCGGGGACGTCTACAGCTGGGGCAAGGCAGATTCGCTAATCTAATCGGCCCAATATCTAAGCCTGGTGTCGATCTACTTATGTGCCACAGCCACTCCATGAACTAATTGTATTCGGCCTCCCAGTTCAAGCATTGGCTGGGTCAAGGGCAGATTAATTAGCCTAGTCGGCCAGGCGACAAGGCCCTGAGCCGATTTACTTGTTCGGCTAAGTTACTAAATTACCAAGTTGCACTGCTATTTATTCGGCAGATATTCTTTGGGATGTTTAAGTTATTCATCTTATGTTCCTACATCCTATCAGATCGATGGTTAGTATGCACAACAGACAGTAGCCATTTTATCCAAAGTAGTGAAAAGCAAAACTCTTCATTAACAACAATTGAGTACAGGCAATAACGCAAAGCAAGGGAAATTTTCATTCATAAAGTGAATACAGATAGTCATCATTTTATACATGAAGATTACCCTAAGTGAATAGAAGTCTACTAAAAAACAAAACATGTTTGCAAGAACATACATTCAAAATTCCTAACAAAACTAAAGTATCGCCCAAATCAATCTTCGGGGTCAGACTCAAGCGGCTTAACGTCTACTTGCTCGTATGGAATTGGCATGGCCAATGTCACATCAGTGGCAGCAACGGCTTTGAGCCAGCCGTGTTTGAATCCCCGATTCTTGAATTTGGGGACTTCTTCTACATAATTTTCAAGGGCGGCGCCCTTCCCAGCCTCGAACGCTTTGGAAGCCTCGGAGTCGGCTACTTTCTTCGCCTTCTTCGACTCTTCCAATTTGGCCTCCAGCCTGGCAATCACCTCCTTGGCTAACTTGAGCGAATTTTCGCTCGCGTTTGCTCTCTCCTCAGTGACCAATCTGAGCTGGTCAGCACTCCACGCCCTTTTCACCTCGACTTCGGCCCTTGCGCTTTCTATTGTCGCTCTCGCCGCCTCAAACTTGGCCCTGCTCCTCTCACCCTCGACTTTTGATTTTAAACGGCCAATTCTTTCAATTGCGTCATGCTGGCGGCGGCCTATTTCGGCTATCCTTCCAGCCGTCTGTAAAACAGGGAGTTAAAACCAAAACAATATACACAGAAAATGGAAGTTAGGATCAAGTCACATACCGGAAAGGCCGACTGAGCGGCTAAAGCTATTGCCACCAAGTCCGGCTCCGCCCGAAAGGTTGCCTTGTCAGCCGGTAATGAGATCGAGGAAGCCAAGCTCAATGCCACAGCTGGATCTTTCAAGGCCGATGCTTCAAAGGAGATCGGCATGTTTTTTATCTTTGGTTGGACAACAAAATGAGCAACCACATCCGACTCCTCTAAGCGCGGCCATTTATCAATAAAGTGTTCCTCAGAGCCGGCCTCACTTTCGGTAGGACGCTTCTTTTTCCGTTTTGGGATCGCTCGTCTCAACCGGTGGGACTACCAGTTCAGTGTCGGCCGTCTCAACCTGCGTCATTTCTTCTATGACAACGGGCTTGGAGGATTGAGCCGTGGCAGGTTCGGAACGGATGGTCTCGACTTTGCGTCGAGCGGCCATGCGTTCGGCATTTTTCCTTTGTGCCAATTGCATAAGCGATTCCCCCGCCATGTTCTCAGGATAGGAGCCGGGGAGATCTCCTAAATCAATAAAGATATCTTCGAAGGGGATTTCCCCTCGACCTGAAGTGGAGGGAGGATCGGATTGATTCAAGTCGGCTGCTTCAAATGCCGAGTGAAGAGCCTCGTCGACTTCGGCTTCCAAATCAGATTGGCTCGGTTGTTCGGCGATATCCTCAATTACTGGCTCTGCGGCCTGCTCCAAATTGGAGGTTTCGAAACCGATTTGCCTAAGGCTTTTGAAGCGAGGGAAGATGAGAGCTGTAAGATGTTGTTCGCCGTGTGGAATCAGAATGTTTTCCGCGGCCAAAAATGTTGTGTAAGTCGGCTCGTACCTCAGAAGTATATGGGCGGCTCTCCCTTGTTTCTGAATATTTGGACGGCCAAAAAACTGGAGTGCAGTTTTGATGTCCGCAAGAACTGCGTCGTCAGCCGAAACCAGAACTTTTTTCAGATTATTACCTGCACGAATATAAAATTGTTAGTACTTCGAGATAAGGCCGAGTAAATATAAAGTAGATAAGCGTAAGGAACTACAAAGCAACCTGGCTCGCATTTCCGTCTAGGTATAGGGTCTAGGCGATCCTCGCCTTCGTCGAATTCCCAGTTACCTCGGACAACGACCATGACATCGTCGACTCGCTTGCCAGAGCTGGCAAGCATAGTTACCAACTGATGGTCAGTGTCCTTGGCTCTGAGAAAATAGCGCCTTAGCCGGCCAGATGATTTGGTCAAAACACAATAGTGTTGAATGGCAGGTATGCCAAGGTTGATCCTAAGACGCCGTTTCAACTCTATAATCCCCATTACGATGCAGAAAAAGTTTACGTTAGGTTGCGAAGGAATCAAAACCCAATGGCGAAAGACGGCCCTAAGAAATGGGTGAAGGGGAAAACGGACTCCGCCCTTAGCAATAGATAGGAGAGGAAAAATGATTGTACTTTTATCATCTCTCTCCATATCAAGAGTGCTGTCTGTCACGAGTGACAGATGGACATCGTTGGGGATGGAAAAATGGCGTCGGAACCCAGAAATACGGTCCGCAGAAAGTAGGTCTTTCAAATGTTTGGCCATACTAGCAAGTCTAAAGAGAGTGCTAAAATAAAAATAAGCAAGGAAATGGGATTCGAAAAGAAGGGGAAGAGAACTTACAAGGAGCAAAGGAGACAACGACAGATGGAAAGAAGTTGCAGAGGATGCGAAATGGAGGATGCATATCGACTGGCAGTCCAGGAGCCTCGAGTACTCAAAAAACATGCATTCGAAGAGACAATGAAGTTTCAAATCGCAATAAATGAGGGAAATGTACAAAGGGGCGGGAAGTTGTAATGATGACCAAAAGGCGTATGAACTCTGACATCCGCGTTGGAATGAGGTTAGCCGCCGAATTTCAGCTTTGACTTTTCGAGTTCGAAACCAAACACACCAGCTAGCTGTTATTAGTGGAGTGTTTGGGGGGGCAATTGTGGGAGCTGAGTATTTACGATTGCAAAGGGGGGGGGCCGAATATATACTTGGAAGCTTATTATACGAACATCTTATTTGGCCCCATCTTGCCTTATCTAGAAGCCAATTATACCAACTGGCCATAGAACTAGTTAAGCAAGAAGCCGAATAAAACATCCACAAGGTGGATGTCTAAGTGAGAGAGACCCTGAGGCCTAGAGAGCAAGTATAAATAAAGAAACAACAGCCAAAGAAGAGGTAGGTGAGAACTAGTATACTTAACTTAAGATACAAGCAATCCAGAGAGTATATATTGACTTATCCATCGGAGTACTAATTCTGGCACCCCCGACCGGAGTGTTAATTATTTTTCAGGTTACTAGCTAAGGATCTCGAGTGCCCCATTGGATCAGAAGAGTATTTCTAAAACCACTCCCTCACAAGAACAAAATTCAAAATTTAAGGTCAAATATATCACAATTAAAAAGTCAACAAATCAAAGTGATACAAGTTCCAAATTATAGGGACTGTATGGGAGCCAAATGTCCGATGTTACCCGTACTCCTTGTGTCCAAGCTGCGCTATACTCCAATCGATCTGAGAACATAATGAAGGTGAGCTACCCGGCGGTGTGCTGCCAAAAAACCCCTCCGACGATCAAGTTAGCACACTCAGAGAGAGAGAGAAAAAGAGGGAGAAAGGGAAATAAGGAGACAAAGTGGTAGGTGAGTTCCTATCAGAGGATGATCCAGATCTGACTTTGGGGGCGTAGCTCTGTTTATATAACCTCTGCGCATGCTTTTGCGTCCACTCACCTTTGGATGCGTGGACTTGCTCGCCTCTCCTATTTTCCCACGTGTCAGCGCAAATATAACTAAACACCACCTAACAAAACCGTCATACGGCTTCAACATGCATGGACAGTGCAATCCCCTTCCTTCGATTTCATGGCGCCTCATAGCACTCTTGATCGAGGTACGCTCAATACGGAGCCATGCCATCACTCAACAACCAGGCTACTTGTCTGATTTCTTTAACAACTCCGTGCCATCGCTCAACCGAGCTCCTTGGCTACAACTGAGTAGAAGCTCGGTTCACCACGTTGGAAAGAATAATCTAGCCCAACTCTGAATAGTGCATAACTCCCCGGACCGATCACCCACCATTATTCTTGCCTAACTGGAATAAGACATCGGTTCAATACGCCCTTAAGACAGGCCAAGCAGAAACTCCTGATTCTGGCCAAACCAACTCGGCCCAACATTTTCGGTCACAAACCTTCCTTTCAATTGCCCCTTAATTCTGTCCGCGCTAGCGTGATCGGAATTACATTCTCTGGCCGGGATCACTCATCTGCTCGGTCTTTCTCCCCAAGTCATTTACCATGCTAAATTTCACGCTAAGTCCCATGACTCGCTCGCCTGGCGCTTTAATTTTTTCAACTTGTCCTTTCGAGACTGACACCGGTCTTGTTATAGACACATGTCCTCCACTCACTGGCTTCGTACAGCCAACCTCGCCGCCTTATGACATCTCTTCAATTTCAAATTTGGCGCCTCTTCTTCCTTCATATACACATCGCATGGCCCTTCACATCTCTTTCTCTTACTGGTCATCTTTTTTTCAGACATCCTTCCAGAGCATACCCAGCCTCTGATTTTTGTCTGTTTTACTGGAACCAAAGTTGTCTCTCGAGGGAATTCGACCTTATCGCCATCACTAAAGCTTCATCTCACCGTTTGGAGCTTCAATCCGTGCCCTAACCTATAAGTTTTTAACTCCTCCTCTGTTCTTCGTCAGTTCTTCGTGCTCCTTTCTTCTTTTTATTTTTTACGCTCTTAAACCCTAACTCTCATAGATGAGTCTTAGGGTAGGATAACAGTAGCAACACCACGTTGAAAATGGGGTTAGACTTGGGTTTTCGTCCTATTTGGAGGACATAAAACGTCCTTGCCCCTCATCATCGACACTGTTCACCATCGTCTGTGATGAAGGTGTGAGGATCTGGGATTGACCAGGCTACAAACCTTTGTTTGATCTTAAATCATGCCTTAACCGAGCAAGTCTCTTATTTGTAGAAACTAGGGGCAAAATCGAGATATTAAACGCGCTGAGCCGCTCAACCGGGCTAATATCTGGTTCGCTCAAGCGACCGGGTTGTCGTGTTTAAAATTGGGACTGAGGTGCCATTATCCCAAAGTGACCGAGCTAAAATCGAGCTCGTTTGGCAGCGCCCCGCGCTATCACTTACACTTGGTTTTTCATTGCATAGTCCTAGGGGACCAGACACCTACACAGGGGCTCTCAAAGACCGAGCAACCACCATGCAAAACTTTGCAAACTTAACGTTGCCGTGCTAAACAAGCCGACCTTCCAATGGGGCGCTACCGCTTCCTTGTTAATACTCCGAGCGCAATGGCCGCATTCCGAGAAGAGTATGGCATTCCGGCTGACGTGCATCTAGAGCTCAGTGAAGAGGGGATAAAAACCATGGGATAGGCTGGAGTCCTGTCCCTTCACCTTGCTAAGCATAGTCGGAGGGGGGTTGCACTTCCCTGTGCAACCCTTGATTTGCAAGTTCCTAAGATGCACCGGGCTCGCTCCAACACAAGTGTCCACCAACACATTCAGAATCATAAACGGTGTGGCCGAGCTGAACCACCGGCTTGGTTTAAACTTGGGCCTGGCTGAGATCTTGCGCCAATACACACTTGGTCGAGACTAAGGATGGTTTCAACTATTATTTAAAAATAAGACCGGCAGAGAACAATTAGTGACCGGCACGTCGGACAAAGATATGCATGATGATGATTTCTTCTAGGTGTCTGGTAATTATGAAACAGCTGATGTGCCCGGTTGGTACATCAGCAAGAACTTCGATTCTTCATGTAAGCCCATCTTCCCGACCGATCTATTTTGTCAATGTTGTTTGTGTCGAGCTAATTATTTTCTTTTTGTAGCTATCGAAGAATTGCAAGCCAACTACCAGTATCCCAACAAAGAGACAATCAAGGCCCGCGCTAAGATACTAGCACTGAGATTGCCATGATCTCCTCGGTTACGTCCCCACCTATCGTTACTCGGCTCCCCGCAAGAGCAAGGTGACAGACTTTCTCCAGACTCCTTCCCCTCCGCCTGACCCAACCCCTGCCAAACGTCCCCCTAATACGATTGACCGAGGAAGGAAGAGATGGCAAAGAGGAGCCGAATCAAGGACCTAATCACTGCTACCCTCAACCGAGCTACCGAGCGTTCCTCAGCTCCATCCGGTCGGTCAGAGTTCGGGGACCGTGATTACCTTTGCCTCCACGGTTGTCCCATCTGCTGAGTCTCACCGCGCCGGTAAACACGCTCGGTCAGCCGACCCCTCAGTTGAGCTTGTGACTGAGCTAAGCACTGAGCAGACAGTGTAGGAAGCCGAGCCCACTCCACCGTGGAAGCCGGAGTTCAAACACCAGGGCAAAGAGATCCCGGCCACCGCGTCCGTCAAGGGGGACAAGGAGCACCTCTTGGCCTTCGACTTATTGAAGGCATTGCTGCTGCCGAGCGATGTGACCGAGAGTGATCATGTTCCTGACACCCAGCTCATGAAATCAGCAGTCAAGTCCATGACTAGGGTACGATTCAAAATTTCATCAAGTCCTTGCTCGGTTAATCTTTTTGTTTGGGCTAACCTCCTTCCTACTTGTTGCAGGCCATCCAAAAATAACATCTGGTCGTGGATCGTATTGTCAATCTACGCCACAAAGTCACCAAGCTGAACAATGTCGGTAAAAACATCTCGGCTGAGCTTGGTCGAGCTAAGTCCTCTCTCAAGATCGCCAATGGTGACAATGCCAGACTTCTTAGCCAGCTCGGTAGGGCCGAGCAAGAGAGGGACGCACTGAAGGCCGAGCTAGACGTTGAAAAGCAAGCGAGGCAGAACACCGTGATGAGGCCAAGAACCTCGGTTTCAAGGAGCCCGAAGACAACTATATCAAACAAGCTACCAAGAACATCTATTTCAAGTCCGGTTGGAAGGCTGCTTGTGAAAAACTTGGCCAAGGATCTGAGACCGAGGTGTTCACCTCTCCTCCTCCCGCCTTCCTGCCGGTCTATTTGATACCTTATGCCAATAAAGTCTTCAACTCTTTGCAAGAAGAGGCCAAAGAAGAGGCTAAGGATGAGGTCGGCTAGAAAGAGCCCCGCGACAAAGAAAAAGCTGTTGTGGTCGACCTAGAAGCCGCAACGGAAGGGGCTGGAGATAAGTTTGCCGACCTCTCCTCCCTAGCGTAGCCTTTAATGCTTTATGTTTTTTTTCTTTGAATTTTTGTAACCGGGCTACAAGCCCCACCGCATGTATTTAAATGCTCAATTAATGAAAGTTTTTAGCAACTTATCTCGAGTATTTTTTGCAATGTATGTTAAGTGTCTTCCCTGCAACCGCGCAATACGTGCCGGACAAAGTGGAACATAACCAGTCTATCCAGTGAAAATGACTTTCTGACTTGTGACCGAGCAAAAATCATAGATTTGAATAATTCAACAACTCAATTGACAAAGCAAAATCATCTCGATTAAAAAAACAGAGTTGAGCACTTTATCAACTCAATTGGCCAAGCTAAATCATTTTGGCTAAAATCTTGGAGTTGAACAATTCACCAACTCAATTGACCGAGCAAAATCATCTCGGTTAAAAGAATAAAGTTGAACACTTCATCAACTCTATTGACTGAGCTAAATCATTTCAGCTAAAATCTTGGAGTTGAACAATTCACCAACTCAATTGACCGAGCAAAATCATCTCGGTTGAAAAAACAGAGTTGAACACTTCATCAACTCAATTGACCGAGCAAAATCATCTCGGTTAAAAGAACAAGGTTGAACACTTCATCAACTCAATTGGCCGAGATAAATCATTTCGGCTAAAATCTTAGAGTTGAACAATTCACCAACTCAATTGACCCAGCCAAATCATCTCAGTTGAAAGAACAGAGTTGAACACTTTATCAACTTAATTGACCGAGCAAAATCATCTTGGTTATAAGAATAGAGTTGAACACTTCATCAACTCTATTGGCCGAGCTAAATCATTTCGGCTAAAATCTTGGAGTTGAACAATTCACTAACTCAATTGACCTAGCAAAATCATCTCGGTTGGGGCAATTGCCCCTTGTTCATTGCACAATCCATTAATCACAACAACTTGGCTATGTATGGTCTATTATGTTCATGAATTTACAAGGCAACGAGAAGAATTACATTGGTAAATCAAGGGGAATGCTTGCCTTTTACAAAAAATTACATTGAAAGATGGAAACTAAAAATAAAACAACTTCAGATTGGTTGCGTTCCATGGCCGTGGTATAGCTTTGCCATCCAAGTCTTCCAGATGGTATGCCCCTTTGCCCGCCAGACCGGTGATCTTGTAAGGCCCTTCCCAGTTTGCCCCTAGTTTTCCTTCGCCCGGCACCAGGGTGTTGCCCATCATCTTCCTTAGGACCCAGTCCCCAACTTTGAATTGTCTGGGGTGAATCATTTTGTTATACTTCCGAGATAGTTCATATTGATATGCTGCGACACGGATCATGGCCTTTTCTCGGCGCTTTTCTACTAGGCCCAATTCTAAGGCAATGGCTTCGACGTTCAAGTCGGGCTCAAAATTTTCACTGCGGACGATGGGCATACCGACTTCCAATGGAATGATTGTCTCCATACCATATGCCAAGGCGACCGGTGTCTCCCCGGTCGAGCGTCTTGGTGTTGTTTGCTAAGCCCAAATAACATTTGGGAGTTCCTCGACCCACTTTCCTTTGGCTTTCTCTGATATTTTATTTAGCCTATCTAGAATGGTCTTGTTTGATGCTTCGGCTTGGCCGTTGGACTGAGGGTAGGCTGGGGTGGAATTATAGAATTCTATTTTTAATTCCTCACAAAATCCTCTGAACAACCGTCCATCAAAGTGAGTGCCGTTGTTGGAGATCAAAGCCTTGGGGACGCCAAACCGTGTTACCACATTCTGCCAAACAAATTTCTTCACATCCTTTTCTTTAATTGTTGCCAAGGGCTCGACTTCAACCCACTTGGTGAAGTACTCCGCCGCTGCTATAAAGAACTTGCGATTGCCCGGCACGGTTGAGAGTGGGCCCATTATGTCAAGCCCCACATTGCGAAAGGCCAAGGACTTGTGAGAGGAAGGAGCTCTCTAGCCAGCTAATGAATTTGGTGAACGAACTTCTGGTGCTTCTCGTATTTTCTCATATATTTTTGTGCATCTACCTGCATGCACGACCACCAGTAGCCTTGCAAAATAGCGTGGTAAGCTAAAGATCTCCCGCCGATGTGGCTCCCATATATTCCTTCGTGGATCTCGTAAAGAAAAGCATCAACTCTGTTTGGGTGAACACATTTGAGGTATGGACCAGTGAATGACTTCTTATACAAAGTGCCGAATGAAGAGAGCCAAAACTGCTCAGACTTCACCTGGATTTTGTGTGCCTCTTTCTTGTTGGTCGGCAGTATCCTTTCATTTAGGAAAAGGATGATAGGGTCCATCCAAAAAGGACCCAGCTCAGCACATAGAACTTCTGTTTGCTGTGAGTCTTCAATGTTGGGTCTTGGGAGGAACTCAATCAATTGAGGGCTGGGGGTTGATTTGTTGGACATGGAAGCTAAACCGGCTAACTCATCTGCCCGGCTGTTATTTTCTCTGCCAATTTGTTGAACTCTTGTGGCTTGAAACTTCTTGATCTACTCTCTCACCAGAGTTTGATATTTGGCCATTTTGACGTCTTTGGCTTTATACTCTCCAGATACTTGGTTTACAATGAGTTGGGAGTTGCTGTAGACCATTAGCTCGGATGCTCACAATTGGAGCGCAGTTTTCAACCCGGCTAACAGTGCTTCATACTCGGCCTCGTTGTTTGATGCTGGAAACCTAAGCGTCATAGAATGTTCGATGGTTAGTCTGTCTGGTGAGATCAAAACTACGCCTAGCCGGGCTCCATACCGGTTTAAGGTGCCATCCACAAAAAGTTTTCACATTTAGCCAATGAAAAGTTTCTAGCATTCTAAGGGATCCTGGGATGTTTAAAGGCTTAGATGATCATGGTTGCTTAGCTGCTCTATTATTTCAGCTGCAAATGCGCCATTGACGATTACAACAAACGAGCCTTCATCCCCCTTGGTGATGCGACGCTAGATCCAACAGGTTGACCTGTTATTCTAAAATCCAACGTCGCATTGCCAGGCTAAACTAGACCTCAAGTGATGGGTTTGTAGATGGGCACGCAACTTCCGCGTCGCCATTAATTTCCGCCGTGCTTACCCCCATCAGCCTGGTTGCCTCGGTAAGATCCACCGGCAAATCGGATGAATTCCAGGCGAGAATTCCACAACAAAGTCGGCCAATACTTGAGCTTTGATAGCGGTTCGGGGTTGAAACTTGACGTCGAACTGCCCCAACTCGATTGCCCATTTCAGAATTCGGTCGGAGAAATCTGCCCGCTCAAATAAGGCTTTTAAAGGGAACTCGGTTAGCACCACGATCGTGTGAGCGTGGAAGTAATGTGCCAATTTCTGAGAGGCCATCATTAATGCCAAAGCAAGTTTTTCTAGCGCCAAGTATCTCGACTCCGCTGGAAGCAAGGTTTTGCTTACGTAGAAGATTGGTAAATGTTAGGTGCCTTTCTATCCGGACGAGTACCGCGCTAACAACATGTTGAGAAACAGCCAGGTAAAGGTATAGTTCTTCGCTGTGCTTTGGCATGACCAAGAGTGGGGCGGAAGACAAATATGTCTTTAGCTAGGCCAAGGCTCTTTCACATTCTTTGTCCCATGAAAACTTGGATTTCAAGGCTAGGAAGAAAAGACGGCAACGATATGATGACCGACTTATAAATTGGTTAAGCGCGGCTGCCATACCGGCAAGATGTTGCACGTCCTTTGCCGAGTTGGGTTGCTTCAATTCCTGTATGGCTCTGATTTGGGAGGGGTTCGCCTCGATGACTCGGTTGGTGACCAAAAAACCCAGGAATTTCCCTGACCCCACACCGAAGGCACACTTTGACGCATTCAGACGCAGCTTGTGTTGTTTAAGAATGGCGAACATCTTTGCCAAATCGGCCAAGTGGTTGGCCTCACGTTTGCTTTTGACCACCATGTCATCGATGTAAGCCTCGATCGTGCGACCGAGCAGTGGAGCAAACATCTTGGTCACCATTCTCTGGAAGGTCGCCTTGGCGTTTTTCAAGCCAAAAGGCATGGCTTTGTAGCAGAACAATCCTCTCGGTGTTGTGAAAGAGGTAATCTCCCGGTCAGGCTCATGCATGGCTATCTGGTGATAACCGCGGTATGTATCCAAAAAACTAAGTCGACTGTGTCCGGTTGTAAGATCCACCAGCTGGTCGATTCTGGGCAAATGAAAACTGTCTTTGGGGCAAGCTCGGTTGACCATTTTGTAGTTGACACAGACTCGCCATTTTCCATTCTTCTTTGATACCACGACTGTGTTAGAAACCCACTAAGGGTAGTGCACTTCCTGGATTGCCCTTGCTTCGAGCAAGTTTTTGACCTCCTCTGCCACTACCTCGACGTGATGAAGGGCTAATCTCTGTGTTCTTTGAATGACAGGCCGGGCATCCGGAAAGACATTGAATTGTTGGCAAATAAAGTTTGGATCGATGCCAAGCATGTCGTAAGACGTCCATGCAAACACTTTGATATTTGCCACCAAGAACTCCACCATCTCCAGCTGTTCTTGGGCGGTCAAGCTGGATCCCAACAGAAAGAACTTGTCTGGATTGTCTTCGCTGATCTGCACCTCCGCCAAATGTTTAACAGCCTTTTCCTCGGCCCTAATGCTCACATCATGCAGGACACTTTGACCTTCCGGACCCTCGATCATTTGCACGAAGCCTTTGGCTGCTCGACTCCCATTCACAGCTACGAAATGCTGCTTGGCCATGACCTGATCGCCCCAAATCTCTCCAATCACCCCCATAGCAGAGAGGAACCTCATAACTTGGTGGTAGGTTGACGCCACCGTCTGCATGGTGTAAAGCCGTCCCCTGCCTAAAATCAGATTGTATGTGGAGGGCACCTTTAACACCCAAAACTCCACCTACTTGACCACGGATCTGGCTTCGACTGGTAGGATTATCTTTCCCATGGGCCACTCCGGTTGCGAGTTGAAACCAACCAGTGGCGAAATTGCTGGGTCCAAATCTGTATCTCTTAGTTTAAGCTGCTTGAAGGCATTATGGTACATGATCTCGACCGAGCTACATTGGTCGATCAAAATGCGCTTAACATCAAAGTCTCTGACGCGAAGGGTGACCACCAGAGCATCATTGTGTGGCATTTGAATTCGCTCAAGATTCCAATTTGAGAAGTTGAGCACATTTTTCTCCTCAGTTTTTCCCCTTTTGACCGCGGGCTGGACAGATAGGACTTCTCTCATATGTTCCGCTTTTTTGATCATCCCTCGGAGCTCGCATATGCGCGCTGGCTCGATGATACCATGGATCACATTGACCACTCCTTGGGGAGGTGCTTCTAGGGCGGCCAAACCACTTGGCTCAGCCAGAGCATGATGCGCGGCCTTGATGCCCTCGTCGATGTAATGGTCCAAGTGACCAGTGGTGACCAACTCCTCCAAGTGTTGTTTCAATGGTAAACAATCCTTCGTACGGTGCCCTTGTTCACCGTGAAAGGTGCAGCGATAACCATAGATTCTACGCATCGCCCAACTTAGCTGGAAATCGGACGTACACCTCGTCGTGGATTTCGCTAAGGATGCGGTAAATTGGGATCTTAAAAATCGTGGTGATGCCCATTCGAGCGTTCAACTTTCTACTCGCATTTGTCGTGGCATCCCGAGGGTAATCAGCTCGATCGTTGCGGCGACTTTTACCCCGGTTGCTGCGATCTACACTACAGGCTGACTCTCTTGTGCGATCACTAGGATGGTTTGCCTCATGCTCGATAGTGTGAACTTTTCCAGCCACCCTTTTGTCCGTTGCCACTAGATTCGCCTTCACGGTGGCCGCGGTTGCATCATTCTCTACTCAGATATGCTCGTTGATGCGCTGTGTCAATAGCTTCATGGTAATCGGTTGGTTCATGGTGAGCGAGTCCCTCAGTCTATGTCCGACCAGGAGACTGCGCTTGTATTGGGTGATTACCAGGTTGGTCGGGCAATCAAGGATCCTGTTGAAGGTTTCTCAATATTTGGCGTTGTATGCTTTGAGGGAGTCGCCCGGCTCCATCTTGACACTCAAAAGGTGGTCAACCTCCTTTGGCGTTTCGGTGTTAGTTTTGAATCGAGTTACGAATGCTTCCGCCAACTGTTGCCACCTTTCGATACTTTCCTTCGGTAGCCTCTCAAACCACTTCAGGCCCAACTTGCCCAAACTTGATGGGAAAATAAGGCACATGAGAGCGTCGTTACGCCTGTATCCAGCTATAACCTGCCGGAAGTGGCTTACGTGAATGTATGGATTGATTTTACCATCATAGAGCGTAAACTTGGGTTGGTGGAAGCCCACAGGGAGCGGTGTGGTCTCTATCTCAAGGGAAAAGGGGGTGGCGCTTAGCCTCGCCAAGTCCCTGTCCAAAGGGACAAGTGCAGCTAGCTGTGGTGGCGGCATTACAACTTCCTCACTGGCGCAACCTCCATGGGATAATCGTTGCAGCACCGACACCCTTTGCGCGCTCTGTAACGCCCCAACTTCTGGGTTCTTTCATTAATCAAATCAACCTCAAATTTATAATTACAGATAACTCACAATCTCAAATATAAAAACCGTCTCCAAAATATAAATTATAAAAATTTCCAAAAATAATATATAGTTGTGGACTAAAAAATCTCTAACTCAAATAATCTTTTTAGATGCTTCAACTCCAATCGTTACTAAATTTGCTCCACACCTGAGAAATAAATTAATTCGGGAAGTATACAATACAATAGGAATAACAAGGCTCGGACAGAAAATAAATCAACAGAGATCCAACAATTACACAACCGATTAGATTCGATAATCAAGCAATTTACCAAATTGCACAAACAAGTTAACTCGACATATGATAATTTATCCAGAACCAAATACCCGGTCCTACTTGGTACATGACCAGTGACCGACCTCACCCACCTCACCCAAGCACAACCGCTTATTCGGACTATTGGTCCAAGTTATTGGCAAGGTCTACTCGATCTATGTACGGAGCATTTCCATGTCATTTAGCCAGACAAATCAACAATGATTACACAGAACAACTTCATGAAATTTATCAAATGACTAGAGTAATCAAATGAATCAACAACGAATAATTCCACAGAATTTACCAAACGATCAGAATAATCAAGAGGAGTACAAATTTACGGTAATTAAAATAAACTCTTTGCAAAGAGATTTAGAGAAACATATTGTATACCACCCGAATTACCTCAAATCAATCTCCTCCGTTGCTAACACTCAAATCTCGATATTTCTCCATGGATCTCCAAATTCTAAGCCATAAGGTATGTAAGGGTTCACAAATCTACAACTCTCCTCCTTTATGAAAATGCTTACTCTCACTTTAAACACTCTTAATCTAAACTCCAAATTTCCAAAATTTAAGAGAGAACAATATGAGAGATAGAGATATGGATGGACCAAGAAGAAGAATGATAGAAATAGTTGAGAGGTGAGCTCAATTTATAGGCAAGGATACTTGGGACAAAAGAAAAGAAAGACTTGGAGCCAAAGAAAGGAACTTTACTTGGTGGGCAAGAAATGGATTTACTTGGAGAACAGGAAAAGAAACTTCCTTGAAGAGCGCTCGGGAACAAATACGCATGTTATTGGCGGGCAGTAACCATAGGTAACTAAGTTGGGAGCTACTAGGCAACAAAATTACAAGGTGGAGAGCAATTAGAAATCTGGACCGGATAACAATCAAAGGCCAACAGGTAGAATATTTGCACTTCAAGGAGAAGAAAATGAACATCTCACTAAGCAGTATCTTGAGGAAGAGCAGTACACCACATATGAACCCAATGAGCCGTAGTACGAGCCATGGCTAACTTAGGAAAAAAAGAACTAGGATATTAGTTATAACTCTTTTGGATGACCTTTTGTAAAATGAATATAAACGATGTAAATTTCCTTTTGTTAATATAGTTTTAGAACTCTTGAGTACATGCTTTATTCATCAAATTCTTTCATATCAGCTATGTGGATGCAAACCTTTAAGAATTGTTTGCGCGTTTGATTTTCAATCTCCAAGGCATGAATAGGTCGAACTCTAAAATCATCTTGGACACAAATTGATCGTCTGTACATCAATCGTGATCGGTGGCAACCAGAAGAATGAGATGAGTTACACATTCATTGGGACGCTTTTACTGTTTAAGGCGGATAGACCAACTTCCCTGGTTACCACAAATCAACGAACGTAATGACACCAAAAACCTAGAGAATGATCATCAGGATACATTCATAGTGTGTACGTGGACTACCACATCAGAAATTGGCAATAGGGGTTTTCACAATGAAGCAACGACATCATTACCTATACAACGAGTAGTTTATAATTTTTGCAAAA
The DNA here is from genome assembly GCA_036172215.1 of Camellia granthamiana. Lineage (NCBI taxonomy): Eukaryota > Viridiplantae > Streptophyta > Magnoliopsida > Ericales > Theaceae > Camellia > Camellia granthamiana. The sequence continues at coordinate 78,474,342 of CM069905.1, read as the reverse complement.
AAAAAAATGATTAAAATACGTTGACAGAATCTACCTGGAAGCACAATGAAGCAATGCGGGTAAATTATCCACAATTTTTCAACGGTTTAAAATTTCGGGGACAAAATTTGTTTAAGGGGGATAGGTTGTAGAGACCCTAATTTTTGTAATTACCATTAAATCCCTAACCATGAGTTTATTTCAATAAAGTCCTTGAATTTTCTCTTAATTGCATTTTAAACCCTAGAATCGAGAAGTATCGCGGATTAATTCGAGTAAACCCTAATCGATCCCGTAGATTAATAATCACATTTAAAACCCTATTATTAATTATTAGACCCTATAATTATAGATTAATCACTTTAAAATCTTAATTCCCGGTAATACCGTTTTTGCTTGGTTTCTCGCCTTTGTTTGCGCATTAATTTAACGGGACCCAAATTTATTATTCTAACTATTTTCTAATGTTAGTATATTGTATACTAAATATCAAGGTTTCAAAAATTTAGACTTGGTCCCTATATACTTCTATTTTATTTCATTCCAAACCTTAATTGTAATATTTTCTTAATTAATTTGCTTATGCCTATTATTTTATATTTATAAATACAAATATCTTATATATATATATATATTTCTTGGAGCCCAAGTTGTTGGTCATGTGATGGATGAAAGGGCCTTGATGGCAATTTTGACAAATTGCACTTATAGAACTTGGCCCCTAAGAAACCTCCCAATCCTTCTCTCCATATATATGCACACTTCTCCCCCCTCATTTTACACATTTTTCAGCCATGCACTAGAGGAGTGAGAGAGAGTTATCTTGGAAAGAGAGAGAGAGAGAGAGAGAATACATAACCTCTTCTCTCAAGTTCTTTTACCACTTGTTTTTCCCCTCCTAATACATGCTCTTTATATATATATATATATGTTGTAGTCTAGGCCTACACTCTTGTATAAATGTGTATTAATCAAGAAATGGTATGCTTCTCTTTCTTTCTTTCTTAAATTTCTAGCAGCAAATCTTTTCCCTCTTTTGAATTTATTTTCCTATCAAAACTCCATAAACTCAAAATTTGTTTTTATGGTGTAATATTTGGTATGTCTAGAGTATGTGATAATTTTTGTAGGACCTAAGAATGTATTTTTATAACCTAAACAAATTTTCTAAGTTTGTTACTCACAGAACTAGAAAAACAGTCAACTTTCTCTATTTTTATAAAATTCTAGAAAAATAATCTTGAGTCCACTTTTATGTCAAAATCTTAATTTGGTGTTATATTTTAACTAAAATTTGTTTGAACTCAAGAGAGTGAGGGGTTTGAGAGAAAAACCGATTTGCGTAACAGTCAACGAATTTGGACAGATCTTGGTAATTCTAAATTATCTTAAAATCTAAAATACCTATCCTACTTTCGTAAATTGAGTTTGAAACTAGACTTGTTTATCCACAAACTCACGTGAGGCCAGGTACTTAGGGCCAATAAAAGTATTTTTTTCATAATTATTTTCAAACTGGTTCAAATCTGGAAATCTGGAAATTTGTATTAATATGCTCTTATTTGGTTTGCAACTCTTATATTCTACATTTCTTGAATGTTTTAGTCTTGATATGTAATCTATGATAAATTGTGAATTTGCTTTACCATGAATAAATTACTTGTTGTTTAGTTTGGATTCGTAATTATATTAACCATGCTTTGCTATAATTGAGAACATAATGCACTTAATAAAGGGGAAATCAAATGGGATGGTAATGTGTTGCGATCATTGTATTAAATTTTATGAGATAATGAACGATGGATTCAAGAGTATGATATAGTGGAATGTGTTCCATTTTTGTGAAGTCTTGCATAAGTGTGCTTTCGAATCCTAACATGGCACGGGAGGTATTTTGGCTGCTTAACAGAAATGGGAGGTATAAGGGTAACAGTGAGGGTCTCACACAAGGAGAGTGTAACGCCCCGAAAATATTCCAACATGAACTACCCATAACAAATAATATTTACCAAAACATCACAATAAACCTTCCATCTTCACATTGCCCATGAGAGAGTTTATACAAAAGTTCACATGCGATTGCACATTCAAATGATAAAAGAAATCACATGAATCCATAGCATGTAAAGCATCTAGTCTCAAAAATAAATAAATAAAGTGCCCTTAAAGGCTTACATCTTTCAAGGCATAAGCCTGGTTACACAAAATGGTTTTTGCAACCCATACACATTAGCCCTTGGCTCAAAAGAATATCACAAAATAAAAGAGTTATGTACTCTTCTCAAAATATCCACACACTCAGTTCGGCGGGATCACCACATCTTTACTTGCACCAAATTCCATAGGAGTGAGCACAAAGCCTAGTAAAGAATTCTCACAAAGTATATACAGTTATGCATACTCTTTAAAACAAATGCAATTGTTAATGCCATGCCACGCATCCTTCTAAGAAAGTCCATTTCAATGCACAATTTAAAGTTTCTATCTTTCCAACAATCATTTGCAATCACAACATTTTTCCTAAAATTCCAATCATTAATCAATAGGGGCAGTAAATACGACACTAGTAATCCCTAGGCTAGTGTCTGCAAGTAGACTCTATGACTACTACCAAACTGTCATTTTTACCGGTATTAACCGGAAGGCTCGACACCTATCCGCGCGGTTTTCTAGTCTTTCACCAAGGACACTCAGGCCAACTTAACAAATTCATCCACACCTCCTATCCGGACATACCAACGTATTTACCCTTTACATATTTTCATAGTTCTCAATACAATAACTATTTCTTTTCCTCATGATAGAAATCTCAATGATTTAGATTCACAATGCACTATAGTAAATGAAATAACATGCAATGCAAATGATCCTTTCCTTATCTTACGACATTTCTCTACTTTTGACTATCTCTACTACAATGCCAACATCTACATTCTCATGTTCTCCTTTCAATGTTCATCAACACATAGTCACAATTTTCATATAACAAGTAATTTTCCCTTTTGCCAAACATTGATGCAACTCACTATCTTCATCCTTTTAAAACAAGAAAATAAGAAATTTCAAAGACATTAACCATATTAACAAAATCCCCCATTTCTAGGGTTTTCCTCAAAACAATCACTTCCCATTTCTTGGTAAAAACTCTCATCCAAAACATTTCTTTTCTTAGGTCAACAAGATGGACCCTCAAGGATTGACCAAAAATTTAAAGTTTAAAGAGGAACCCTCTTTTGAGAAAAACCCTTACATTTTGAAATCACAAGGTTAATATCATCAAAAACTAGAAGGAACTCTTAAATTATCATAAAAAAAAAGAAGCAAAACTAGTATATATAACTCAAGAATATTCCTACCTCAAAGTAGAAGCTCAAAGAAGAAGAAGGGTGAAACTCAAGATGCTCCAAATCCATAAATTTTCAGATAAAAACAAAGCCCACGCCAAGCTCTACCCTTTTTACAAAGGAACTAGGATAGAAGAGCTATAGATTAAGAGTATTTGTAGAGAGAAGTGGTTGTTTAGAGAGAGAGTGTGCCGAATCTAGGGTTTGAGAAGTAAAGGAGATGAAAAAGTGTTACACGAACTCGCTGCTGTAATATGATATATTCAAGGCTCGCTCGAGCGAAGAAGTGGTCGCTCGAGCAACCAGACACAAAAGATCCTCGCTTGAGCGCAAGAAGCGTCGCTCGAGCAAACAATGCGAAGCTTCAGGTCTGTAACCCAGAAGCATGCTCGAGCGCAAGAGTGCTCGCTCGAGCGAAGAAATACAAAACATAGACCTCGCTCGCTCGAGCGAAGAAACACAACCTTCAGGTCCAAACTAGACGCAGACGCATGCTCGAGCGCAAGAGTGCTCGCTCGAGCCAAGAGGCACACCACTCAAAGTTCGCTCGAGCGAAGGAACCCTGGCTCGAGCAAAGAACTAAAACACAAAGCTCGCTCGAGCGAAGGAACCAAAATCTGGACAGCAACCATTTGCTTCCAATCACAACCCACCTGTTCCAAATTCGCTTGACACAACCCAACTTAAATATAAGGAAACAAAAGGTAGAAACACAAGGCATAACCCACAGCACGCAATCACGGATTGCTATAACCCTCCCCCCTGAGGGAATTTCTTCCCCGAAATTTAGACAAACCAACAAACAAATGTGCTTTTACAACAATAGTCACTCTAACAACATTTTCAAGTTATAACATCAACACCCAACCAACTTTTACCCTTCCTTCCATTATCATTTCATCTAAACAACATTCGTTCAAATTAGAGATATGAGATAAAACATTTACAACAAAGTATCCCTCTCCATAAGCTCATGCTCAATTTAACAATACATTCAACAACAGGTGGTCAACAATTTCATACTCTCCCCTCATCACTAGGGGACGTTACACTCAAAATAGAACCATCAAGCACGTTCAAATAAATCTGGATACTTGGAGCGGACCTCCGCTTCCCTTTTCCAAGTCGCTTCTTCAATTCCATGGTGTCTCCACAACACCTTTACTAACGGTATGGTCTTGCCTCGTAACACTTGTTCTCGGGTATCTAAAACTTAAACCGACCTCTCCTCGTAGGAGGCATCCTCAGCTACCTCCAAATCAACCCAATCTAACATGTGAGAAGGGTCGGGTTCGTACTTCCTAAGCATTGACACATGGAACACATTATGAACCCCCAAAAGTTGTGGCGGTAAAGCTAACCGATATGGCACCTCCCCGATTCTCTCCAATATCTCAAAAAGCCCAATGAAGCTCGGAGACAATTTCCCACTTTTGCCAAACCTCATCAAACCCCGCCTAGGTGAGATTTTAAGGAACACATGATCACCTACCTCAAAGGATAAGGGCCACCTCCTTTTATCGGCGTAACTCTTCTGTCGGCTTTGGGCCGTAGCTAATCTCTTCCGAATGAGAGCAACTTTCTCGGTAGTCTCCTTAACAATCTCCGATCCTAACAACGGTGCATCTCCTACCTCGGCCCAACAAACAGGTGACCTACAAGGTTGGCCATACAAGGCCTCAAACGGTGCCATCTCAATGCGAGCCTGATAACTGTTGTTGTAGGCAAACTCAATCAACGGTAAATGTTTTTCCCAAGACCCCTTGAAATCTAGAACACAAGCTCTAAGCATATCTTCCAAAATCTGTATAGTACGTTCCGATTGCCTATCGGTTTGCGGGTGGTAAGCAGTGCTAAAGGTCAACTTGGTTCCCAGTGCCTCTTGAAGGCTTTGCCACAACCGGGCGGTAAAACGAGGATCCCTATCCGACACAATGGTGACCGACACCCCATGAAGCCGAACTATCTCCCTAACATACAACTCTGCCAAGTGCTCAACTGAGTCGCTAGTTCGCATAGGAATGAAGTGTGTGGACTTAGTCAATCTATCAACAATTACCCAAATGGCATTATTGCCCCGCTGCGTTCTAGAAAGCCCAACTACAAAGTCCATGGTCACATATTCCCACTTCCACTCGGCTATTGGTAAGGGTTGTAACAAACCCGCTGGTCTCTGATGCTCGACCTTGACTTGCTGACAAGTAAGGCACTTCGACACGAAGGGCGCGACATCCCGCTTCATACCCCTCCATCAAAACTGACGGCTAAGGTCTCGATACATTTTGGTGCCTCCCGGATGTACCGCAAGGCGTGAGTGGTGGAACTCTCGAAGCACTTCTTCTCTACAAGATTCAGGCACAAATAAATGGTCTAGGTAGCGTACACTCTGATCCAAGTGAATGTTCAAACCCTTCTCTTCCTTCCCATTGGAGATTCTATCATGAATTAACTCGATTTCCCGGTCTCCCTGTTGTGCTTCTACAACTTTTCTAATCAAGGTAGGTTGAGCACTCAAGGCGAACAAGGCTGCACCCTTTTCAGACTCACCCAATTGCAATTTAAATTCTCCGACTTCACCCAACATAGCCCACTCCCGAATGGCCACACTTGCCAAGCTACTCACAGTTTTTCAACTTAAGGCGTCGGCCACTACATTGGTCTTCCCCGAATGATAGTGTAACTCAAAATCATAGTCTTCTAAAAACTCCATCCACCTCCGTTGACGCAAATTCAAATCCTTTTGGGAAAACAAATATTTCAAGCTCTTGTGGTCGGAGAAAACTTCGAACTTCTCACCATACAAGTAATGCCTCCAAATTTTCAAGGCAAACACTACTGCGGCTAACTCTAGGTCATGGGTAGGGTAATTCTTCTCATGAGTTTTCAACTGTCGGGAGCCATACGCTACAACCTTTCCCTCCTGCATCAAAACACAACCAAGCCCATCCCGCGACGCATCACAAAAGACGGTGTAGCCCAAACCCCTCTCCGGAATTATCAATACCGGTGCCGTGGTCAATCTAGTTTTTAGCTCTTGAAAGGACTTTTCACAAGCTTTGCTACACACAAACTTAACCCTCTTTCTGGTCAATCTAGTCAAAGGCGCGGCTAATCTAGAAAAATCTCTTACAAATCGACGATAGTACCCCGCCAACCCCAAGAAACTCCGAATCTCAAAGACATTTTTAGGTTGCTCCCAATCTTGCACATAATCTATCTTCGAGGAATCTACGTTACTCCCTCTCTTGACACGACATGGCCCAAAAACTTCACCTCGGTGAGCCAAAACTCACACTTCTCAAATTTGGCATACAATTGATGCTCCCTAAGCAAGTCAAGTACTATCCTTAAATGAGCCTCGTGTTCCTCCTCGGAGGTCGAATAGATTAGGATGTTGTCCACAAAGACGACCACAAAACGATCCAAATAGTCCCTAAATATTCAGTTCATCAAATCCATGAAAGAAGCCGGTGCATTAGTCAAACCAAAGGGCATTACTAGGAACTCGTAGTGGCCATAACGCGTATGAAAGGCCGTTTTCTGGATGTCCGCCTCCCGAACTCTTAACTGATGATACCCCGACCTCAAGTCTATCTTTGAAAAGCAACAAGACCCTCTAAGTTGATCAAACAAGTCGTCTATCCTGGGTAAAGGGTATTTGTTCTTAACAGTAACTTGGTTCAACTTGCGATAATCGATACACAACCATAACGACCCATCCTTCTTCTTTGCAAAGAGAGCCGGCGCTCCCCAAGGTGACGTACTAGGGCGAATGAACCCCTTGTCTAAAAGCTCTTGGAGTTGAATCTTCAACTCATGCAACTCCGCAGGTGCAAATCTATACGGCGCCATGGAAATTGGTGCCGTTCCAGGCACTAAGTTGATGGCGAACTCAACCTCTCGATGGGGTGGTAAACTAGTAAGGTCCTCGGGAAACAGTTCCGGCTATTCACACACCACCCTTGGCAACTCAACCCGAATCTCGTCACTCTCATTACCCAAAAATGTAGCTAGAAGACAGCTAAACTCATTTCTACCACTAGGATCAAATACCGGCGATAGGGCCCGATCACTCTTCCCAGAAAGTAAAAACAATCTCCACTCAAGGTGCACACTGTGACCCTCCGATGAAAACAATCAATCACTGCTTGATACGAAGTCAACCAATCCATGCCTAGGATGACATCAAAATTGGACATGACTAGCAACACAAAAGCAAACGGGAGTCAACGCCCGGTAACTTCTATCTCACAATCACGACATCCCCGGTCTAAGTCAACTGTACCCCCAACTGGTGACTCTACTCTGAGTGGAGATGCTAGCTGTGTCACTTCTAACCCCAATGCAGATGCGAATGCAGTAGATATAAATGAATGAGACGCACCCGTATCTATCAACACACTGGCCAGAGAATTACACACAATAAAAATACCTCTCATAACCGAAGGTCCTGGCAACTGCTCTGGCGCTATAACAGCATACACGTGCCCCTGTGGCCTCTGGTCAACCTACTCATCCCTCAGAGCATAGGCCTGCTGTACTGATTAAGCCGAAGCGGCTCCCTTGTGGACTCTCGAAGTCTGGACTGAATGGGTCTGCTGATGACTCTAAGTCTGCCTCGACCCGGATGCGCCAGATGCGCCTCTCAACTGCGAGCAGGCTCTCCTCATGTGCCCTGACTGACCACAATGGAAACAAGTAGGCCCCTGCCCCTTACTTTGAGACTGGGACTGGCTCTGGGATCGGTTAGGTGGTGGTGGTGGCAACATCTGCTGTCCCCCTCCCTTTTGAGGACATGCAAAGGCCTTGTGACCCGACTGGCCACATTTGAAGCAAGAAAACCCACTCGGTGCACTCCTTCCTGAGCCCATACTAGGCAAGGGATAAGTGGATCTAGACTGCTGTGGCTGGGATTGGGATGAAAAAGTTCTCCTGCTCTTCTTGTTAGGCCTAAAGTCCCCCTGTGACCTGTAGACACCCCATTTTTGACCGTCCTCAAGACTTGGATGTCATCGTTTGAACACTCGATGATCATCCATGCTCGTGTTCATTTTGAGTTCCTGAAGGTCTCGGCTGCGCGCCTTGCCTTAGGATCTCTCAACTTGTCTATTTTGTGCTTGGTTGTGGACCAAGGACTTGTGGTTTTGCTTCTGAGGGAAGAGGGTGGCTTGTTAGCCATCCTCTCAACCCATCGGCTAAGGCTTTGTACCATTGGCCATGTTTTCTTGCCATCGGCTATAAGTGTTGGCCGATTAGCACTCTTTTTGGTCGATCGACACTCTTTTTGGTCGATCGACCATATTTTTGAACCAAGCCCTTTCTATCTGCTTTTTGTAGATATTTTGTGCCAGCTGTGATAGCAGGTGGGCATAATTCTCATCTTCCATACATGTGTATGGAGGAATTGCTTTCAAGACTCAAGCTTATTCAACAAGCTTGAGAATTGAAATTCTATAAGAAGGGAGCCTCCCCTCCCTTTCCAAAGGTTCTAAACAAGTTGATATAGAAGTTATATATCTAGCTCTCTCTATATTTTACCGCTCTCTCTCCTTTTGTCCTTGTTTGTGCTCAAAAGTGTAGAATCTTTATACTATTGCACACAAACATCTAGTAGAACACCATCCTTTGGTTGCTGAGGTCCTTAGGAGTTGGTTTTAGAGTTCTTGGAGTGGTTTAAGCTCAAAAAAGGTGCTGGAGTTGTATTCTTGAAGGTGTTCTTCAAGGGTGAGTAAACTACCTTTTAATCCCCCATTTTGGCTTAAGCTTTTAGACCTACTTGCATATTTTTTTAAGCTTAACTCTAAACTGTAAAAACTTCTGATTTTTCATGCTTGTGATGTTTGTTTAAGGTCACTTTTTGGTTGGGGGTGGTCTACCCCCTCTTAGGCCTTGTTTTGAGCCATCCCTTTTGGTTCTTGTTCTAGCCTTTGCATGACCTTTCTACCATTGAAATCCAGAGAATTTTCAGTGGTGGAAAGGTGGTTTTGGAGTCTTGAATAGGAGAGGGACACCCCCCTCTCCTTGTGTCTCATATGCTAGTATAAATGGCTCATAATAGTGGCATGCTTGTTAAGCTTGTTTTGGCTCCATTTCAGCAAGTATTTGATGTTATTTTGCCATGCTTTACCTCTTTTTAAAGTTGGTTTGATAGCCTCTTGCATGCACCATGCACTTGTAGTGCAATCCTCTCATTTGCCTTAACATGCATCATGCATTTGGACCGTCATTCTTGCATATTTTGGCTCAAATCAAAGAAGCTTTTAGTCATGTTTTACCATGCTTAAGCTCTGTTTCATGTCGTTTTAGTCATGCATGCACTGTTTTGTATAGCCATGGTTCAATCTAGCTTGTTAGCTTTGAGTGTCCAAGTCATTAGCATGCATTGCTTAGACCATTTTCATGATTTAGCATCATTTCATATGTGATTTCAGTCCATGTAATGTAGCCATACACTTGTATTTGTCACCCTCTTGATGTTTTGGAGGTTTGGAGTTTTATGCTTTAAGAATGGATCATTATGCATGCCATGATACTTAGGCTTTTGGATGCCCTCTAAGTGGGTTTTTGGGCTTATTTTGACATGCCATAACTTTGATTTTTATTGGTTAAGTCATGCCATGTTTGGTTGTAACAGGTGTAGTGTAATACCCCTCGTTAGCCTTGCATGCCTCATGCCTTTTGGACTCTTGTTCTAGCTTGTGTTGGCTAGGTTCAAGCTTGCTTTTGGTCTTGTCTTGACCTGCCTTGGGACTGTTTTGGTTGCCCTTGGCCCTTTGGGGTTTACTTTGCATGGCCATGGTTTAAACCCCTTTGCTAGCCTCAAGCTTTGAGCTTTCTTGCATGCCATACTTGCATTGTTTGGTTGATTTGGCATCATTCCTAACATCATTTCAGAGCATGTGGTGTTGTCACACTTGCATGCTTCTTATCCTTTAAGTGCTCTTGAGAATTGTCCTCTTTATGCCTTAATTCTTGGGCCATTTGGCATGCATGTTTGTATGTGTTTTCATGCTTCATTTCCATAGCATTTTGGCCACTGTTTTTGGCATGGCTGAGGTCTATCCATTTTCAGTATAAGTCCATAGATCATGCGATTTGTGTGTTGTTGCATGTTTATCGCATTACATGTTGTTGCATGCTTGTTGTTGGTATTGTTGTTGCATGCCTATTACATTGTATATTTGCATGTTTAGGTTGCATTGCATTTTGCATGTTTGGTCACATTGCATCGTTGCATATTTGTTGCATTGCATTTGGCATACTTATGTTGCATTGTATAGCATCTCCATGTTGCATGCATTGCATTGTGTTTGGTTTGGGGCGTCAAGACAAACACGAGGATCGAGGGACGTTTCATACTTGAAGTGATAAAACGTGCCTCAATCCTCGATCGCCGACACTCTTGATCCAACATGATAGAGTTTAAGGCATTTGTGTGTTTTCGTGCATTTCATTCACATTAAATTATGCAACTCGGCCTCTTTAGCCATCATGCATCGAAATGCGTGATTGATGGCTCGAGAGTCGAGCACTACACTCTTTTGAGTTTCAAACATGATAAGGGGTGTAGTTGCACAACATTTTCTTGCAAATGTATTGCCATGCCTCTGTTTGTGCTCTGCTGCAGCAAAAGGATTAGTTTGCAGGAAGAGATGGCCGATCAGCTAACAATTTTTGGCCGATGGACCCAAAAGTGGTCGATGACCCTTTTCCCTTGGCCGATGGCCATATATTTTGGCTGATGGCCTCTCAGCATGTCCATGAGGTGGTTCAGAAACATCACAGAGATTTGTACAGTTTTCAGAGGTGCAGAACAGTGCAAACAGAGGCAACATGAGGCATGGCAACAGATTTCCGAGTGAAGCCAACCGAGCATGCATATGTCCCTCTTCTCGAGGCCGCTTTAACTGTTTTGTAACTTAATTAATTTGTTTAATTAGTTAAGAGTTTTGTAATAATTAATTAGCTAGGGTAGTTGATTAATTAGATGGTTTGTATTATTCATTCAGACCCTCCGTCGAGAGGGCGAATTTTGTAATAAGTGTATGTGAGTGTGTGAATGTCTTCCAACCCCACGTCTTTCTCCCTTTTACTTAACTGCTTACGATGGTTAGTTCTAGGTCATGTTTCAATTAGCATTCATATGCTCGCATGTTTGCATCCATTCATTCGTATTGCATGCACCGGGCTCGGCGCATCATACTAACCGCATTGTATTTCAATGCATTTACTTGAAAACGTGTTCAAAAGCATGTTATCAAGTTGCATTTCATATGCCATCTTAGAATAGTCGAGCCTATCTCTAATTGCATTTTGCATGTGTTGCATTAGCCATCTTAACATAGCTAGGATCATGCATTGATTACTAATTAGCTATTGTTTTGGCTCGGAGTACTAGGTAAGTGTTTATGCTTTAACATCTTGCATGAGTGTGAGTGATTGCCATGATAGCATGCTTGCCATGAGGCTATTTGCTTAAATGTTAAATTGCATGAATGCCTGTGGATGAAGGCTTCATTGCTTGAATTGGAACAATTCATCGAAATGCGAGTTTTAAGCCCACTTGAGAGTGGCAAAATCATGTTTTCTAAGCCCACTTGAGGGTGGCAAATCCACGTCCTAGCCTACTTGCAAGTAGCACCTTCAAACCATTTTCAAACGAACAAACATGAAATGTTTTGTTCCAACTTAGGCGATCTAGTCTATACTTGTATGTTGTGTGCATCACATAGTAATTCTAGCTAATAAATCGAAATAAGAACACATGTGTTTTCAAAAATAAAATATCATGTTTGTAAAGGCCGATCTTTGATCGGGCGAGCGGGGGTGCTCATTGCATGACCTTCCCCTCTCGTACCCAAGTTCCCGAGCCGAGGCAACTTTGGTGATGACGGACTGTAGACGTCCTCGAACATCCCGGGGGAAATCCCCCCGTTTTGTTCATTTGGGCTCACTACAGTTTAGGACTCAATGTCACGGTCCTGTATCTAATCTCGCAGAGTACAATGCAAGACCGATGAATCATCAAAGAGTCCAAATCCGGCAAATCGTTTTTGAAAACAGATTTTTTGAAAGAAGTTCCAAACATGGACTGCTTTGCCAGATACAGAGTCGCTACCTAAATATTTTTTATGGGGGAATTTAGGAAACCCTGACTCGTTGCCTAAGGCCACGTGTCCGTCATCTTCAAAGTTGCCTCGGCTCGGGAACTTGCGTACGACTAGGGAAGGTCAGCTATGAGCACCCCCGCTCGCCCGATCAAAGATCGGCCTCTACTAACCATGATATCTAGTTTTGAAAACATTATGTATTCTTAATCTAGTTAATTAGCTAATCTTACCATGTGATGCGCACAACACAAAAGTATAGACTAGATCGCCTAATTTGGAACAAAGCATTGCATATCTACTCGTTTGAAAGACAGTTTGAAATTTGCTACTTGCAAGTAGGCTAAAACATGGATTTCAACGAATTGTTCCAACTCAAGCAATCCAACCTCCACCCACAGGCATTCAGGCAGTAAATCAACTAAGCAGTTATCCTCATGGCAAGCACGCTTTCATGTTAACATTCACACTCATGCGAGATGTTAAAGCATAAACACTCACAGTGTACTCCGAGCCAAAATAAAAACTAGTTAATAATCAATGCATGATCCTAGTTCATGTTAAGATGGCTAATGCAACACATGCAAAATGCAATTAAGATAGGCTCGGCTATTCTAAGATGGCATGTGAGATGCTACAACTAACACGTATTCAACTTGGAATTGAAATACAATGCAGTTAGTATGATGCACCGAGCCCGGTGCATGCAAGACATATGAATGATGCAAACATGCATAGCATAATGATGCTAATTGAAATATGCCCTAAATCTAACCATCGTAAGCGATTAAATAAAAGGGAGAAAGAAATGGGGGTTGGAAGACATGCATCACACACACGCACACTTATTACAACATTGCCCTCTCTCGGAGGATCCGAAAGAATAATACAATTAACTAACTAACAAGCTAATTAATTATTACAAAACCGTAATTAATTAACAAATTAATTAAACTACCAAAGCAGTAAAGCTGCCTCGGGAAGAGGGTCAAATGCTTACATGATCGATTCGCCTCGCTCAGAAATTCGTCGCCATGCCACATGTTGCCTCTGTTTACACTGCTCTGCATCTCTGAAGACTGCACAAGTCCTAAGGCTGCTTCTAGACCACCTTTTGAGCACTGTGGAAGGTCACCGGCCAAGAGGAATAGTCATCGGCCATGGAAAAGTGGTCATCGACCAGTTGTATAGCTCTCGGCCAGAAATGAATAGCTGGCTGGCACTGAATGTGGTCGGTCGGCCAACTATTCCTGTAGAATCCTGTTTTGCAGCAGCAGAGGGCAAACAGAGCATGGCAATGCATTTTCAAGGCAATGTGTGCACGACCACCCTCCTTATCATGTTATGAACTCAAGGGAGGATGGTCCTCGACCCTCGGGCCACCAATCACGCATTTCCATGCATGATGGCCAAAGAGTCAAGTGTGCAACTCAATATGGAATGAAATGCACAAAACACATAGAGGGCCCCAACCTCTATCATGATTGATCAAGAGGCAAGAGATGCACACACAATGCAATGCAACCTAGGCAAGCAAGCAAGCATGCAAATAATTCAAGTGTGCAACAAATCTAATGCAACATGAGCATGTTAACATGCAATATGCAATAGGCATACAACCTAAACATGTGGACATGTATAGCATGCAACAACATGCAAAATGAAACAAGTATGCAACAACATGGTAAGATGGACTTACACTAACATGGGTAGCTCTCAAGCATGCCAAAATCAGTGGCCAAATGAGATGAGAACAAGGCCCAAGATTCATGCAAACATGCACAATGCAAGGGTTCCAAGCCTAAGGCACAAAATGCAACTCTCCAAGAGCAATGCAAGGGTGAAACATGGCATACAATGACATACATTCCAGCTCTAAAATGGCATACTAAATGATTCCAAAATGACTCCGAAGCATGCAAACACTCATGCTATGCATGTTGATAGGCTCAAGTACCGAAACTAGTGAAGCACATTACACTAGAGGTAAGCAAAGCAATGTTCAAATGATGAAACCAACCCCAAACAGACCTGATGCAGGTCAAAATCAGTGGCAAAATGTGTTGGGATGGTGGCTCGGAATGCATTCAAATGAGGCTCATGCAATGGTCGGTAAATGAGGCATGCAAGCACAACTCTCAATAGCACTTAAAGCATAGAAAACATGGGAGTATGGCACAAGTATAAGCTTTGAAATATCATACCCAATGATGCCAAAACATATAAATGGCTCAAGTCAAGCATGCAAGGGACCCCAAAACTCAAAGCTATGCAAGGCTATTACACAATAAGTATGCATGGCAAGCATTTTTTGACCATGAGGCCACAAAACAGAGCTTAGGTAGCCTAAATCATGAATAAAATCAGTTTAAGGCATAGCCAAAAAGTCCTAGAATCATAGGCTAAAATGGCATGCAATACAAGCTAGTGAAGGGGGTTTACACTACAAGTATATGAGGCAATTAAGAGGCCACCAAACCAACAAAATTTAGAGGTATGACATGTCAAATAAAGCCCAAAAACCCACTGAAACATGGTCCATGCATGCAAGAATGATAGGCTCCTTTGATAGGCTATAAAGAGGGTTGTTCTACACATGCAAGATGGACACTTAAAATGGAAAAAAAGGCTCTGGACAGAGCCTATGCAGGTTTTAAAACTCACTAAAAATAGCTTGAAATATGCTCAAGAAGTGTGCAAATAGGGGCTCCTTTGTAAGGCCAAAAATGCCAACAAACAAGACAACAAGGAGAGGGGATGGCCCCCTCCTTCTTAGGAACTCAAAACATCACCCCCACTACTGAAATCCCTCTGGATTTCAGTGGTGAGAAGGCCAATACAAGGTGATCCCGAAGTTCACAAAAAAGGCACAAAAATGAGGCCAAACAAGGCCTAAGAGGGGGGAAACAACCCTAAACACAAAAGTGACCTTAAACAAAGATCAAAATCATGAAAAATCATAACTTTTATTAGTTATACACTAAGCTCAAAACAGCATGCAAGACAGGCTAAAAGCTTGTGCAAAAATGGGGAATAAAAGAGGGAAAAGGAGTGATACCCTTGTAGCCAAGAACTCTAGCAGCTCTGGATCCAAAAACTAGTCCCTTAGCCTCTGAAAATGGCCTCCAAGATGCTTAGACCAAAGGTGGAAGGGTTAGGCTAAGAGTTGTAGTGCAATAGGGCCAAGAACCTTACACTTTTGAGCTAAAATGGAGGAGATATAGAGAGAGATATATGTGTATGGAGCCTTGGCCAAAAATCTGAACCTTTTCTAATGGGGGAGAGGCTCCCTCTTATAGAGGAACAAAGGTCCAAGCTTCTCTTAGAAGCTTGGAGCAAAAGGCCAAGCTTCTTAAGGAAGCTAAAACAAAAAAGGTCAAGCTTCTTAGAGAAGCTAAAAAAAGGGTCAAGCTTCTTGGAGAAGCTAAAAAGGGTCAAAAGGTTCAAGCTTCCCCAAGAAGCTAAAACAAGGGTTCAAAAGGTCCAAGCTTCCTCAAGAAGCTATAACAAAGGTTCAAAAGGGTCAAACCTCCCACAAGAAGCTAAACCAAAGGTTCAGAAGGGTCAAGCCTCTCCAAGAAAAGGTCTCAGCTAGAAAAAGTGGCCGATTAATCAAAACAATGGCCGGTCGACCAAAAACAATGCCGACCGGCCAACACCTTTGGCCGGTAACAAGAAAACAGGGCCGGTGGCCTCAAGCCATGGCCGGTGAGGTGTGGGGATGGCCAATAAGCCATTCCCTGCCCTTAGAAGCAATCACACAAGTGTTTGGTCTACAACCAAGTACAAAATAAACAAGTCGAGAGGTCTCGAGGCAAGGCGCGCGGCCGAAACCTCCGGGAACTCAAGACGAACACAAACATGGATAATCATCGAGTGTTCAAACGATGACGTCCAAGTCTTGAGGACGGTCAAAAATGGGATGTCTACACGGACACTTGGCCTTAGGCACGAGTCAAGGTTTCCTAAATTCTCCAAAAATAAAATATTTAGGTGGCGACTCTGTATCTGGCAAAGCAGTCCATGTTTGGCACTTCTTTATAAAATCAGTTTTCCAAAAATGATTTGCTGGATTTGGACTCTTTGGTGATTTATCGGTCTTGCATTGCACTTTGTAGGATTAGATTCAAAACCGTGACATTTGAGTTTGAACTGTAGTATGCTAATGAACAAAACAGATGTTGCGCCATCTCGCGCACGGAGCTCGCGACGTTCGGGCACGTCTACAGTTTCTGGCGACTCCGCTGGGGATTTAGAGAACTTGACTCGAACTCATGATATCTTGTTTTGATTACACTTATGTGTCTCTTTGCATTGCATTTGCATTGGTGCGCCTAGGACACCGTGTTTGCCGTATGCAATTCCTGAACGGTTTGCCGGAGGCTTGCTTTGAGAAGCGTGCCATAAGGTTGACCGATTGCGGGCTCTGCCACGACGGGAACACAAACCCCGATTTTTACCGGGGCACCCTTTTTGACCATTCGACCTAGTGCATATCGGAAATTGTAGTGACCATTCTAAGCTAGGACAGGTTGCTTACCCGATTATAGGTTGTTTGGAAACGCTGTGTGCGTAGTGAAACTCTAGCTCCTGACAATAGGACAGGGAAACCCTACCCCTCCATAGGGGTGTTTTGGCTCTCACTTGCGTGCTATGTGCTTTTAGAGTGCGTCTCTACAGGAATGCATGTATCAGTTTGCAAGTCTGGGTATCAGGCCTGCGGGCATCAATATTTGGGAATCAGTTTTACCTATGGATATCAGATTCAGATTTGGGGCAGTGATTTGGGAATAGTGATCAATGGTTGAGAACAGTTCATTCAGCTTGTGTTTGCCAACTGTGTGTTGTCTTTATTTAAGCTGTTATGCTGTCCGTTTTTTTGTTCATTATTTCCTTATTATGCTTTATTTATCTTTTTACAAGGTAATTTAGCACCATTGCATCCGACCAGGCAGATATTCCCTGAGCACTCTGGGTTAGAGATCGTAGACTTAATCGATCTAGGGATCTGATAGACAGACAAGCAGTGTTCCTTTCTTTACCTCCGGTTACCAGACAGAGGTTAAAAAGGCGCAGTGTATTGGTACAGCGGTTGTCAGATCAGTGGTATACCCCACCAGTGAACAGTCAAGCTGAGGTCTCAGTTTCTACTACAGGGACAGATATACCGGTTGTTCAGATAGATCAGCACAATATGGCAGGTATAGAGGAGATGATGTGTCAGCTCCAGGAAAGTATGAAAACCATACAGCAGGATGCTGCTCATCGAGCAGAATTTGCCGCACGCCAGGCCAAAGTTATGGCACAACAGGCAGAGTTGATTGCTAGACTTCAGCAACAACAACCACCACAACAAGCCGGAGCATCTGCTTCGCACCAGGTTCCTCCCCCACCAAGAGTTCCTATACTTGGGGAGACCGCACACGTCTAGGATAATACGGACGTTCCAATCGGGCCAGCTCCACCCCCAATCCTACCCCAGTTATCCAAAGCACCTACCAACCTACCAGATTCTCCCTTTGAGTTCAAGGTGGACCCCACAGCCCTAAAAGTGAGCAAACTAGAGAAGCTGTTCAAGAAGTCTCAAGGTGTGAAATCCATCCCGGATATTGAGGACGGGTATACCGACTCGGCCGTGACTCTGCCGGACCGGTTTGAAATGCCGCACATAGACCGTTTCGACGGGTCTGGAGATCCTATGGTGCATTTACGACTGTTCTCGGACATACTAAGGCCGATGGCCCTTTCCAGATTGCAGAAGCTTTCTCTGTTTGGCCGGACCCTGTCAGGTGTAACGACTATTTGGTATGCAAAACTGGAGGACTCCATCAAGAGGAACTGGGAGGAGATGGCTAAGGCCTTTGTAGCTCAATACTCCTACAATACACAGATCGAGATCACAACTCGTGATCTCGAGACAACTAGGCAAGAGCCGAAGGAGAGCTTCTCCGATTTTGTGACTCGCTGGAGGGCTAAGGCCTCGATGATGACCATCAGGCCTGTTAACAAAGATCAGATTCGGATAGTTGTGCACAACCTCCAGCCCAAGCTCATACAGAAGATAATCGTCCTCCCCCTCCCCACCTTTGCAGATCTACATGAGATAGGGGTGCAAATCAAGGATGCCATGAAACAGGGCCTTATTGATCATGAGAGAGAGCAACCCAAGAGGGCATTCAACCGTAGTGCAAATGCAGGCACAAGCAGTGCTGCAGCTGCCAGATCTTCAGATGTGGGTATGGTCACCACCACCACCACCACCACCCCAAAAACCCTTACAGCTACACCATTCACCGGTACGTCTGGGAGTAGCTCGCAAACAACCAAGTTCTCACCCTGAGGCTAGAGAACCTTCACCCCACTATACATGTCCTTTTCCAAGGCTTTGGGGGTTTTGATCAGGAAAGGGCACTTGAAGCCCCTAGAGCCGTGGCCATTGCCAGAACAACTTCCCCCCTCCCATAACTCGTTGAAGTACTGCGCCTTTCACCAACAGCATGGTCATGACACCGACTAGTGCTATAGATTGCGTCACGAGATTCAGGATCTCGTTGAGAACAAGGTGATCATGCCTCCGGAGAAGCCGAATGTCACAACTAACCCTCGCCCACCACATAATCGAACTCCACCTCCCAAACGCATCAACTTGATCCAAACTGGGGTTGTGTTATTCGACCCTAGCATATATATCACCCCTTCTCACCTACCCAAGCCGGAGGTGTTCATTCCTGACGGCACTGACTTGTGCATGTTGGACATCTCCCAAACCCAACCTGAAGCGGTGGTGGTGGCTATCGAAGACAGAAGTGGGTCGACTATGGGAGCAGATGGGGATGACTATACAGAGCCTGAGGGGTCTGCGAGCTTCATGTACAACCCAAGCGGTTACATTACATCAGCAGGCCAAGCTAGGCTGAGAGTGGAATTGCCAGTGGGGGCAGAGATTTGTGTAGTACGGGAGGATGGACCTGATCAGGGGCTAGATGACCTAGTGGATCTAGGAGAAGACATTGCAAACCTTCAGTTTTTCAACAAACAGGATCCGGGGACGTGACTGTCAACTGGTTTAATTTGGAAGGGTCAGCAGAAGCTACTGGGTGGCTCAGCGACGAGCCGGATGTTGTTGAGCAACCTTAGTTAGAACAGGGTCCGTCAGGGACGGGGACATCAACAGTGGCCGGAAGGGCCGAAGAATAGAGTGCACCGCCGGAGAGCACCGGTGTTAAGAATTTTGCTCAGAATGCGGGCAGTTTGGATACGGAAGATACTGAACAGTAGGCTGCACTGAAGCAGTTCGAGCGGGAAAGGATCAAAGATTCTGAGAGGGTCAGAAAGGCCAAAGCCCCTGCGGGGACAGAACGTGCTATGTGCACAAGAACGGAAGGTGCTGCGGGCACAAGAATAGTTGTAACAGAGCCGGACAGGTGTCTATTGGTTGCCGATGGTATGTGGTGGGAAGATAATGACCTATATCTTGCCCACACCGATGAAGACTGAGGGTAAAGCCAGCCAAATGATACCTGGTATATTGGCGAGGTTGACCACATGACTAGGAGCAGGTGGTATTTCAAGCCCCCGCACTTAGATCAACCAGAGGCGTCCGGAAAGGACAAGGAGGTAGATAAGCAGAAAGAAAAATTGCTCGATGAGGAGGTTGTACTGAAACAGCTTAAGAAGATACAAGCAGATATCTCCATCTGGGGATTGCTTATGGCCTCAAGAGTACATAGACAAGCTGTCCTTTCTGCAATGGACAAGGCCAAACTTTCAATAGACACCACATCTGAGCAGGTGGTAAGACTGGTCTTTCCGGGAGGAGCTTCCCCGACGTTGACCTTCACTGACAAGAAGCCGCCGCCTGAGGGAGCAAACCATAACAAACCTCTCTACATCTCTGTGGAGTGTAGAGACAAATGGATACTGGTGGTTCTTGTCGACACGGGATTCGCCATTAATGTGTGCCCATCGAGGACGGCATATGCAATCAGGTTGAAGTCCGGGGATTTTGTGCCAACTGCCCAGGTGATAAGGGCCTACGACAATACAAGCAGAGAGGTGATGGGGATCGTGAAGATTCGGACCCAGGTTGGTCCAGGACAGCAGGATATTCACTTTCATGTCTTGGACGTTCCCGCAACCTTTAATCTACTCCTAGGGCGGCCGTGGCTATACCAGGTAAAGGCGGTCTCTTCCACCCTGCATCAAATGTTGAAATACCCCCACGGGAAGGGGGTGGCTATTGTTTTTGGAAATTCGTCAATCCATCTGCTGCCAGAGGTGTCTACACCGATTTTGGAAATCAAGCATGGCACGGAGGATGTGTTTCTGTCAGGATTCACCCTAGCCGAGGCCCGGGTCATTCAGAACATTTTGGCCGTTGATGAGGGGTTATATGTCAGCGCACAGTCTATGTACCTCATGAACAAGCTTCAGCATATCCCTGGGATGGGACTAGGGAAAAGTGGCCGAAAGGGCATTACAGTATCGCCCGAAGTGCCGCACAACCCGCATACCTTTGGCTTAGGTTATCTACCTACCAAAGAGGACTGGGTGAGAAAAGGCAAAGAGATGGTCGGGAGAGCCAGGGCCAACCAGAACGGAAAGCATTATGAGTTGATGCATCGGCCTATCCAGGGCACCCTGAACGGACGCTTTGTCCGGGAGGGGGAAGACTTTCCATTCTGCGGCTTCCCAGAGCCGTGGCTAAACGCAGAGAAGCGGTGCCTGTCGGGGTTCGAGATTTTCTTTAACTTATAGTTAACTGGGGAGGATGTTGCCGAAGAGCAGACAGACCCATCAGCGGAGGTTGAGCAGTGTAAGGAAATGGATTCTGAGAGCACTGAGATTGAAATGAGGATAACACTGGCTTGTCTACTTTCAGATCCTTCGATCGTATATGAGTGCTTGGGGGATAACTCAGTGACCATGATTGGGAATGAAACGGCTGCGAGCCCACCTTCAAACATTCTGGATGCGTCCATCGCACCGAGGAGGCATTCTTATCGAGCAGCACAGGGTCAGGTAATGAGCCGGAATCTGATTCTACCGAGTCTGTGGAGTCGGAATCAGGTTCCAGCTCGTCTGAGTCTGAGTCCGGTATTCCTAGGGGTGACAACTCGGATGCCACAGTCCTGTCTAGGTCGTCTTTTTCTTTTTCCTTTGAGTCTGTTGTAACAGAGGAATCGGGCGACTTGGAAGTGATTAATGAGAATGGAATGGCTGTGGCCTTTGAGTATTTTTCTGTGCCCTTGATTTATTGCATTAATTCAGACTTTCAAAATTTCGATGAAAACGACGAGGAAGAAATTCCTCCGGTTTTGAAATATTTGCTTGATCAAGAGCAGGAGAGGTTTGTAAAACCGCTGGTTGATGAAATCACCCAAATTAATGTTGGTATTGAGAAGGACCCGCGGCTGGTCCAGATCGGGTCCACATTGTCTTTGGAGGAGCGCGAACGCTTAGTCGCTTTATTAAAAGATTTCAAAGATGTTTTCGCGTGGTCCTATGAAGACATGCCTGGAATCGATCCTGAGATTGTACAGCACCGGATTCCTTTTGACCCAGAGGCCCGACCTGTTAAGCAGAACCTCAGAAGGATCTGCCCCGACTGGGCTCTCAAGATCAAAGAAGAGGTCACTAAGCAAATTGACGCAGGGTTCCTGCTGGTATCTGAATACCCAACTTGGTTGGCCAACATAGTTCCGGTGCCGAAGAAGGACGGCAGAATTCGGATATGTGTGGACTTCAAGGATTTGAACAAAGCCAGTTCGAAGGATGACTTTCCTTTGCCGCATATCGACGAATTAGTGGACTTCACTGTTGGGCATGCGTTGCTCTCATTCATGGATGGTTTTCTGGCTACAATTAGATATTGATGGCACCCGAAGACTGGGAGAAGACTGCATTCACCACCCCGTGGGGGACCTATTGTTATAGGGTTATGCCGTTTAGGCTGATGAATGCTGGAGCTACATATCAACGGGCTGCAACCACAATATTGCACGATATGATCCACAAAGAGGTTGAGGTGTACGTGGACGACATGATTGTCAAGTCCAAGGAAAGAGAGGGGCCACTACAACCGCCTTGCAGAAATTCTTTCAACGGATCAGAGAATATCGGTTGCGGCTGAATCCTCAGAAGTGTATGTTTGGTGTTACAGCAAGGAAAATGCTGGGGTTCTTGATCACACAGAGAGGTATCGAGGTCGATCCTTCCAAAATCAAGGCCATCTTAGAAATGCCACCACCAAGGACTGAAAAGGAGGTGTGAGGCTTTCTGGGTAAAGTGTAATTCATAAGACGGTTTATTACAAAATTAACCTTGACTTGTGAACCACTCTTTGGTCTTCTGAAGAATGGAAAGAAGTTCCAATGGGATGGCCGATGCCAAGCTGCTTTTGAACAGATGAAACAATATTTACAGAACCCACCGCCTGAGCCGGGGAAACCGTTGATTTTGTACCTTTCAGTGACTGAAACTACAATAGGCTGCATGCTTGCACAGGAGTCTGAGGACAAAGTGGAGAGAGCTATCTACTACCTGAGCAAGAAAATGCTGGATTATGAGACCCGCTACACTCCGTTGGACAAGCTTGTTTGGCCTTGGTATGGGCTACCAGGAAGCTGTGGCACTACCTGTTAGCTCACTCTGTAATACTGGTTTTGAGATTAGATCCCATCAAATATCTCTTCGAGAAACCGGCACTTACGGGTAGGCTAGCCCGTTGGTTGTTTCTGCTTTCCGAATTCGATCTAAAGTATATGACGCGCAAGTCAGTGAAGGGAGAGTGGTAGTAGAGTTCCTAGCCGACCACCCAGTGGAAGGGGATGAAGCAGTTGAGTACCTGTTCCCAGACGAGGCCATTCTGCATATCGAAGAAGAGTTTTGGATGATGTACTTTAACAGAACGTCAAACCAATACGGGTATGAAATAGGGGTGTTGCTGATAGCACCTGACAATTCCCGTATACCTCTAGCATTCAAACTCCGGTTCAAAGTCTCGAACAATGAGGCAGAGTATGAGGCGTGTATTGCTGGACTAGAAGCAGCTCTGGAACTAGGGGCAAAACAGATTGGACGTCATCGGGGACTCGAACCTTGTTGTATCTCAAGCTAAAAGGAGATTGGAAAGTCAAAAAAGAAAAAGATGAGAATCTACTACCAGACCTTGGACATGCTGATTCCTCGGTTTGAAAAACTGAATTTTGCTCATCTGTTAAGAGAGAACAACAGGTTTGCTGATTCACTAGCAACTCTATCTTCTATGATAGACATTCCTTTCGGAGTCCGGATGCATTCGATCATCATCAAACAGAAATTTGTGCTAGCCTACGAGCTGATTGCCGCCATAGATGAGGTACAAGATGAGAACCCCTGGTACTACGATGTCTGGAACTTCTTGGAAAAAGAGGCGTATCCACCAGGGGCAAATGCCAAAGATAAGAGGCCAATTCGAAAAATGGCTGCTCAGTTCATCGTTTGCAGAGGAAAACTGTACAAGAGAGGTCATCTCGGGATGCATAAGCTGTGTGTTGATGCCGAAGAATCGAAGCGCCTGATGGGAGGCCATCCATGGAGGAGAGTGCAGAGTGCACATGAATGGGGTGATGCTAGCCCGAAAGATCCTCAGACAGGGTTACTACTGGTCCACCATGGAGGAGGATTGTATTGGCTTTGTCTGTCAATGCCACAAATGTCAGATCCATGCAAACTGCATGAACATTCCGCCGTCGAAGCTGTACAACATGACTTCGCCATGGCCATTTTAAGTCTGGGGGGATTGATGTGATCGGGGCTGTCACTCCGAAGGGGTCCAATGGGCATGAGTTCATTCTAGTAGCGATAGACTACTTTACGAAGTGGGTTGAGGCCCAATCTTATGCGGTGTTGAAGGCATCGCATGTTGCAAAGTTTATCAGGAACAACATCATCTGTCGCTACGGGGTCCCGAACGAGATTATTTCAGATAATGGTTCCCACTTCAAGAAGGAAGTGATTGACTTGTTGGAGAAGTACAACGTGGCTTTTCACAAGTCATCTACATATCGGCCACAAACCAACGGAGCAGTTGAGCCGCCAACAAGAACATCAAGCGTATTCTGCAAAAGATGGTGGAAACCTACCGGGACTGGCCAGATAAGTTGCCATTTGCTCTATGGGGCTACCGGACTTCAATTCAAACTTCTACTGAGACGACTCCATATTCTTTGGTCTATGGGATGGAGGCCGTTCTGCCTATCGAAATTGAGGTTCCGTCATTACGAGTACTGGCCGAGTGTCAGATAGCTGAGGCAGATTGGCAGCAAAGCAGTGGTTCGAAGAACTCATGCTCTTTGATGAAAGAAGGCTGAAAGCACTGTATCATGTTCAGGGTTATCAACGGAGAATTGCCAGGGCTTTTAACAAGAAGGTTAAGTCCAGGAATTTGAAGGAAGGAGATTTAGTGCTCAAAGACAACCGAGCTCCCATCCACGACCCTAGGGGCAAGTTCAGACCCAATTGGACTGGTCCTTACATCATCAAGTCTATCTGGTCGGGTGAAGCTGTCGTTCTGATGGACCTAGATGGACTAGAGTTCTCCCAACCAATCAACATGGACAAGTTGAAGAAATATTTTCCCTGAGTGGCTCGCTAGGCCGAAAACCCGAAAGGGCGACCTAGGCAAAAGTTAGAGCACAGAAAATTTGAAATAATAAAAACTGAGCTCGCAAGGTTGAAAACCCAGAAAGGGCGGCCTTGGCAAAAGTTAGAACGCAAAAGGAGAGAGCTAATACACGAGTGAACCGAAGCCGAACTACGTACGGCTTGATTCCCATCTTTGGGATACGTAGGCAACTTTATCTTGAAGTCTAGCCATAAACACTTCCCGATCAACTTTGTCCATGTGATCATGTTTGGTCATCTTTGTCTATTCTGCATTCAAGAGCTCGGTTGTGATCTCCGATGCAGTGTTATTCAGACTAGGGGCAACTTTCCAGTTGCTATGGATCCGGGGTTGTACATCTCAGTGATAGATCTCAGGCGTGTCCAGTTCTGATCCATATCGAAAATGGTTTTTGAAAAGTTTTAATAAAAGTTGATTTTGCTCAAATTAATCTTTTTTACAACTTAGACTATTTTTGGACCAAACGAAAAATTTTCAGTACCCATAACCTTCAATTACATTGATTTCAATACAGAGTTCTTCTACTCTTGAATACAAATTGAAGTTGCTTTTCATTACATTCATAAAGACAACTTGAAAGTTCTTATTAAAGCAAATAAATCCGGGGCATAGTCAGGTGTTCCTGCGTCCCCTCCCAGAGCTGGTCGAAGCCTTTGATGCCAAAGTGGGCCTGATCTGCGTCTCCTCCTCAAGCCAAGCTATACACTCATCAGAGAAGGTGCAACTGAAAATAGGAGAGGGGGCCAGAAGCTCTCTCGTCCTCCATGCTGTGGCATACCGAGCTAACTGTGCACCTCATACCGGAAAATGTAGCAGGGTACTCTATCCACTCCTTCGGACAAATATGATCATGTCCGAACTGGCGCCGGAATCGGAACGGGAAGTAAAAGACATAGTGTCTCAGGGCAATCAACTGGATCCCGGGTTGGCGAGTCATGCTGTAGCTCATCGCCGGTAGATTAAGCCAGGGGCAGCGCCAAGCAATGTGGTCCGCGGACAAACTGCACATCCAGTTGCACCACCATCCCTCATCAGGGGCATCGACTAGACGTCGTCGGAAGAAATAGCTGCGAGTTGAATATGCCAGGCATGAGTCCACCACTCTCAACTTGTCCATCAACCATACCTGGGAAGGGATAAAAAATGAGAGATTAAAGAATAGAGAGGTGTATGTTGAGAGAGATAGTGAGAAAAAGGGTTTGAGAGAAAAACCAAGCCTAAGGGCTGAGTGATGTGAGAAATATATGTGAGATGGGGTGGGAAACATTACCTGCAGTAGTAGTGGACTCCCCGCGAATCTAGTCGTCTTCCGGCGATGAAAAGCGTCTAAACCCATTAATGTCTCAGCTAATGTCATGGCGATGCAGCTTTTGTCCTCTTTTAAGCCCTCGGTGACTTCGATCAAACGAGTGCTAAACCCTCCAGAGCCTGGGGCAAGCAAGAAATGGGACAACATGCACAAGCAAAGAGCATGTCGTCGATAACCCTACCAATGATGATCGCTGCGGTCACCGGCGTTAGAAAATCGATGAATCAAGCTCGGAATGTCCAGCTCTCTATCGTGAATCAATGACCGAGCATCGTACAAAGTGAGGCCGCACATCCGTCCTAATGCTTGGACATGGCCAAACCGGAGCTGAGGCAAAATTTCTTCATCGCGCTCGGATTCTATTAAAGCTTGGAAATCCTCGAAAGTAGGACACATCTCTTGTCCGCCAAAGCTAAAGACGTGTGTCACTGGATTCCAAAACCTTGCCGCAGCATGGAGGAACGAAAAACGCAACGAGGTGTGACTCAACGTGAATAGTGCATTTATGCCAAAGCCCTAGAAATTCAGCTTTTCCGAGCCATCCAAATTGGCAATCCAACTTGTGAGATTTTGGACAAGAAATGCTTCCATTTGATGCAAAAACTGAGCTAAAATGGAGAAAACTACGAAGCTGAGGCTTTTGTAGAAGATAAGGTGTTGAGTGGAAGACAGGTGTCAGCATTCTGGAGGTGCTTGCCATTTTTGGCCGATTGGCCAAAAATAATGCCGACCGACCATCTTTTTTGGCCGATCGGCTGGTAATGTTAGCCGATGGCCTCTCAATTCGGCCGATGGCCTCTCCCTTTGCTCTCTAAGCTGTATATGTGTTGGAGGTGTGGAGAACTTGTGATTGGTTCCACTTCAAATGCCTTTCGGTGATGATTTTGCGAAGTCGCACCTGTGTTACTGCAATTTGTTTATCAAGTTGTTGTACTTTTGTTTATCGAGTTTGTTTATCGAGTTGTATTTTGCATTCTTTAAGTCTTTGTTTTGCTTATCGAGTTGTATTTACATTTGGTTAGCTTATCAAGTTCTTTATTTTGCTTATCGAGTTGTTTTGTTGTTAGTCGGTTCACTACCTAATTAATGCAATTCGAGCATTTAGTTTTCAAAACAAGTTCAATCTCATTTACATTGTTATGTAATGTGATGCGATGCGATGCGATGCATAGAATGTACAAATGTAACACTTTTTCACAAAAAGAGCTGTTTCATTCCATCATATTTCTTTTGCAAAAAGTACATAGTTTTGAAGAAAATGAAATCTGCTTGACGCAGTACAATGTGCTTAAACTACTAGTAAAAAGAAAAATAAAGCAAAAAAGAGAAAAGCAACAAAATGTCTGGATCGGTGCTGGTCGCCTCAAGTGCAGGAGTCCGTCCTCGTCCTCTTCCTGGACGAAGGTCTAGGATCGCCACCGTCACCTCCGTTGTCTGAGTCATCCTTGGCCTCATCCTGGGACGACTCGGCCTCCGCATCGAACTCATCATCATTTGGGGAAGGCTCCCGTGAACTACTCTCAGCACGAGCACGCCTATGTCTGCCTCGGCTGTGGATCGTCATCCCCGTCTGGCTCCCCCTGCTGCTTTGGCAGGCGCTGAAGGTCCTGCTGAAACACCCCTTGCGGCCGATATCTGGAATGGGCCCTGAAAAGAACAATTGGCAAACGCATCAGTTATACTATGCAAAGTCGAGTGTGAACACCGAATACAGTGTATAAGTATAGTATGTGAATGCTGTGAGCAGTGTCTGAATGCCGAGTGCAGTGTATGAATGCTATGAGTATCGTATTAGTGCTGTGAGCAGTATGTGAGTTACAGTGTATCAGTGTCGTGAGTGGTATATGGGTGCAGTGTATCAAGTGCCGTATTGATAATGCGATGTATCAGATCAGTATGGAACAGATGTGCAAAGTTCTGGGACTGAGGTTGAAAGAACTCACTGGGATACCATAGATGGTCAGCAGGTCTATGCTCCTCTGTAGCATCCCCATCACCGAGGCCGTCAGCTCTAGAGACTGTCCGGTGTACTCAATCGAAGCCTGCAAAAGTGTTGAAGTCATTAGTATTCTGCGGGATATAAAATGAAATGAAATGACTGTACATAATGAAAAGTATAGCAGCACGTACCGGGGTCAAGCCGCAAACTCTGACAAGCTCATAATCAGCCGGAGGAGGAGCGATGGGTATCTGATAAGTCTCCCCACCCTGTCCTCGGCATGTCATGGTGGTGGGCAGCTCTGGCCACCCGACTTCCTGTCCCCTTCGGGACCCACTCCTATCACGGGCCTGAGTTGCCCTCAGTGCTCCCGCTTCTCTCACAGGCATTGTAGGCCTCTCTCTCTCAACTCGGCGAGCACCGGTCAGAGGCCGCATGAGATAAGCCTGGATCAACTCGGTGTAGTCGCCCTCGTCTCTGAAGAAGTCAGAGTCCCAGCCGATCGTGTAATCCATCATCTCCTCCAGGGTGTACCTCTCGGTAGCCCTCGTATGGGTAGGAGGTGGCCTCGGGACTATCTGCTCCGGTAAGTCGAGCGTCTGCCGCAGAAAGCGCTCTCCAAAATACCAAGCCCGGCAGACCGGACCCTTTAGCAGAATCCGAAACCGGGCAGTCTCCCGAGCACCCGCGTACTGATCTCTCACTGCCTCCGGCAACGCGGCCCAGGGCTGCCAAGTGATCTGCAAATGACAGGGTACATAGTTTATTATCTACTATTGAAAGTACAATGCAAAGCGAAGCTTAGATGAACTGTAATGTTTGACATACCTCAGCTGCGGTGATGGTGTCGAAGTATCTGCGGATGAACAGAAAGAACTCCCGCGGCCTCTGCTCGCACCTCATATCGTATCGATGAGAGTATGGTACAGCGAGGGACATCTCTACATCTGGCACTGGGGCAAGCCTCGGAAAGTAGGCATACACCCACAACTACATAATGTAACAGGGCAAATATGAGTATGCTTGTCAGTAAGGCAGTATGCAAATAAAGTAGAAATCAGAGAATGATGTGTAGTGTATTGTGCAGTGTGTGCAGTGTATTGTGCAGCGTGTGAGGTGTATTGTGCAGTGTGTGCAGTGTACAGCCAGTGTAAAGCAGATTGCATGTATGCAGTGTATGTGGTGTACAGATAATGTAGAGCAGAATTGTAAAACAGAAAGGGAAGGTGTACCTCTTAGGCCCGCCAGTAGCCTCCGAGCAAATGTCCGCTGCGGCGAGAGGATGAGCTTATATATCCGTAAAGTGTGGTCAAGCTTGCGCCACCCCAGTCGTAACGCCAGATCCTGGTCACGTCCACCAGTGCGCTCAGCAGATAAAGGGCAACAGTGTTCGCCCGGTCGGCGAAGAGGGTGGTCCCCAACAAAAACATGATGAAGCCTCGAGCATACTGCTCCACCTCTTCACGGGTCGTGGGTGCTTGAATCCGAAGCTGGTCCTCGAACCAAGAATGCCTCACGAACCCTGGCCGGGAGAGAGGTGGCCGAGCGCCAAGCAAGTAGATCTGGGCAGCGTCCCACTCGCCCATGTCGGTGTCAAAGGGAATCGGATCACCCCCTACTCTGATGTCGGTGAGCATGGAGAAGTCGAAGGGAGTCATCGTCATCTCCTCCGTAGCAGAAAGGTGGAAGGAATCGGTGGTGTCCCACCACCTCTCCACCAGAGCACCAAGAAGGGGCCTACTCGCAGTGAGGTGCGAGAGTCCCATGCAGAAAACGCCGAAACCGGCCTGATCAACGATGTGGCGGACCGCATCGGGCAACTTCATGTACCATCCTCGGGTAATGGTATTCCCATACCCCCAGAAGGTGTGGGAATCTCCCTGTGTTCAAAGACAAACAGTTGCGAAGTAGTATTAGATATACAGTGTTTGAATGCGTTCAGAATTGATAAAATGCAGTGTGTGTGCATGTGTTCGAGTTTACGCAGATATAGGGTCTGGGTGTACTTACGGTGAACTAAGCATGTGACGTATCAGTGTGTTTGGGTTATTCAGTTGAAGAATAGAATTGGTTATTCAAGATATCTGATCTACATTGCAGAAAGTAAAAGAGGGGAAGAGTATACCTCAGCGGCGCCGAAGGATAGGTGTGACTCTGGCTCGCGTAGCAAGAGCTCCAGTGGCGCCTCACGCGTAGCTCCTGAACTGGCGGATGCTATTAGGAGGCAGTATGTGTATCGCAGGCCGGTACGTTGCCGGGTCGAACGGTCGAACACTCAATGGCAAGAGCTCGACATCGGAGTCCGTATCCATCTCTGGGGGAGTCCCACCCCGTGGAACATCGTCCGCCATCTCGAGAAGAGTGCAAAAGTGGTCGAAAGTGTGAAAAATGGGTGAAAATGAAAAAGTCAACCAAAAGTCAACCCTGAGCGGTAAAAAATGAGAGAAAAGGTCGGAGTGTGGGAAAAGACACGAAGATCTAGGTAAACTAGGGGAAAACAAACCCCAAGTGAAGGAAATCAAGAATGTGGCACCGGAATCGCGTTTTGTTCAGTTCAAAGTGTTTGGAACAACAAGGTTTTCGCGAATCGGAAGTTGCGGGAGGCTCGAAAACAAGGGAAAAACACGGATCAAAGGAAGGAAAATGCCTTAGAGAGAGGGGAGTGATTTTTGACTAAGAGGAAGTGAGGAAATAGGGTTTGAGGCCCTATATTTAAAGACCCGAGGTGAATGGACAAAACTGCCCTGAAATTGCCATTTTCCGATCGGCCAAATTGTTAGTCGATTGGCTAAATATTTGGCCGATAAGTTCATTTTATGGTTGATGGATGGCCGATGGCCTCCCCTTGTGGTCGATGCACCTCCAGTGCCCTTGTTTGGGTCATTTCTGTTGATTAGTACCTTCATCTCTCAAGACAGTACAAGAAAATACACTTTTGAAGCTTAACCGGCCTTCGTGTTGACCTCGAACCGTGTTTTCCGTGTGTAGCACTCGATACGCGCGAGGTGTATCCTTTTTGTATATGGCAAAATTCAAGAATTGTTCGAGAATTGCTTTTGAATATCATGCTTAACGAATGTTTCGTCATGCTTGTAAAGCGCGCATTGGTTATACGTCGTTTCGCTCTTGCATTGAGCATGCCTTGTCTTGTTTTAAAGTTGTATCTCAACATCGTGAATAACATGCCTTTACCATGCTTCCGTTGAATATATGCCTCTCTTCGCTCTCGCATGTGTTATTATGCTTCACTCGCATGGTTATGCGTACACTTAGATTGCATTGTCATGCACCCCTTACTCGCGTTGTCACGCACACTTGTTGCATTGTCATGCACCTCTTTACTTGCGTTGTCACACACTTTTTGCTCACATTGTTATGCGTGCACTTAGGTTGCATTGTTATGCATCCCTTGCTTGCGTTGTCGCGCATGCTCTCTCTTGCATTGTTATGCACCCACACTTACTTGTGTTGTCACGCACCTTTTACTTGCATTGCTATGCATGTTTCTATCCACATCACATGTGCATGTGTTTATCTCATATTGAAATGATATCTTGATCTAATGTTGAATATATGTTTCTACTCTATTGTATCTGTCAAAGTTTCTTTTTGTGCAGGCACGATATTGTATGTACGGTTCATTCAAGAGAAGTTCCGGTTCAGTTTGACTGTACCTCTTTCTCCACTCGCATGCCGCGTTTAGACGTATCCTTTCTCCACTCGCGTGCAGTGTTTGGACGTACCCCTTTTCTCTACTCGCGTGCCGCGTTTGGACGTACCCGCACTGTTATGTGCATCGCGCTTTCTTGCGCAATCTTTCTCCACTCGCGTGCTGTGTTTGGACATACCCGCATGTTCGCATTCATCACGAGTTCTGCAACCTTTCTCCACTCGCGTGCCGCGTTTGGACGTACCTACATGTTCGCGTTCATCGCACGTTCTGCAACCTTTCTCCACTCGCGTGCCGCATTTGGACATACCCCTTTTCTCCACTCGCATGTCGCGTTTGGATGTACTAGCACTGTTATGTGCATCACACTCTATTGCGTAACCTTTCTCTACTCGCGTGCCACGTTTGGACGTTCTCGCACTGTTATGTGCATCGCGCTCTCTTGCGCAACCTTTCTCCACTCGCGTGCCACGTTTGGACGTTCTCGCACTGTTATGTGCATCGCGCTCTTTTGCGCAACCTTTCTCCGTTTGGACGTTCTCGCACTGTTATGTGCATCGCGCTTTCTTGCGCAACCTTTCTCCACTCGCATGCTGCGTTTGGACATTCCCGCACTGTTATGTACATCGCGCTCTCTTGCGCAACCTTTCTCCACTCGTGTGCCGCGTTTGGACGTTCCCGCACTGTTATGTGCATCGCGCTCTCTTGCGCAACCTTTCTCCACTCGCATGCCACGTTTGGATGTTCCCGCACTGTTATGTGCATCGCGCTCTCTTGCGCAACCTTTCTCCACTCGCGTGCCGCGTTTGGACGTTCTCGCACTGTTATGTGCATCGCGCTCTCTTGCGCAACCTTTCTCCACTCGCGTGCCGCATTTGGACGTTCCCGCACTGTTATGTGCATCGCGCTCTCTTGCGCAACCTTTCTCCACTCGCGTGCTGCGTTTGGACGTTCTCGCACTGTTATGTGCATCGCGCTTTCTCGTGCAACCCTTCTCCACCCACATTTGGCATGCGTTTGGACGTACCCCTCTCATCTCGTGTTTGGCACGCGTTTGGATGGTTGCGCTTTCTTGCACAGTCCTTTCCTCTCATGCGTGTGCCACGCTGAGAGAAGCTTTCTTCCCTCTCTTGCGTGTGCTACGCTGAGAGATATTGTGTTTGAGACTCTGGGTATTCTCGGTAGTTGCTTTTAGTCTTCTCGGCGTGAGACGCAGTTGAGAATTGCATAATTTTCTTACATCCTTTCTGCATGAAATGTAGTTTGATTCTTATTCACTTGCTTAAAATGTCGCATTTACTTTGCATGTTATGCTTCATTACAGCTCTCTTTGCATGATCATAAGTTATGTTCGGCATCGTGCATGTCATTTGCATCTTGCCCCTGCCTGCGGGCGCATCTCTTTGTTATCTTGTATGCTTGTCTAAGTCTTCGGCCTTATCGAAAATGAGTCGTCTCTGGGCTTTGACATTCACTCCCGTCATCTTATGACTTTCGAGTTCTGTCAAAGAGGGGCAACTGTAGACACCCCATTTTGGACCGTCCTTAAGACTTGGACGTCATCGTTTGAACACTCGATGATCATCTATGCTCGTGTTTGTTTTGGGTTCCCAAAGGTCTTGGCTGCACGCCTTGCCTTAGGATCTCTCAACTTGTCTGTTTTGTGCTTGGTTGTGGACCAAAGACTTGTGGTTTTGCTTCTGAGGGAAGAGGGTGGCTTGTTGGCCATCCCCTCAACCCATCGGCTAAGGGTTTGTGCCATCGGCCATGTTTTCTTGCCATCGGCTATAAGTGTTGGCCGATCGGCACTCTTTTTGGCCATCATGCATCGAAATGCGTGATTGATGGCTCGAGAGTCGAGCACTACACTCCTTTGAGCTTCAAACATGATCAGGGGTGTAGTTGCACAACATTTTCTTGCAAATGTATTGCCATGCCTCTGTTTGTGCTCTGCTGTAGCAAAAGGATCAGTTTGCAAGAAGAGATGGCCGATCAGCTATCTACAGTGCCGATCGGCTAACAATTTTTGGCCGATGGACTCAAAAGTGGTCAATGACCCTTTTCCCCTGGCCAATGGCCATATATTTTGGCCGATGGCCTCTCAGCATGTCCATGAGGTGGTTCAGAAACATCACAGAGATTTGTACAATTTTCAGAGGTGCAGAACAGTGCAAACAGAGGCAACATGAAGCATGGCAACGAATTTCCGAGTGAAGTCGACCGAGCATGCATATGTCCCCTTTTCTCGAGGCCTCTTTAAGTATTTTGTAACTTAATTAATTTGTTTAATTAGTTAAGAGTTTTGTAATAATTAATTAGCTAGGGTAGTTGATTAATTAGATGGTTTGTATTATTCATTCGAACCCTTCGTCGAGAGGGCGAATTTTGTAATAAGTATGCTTGAGTGTGTGAATGTTTTCCAACCCCACGTCTTTCTCCCTTTTACTTAACCACTTACGATGGTTAGTTCTAGGTCATGTTTCAATTAGCATTCTTATGCTCGCATGTTTGCATCCATTCATTTGTATTGCATGCACCGGGCTCGGCGCATCATACTAACCGCATTGTATATCAATACATTTACTTGAATACTTGTTCAAAAGCATGTTATCAAGTTGCATTTCATATGCCATCTTAGAATAGCCGAGCCTATCTCTAATTGCATTTTGCATGTGTTGCATTAGCCATCTTAACATAGCTAGGATCATGCATTGATTACTAATTAGCTATTGTTTTGGCTCGGAGTACTAGGTAAGTGTTTATGCTTTAGCATCTTGCATGAGTGTGAGTGATTGCCATGATAGCATGCTTGCCATGAGGCTATTTGCTTAAATGTTAAATTGCATGAATGCTTGTGGATGAAGGCTTCATTGCTTGAATTGGAACAATTCATCGACATGCGAGTTTTAAGCCTACTTGAGAGTGGCAAAATCATGTTTTCTAAGCCCACTTGAGGGTGGCAAATCCACGTCTTAGCCTACTTGTGAGTAGCACCTTCAAACCATTTTCAAACAAACAAACATGAGATGTTTTGTTCCAACTTAGGCGATCCAGTCTATACTTGTATGCTGTGTGCATCACATAGTAATTCTAG
Source organism: Camellia granthamiana (assembly GCA_036172215.1). Lineage (NCBI taxonomy): Eukaryota > Viridiplantae > Streptophyta > Magnoliopsida > Ericales > Theaceae > Camellia > Camellia granthamiana. The sequence goes on along the minus strand of CM069905.1, from coordinate 78,439,233 downwards.
CTAATAAACCATAATAAGAACACATGTATTTTCAAAAACAAAATATCATGTTAGTAAAGGCCGATCTTTGATCGGGCGAGCGGGGGTGCTCATTGCATGACCTTCCCCTCTTATAGCGATCCTGGTTCTTCCTCCTTTGATTGTTGTATCCGGACTTAAGTTCCGTGGAGTTGATTATTGTATATGTCTTGTTGTCATCCTTTAATTCCATATATTTGGGTCTTAGGATGTGTTGAGCGTGTTTCGAACAAGTTAGTTGAGCCTTGGTTCCATTTCTTGTTGCCCAGATTTTTGGTGGTCCGCTCGAGCGGGTCTTCTTGCGCTCGAGCGGAGTTTGTACACTTCCAGCATTTTGTGCCTCTGCAAAAGTACTACAGGGTTGTTTTTCACGCTCGAGCGGAGTTCCTTACGCTCGAACGGGTCGCGCTCGAGCAGGTTTCCCTTTGCGCTCGAGCGGTGTGTTTTGCAGTTGTGTCTTGGCGCTCGAGCGGGTCTAGTTTTTGTGCTTGACGCTCGAGCATCCTATTCTCCGCTCGAGTGGACTGGTCGTATATCAGATGGCAGCTGGGTGATTTTAAATCACTTTTCACATTTTCCTTCTCTCTCTTACTTTCTAGAAATCCCTTTTTGAGAGCTTCTCTCACTATATTTCACCTTCTCTCTAGGGTTTGATCTAGTTTGAGTGATCTCCCACCTTTGTCCCTTTATTAAAAGTGTGGAGCTCGTTGTGGGCTATCTATCAATCCGAAAATCTTGGGTTTTGGAGCACTTTGAGGTTCCTTCATCATCTCCATTGGGTTTCATCTCTGTGAGGTAGGGATAACTACTCATTTATATGGTCTTTGACATAAACTATTGGTCATTTTGATGAAATGTTGAAGTTGGGTAATTTTGGGTGTTAGGGTTTCAAAATGAATAAAGAGGGGGTTTGGTTATTTTGACTCATAAATGTGTATTTGGGTCTTGAAAAGAGATTATTGATGTTTGTTGTTAATATTTTGGACCTTGGGTCAATATTGAGAAAAAGGGGGAAAATGCCATGTTTGGGTATATTTGGGGTCATTAGTGTAATTAATGACAATTGTTATGGAAATATGAAATTGAGTGGAAATAATGAAATTGGCTCATTATGAGGTAGAATGGTGGAGTTGGATTCATTAATTACTCACCTTTGAAAATGTTGATAACTTATCTGTTGATACAATTATTATCTGTTTAGAAATAATTGCTTTGGGCTATCGATGGAGGATAGTCTTGACTGTTGTAGACATTGCATGATGATTGGGCGAATTAAAACTAATCAATTGAATATGTCATTGAATATGACGGTTGGAATAATACATCAAATTTATGTATTGATTGCTCATGTATATGATATGTGTTTATATACATTGTGTTGTGTGGGAGGAGATAGGGGATGTACTCCATGGTTTAGGAGGGATAGGGGATGGACTCCTAAACCAGATATTATTTGGGAGGAGATAGGGGATAGACTCCATTGATACAGCAAATATGTGTATCTATTGAAGTATTGATACAGCAAATATGTATATCTATTGTGAAGTATGGAAGTGCTTTATGTGGTATTGATACAGCAAGTATGTGTATCTATTGTGAATTATGGAAGTATTGTTGATATGAGGTGTAGTCTCATCCAAATTGTTTGGCCAGGTTCTGAGCCACGGTTATGAATTGAGAATTGGATAAGTAATGGAAAATGAAATGAAACATGGACATATTGGTCATGGAATTGAAATGTGTTATAAGTTGGCGGATATGAGTTAAACATTTATTGAATGCTAATGTTTTAGTTATTGCTCATATTATGTTTAGCATATCTCTACTGGGCATTGGCTCACCCTATATGGGACATCATTTTCAGGTACAGGTGTTATGCCACCTCCAAGGACGTAGCTTGGGAGGCTTGAGGCTGTTAGACTCTTTTTTTTTATTGTTTTTATTGTATTACATATATATCAAGCCAATGGCTTATTTGTGTAGAGTTAGTACTCTCCTTTTTGTAACCAAGTGTTGACTTGGAAAGTTGTAAGCCTATAGGGCATTTACTTTTGTTGTCAACATGTAATACTTTTGTAATGAATACTCTGATGAATGAAATTATGCTTTATTCTCTTATGTCTACGCATGTCAAGATTGTATGAATTATGGGTTTATTTTGAGGGCGTTACAACTTCGTATCAGAGCGTACCGGGTTTGAATACCTTAGGTATGCGGGAAGTGGTTAGTACCACAATGAGTTCGTCTCGCTTGTTAGAGACTTAGATGTAATGTTATATGCTTGTGTGATAACATGTTTATGCGACTATATGGGTATGGGATTTAGTTTCTAGGATGCTGATCGGATCCTTGGGTTTCTGTGAGTCTTGTTGGAAAAGCACTTGATCAATGCTATTTCTAACCGGAACTCTAGTAATGCCTCGGGACTATTATTATCCAGAAATGAAATTCGTAAGTGCTTATGTGATTATATGCTTACGTGGAGTGAGTTACTGTTGTCCATGCATTAGGACGCGAGTGTTATAGCTTCGGCACATTTGTGAATGTGCTAATGTTCTTCGTTACCTTTATTAGGATGTCTGGACGAGGACGAGGTGGTAGACGTGGTAGGCGTGGTAGGCAGGAGATGCCTATACCGGATGAGGTTCCGGTGCAGCAGGAGGGTGTTGGTCAGGCCAATGTGGCCGAGCCAGCAGGTCAGCAGGCCATAGGCGCCTTAGCCCGCGAGATGACAGGAGCTTTGAGGGAATCCTTAGGCATTCTCAGAGCTGAGAATCAGGTCCAGGCCCATGTTGCTGAGGCAGGGCCTTCCTTTCTGAAGAGGGAGTTCTTCCGGTCTTACCCGGACGAGTTGTGGGTGATCCAAAAGAGCCACTTAAGGCGGATGAATGGGCCGAACAGATGACGAAGACGTTTGAGATGCTTGGCATCGAGGACGGGGCTTTGAAGGTGACCTTGGCAACTTTCCAGTTGAAGGGAGATGTGGGTCAATGGTGGAAGTTCATGAGAGGTCGTGTAGGAGGGACTTGGGAGGCCTTTGTAGATGCTTTCCAAGAGAAGTTCTTGTCTCCAGCTGTTAGGGAGAAGTTGAGGGATTAGTTCTGCCAGCTTAAGCAGCTGAGTTTATCAGTGGCCGAGTTTGAGGCCGCAGTTACCAGTTCATCCAGGTTCGCACCTGAGCTTGTGGCGTTCGAGGAACGCCGTTGTATTGAGTTTGAGAGGAAGTTGAGGCATGGGCTCAAGATGAGAGTTGGAGGGTCTATGACCCGGGATTATGGGTGCCTTGTGGATGCTGTGGCCCATATGGAGATTATGATGTAGGAGGAGGAGGAGAGACAGAAGGGCCCCAAGAGGAGTCAGGATGGTCAGGGGGGCGGCAGGAGGCAGAGGGGTCCTAACCCTCAGCAGTCCCAGGGTGCTTTTGCTAGGTCTACCTTTCCAATGCCGAGTTCAGGCTCTGGGAGAGGCAGTCAGGGAGACATCACTTGTTACAAATGTGGTCAACTGGGCCATAAGTCTCCAGCTTTCCCGCAGAGGGAAGGAGGTCAGAGAGCAGCTTCATCTTCGGCTCGACCTCAGAGCCAGAGTCAGGGCAGAGGCCAGCCGCTCTCTTGTTACCAGTGTGGTCAGGCGGGGCACCTGAAGAGGTTTTGCCTGCAGTTGAGTGCCATATCGGGTGCGTCTGGTTTTAGGCAGGTGCAAGGTTTTCAGCCAGCACAGTCAGTTCAGGCCTCGAGGGTCAATCAGGGGGCTTCATCGTCTCAGTCTGTGCAGCAGTCTTTTGCTCCTAGGGGTGAGCAGGTAGATCAGGGGCCTACAAGGCGTGTGTATGCTGTTACCGCGCAGGATTTAGTACCGGCTCCATCTGTCGTGAGAGGTACCTTTTTGTTTTGCAACTCGATTGCTAATGTGTTGATTGATACGGGTGCATCCCATTCCTTTATATCTGCTGCATTTGCATCTGTTTTGGGGTTGGAGTTGGCGCAGTTAGCATCTCCTATTTGTGTTGTATCGCCTGTTAGGGGCAAATTGATTTTGAAACAAGGGTGTAGAGGGTGTGATATAGAGGTCACCGACCGCCAGCTTCCATTTTCTTTTGTAGTTATGGCTATGTCGAGTTTTGATGTTATTTTGGGTATGGACTGGCTATCGTCATACCGGGCAGTTATTGATTGTTACCGCCAGAGGGTCACAGTATGTACCTTGAGCAGGGATTGTTTCCATTTCTTGGGGGATCGGGTTAGTAGTATGTTGCCACCGGTGTATGATCCGTGAGGGCGGAGTGAGCTTAGTAGTCTCCTCGCTAGCTTTATGAGTAGTGAGTGTGATGAGACCCGGACTGTGTTGCCGAGAGTGGTTTGTGAGTACTCGGACGTCTTTCCCGAGGACCTTGTCAGTTTGCCACCACATCGGGAGGTTGAGTTTTCCATTGACTTAGTGCCCGGCACGGCGCCGATTTCTATGACACCTTATCGTTTTGCCCCAGCCGAGTTGAGTGAGTTGAAGATTCAACTCCAGGAGTTGCTGGATAAGGGCTTCATTCGCCCTAGTGTTTCACTGTGGGGAGCACCGGCCCTCTTTGCTAAAAAGAAAGATGGTGCCTTGAGACTTTGCATCGATTACCGAAAATTGAATCGGGCTACGGTTAAGAATAAATACCCTATGCCCTGTATAGATGATCTGTTTGACAAGTTGAAAGGATCCCGTTGTTTCTCTAAGATAGACTTGAGATCGGGTTACCATCAGTTGAGGGTCAGGGAGGAGGATATTCCGAAGACGGCATTCCGTACGTGGTATGGCCACTATGAGTTTCTGGTGATGCATTTTGGGCTCACCAATGCACCGGCAGTATTTATGGATTTGATGAACCAGATCTTCCGAGAATTCTTAGATCATTTTGTAGTCGTTTTTGTGGACGACATTCTGATTTACTCACCGTCTGAGGAGGAGCACGAGAAACACTTGAGAGTGGTGCTTGAGTTGCTTAGAGCCCATAAGCTGTATGCCAAGTTTGGGAAGTATGAGTTCTGGCTAAGAGAGGTCAAATTCTTAGGCAACGTGGTTTCCGGGGAAGGGGCGTCTGTTGATACATCCAAAATTGAGGCAGTGCAGGATTGGGCACAGCCTAAGAGTGTTTTTGAGATCCGCAGTTTTCTGGGATTTGCTGGGTATTACCACCGGTTTGTGAAAGATTTCTCCAGGCTAGCTTCACCGTTGACTAGATTGACACGGAAAGGGGTCAAATTTGTATGGAGTGAGACTTGTGAAAAGTCGTTCCAAGAGTTGAAAGTTAGATTGACCACCGCTCCGTTTTTTATTATTCTGGAGAGAGGTTTGGGTTATGCGGTTTATTGTGATGCCTCACAGGAGGGTTTGGGTTGTGTGTTGATGCAAGAGGGGAAAGTGGTTGCCTATGGTTCACGTCAGTTGAAAATACACGAGAGGAATTACCCTACACATGACCTAGAACTAGCAGCAGTAATTTTTACCTTGAAGATTTGGAGGCATTACCTTTATGGTGAGAGATTCGAGGTATTCTCGGATCATAAGAGTCTGAAGCACCTGTTTACACAGAGAGACTTGAATTTGAGGCAGAGGAGGTGGATGGAGTTCCTTGAGGACTACGATTTTGAGTTGCACTATCACCCGGGAAAGGCCAATGTTGTGGCCGATGCCCTTAGTAGGAAATCCTTTAGTGATGTAGCTTGTATAGCCATCCGGGAGTGAGAGATATTGGGTGCACTTGGCGAGTTTGATTTGCTTCTGGGCAAATCCGTTGAGGCTGTGGCCTTGTTTTCTGTTGTTGTGCAGCCTATACTTGTGACTCGAGTGTTAGAGGCACAGGGAGGTGACCTTGAGGTAGAATCCCTCCGAGAGAAGATCTCCAGTGGGAAGGTTGAGAAGGGTTTGACTGTGTATCTCGACCTGAGTGTGAGATACCAAGACCGTTTGTTTGTGGCAGAGTCTTGCTGAGAGGAAGTACTCTGAGAGTTTCACCATTCACGCCTTGCGGTGCATCCGGGAGGCACCAAGATGTATCGTGACTTGGGTCGCCAGTTTTGGTGGCGAGGGATGAAGAGAGATGTGGCAGTTTTTGTGTCTAAGTGCCTTACTTGTCAGCAAGTGAAGGCCGAGCATCAGAGGCCAGCGGGTTTGTTACAACCCTTGCCTATTGCCGAGTGGAAGTGGGAGCATGTCACTATGGACTTCATTGTAGGTCTTCCGAGGACTCAGCGGGGTAGTGATGCTATTTGGGTGATTGTGGACCGGTTGACTAAGTCGGCACACTTTATACCTATGCGCGTGAGAGATTCGGTAGATCATCTTGCCGACTTATATATTCGGGACATAGTGAGGTTGCACGGGGTCCCAGTGTCGATCGTCTCAGATAGAGACCCACGTTTTACTGCTAGGTTGTGGCAGAGTTTGCAGAGTGCCTTGGGCACTAGGTTGAGCTTTAGCACGGCTTATCATCCTCAGACTGACAGGCAGTCCGAGCGTACTATTCAGATCCTTGAGGATATGCTTCAAGGTTATGTCCTTGACTTTAGTGGGTCGTGGGAAAGGCACTTGCCCTTGGTGGAGTTTGCCTACAACAACAGTTTTCAGTCGAGTATCGGTATGGCACCGTTTGAGGCCTTGTATGGCCGACCTTGTAGGTCTCTAGTTTGTTGGGCCGAGGTGGGTGATGCACCTTTGTTGGGCCCGGAGTTGGTGAGGGAAACGACGGAGAAGATTGAGCTTATCCGTAGAAGGCTTGTGACAGCCCAGAGTCGCCAAAAGAGTTATGTCGACCGTAGAAGGAGGCCTTTGGCATTTGAGACGGGTGATCATGTTTTTCTGAAAATATCACCTAGGTGGGGTTTGATGAGGTTTGGGAAGAGTGGGAAGTTGTCCTCTCGGTTTATTGGTCCCTTTGAGATCCTTGAGAGAATTGGGGAGGTTGCGTACCGTTTAGCTTTACCGCCACAGTTGTCCGGGGTGCATGACGTGTTTCATGTTAGTATGCTTCGGAAGTACGAGCCGGATCCATCGCATGTGTTAGATTGGACCGACTTAGAGGTTGACGAGGATGCCTCGTATGAGGAGAGACCGGTGCGAGTCTTGGATAGGCGGGATCAAGTCTTGCGAGGCAAGACCATTCCCTTGGTAAAGGTTTTGTGGAAACATCACGGAGTAGAGGAAGCTACTTGGGAACGTGAGATGGAGGTCCGCGAGAAATATTCGGACTTGTTTGTTAATGCGTAATCATGTATTGGGAACTTTGTAATATTAATAAACTTTAAGAGCATTAAATATGTCTTAAGTTTTAAAACATTGTAAATGTTTTGGTTTATGGAAGTATTGTGGAACTTGCCTTGAAATGGAAGTTTATTTTAACATTGTATATGTTAATGATGTTTTAGAAATGCAAATATATCGTTGGCATTGAATATATAATTGAGTTGTGGAAAATGTGTTGAAATTGGTAAATTTCAAAGGAAATCATGCTAATGATGCATATTGAGTTGTATGTTGTAAATTGCCTCTTGAATAGAGATGGGATGACCGGTAATGGGTCAGGTTATGGAATGTTGTTGGAAATGTTATTGAGAATTGAGGAAAACTTGTTTCTGAAAACTTGTACTTAATTTTGGGGACGAAATTCCTTAAGGGGGGGAGGTTATAGCGATCCTGGTTCTTCCTCCTTTGATTGTTGTATCCGGACTTAAGTTCCGTGGAGTTGGTTGTTGTATATGTCTTGTTGTCATCCTTTAATTCCATATATTTGGGTCTTAGGATGTATTGGGCATGTTTCGAACAGGTTGGTTGAGCCTTGGTTCCATTTCTTGTTGCCCAGATTTTTGGTGGTTCGCTCGAGCAGGTCTTCTTGCGCTCGAGCGGAGTTTGCACACTTCCAGCATTTTGTGCCTCTGCAAAAGTACTGTAGGGTTGTTTTTCACGCTCGAGCGGAGTTCCTTACGCTCGAGCGGGCCTTTTTGCACTCGAGCGGGTGTTCAATGTCTATAAAAGTACTGGAAGAGGGTAATCTACACTCGAGCGGGTGTGTTTTGCAGTTGTGTCTTGGCGCTCAAGCGGGTATTCTTGCGCTCGAGTGGGTCTAGTTTTTGTGCTTGACGCTCAAGCGTCCTATTCTCCACTCGAGCGAACTGGTCGTATATCAGATGGCAGCTGGGTGATTTTAAATCACTTTTCACATTTTCCTTCTCTCTCTTACTTTCTAGAAATCCCTTTTTGAGAGCTTCTCTCACTATATTTCACCTTCTCTCTAGGGTTTGATCTAGTTTGAGTGATCTCCCACCTTTGTCCCTTTGTTAAAAGTGTGAAGCTCGTTGTGGGCTATCTATCAATTCGAAAATCTTGGGTTTTGGAGCACTTTGAGGTTCCTTCATCATCTCCATTGGGTTTCATCTCTTGAGGTAGGGATAGCTGCTCATTTATATGGTCTTTGACATAAACTATTGGTCATTTTGGTGAAATGTTGAAGTTGGGTAATTTTGGGTGTTAGGGTTTCAAAATGAATAAAGAGGGGTTTGGTTATTTTGACTCATAAATGTGTATTTGGGTCTTGAAAAGAGATTATTGATGTTTATTGTTAATATTTGGACCTTGGGTCAATATTGAGAAAAATGGAGAAAATGCCATGTTTGGGTATATTTGGGTCATTAGTGTAATTAATGACAATTATTATGGAAATATAAAATTGAGTGGAAATAATGAAATTGGCTCATTATGAGATAGAATGGTGGAGTTGGATTCATTAATCACTCACCTTTGAAAATGTTGATAAATTATCTGTTGATACAATTACTATCTGTTTAGAAATAATTGCTTTGGGCTATCGGTGGAGGATAGTCTTGACTGTTGTAGACATTGCATGATGATTAGGCGAATTAAAACTAATCAATTGAATATGTCATTGAATATGACGGTTGGAATAATACATCAAATTTATGTATTGATTGTTTATGTATATGATATGTGTTTATATACATTGTGTTGTGTGGGAGGAGATAGGGGATGTACTCCATGGTTTAGGAGGGATATGGGATGGACTCCTAAACCAGATATTATTTTGGAGGAGATATGGGATAGACTCCATTGATACAGCAAATATGTGTATCTATTGAAGTATTGATACAGCAAATATGTGTATCTATTGTGAAGTATGGAAGTGCTTTATGTGGTATTGATACAGCAAATATGTGTATCTATTGTGAATTATGGAAGTATTGTTGATATGAGGTGTAGTCTCATCCAAATTGTTTGGCCAGGTTCTGAGCCACGGTTATGAATTGAGAATTGGATAAGTAATGGAAAATGAAATGAAACATGGACATATTGGTCATGGAATTGAAATGTGTTATAAGTTGGCGTATATGAGTTAAACATTTATCGAATGCTAATGCTTTAGTTATTGCTCATATTATGTTTAGCATATCTCTACTGGGCGTTGGCTCACCCTATATGGGACATCATTTTCAGGTACAGGTGTTATGCCACCTCCAAGGACGTAGCTTGGGAGGCTTGAGGCTGTTAGACTCTTTCTTTTTATTGTTTTTATTGTATTACATGTATATCAAGCCAATGGCTTATTTGTGTAGAGTTAGTACTCTCCTTTTTGTAACCAAGTATTGACTTGGAAAGTTGTAAGCCTATAGGGCATTTACTTTTGTTGTCAACATGTAATACTTTTGTAATGAATACTCTAATGAATGAAATTATGCTTTATTCTCTTATGTCTAAGCATGTCAAGATTGTATGAATTATGGGTTTATTTTGAGCGTGTTACACCTCTCGTACCCAAGTTCCCGAGCCAAGGCAACTTTGGTAATGACGGACACGTGGCCTTAGGCACGAGTCAAGGTTTCCTAAATTCTCCCAAAATAAAATATTTAGGTGGTGACTCTATATCTAGCAAAGCAGTCCATATTTGGCACTTCTTTATAAAATCAGTTTTCCAAAAACGATTTGTTGGATTTGGACTCTTTGGTGATTTATCGGTCTTGCATTGCACTTTGCAGGATTAGATTCAGAACCGTGACATTTGAGTCCGAACTGTAGTATGCTAATGAACAAAACAAATTTCGCGCCATCTTGCGCACGAAGCTCGGGACGTTCGGGCACGTCTACATGACCCTTGGCCCCTAGACCTCGAATTCAGAAGTCTCTCCTTCTCGGCCTCCACCATAATCTCCACATGTGCGGCCGCCTCCACAAGGCGATCATACTCTCGGATCATGTTCCCGGCAACCTTGAACAAAATCTTTGTTCTCAACCTTTGCTCAAACTCAAAGCAACGGCGCTTCTCTGTCGCTACCAACTCCGGTGCAAATCGGGACAAGCTAGAAAAGGCCGCTTTGAATTCGGCCACGGACATACTCAATTGCTTAAGGTCCTTGAATTCCGGCCTCAACCTCTCCCTAGCCATGGGAGGTAGGTACTTGTCTTGGAAGGCCGTCACAAATGCCTCCTATGTCGGTGTTATCCGACCCTTTACATATTTCCACCATTGGCCGACGTCACCTTTAAGATAATAACTAGCAAGGGTCACCCTCAACTCCCCATCCTCTATGTGAAGCATTTCGAAGGTCTTCACGGTTTGTTCCAACCATTCGTCCGCTTTTTTTGGATCGGCGCCGCCATGGAATTCATCCGGCTTGGCCCTTAAAAACTCCCTCATGAGGAAGCTAGCTCTAGTCTCAGCGACATTCTCCCTCGCTTGGGCCTCCGCCCTCAGTATGTTCATGGACTCCTTCAATGCCCCCGCCATCTCCCGGGCTAGAGCCCCCATTGCGGCTTGGCCGGCTTGCCCCACTTGTTCGGCCATGTCAGCTTGGCCTAAACCCTCTTCTTGTACTGGGACCCCTTGGATCGGCACCTCAAATACACCCCGGCAACCTCGACCTCGCCTTCCATCCCTACCACCTCGAGTTCGAACTCTTCCCGACATCCTAATTAAGAGACAAAATAAATTATTAAGCACATGATTCCAAATGTGCTCGCCGCTAACTTCACACGTTAGGCTAAAGTAACCACATACATCCCACCACACAAACAATTTAATTCACTCCACATAAGCACGTAGTCACATAAACACATACGAATTATCCTTTAGTGATGAGATTCGTTCCATGAGAAACCAAGAATTCTTAGTAGAATGAGTATTGATTAGGTACTCTTCTATTAAGACCTCAAGGAACCTAACAGGCACAAATAACATTCCAAAAGTCTAATCCCATACCCACATAGCCACATAAACATGCTGTCACATAATCACAAAAGCAAAACATCTCCTAGTCATGCGAAATGAACCCATTGTGGTATAACGACCACTTCCCGCGAGCTCCAAGTATTCAAACCCGGTAGCTCTGACACCAAGTTGTAACGCCCCGAAAATATTCCAACATGAACTACCCATAACAAATAATATTTACCAAAACATCACAATAAACCTTCCATCTTCACATTGCCCATGAGAGAGTTTATACAAAAGTTCACATGCGATTACACATTCAAATGATAAAAGAAATCACATGAATCCATAGCATGTGAAGTATCTAGTCTCAAAAAAAAAAAAATAAATAAAGTGCCCTTAAGGGCTTACATCTTCCAAGGCATAAGCCCGGTTACACAAAATGGTTTCTGCAACCCATACACATTAGCCCTTGGCTCAAAAGAATGTCACAAAATAAAAGAGTTATGTACTCTTCTCAAAATATCCACACCCTCAGTCTGGTGGGATCACCATATCTTTACCTGCACCAAATTCTATAGGAGTGAGCACAAAGCCCAGTAGAGAATTCTCACAAAGTATATACAGTTATGTATACTCTTTAAAACAAATGCAATTGTTAATGCCATGCCATGCATCCTTATAAGAAAGTCTATTTCAATGCACAATTTAAAGTTTCTATCTTTCCAACAATCATTTGCAATCACAACATTTTTCCCAAAATTCCAATCATTAATCAATAGGGACGGTAAATATGACACTGGTAATCCCTAGGCTGGTGTCTGCAAGTAGACTCTACGAGTACTACCAAACTGTCATTTTTACCGATATTAACCGAAAGGGTCGGCACCTATCCACGCGGTTTTCTGGTCTTTCACCAAGGACACTCAGGCCAACTTAACAAATTCATCTACACCTCCTATCCGGACATACCAACGTATTTACCCCTTACATATTTTCATAGTTCTCAATACAATAACTATTTCTTTTCCTCATGATAGAAATCTCAATGATTTAGATTCACAATGCACTCTAGTAAATGAAATAACATGCAACGTAAATGATCCTTTCCTTATCTTACGACATTTCTCCACTTTTGACTATCTCTACTACAATGCCAACATCCACATTCTCATGTTCTCCTTTCAATGTTCATCAACACATAGTCACAATTTTCATATAACAAGTAATTTTCCCTTGTGCCAAACATTGATGCAACTCACTCTCTTCATCCTTTTAAAACAAGAAAATAAGAAATTTCAAAGACATTAGCCATATTACCAAAATCCCCCATTTCTAGGGTTTTTCCTCAAAACAATCACTTCCCATTTCTTAGTAAAAACTCGCATCCAAAACATTTTGTTTTCTTAGGTCAACAAGATGGACCCTCAAGGATTGACCAAAAATTTAAAGTTTAAAGAGGAACCCTCTTTTGAGGAAAACCCTTACATTTTGAAATCACAAGGTTAATATCATCAAAAACTAGAAGGAACTCTTAAATCATCATAAAAAAAAAAGAAGCAAAACTAGTATATATAACTCAAGAATATCCCTACCTCAAAGTAGAAGCTCAAAGAAGAAGAAGGGTGAAACTCAATATGCTCCAAATCCACAAATTTTCGGATCAAAACAAAGCCCACGCCAAGCTCTACCCTTTTTACAAAGGAACTAGGATAGAAGAGCTATAGATTAAGAGTGTTTGTAGAGAGAAGTGGTTGTTTAGAGAGAGAGAGAGTGCCGAATCTAGGGTTTGAGAAGTAAAGGAGATGAAAAGGTGTTGTACGAACTCGCTGCTGTAATCTGATATATTCGAGGCTCGCTCGAGCGAAGAAGTGGTCGCTCGAGCGACCAGACACAAAAGATTCTCGCTCGAGCGCAAGAAGCGTCGCTCGAGCGAACAATGCGAAGCTTCAAGCCTGCAACCCAGAAGGATGCTCGAGCGCAAGAGTGCTCGCTTGAGCGAAGAAATACAAAACATAGACCTCGCTCGCTCGAGTGAAGGAAATCTCGCTCGAGCAAAGAAACACAACCTTCAGGTCCAAACTAGACGCAGACGTATGTTCCAGCGCAAGAGTGCTCGCTCGAGGCAAGAGACACACCACTCAAAGATCGCTCGGGCGAAGGAACCCTGGCTCGAGCAAAGGAACTAAAACACAAAGCTCGCTCGAGCGACAAAAGCCTCGCTCGAGCGAAGGAACCAAAATCTGGACAGCAACCATTTGCTTCCAATCACAACCCACCTGTTCCAAATTTGCTCAACACAACCCAACTCAAATATAAGGAAACAAAAGGTAGAAACACAAGGCATAACCCACAGCACGCAATCACGGATCACTATAGAGAGTATCCCTAGAAGCCTGTTCCCTTGGGACAGACCGTGATGTCACCATTCGGGTATGTAACCTAGGTGCGTGGGCATCATTGGTAATTGTACGGTAAGCGACGCATTGGTGGTTATGCGGTAAGTGACGCATTGGTATTGTATTAACCAAGGGGGAGTCAGAATTGCCCGTAGCGAGTGTTAGTGGTTGGGTAGGAACGACATTCCGCGGGGAGTTTCCTAGAACTAACTAAAATTGACTATTATTCATGAGAACTGAAATTTAATTATAAGCTCTGCTTAATTGTTGCTTTCATTGTATGTTATGATCGTATCATTATGTTACTTGTGTATTTGGAATGGGAAAAGGGTCGGGGTGTGTGTATTTACTGGGCATTTCAAGCTCATGGCGTTTTATGCCAGGTGAAGGCGAGTTTTACACCAAGAACGAAATCCCTAAAAGCTTTGAGGAACCATGGCTGCCTTAGAGATTAGATTTTATAATTCCTGTATTTTGGATAATTTTTTTGTATCAAGGAACTGATTTGTATTTAAAGACTTGAAGAATTTTATCTGTAACTATTATTAATATTTTCTTTTAGTGTAATTATTTGTATTTTGTGCTTAAAAATGATGTGTATCTGCTAGTTAAACCCCGGTGTATCGTTGTATTATATTATCGAAATTTGGGGCTTCACAATTCTAAGCCATAAGGTATGTAAGGGTTCACAAATCTACAACTCTCCTCCTTTATAAAAATGCTTACTCTCACTTTAAACACTCTAATCTAAACTCCAAATTTCTAAAATTTAAGAGAGAACAATATGAGAGAGATAGAGATATGGATGGACCAAAAAGAAGAATGATCGAAATAGTTGAGAGGTGAGCTCAATTTATAGGCAAGGATACTTGGGACAAAAGAAAAGAAAGACTTGGGGCCAAAGAAAAGAACTTTACTTGGTGGGCAAGAAAGGGATTTACTTAGAGAACAAGAAAAGAAACTTCCTTGGAGACAAAGTAACTTGGAGAGAAAGGAAGATTAAAGAAATTAAAAATAAATGATTACTTGGTAAGCAAGGAAATGATGAAAAAATAATAAAATAAAATTTACTTGGTGCCCAAGAATAATGAAAAAATATTAGAAAACAAAGGAGATGAATAATAATGAGGTGGAGAGAAAAAGAGATAAAATAAATAGAAAAAAATAAGTTAGATTTTCATCTAAGAATCTCACTACCAAACTACCACCAATACCTCTCACTAAAATATTAATACCTCAAAAATACGGGATTTCACACGCTCGTCCTTCTAGGACGTCCCTCAGGTCCTCCAAACGGGCGGAGTAAGAATATCTCGACGTCATCGACAGACATGAGGGATGGTAACTGCTATCTTGCGCACTAGACTTCTCTGCTGGCGGATCGGAGTCTCCAACCCCATAGCTTCTGGTGATGGAGAGTACGGGCGTCCGCCGTTGGTTCTGGCTGCCTGAGCGACGGGGTTAGGTGTACTCACTGTGGTCATCCACTCTAGAAACACCCTTCTCTTTGACTTGTCGCTTTAGTGCCTCCATCTCCACCGCCATCCTTCAAATGATGGCGTCTTGATTTCTCAGCTTATGCTCCAAGCGCTGAGCGTGCGATTCTCTTCGCTGCCGGTACCCATCGGGGCTTCACGAGTGATCAGTACTCCTTGCGCGCTTGTCTCGCACATCTCTGGGGATTCTTCTGGGAGAGGTCTCCAAACCAGCCATGGCAGAGATGACAGGAAGACCATCTCTTCTCCGGACGGACTCTAGGGTGATACCGTTGATGGCGGACAATGGTACGTTGTTGTTGTTTGCCATGAAAGATGATCGGAAGAGCTTGGAAGACAAGGTTTTGTCTGCTCGAGAGAGCTTCCCATAGATGACGCCAATTGTACGGAAGCCAAATATCCGACGTTACCCGTACTCCTTGTGTCCAAACTGCGCTATACTCCGATCGACCTGAGAACACAATGAAGATGAGCTACCCAGCGAAAACCCCTCCGACGACCAAGTTAGCACACTCAGAGAGAGAGAAAAAGAGGGAGAGAGGGAGATAGGGAGACAAAGTGGTAGGTGAGTTCCTATCAGAGGATGATCCAGACCTAACTTTAGGGGCGCAGCTCTGTTTATATAATCTCTGCACGCGCTTTTGTGTCCACTCACCTTTGGACACGTGGACCTACTCTCATCTCTCATTTTCCCACGTGTCAGCACAAATACAGCTAAACACCACCTAATAAAACCGCCATACGACTTCAACGTGCACGAGCAGTGCAATCCTCTTTCTTCAGTTTCGTGGCGCCGTATAGCACTTTTGACCGAGATACGCTCAATACGGAGCCATGCCATCACTCAATAACCGGGCTACTTGTCCGGTTTCTCTAACAACTCCGTGCCATGGCTCAACCGAGCTCCTTGGCTACAACCGAACAAAAGTTCGATTCACTATGTCAGAAAGACTAATCCAACCCAACTCTGAATAGTGCATAACTCCCCGAACCAGTCACCCACCATTATTCTCGCCTAACCGAAATAAGACCTCGGTTTAATACGCCCTTAAGACTGGCCGAGCAGAAACTCTTAATTCCGACCAAACCAGCTCGGCCTAATGTTTTGGTCACAAACCTCCCTCTCAGGGATCGTTAATATAATTTGTCATTTCTTATAAGATAGGATATCATGGAAATTAATGATGTAAAGAAAGGTAGTTGGATATCATGGAAATTAATGAGGTAAAGAAAGGCGGTTGCTTCTCCTCGGTTCAAAATTAAATTGAAGTGTGTTGTTAGGTTTTCATGAGTCCATTGCAGGACCAACATCCATAATTTGAACCGTTTAATATATAAGTCTTGTCGAGCACTTTATCTCTACAAGAAAATCACGTTGATCAAATATCAATAATCACTTAATCAAATCAAATTTGTATTAGCGGTAAGTATGATTTTAAAAATAAATTATGAACACAAATATGATCTAATGAATTGACTATTAATATCCGATCAACATAATTTTTTTATAGAGATAAAATATTCAATGAGCCCTACAAATTAAATGATTTGAATTATCGAGGCGAATCCAACACCGACCCAAAATAAGCTAGACTGAATCGTTTAATTGATATACCAAACTGGTGAGATCCAATCCCGTAAAGAAAATATGACACAAGGATTGAGAAATTGTAGTTCATAGATATACAGTTTTCATTTTTGTTATTATAATTTCATACCGGTACTATTTGTAGTTTGTTTAAGTAGGGGTGGGCAACGGTTTATTCGATCCGTAAAAACTGCCCAACCTGCCCAATCCGCATACAAATGGGCGGTTTCGCAAACACAATGCGAGTGGATGCGATTTGAAATATGGCATGTTTGCGGGTTGCTGGCGGGTTGCTGGCGGGTTTAACCCGCACCCGCAAGAACCCACCCGCACTTTTTTATTTATTTTTATTTATTTATCTTAACCATTGATTTCGGGTGCAAAAACCAACCCGCACTTTATTTATTTATTTATTTATTTTTTTATCTTAACCATTAATTTCATTCCTACATCCTACTTAGATATTTTTGCCCAAAACAAAACACCCTTTATTCTTTAAACTTACTCTAATATTACATTTGCTAATAGTATTATATCAACTGAAACTGAATAAATACTAATCATATTACTCTTGTTACATAATTGAACTTGTCCCGGATGAAGTGTGATTTGGAATTTTAAATTCCTTAATGAATATGGAGTTCTAGTTTAGGATTTTGAAATATGTGTTTGTGTTAGTTTATGATTTGATTTAAGATTTTGAATGATTTGTTTGTGTTACGAATTGATTTTGTTGTGTTTTTAATTTTATAAGTTTTAATTCATTAATTATTAATGTTGGAGCATTTTAGAAAATGGGAAGAAAATGGTCCAAAATAAATATTTACAAAATGGGGAAAAAATAAGGCTAAAAAAAAAAATTTTGAAGAAAAAAATCCAATCCGCAAATCGCCCACAACTGTTCGTACATCTGCGAACCTTATCCACACAAACTACAAACCGCATTACGGACAGTTGCGGGTTGTCTTTTTCCCAAACCGCATAGATGCAGGCGAGTCCAAACCGATCTGCAAACCGTTCAAATCTGAACCGCGAACATCCCTATGCTTAAGTATAATTTTAATTGCATTTTTTATTTTTAATTTTTTATACTATATCAATTCCATCTAATTAATAACAAGAGATAATTGTTGACACCACAGAGCCCTTTTTTTAATTCTCAAGTCCAGAAGAGATAATTGTTGACAAATGTAACTTAAAAAAGGTATAATACATTAGGCTGAGTAAATATTATTTATTGATAAGAAATTTATAATTTGTGAAATAATTTGATAATTTTTTTTTTACTTTGTAAGATATTTTATTTTTAATTTTATCCCTTAATTTATGTTTTGACTTTTTTATTTTTATTTTTTAACTGTCTGTTCAAATTTAAATATATTTGTTCAAATTATTTTCCATCAATTCAATTTTTTTTTACTATCTGTTCAAATTTATATCTATCTGTTAAATTTTTCTCTTTATTTATTTAAATATCTGTTCAAATTTTATCATGTATTCAATTTTTCAACAATGTTTATTTTTTTTAACTATCTGTTCAAATGATTTTTTATTTGTTCTTTTTTTTTTTTTCAATTTTTTTTTTCTACTATTTGTTCAAATTTTCTTATCTATTAAAATAACAATTTATTATTTGTTATTGAAACTTGAAAGCCCATTTTTTCTATGGGCTTATTTGCGAAGATGGGCTGTGATAAGACAAAATAGGATATTTTAACTCAACAAGATAAAACATCACATCCAACTCATAATTATTACGGGCTTGTTTGGTTTGAGTTTCGGAGATGAATTTTAGAAAAAAATTTCTCAAAAATTGTTTGGTTTGAGTTTTTCTCAAAAAAATTTCCAAAATCACTTTCTCTCTCCTACACATCAATCAATCACTTTTTCTCTCTCATCTCTCCTTCTCAATCACTTTTTCTTTCACACACATCTACTCAATTCTTCTAAAATATCAAATCATCCCAAACTCCCACAAAAAATTTCTCTTTCAAAATATACAACCAAACAAACCAAAAAAATTTCTAAAACAACTCTTCCAAATTTTTTTTAAAAACAACTCTCCCAAAAACAAACCAAACAAGCCCTACATTTTTCTCTAACAAAAAATCCAAAAAAATCAAAAAAAGTCAAAAAATCCTTCCCAAATGAGATTTTTTTAATCCCAACCTAAAAAAGTAATAAAGTTAACCTATTTTCTAAACGAACCCTATATGTTTGAAATTTACAAACTAATTTTTCTATTTGTTGGAATTATCTACCACAAACACTTAGGGTGTGTTTAGTTTGATTTTGAGAGATAAATTTTTTAAAAAAATATTAGGAAAGGAATTTAAATTTTTTTTTGATTTATTTGGTTGTATATTTTAAAAATAATTTTGAAGTATGAAAGTTTAAGATGATTTGATAATTTGTTATAATTGAGTAAATGTATGTAAGAAAAAAAAATGATTGAAAATGAGAGATGAGAGATAAAAAGAAATTAATTGATAGGTAGAAAAGAGAGTCATTTTGAAAAAAATTTCAAAAAATTTCCAATCAAACAAAATTTAGAAATTTTTTTCAAAAATTATATTTTGGGAATTAAACCAAACAAGCCCTTAAATTTTTCTATCTATTTTTTGACCAGATCACAACCTAAGACCTCATTTGGGAACAAACTTTTTTAGTAACTTTTTAACTTTTTGACTAAAATGTAATGTAAAAAAAATTAATAATGTTTGGGATGATTTTTTAATTTTTTATGAAAAAATATGTAAAAAAAATATAAAAAAAAAAAACTTTAACTTCTTAGCAGATGTTGTTGACTTTTTAATTTTTTTAATAATTTTTTGCCCTCCTAACTTAAAAAAAAACACTTGCAAAGGAGACCAAAATCCATAGATTGATATTGTAAATGCTCCTCGTAAAACCATTTGTTCAATTTATGAAGCACATCCATTCAAATTCTTCATGATGAGTTTGCATCACTCCTAACTGCACACACACAGCGCTTGCATATTAAGAATAACTAAAATCAACATAAAAATGAACCACTATGTTAACCAAGAGATGAACTACTAAAAGGCACCCTTTAGTGCTGCCAAAGAAAGAGAGAGAGTGGGTCATAGTGTCTGAGTAAACAAATAGAAACTGAAACCAAATTTAATAGAAGGATGAGCTCCAGTGCGACCACCAGAAGAGAGTCCAGCCGATTGAAGCTGTTCAGACACCGTCTCGATATCTTTCTCGTTTGCCTCTAATCACATCAATAATAAATTTTTTTTTTTAGAAAAAAAAAAAAAAACCCCAAAAAGCATATAAGAGAAGAGAAAGAATGGATTAATGGATATGAATTAACATTGAAGGAGATTGGGATAGAGGTTAGGGGCGTTGGAGTTCAACTAGGGTTTGAATTTCTCGAAATCAGCGGGTAAAGTACAAATACGACAGTACAGAACTTGAACTGGTTAGGGCTTTTCAGCCATTTCGATTCCGACGAAGCCTCGATCGCCGCCACGAGACACAGCGACGAACCGATCTGTATTCTTCGATCTTGCCTTAACTTCGACGCATTTCACCTTTGACGAAGAATTCGGAGATTCAGCTTTACGGAGATCGATAAAGATTTGACTTTACTTCTTTGAAGATTTGGTTTACGGCGGTGATCGATGAAGAAGATGACGGTGAAGAGGTAGATCTGAAGTGAGTGAACTCCGAGATCGGCTGTGGATCTGGAGAGAGAGAGAGAGAGAGAGAGAGAGAGAGAGTAGAGAGAGATCGGTGGTGTCGGTGGCGAGGTCCCAGAGGCGAAGCTCGCGTTCACCGACGAAGTGAGAGTGGCCGGTGGACGGCGACGAGGTAGAGGGCTTCGATGGAGGTGTCAGTTCAAAACGCTATCCTTAGAGAGAAGAGAAAAGAGAGGAGAAAGACAGTGATGTGAACGTTGACAGAAAATCAAGGTCTTAAAACGCGTGAGACGGGCGGAGGAATGGAGGGATAGTTTGGTCATTTTGCAAAAGGTAAATTATACTTACACCTCTTAATGTGGTTTTAATAAGGGTATGGCTTCTGTCCAGTTCGGGATCGGACTGGACCGTACTGTTGGGCCCGTGGGGTCATCACGGGTCCCGTTTTGATAATCTGAGTCGGTCAATGTATAGAACTCGTCGAGTACTATATGCTTGTAAAAAATCACGTTGATCGAATATCGATAGCTATGGGATCAAATCAGTTTCGTATTAAAAAATTAGATGGTGAACAAATTAACGGTTGACAAAAAACTGATTTGATCATATAGCTATCGATATCCGATCAATGTGATTTTTTTACAAGCATATAGTACTCGACGAGTTCTACACATTGAACGGTTCAGATTATCAAAACGGGACCCGTGGTGGACCCCCACAGGCCCAACAGCACGGTCCAGTCCGACCTCGGACTGGACATAAGCCATACCCTTTTAATAATTACAGAAATCTCTTTTGTTTTAATTGATAATATCAAAATTCTCCCATTTCATCAATTTTGCACAAACAACGTTAGTTATCTATACAAAATGACCATATTACCCATTCATTTAAGTGCAAAAAGACAAAATGACTTTTTGTTCATTTCTTCATACAACCTTATCATGTACCTCATTCTATTTGATAGTTACCCACCTTTATCCCCTCTGCCTTTGCGTTTCTACACCCGATTTCTACCTTTTCACTCTTCCTTCTTAGACTCTCTATTGCCACCAACCTCCAACTTCACCGCTACCAACCTCCAACTTCACCACCCCCAACCGCCAAAGGCAGATTTACCAGACCTACGGTGATGTTGATTTCAAAGGTGTCCTTCGACCTCCCCTCATCCACTACTGGCACACTTCGCGCGCGCGCTCTCTCTCTC
Source organism: Camellia granthamiana (assembly GCA_036172215.1). NCBI lineage: Eukaryota > Viridiplantae > Streptophyta > Magnoliopsida > Ericales > Theaceae > Camellia > Camellia granthamiana. The sequence goes on along the minus strand of CM069905.1, from coordinate 78,417,660 downwards.
TTAATAGTGAAATCAAACCCTCCTCTCTATCTCTTCTCTCCCCTCCCTCCCTCACTTCATCTCTCGCGACTGTGAGACTCTTAACTTTTGTAAACCTTATTAAGTCCCTTACTTTTAAATTATTTTTTAAAAATCCCTTAATTTCTTAATTAATTACAATTTTAACCCTAGGATCAAAATACATGCACCAACTGAAAACTCGCAAGCCCTATTCGATTTCGGTAACTTAAAAATCATTTCTAATACTCTAAAATGGATTAATTGACTCCATAAACGTAGAATTAGCACTTGAAAACCCTAGGTTTTTTCGATTTTTATTACGTTTATCAGTTGATAGTCTTTTTATTATAAACAAGAAATTCAAACCGAATTAGATTCTCTAACCCTAATTTAGTTAAATTCTACTCTAAAATAAATGTTCCAATTCATAAATTAAACCCAAAACTCTCACATTTTTATTAAATTACAAATTGACCCCAAACTAGTAATATTATATATATACACTTGTACCTTTAAACATATATTATACATTATATTTTGCAATTTTCAACAATTGTACACAAGGAAAAAAATAATTAATTCCCTCAAATCAGGCCACATGGCTAGCTGCCCTAGGGAATAGAAAATTATACAACCGTTTCAAACCATATCTATGAAATCAAGGAAAAGTGTTGGCAAGTACTCTCAAAACATGGAATCATGCCTCCACCGTAAGTCCACTCCTAACCAAATCCTAATTAGATCATGATTAATTGCATAATTAAGGCCTCTCATCATTCACCATTACATTAGATTCCAAGTAAATCTAAAATATCCAATCTATTTCCAACCAATGGGCACTTTAGACCTTTTGCACCAATTTTCCTATAAAGAAACCTCACCCTTAGCACTTTATATACAAGAAATCTTATACAAACATTTCATTCAACTAAGAGGGAGAGAGGGGAAGAGAGTGAGCTTGGTGGAAGAAAGGAAAAGGAAAAATTATGCAAACACTCCATTAGGCAATCAAGTAAGCCACATCACCATCTCTCCTTCTATTTCCTTTTCCAAATACATGTTATTAGAGTCTCGAAATCATATTTTTAGATCTGTTGTAATGATGTTCATGTGTTCAAAGTTGATGAATTGGGCTTTAATCCTTCTTCTATTCATATTTTCTCTTAATAGATGCAAAACTACTTTTCTCTTCCCATATCTCACATTATTTCCAAAGGCATACTACCACTCTAAAAATATGAGTTATTGACACATTATTTACTGTGTTTTCATCACAAAAGAAGTGAAAAATTTCTCGTAGTTGGCCTCTTTTCTTACCAACCTTCTTATTTTGAGTATTGTGCATAAAAAACTTGTTTTACAACCAACCTTCAAAAATTACAAAAAAATGCAGAAAAAACTCCTGGACCTCATTTTTATGTCAAAAACTTCCTTAAAGAGTTAGATTTCAAGTAAAATTGGTTTCATTGAAAAAGAGTGAGCGGTTTAAAAGAAAATCTGATTTTCGTAACGGTTGACGAATCTGAACAGAAACTGGAGTGTTTCTTAAATAACTAAAAATCTAGAAAAGCAATTCCATTTCCGAAACATGTTCTGAAAAACTAGATTAAATTCTCTACGAACCATAGGAAAGCTGAGTTCGGGAGAAATCTGAAAAAGCCCTTTTGATTTTAATTTTTAAATGGTACTGAATCTAGAAATTCTATTTTGCATTGGTGTTTTATGCTCTTGTCTTCATGAATAAGCTTATTAGTATATGGTCGTGTCTTGGTATGATATTGCATGTGTTATGGTTATGTTCCTTATCTTCTTCATTTGATGATACTCATGTTTATGTGGACATTATTGTCTTGATAAGTTTGATCTAACTTTAACTTAAAATATTTAACTCATCGGGAAACTTAAGTGGGGTGGTATTGGGTTTTCGATCACTTGATTAATGCAGAGATGATAATGTGTTATGTATGGATTGATGGGATGTGCTCCTTAATTGAATGTTAAGTCTTGTGTAAGCGGTTATCGTGTAAACCCTAGAATGGAATAGACGTATTCAGACTCTTTGCGATAGTTTGATTGGTGAGATAAGGTTGAGTTCATATGGGACATTCGGGAGGATAAAACTTTTTTTGGAAGGATAATGTTGGATTCAGGGTGATAAAACCTTTTTCTTTTCGCTGTCCCTTTTGAGGCCCTACAGTTGGCGCTACGTGGTACATAACTGTTGGTAGGCATCCGAGGTAAGTTCTACGAAAAAAGCAGCAAAAGAGGGAGTTCTGAATAGTTCGGTATCCAATTATTTGTAGTTGGGAGAATGAAATCTCTTTGAGACATTTCTAGAATAGTAACATCTAACCTTATAATCCTTGTTATTGACTTGAATATCATGCTTCATTACTTGTTTGTTATGATGGTGTATTGGATTGGGAAAAAAGGACGGGGTGTGTGTGTGTTTACTGGGCATTCAAAACTCATGGCGTTTCATGCCAAGTATTGAAGACTATTAAACCAGTCAAAGGCAAAGCTGAAGCATTTGAAGACGTACGGTTACCCTAGGAGGATTAGAAACTAGTTTTTAATGTATTTTGAAATTGTAAGTGATAGATCCCATATTGTATTTAAGACATGATTTTGTAATTATACATATCTTTTATATTACCTATTTCTTATTTTCTCGTTGACTCATGTAGACCTTGTGTTAATATTCTGTTAAGATCTGTCTAAAAGGTAGCTTTGCAATCTAAGGTGGCTGGACTTTAAAGGGAGGCTATATTGACTCCTCCGACCTTCTTGGGATCTTACTTGGTTATTAACCAAAGAACTCATTAGTGACGTTTTCCACTATTGTAACCTTAGATAAACCATGTTTTTATTTGTTAACAACGGTGCTTTTTCTCCATTTGCCTTCCTTATGTCCATATGAGTGTTCTCACAGTAACATAGTGAAACGAAAGACAGTGGGAAGAGGAAAATGTAGATCTGATGAGTCGAAGAAGAATCGGAGCTGCAATGACCCATCAATGGGCGATGGAGATAGAAGAAGAGTCGGAGCTACAATGCTGGTATATTCAACCAACATTAAAGTAGCTTTCTTATGATTCCCAACTTTTTAGGTTCTCTCTCTCTCTCTCTATATATATATATATAAGTGTATGCATATGTTTAAGTAAAATAGGTATCTGTAATCTGAGTTGGTTTACATGTATTACAACAAATGCTATTGAAAATTTTAGTAATGCTCTGTAATTTTTGCAAATGTAAGTAATACAGTTGGTATTATCTATTAGAATACTGGGGATTTGGATGTATATGTACAATAAAGTAAGTTTAATCTGCGAAGGGTCAAACAGTATTCATAGTGGCTTGTTTTTGGAGCTACCTAGTTGAGGAATTGAATTGAAAATGGCTTTGAGTGATTTCAGGTTCCAAGAAACTTTCTGGGTTTGAGAATTTTTTTGTTTTTTTGTTCTCTAATTTTTTTGGGTTTTAGGATGGTGGCTATATAGATATATCTATTTTTTTTGCTCCATTTTTTTTTTTTTTAAAGAAATCAGTACAGTCAAGATTGTAGTTGTTGTTGGTGAGTTTGATTGTTATTGTTTGGTATGAAGTTGTTAGCTTTGTTTACTTTTGATTGAGTTTATTGTTAATTTTGTTGTTTGACTGAAGTTGTTAGCTTTGTGAAATAAGAAAGATGCCAGAGAGAAAAGTCTAAGAGAAAGAGCGAGAGAGATAGAGAATACATTGTGTTTTATTTATTTATGTTTTTGGATGTGGGTGTGTTCTACAATGTTGTGTGTAAGAGAGAATAAATTGGGTTTTATCTCATGTAACCCAACTCATGGAGTGTTTCAAAACACTTGAGGGTCTTATGGGCATTTCAGTATTTATTTTTAATGACATCAGCAGTTTTGGTTAGTTGGGTGAACGAGAGTCAAAAAATTGGGAAACCTTGACATTGTCAGTTAAAGTCGGGGAGGTTTCTGTAATTATTAAAATCACAGAAAAGATCTCTATATTCGTTAGAAATCACAAGGGAGGTAAGTGTAATTTACCCTTTTGCAAATGATTTCAACACTTAGACCTTTGGCCTAATAAAATTTATATTTGGATTTTTGGGCCAAGCGTTGTAATAACAATCAATAGGTAAAAAAAATTCATTTTCAGAAAAGAAAAAAAAAAAAAATTGAGTCTTGTAGCAAAATAAATTATGAATTTTTTTATTTTAATAATTCAAACCCTAATCTTTTAATTTGTTTTCAAATTAAACCATTTATCTAATTTTGTTAAGTAAAATTGGTAAAAATAATATTTTAATTATTATACTCAACAAAAATGCATATTTTAGACATTTTCCATATATCTACATTAAATTTAACAACTAAAATATTTATTTTTCATTGAAATAAGCAAATGGTTTAGATTAAAAACAAATTAAAAGATTAAGGTTAAATTTATAAAATTTAAAATTTATTTTGTTACAAGACTCAAATCTTGAGATTTTTTTTTTTTTTTGTAATTTTCTCAAAAGTTTATTATTTCCTTTGAATGGATCATTTATCCTTAATTGAACAAAATTGACATAATATGAAAATAATAATTTTTTTTTGATACAATTGAAATAATATGAACTAAATTGACATAAGTGGCAAATTGGGGCCATTAACCATTTTGGGTTTATTTTATTCTCAAATTAAATAATTAGGTTGCTTTTCAAAGTATTGCCTAGAATGAATCAGGATCCTCTCCTTGAGATTCCTACTTGACTTTCTACTTACTGGGTCATTGGGTCCACTTTTAGGCCCAATTTTGATAATCCAAACCGTTGACATTTTAAGATTTATTAAATATATCATACTTGTAAAAAATCAAGTTGATCGGATATCAGAAAGTATGTGTTTGGAAAACTGTTTATTAAATTTTTTAAAAAAATAGTTTTTAGTTAGTTTTCCAAACACATGCTTTCTGATATCCGATCAACTTGATTTTTTACAGGTATGATATACTCAACAAATCTTAAAATGTCAACGGTTCGAATTATCAAAATTAGGCCTAAAAGTGAACCCAATGACCTAGCAAATAGAAAGTCAAGTAGGAACCTCAAGGAGAGGATCCTGATTCGCCTAGAATGGCTTAAAGCGTGTTTTGTATTTATACTCTCATGAAAGCAATTTTAAAAAATAATATTAATTAAGAAAGGGTCTTTTGTAAACACGGCTTCAGCACAAATTTTTTTATTTTTTATTATAAAAAGCATTTTTTTTAATAGAAAGTGAGAATTTAAAAAAAAAATTATATCAAAATGATAGCTATCCCAATCTCGCTTTGAGCATATTGTTTTTTAGAAAGCACAACAGAATTATTTTATTTTTATTTTTTTATAGAAAGCATGTTTACAAACTTTACTTTCAACATAATTTTTTTTCAAGTAAAATATAAATATATCTGTTGAGATATGTTTAAATTACAGATTGTCCCTTGTAGTTTAAAAAATTATAAATACCCCTTATCATAATTTTTTTATTTAATAGAATTAATTGAAAAAATAAAATTTCTAACTATTCTCTTATACAGTAATAAAATTATCTAAATTATTAATTAAAATAAATTCTTGATATTATTATAATCTGTTAATTAGCTTGATGATTTATATCAAAGGGGACGTTTTTTTTTATTATTTATTTATGAAATTTGAAACTTTTGGAGGTGAGATGTAATTTCTAAAATCACAAGATGTAATTCGTATTTAAATAAATTTCAGAAGTTATATTTGTAATTTATTTATTTATTTATTTAATTAAAAAAAGCTTGCAGCAGATTTATTTATTTATTTTGTAACCTCAAGTCCGAAACAATTTGTCAATATACTTGTTGCCATAGAGAGAGTGAACATGTGATAACTCTGCTCCGTATTATGCTAATTAATCTTAATTAATGATTGTGCTTATGTGTTTGATATGATTTTAAGTGTCATTTATATGAATATATGTGGTTTTGAATTTCTATCTGTTCACCGTAGGATTATCTATTCAACTTACTGTTATGAACTGAAAATTGAAGGCCTTATCGGCCATAGAAATCGAAATTGATTATGCCATTGTGATTAGCGTAATTTTTAGAGCCTACGGTGAAATTTAATTGGAAATTGATTCGGATCAAAATAATTAAATTCAGAACGATTAATTAAGTGCCATTAATTGGCTATAATCAAATTTGATTGAGTAGGGCTATAAAAAGGGCCTTATTATATTTAATTCCTCCTCTTTTAAAACATTTTGGCTGAGAACAACTCTCTAGAAAAAAGAGAGAACCGACTTTGAGAGAGAGAGAGAGAGGAGACATCTTTGTGCATTTTGGCTCAAGATTTGTGAATTAGGAAGGCTAGGTGCAAGATTTGACCACAATTATGAGAATTAAGGCTCCCAGGTGAGTAATCAACCCTTTACTCATGGATTTTAGTTTGTAATTTGTGAATTCAAGGTTGAATAATGATCAAGAATATGAATTGAACTGATTATGATGAAAATGGATTGGTTTTGATAAATTGAGAGTCAATATACACATGCATGTAGGAAATTGCCATGAAATTTTCTGTTTGAACTTAGAAGACATGATCCATGTAGAATCTTTGATTAAAGTTCATGCCTTTGATCATCTCTTCATCATTTAAATTGAGAATGAGAGCTATATCTCACATGTATGCACAATTCATAAGAGTATGGGTTTTGAATACATGAAATTGTCATGTTGGAATTAAGTTTGGTGTAATTTGGGACATGCATGTGAGTATTCATGAAATTGAGCTTCATAATATAATGAATTTGGTGTTGGATCATGTTAGTAAGTGTATATGTGAGGTTTGAGTCATAATATGCAAGATATGTGGATTTGAATGCAAGTTTAAAGTCCAAGAACAATTTTGGATTTTCCAGAATTTGGCATGTCCGCTCGAGCGGGGAAAGAGACGCTCGAGCGGGAAATACGAGCTCCCAGTATTTTTGCAGACATTGATGTTCGCTCGAGCGGGGAAGTTCATGCTCGAGCGGGGAGCTATGTAGAGTGACTTTCAGCTCGAGCGCCCGACTTCACGCTTGAGTGTAAAAATGAGGCAACCAGTACTTTTGTAGACCTAATGGGTCCGCTCGAGCGGGAAAGTCCAGGCTCGAGTGAGGACCCCTGTTTCAGAAATTTTGTAAAGATGTTCTGTGTTTCGTTTTCCGTTCCCTTTCATTTCTAAGTACTCTTAGGCATGCATTGAGCATTGTGAATGAATAAAAAGGATAAGAAAGAAGCCTGAGAGGGATGTATGAATTAAGAACGGATTGAATCGTTTGTGACCCATATGTGTTATGTAATGTGTAGGGTCAAGCTCAAGGGTGAATCTACCGGCAGAACACTGTGAGTAATATCTTAATAAAGATGTCTGAAGTATGCTATTCGTTCAATTGCTTACCTCCATGTAAGTCTTATGAGTTCATTAATTTGAATGGTGGGCAAATGTTTGCTATGCCAAATGAATGGGCCAAAGGGCAGTTTGACATGAATGAAAGAATGAATGGGCCAAAGGCCAGTTTGACATTAATGAAAGAATGAATGGGCCAAAGGCCAGTCTGACATGAATGGAAGAATGGTTGGGTCAAAGGCTAGTCTGACATGAATGGAAGAATGGATGGGCGAAAGGCCGTTTGACATGAATGATATGAATGAATGGGCCAAAGGCCGTCCGACATGAATGACATAAATGAGTTGGGCCCGAGCCCGTATGATGTGTTTGGAACCGCAGTCACTCGATCTATATTTATATATATGCTAGATAGAAATACGAATTGGGCCCAAGGCTGTTTGAAGCACGTTGTTCTAAATACCGTTTGTGTATCTCCTTTATTTGATATTATTCACTGGGTTTTCGCTCACGCTCATTCATGTTTATGTAGGTGAGCCAAGGGACGTCCAAACCTAGCCTCGGTGAAATACGTGAGAAACAGTAACGGTTTTGAAGAGTCAGCCCAAACGTCTCACGCATGAGACTTGTCTTCGCATCTTTTGTTCTTTTGTCATAATTTTGTTATGTTCGCAAAAATAGTGGGTTACTTTTGTACATAAACTTTAGGCTTGATCGACTTAGACTTAATGATCCTGTATGTACAGAACCTTATGTTATTCCTTATTTTGACGTGAGTTATTAACATGTATGTGTATGGACTGTTACGATGCGCCATGTAAGCACAGCTCTATGGACAATTTGTAAGTTTGTTTCCGTTTGGCCCCTTTACTCTGATGAGTTATGTCTGATATGGTTTGAGGCCGTAGGTAATCCCTTGATTACTGGCCGGTTATGTCCTTAACCCATAAGGGTAGGTTCGGGTCATGACAGAGTGGTGTCAGAGCACGAGTTAATAACTCACACACTTGTCCAAATGAGCAATAAGCGTCTAGAAAAGATCTAGGATGCATTCATGTGATAAGTATGAATTTGAAAGCATCGAGAATACGCTTAAATGTTTTAATGTGAATGATTATGTGTTATAAGTTTGTGATTTGCTTGCATTGCAAATTGTTTGAATATGTATGCTCTTTAGTATATGCATACCTGTGAATCTTTTGTATAAAGTATAATGCAAGTTTAATCAGATGGTGAGAACAAGAGGTGATGAGATAGAAGAGTCCTCTACTGCCAGAATTGATAGGATGGAAAGATTGATTTAGGAAATGGCAGAGACACTGAGGCAACAACAACAGTGGCAACAACAGTGGCAGCAACCACAGCCTCCACCTCCGGCACCACCCGTGCCAGATAATCAGAATGATGATCGGATAATAGCTCTCACCAAAGAGTTTAAGAAAATGAAACCACCACAGTTCCATGGGGGACTAGATCCGTTGGGTCCTCGACATCGAAAAGCTATTTGAGGTGTTCCTTTGTTCGGAGACACAGAAAGTGCTTCTAGCCACCTTTATGCTAGAAGATGAGGCAATAAGATGGTGGATATTAATGCGTGAGAATCAAAAAGATGTTGACTGGACCAAATTCCTGGAAGTCTTTTATGATAAGTACTTCCCTCAGTGTGTCCGTGACAGGAAAGTGTTGGAGTTCATGGAACTTAAACAAGACAGTATGACTGTAGCTGAGTATGAGGCTAAATTCACTGAATTGGCCAGGTTTGCACCATATGTGATTGATACTGATTATAAGAAAGCGAGACATTTTGAAGGTGGGCTTCGAAGTGACATTCTAGAAAGGGTAAATGTCCTGAAGCTGGAAACCTACATTGGGGTGCTAGACCGGGCCATAATATCAAAAGCTAATATAGCTAGACAAACTAAACCAACAACAAACTGGAAATGCAGTAAGAGACAAGGCTTCTTTTCGAAGAAGAAATTTTTGAAAAAGTAGAGTATGGGCTCCTCAAGTACTTCAAATTCTTCCCGAGACACATCCCCAATGTGTAATATTTGCAGTAAAAGGCATCGTGGGGTTTGTTATCGTGTGTCGGGATCTTGTTTTAAATGTGGTAAACAAGGGCATATGGCCAGAGATTGTAACCAAAATAGTGGGAAGCTAGCTGCTAGCTCGACTACATCAATCCTAAAGCCGAGAAATACTATGAGATCTACTACCACCGGAGATACCGTGAGGCAATGGAGAGTTTTCGCGCTTGCTCCGGGCGATACGAGGAATGCTAATGCAGTTGTCTCAAGTACTATTTCTTTGTGTAATCAAGATGCTTTTGTGTTAATTGACTCCGGATCAACGCACTCTTTTGTAACATGTGCATTTGCATTTAGACTAAGTAGACCTCTAGAATTATTGCCATATCTACTATGTGTGTCTGCTCCATCTGGGGAATCTGTATTGTGTGAATCTCTATATCGTTTTTGTGACATGCGAATTGGGAATGCTATTTTGTATGTGGATTTGTTGTCCTTGAACTTTAGGCACTTTGATATAATTTTGGGCATGGATTGGTTAACTAAATATTGTGCCACCATTGATTGTGTAACGAAACGGGTTGTGTTTAGACCACCAGAACAGGAAGAAATTGTATTTGTGGATAACGGGGTAGTACCTCCACCTTATTTAATATCTGCAATGAAGGCACGTAAACTGATCAGGAAAGGGTGCCAGGGTTATTTGTGTTGTGTTGTCTGAACCATCTGTGAATGTTGAATTGAATAGTATCCCTATTGTTAGAGAATTTCCAGATGTGTTTCCAAATGAATTACCAGGGGAATTGGTGGACAGAAAAATAGAGTTTACGGTTGAAATTATGCCAGGCACCCAACCTATTTCTTAAACTCCCTACAGAATGGCTACTGCTGAAATGAAAGAGTTAAAAGAACAGTTGCAAGACATGCTTGACAAAGGGTTTATCCGACCTAGCACTTCACCATGGGATGCTCCAGTGTTGTTTGTGAAAAAGAAAGATGGAACCTTGCATTTGTGTATCGACTATCGGGAATTGAACAAGGTAACAATAAAGAATAAATATCCCCTACATCGTATTAATGACCTGTTTGGCCAGTTGCAGGGATCACAAGTGTTTTCCAAAATTGATTTGAGACCCAGGTACCACCAATTGAAAGTAAAGGTAGAGAATGTTGAGAAAACCGCATTCAGAACGAGGTATGGTCATTTTGAATTTCTTGTTATGCCATTTGGAGTGACTAATGCTCCGGCAGTGTTTATGGACTTAATGAACCGAATTTTTAAAACCTACCTTGACGAATTTGTTATGGTTTTTATTGATGACATTTTGATATACTCCAAGAATAGACTTGAACATGAACATCATTTGAGAACTATCTTGCAAACACTTAGAGAAAATAAATTATTTGCCAAACTAAAGAAATGTGAATCTTGGTTGGATGAAGTTGTCTTTTTAGGGCATGTGATCAACAAGGAAGGGATTTCAGTGGACCTACAGAAAATAGAGGCAATTATGAAATGGCCTACACCGACAAATGTGACAGAAGTCCGCAGTTTCATGGGCTTAGCCGGTTATTACAGGAGATTTGTGAAAAAATTTTCAAGGATAGATGTACCTCTTACCCAACTGACACGCAAAGGGCAACCATTTGAATGGAATGACGAAAGAGAATCTGCCTTTCATGAACTAAAGACGAGACTGACCACTGCACCAATATTGACATTGCCCACAGGTACGAAAAACTTTGTAATTTTCAGTGATGCATCTTATAAAGGTTTGGGTTGTGTGCTAATGCAGAACGGAAGGGTAATTGCCTACGCCTCTCAACAGTTGAGGCCACATGAGAAGAACTACCCGACACATGACTTAGAATTGGCCGCAGTTGTTTTTGCTTTGAAAATCTGGCGGCGTTATTTGTATGGGGCAAAATGTGAAGTCTACACAGATCACAAGAGCTTGAAGTACTTCTTCACACAGAAATAGCTCAATATGCGGCAGAGGAGATGGCTCGAATTGATAAAAGATTATGACCTTGAAATCCAATATCACCCCGGGAAAGCTAATACAGTTGCTAATGCCCTAAGTAGAAAGTCGATAGGGAGTATGGATTCTTTGCTTACTGAACAGAAAGAGATCTTGCAAGATTTTGAGAAGTCCGAGATTGAAGTGGTATTGTGTGAACAGGGCGGATTGATAGCCGCTATTTCAGCTGAACCTACAATCATTGATGAGATTAAACAGAAACAAAAAGAGGATGAATTCCTCAAGAAAGTGATTGATGAATTTGAGACAAGTCCGAAAGCAGAGTTCAGCATCGAAGGCGAAGTGTTGAGATTTCGAAACCGAATGTGTATCCCAGATATTCTGGAACTAAAGAAAAGGGTTTTAGATAAAGCCCATAAATCAGTATTTGCTATGCATCCGGGTAACAATAAAATGTATCAAGATTTGAAACAAAGCTATTGGTGGCCTAAAATGAAGAAAGAAATTGCAGAATATGTGTCCAAGTGCCTTCAATGTCAGCAAGTTAAAGCTGAACATCAGAAACCAGGCGGTCTACTTCAACCTCTCCCTATTCCTGAATGGAAGTGAGAGCATGTGATTATGGATTTTGTTGTTGGTCTACCTCGGACTCCTCGAGGTATGGATTCTATTTGGGTTGTAGTGGATAGACTGACTAAATCTGCACATTTTCTACCTGTTAGAACTACATTTAATGCTTATGGACTGGCTACTATATATGTTGATGAAATTGTCCGTTTACACAGAGTTTCGGTATCTATTGTGTCGGATAAAGATCCGAAATTTGTATTTAGATTGTGGAAAAGTTTGCAGAAAGCTATGGGGACAGAACTGAGGTTTAGTACCGCATTCTACCTCCAGACAGATGGGCAATCAGAATGGACTATACAGACATTAGAGGATATGCTGAGAATGTGTACCTTAGATTTTCAGGGGAGTTGGGAAGATTATTTGCCATTAGCAGAGTTTGCATACAATAACAGCTTCCACTCCAGCATCGGTATGGCACCATACGAGGCTTTGTATGGTAGAAGGTGTAGATCACCAATTTGTTGGACAGAAGTCGGGGATAGAGCTTTACTTGGGCCTGAAATTGTGCAAGACACTTCTGAGAAGATCCAGACTATTCAGCAAAGGCTCAAAACAGCTCAGGATCGACAAAAGAATTATGCAGATGTTCGAAGAAGACCTCTTGAGTATGAGGTTGGTGACCATGTGTTCATTCGCGTGACTCCGATGAAAGGCCAAGTCAGATTTGGAAAGAAGGGTAAGTTGTCGCCCCGTTACATTGGGCCGTTTCAAATTCTAGAAAGGCTTGGCCCAGTTGCTTATCGAGTCGCTTTGCCACCGGGATTCGAGCAAATCCATAATGTGTTTCATATGTCGATGTTGAGGGGTTATCTCCGAGACCCGTTTCATGTGATTGATTATCACCGGGTAGCTCTTGATGAAAACATGGAGTACGCCGAGTGGCCGGAACGAATTATTAACCGGCAAGTGAAACAGTTGAGGAGCAAGTCCATCCCAATGGTGAAAGTGGAATGGAAAGAACACTATAGGACGGATGCCACATGGGAAAAAGAGGATGAAATGTGACTGCGCTATCCACATTTGTTTCCCGACGAAGGTAAAATAAGTTTGGAAGACCAAACTTCCTAAAGGGGGGAAGATTGTGATAACCCTGCTCCGTATTATGCTAATTAATCTTAATTAATGATTGTGTTTATGTGTTTGATATGATTTTGAGTGCCATTTATATGAATATATGTGGTTTTGAATTTCTATCTGTTCACCGTAGGATTATCTGTTCAACTTACTATTATGAATTGAAAATTGAAGGCCTTATCGGCCATAGAAACCGAAATTGATTACGCCATTGTGATTAGCGTAATTTTTAGAGCCTACGGTGAAATTTAATTAGAAATTGATTCGGATCAAAATAATTAGATTCAGAACGATTAATTAAGTGCCATTAATTGGCTATAATCAAATTTGATTGAGTGGGGCTATAAAAAGGGCCTTATTATATTTAGATCCTCCTCTTTTAAAACATTTTGGCCGAGAACAACTCTCTAGAAAAAAGAGAGAACCGACTTTGAGAGAGAGAGAGGAGACATCTTTGTGCATTTTGGCTCAAGATTTGTGAATTAGGAAGGCTAGGTGCCAGATTTGACCACAATTATGAGAATTAAGGCTCCTAGGTGAGTAATCAACCCTTTACTCATGGATTTTAGTTTGTAATTTGTGAATTCAAGGTTGAATAATGATCAAGAATATGAATTGAACTGATTATGATGAAAATGGGTTGGTTTTGATAAATTGAGAGTCAATATACACATGCATGTAGGAAATTGCCATGAAATTGTCTGTTTGAACTTAGAAGACATGATCCATGTAGAATCTTTGATTGAAGTTCATGCCTTTGATCATTTATTCATCATTTAAATTGAGAATGAGAGCTATATCTCACATGCATGCACAATTCATAAGAGTATGGGTTTTGAATACATGAGATTGTCATGTTGGAATTAAGTTTGGTGTAATTTGGGACATGCATGTGAGTATTCATGAAATTGAGTTTCATAATATAATGAATTTGGTGTTGGATCATGTTAGTAAGTGTATATGTGAGGTTTGAGTCATAATATGCAAGATATGTTGATTTGAATGCAAGTTTGAAGTCCAAGAACAATTCTAGATTTTCCAGAATTTGGCATGTCCGCTCGAGCGGGGAAAGAGACGTTCGAGCGGGAAATGCGAGCTCCCAGTATTTTTGCAGACATTGATGTCCGCTCGAGCGGGGAAGTTCACGCTCGAGCGGGGAGCTATGTAGAGTGACTTTCAGCTCGAGCGCCTGACTTCACGCTCGAGCGTAAAAATGAGGCAACCAGTACTTTTGTAGACCTAATGGGTCCGCTCGAGCAGGAAAGTCCATGCTCGAGCGAGGACCCCCGTTTCAGAAATTTTGTAAAGATGTTCTGTGTTTCATTTTCCGTTCCCTTTCATTTCTAAGTACTCTTAGGCATGCATTGAGCATTGTGAATGAATAAAAAGGATAAGAAAGAAACCTGAGAGGGATGTATGAATTAAGAACGGATTGAATCGTTTGTGACCCATATGTGTTATGTAATGTGTAGGGTCAAGCTTAAGGGTGAATCCACCGGCAGAACACTGTGAGTAATATCTTAATAAAGATGTCTGAAGTATGCTATTCGTTCAATTGCTTATCTCCATGTAAGTCTTTTGAGTTCGTTAATTTGAATGGTGGGCAAATGTTTGCTATGCCAAATGAATGGGCCAAAGGCCAGTTTGACATGAATGAAAGAATGAATGGGCCAAAGGCTAGTTTGACATGAATGAAAGAATGAATAGGCCTAAGGCCAGTTTGACATGAATGAAAGAATGAATGGGCCAAAGGCCGTCCGACATGAATGACACGAATGAGTTGGGCCCGAGGCCGTATGATGTGTTTGGAACCGTAGTCACTCGACCTATATTTATATATATGCTAGATAGAAATACGAATTGGGCCCAAGGCCGTTTGAAGCACGTTGTTCTAAATACCGTTTGTGTATCTCCTTTATTTGATATTATTCACTGGGTTTTCGCTCACGCTCATTCATGTTTATGTAGGTGAGCCAAGGGACGTCCAAACCCAGCCTCGGTGAAATACGTGAGAAACAGTAACGGTTTTGAAGAGTCAGCCCAAACGTCTCACGCATGAGACTTGTCTTTGCCTCTTTTGTTCTTTTGTCATAATTTTGTCATGTTGGCGAAAATAGTGGATTACTTTTGTACATAAACTTTGGGCTTGATCGACTTAGACTTAATGATCCTGTGTGTACAGAACCTTATGTTATTCCTTATTTTGACGTGAGTTATTAACATGTATGTATATGGACTGTTATGATGCGCCATGTAAGCACAGCTCTATGGACAATTTGTAAGTTTGTTTCCGTTTGGCCCATTTACTCTGATGAGTTATGTCTTATATGGTTTGAGACCGTAGGTAATCCCTTGATTACTGGCCGGTTATGTCCTTAACCCATAGAGGCGGGTTCGGGTCATGACAGAACACTTTCCAAAGGTTAGAGGGCAGTAACAGAGCTAGAAAATCAAATTAGAGGGAGTACTTATTAATTACAATATCAAAAATATTTACAAAAATATTTCATGCAAGTTTTTATGATTGATTTCGAGAAACATCAAAAAAATAATCTTATTTAAAACTAGTGTATCATGGAGAATATAAAAAAATACAGCTATAAGTCTTAAAATAAATTATATAATGATAAATTATTTTTTTATACAAAATTTGATTAAAAATTCAATATAATGGTAATACCACGTCATTATTAGTATGTGATATCACCAATTAATAGTAAAAAAACATATAGGGAGTGAACCTCACATGTCAAATGTAACTAACAATCTAATAAATTTCATATTTTTATAGTGAGATTACTTATACTTGCATGTCAATAATAATGACATCACCGTTATATTCAAAAAATTTCATAAAATTTTCATAGATAATATGGTTTATAATAGTCTCTTTATTTTCAATCAAAATAACCGTAATTGTTCTCATAATTTTTAAAATGTCATTGACATTTCACTCTAATAATATTTTTGTAATTTTTTTTAGTTAAAATGTTTTCTTTATATTTGCAAAAAAAAAAAAAAAAAGGTTCAAAATCCAGGGGGGCACGTGACCCCCTGGTCCGCACTTCCCTCCGCCACTGTTAGAGGGTGAATTACACTAATAGTCTTTGTAATTTGGAACTTGTTTTATTTTGATCATTAAGTTTTTAATTATGATATATTTGAACTTGAATTTTGAATCTTATTCCAAATAAGGATAATCAAAGATGTTTCTTTTGAAAACGAAAAATTCTCTATTTCAAGGGAAAAGTCATCATACAACTTATTTTGTGTTGATTAACTTTTATGTCGTTTGAAATGTAATGGCATTTTTTTTTAATGAATAATGCTGGCACTTTCTTGGTTATAAAGTCCTGTTTAGTTTGGTTTACAAAATTTATTTTCAGAATTTTTTTCTAAGAACTAAAAATTAAATTGGATTTTTGCATAATTTTATCTTTTGAGAGGTTAGAAATAAATTTTTTTTTATATTTATTTTCGTTAAATTAGTTTCTATTTTATTTTTGAAAAACAATTCTAAAAGTAGCCTAAAAAACTCAAGTTAAATATGGTGACAATTTTGATGTCATTATTAAATCAATTTAATAAATAAAAAATCCAAAACTAAAAATATTTTATATATTAAACATATGGATTACACATTAAAAGCCTAATAAACATCCATTACATTATAACCATCCAAAAATATTTATTAACAACAAAAATTACTATTTATTACATGATAACTATCCAAAAATATCAATAAAAACAACCACCTATTACATGATCTTATCCAAACATATGCTAAAAATTAATTTGGTAAATTAAAAAAATGTAAAAAATTTATCATTTTTATATATAATTTTATCTTTGGTGGTGGAAATAATTTTTAAAAATTCAAAAATATCTTTTTAACATTTATTTTTGTCAAACTAGTTTATATTTTATCAAATTGACCACTTTGCCCTTGAAATTGAGCATATTCTGTTTGCAAAAGAAACGTCTTCAATTATTCTTATTTGGAATGAGATTCAAAATTTAGAGTCAAATGAATCATAATTGAAAAGTTAAGAATCAAAATGACACAATTATCAAATTATAGGGACGATTAAAGTAATTCTCATAGCACTATGTTTCCAAAGCATTAAAATGTCACCCCCAAAGGTCCATCACGAGGAAAACAACTTTAATAACACCATGTATAACAACCCAATATTTATCAAACTTTCCTAACATTTTTGATGCCATTGATCTAACCACCTCAATTGAACAAGAGAGCCATTGAGAGATTGTTATCCTAATCTCACATAAATTTGGAAAAGCAACATTGGCCATGGGATATTTAGTTCTAGAAAACAATTCAGTTGCTTTATAAAATATCTTGAACCTCCCACAAATTTCTCTAGCAAACTCCCACTCCTCCTCACTTGACAATGTTGTATATTGGATTTCTTTATATTTCAAGCGGTAAAATACATCCTTATACAACAAGGCAGTTTGAAGCATCAAGTATGTTGAATTCTACCTAGTTACACAATCAAGCCCTATCTTTTTAGTATTCAAATTTTTTACTTGACGAGTTGTTTCTTTAAATTTTTCTACTCTTTTAGGAGTTGCTGTCCAATAAGCTACACTATCCCGAATTTTCTCTACACTTACTCTTATCACATTCAATCCATCTTTGGCAATCAAATTGAGAATATGTACGCAACAACGCATATGAAACAAAGTCTCACTCAAAAGAAGAGGACTACCATGCAATTTATCCAACAAAATGTTAATCATCGCATCATTGGTGGAACAATTATCAACAGTGATAATAGATACTTTTCTATCAAGATCCCAATCTATCAAACAATTGAGCAAAATATCACAAAGAACTTCTTTTGTGTGTGGACATGGAACATAAATGAGTATAAAATCATAAATTAAAACAAAATTTCGGAACAAAGCATTATGAATAGCTTCCATTGTAATTGTTTAACACCAGAAGTACATCAAGACTGTTTTTAGTAGAATGTATATAATATATGATGCAATAACAATCTGTAATAAAGCATAGATTAATTTATATGCAAAAATATACCTCAAAATACGGCTTTGCAATGACCAAGAATCATCAATAAAGTGTGACATGACAACCATGAACCCTTTCTTTTGATTATTAGAAGTCCACATATCAGTTGTGATTGCCACTTTACTTTGATTGCTATGTATCAATCACATTATCTTCTCATTCTCATTGTCATAGATCTTCAAAATATCAATTTTTATTGTATTTCGAGAAGGTACTTTAAACAATGGTTGAAGTGCAATCGAATATCTTTTAAACCCAATATGATCCACAATAGACAAAGGGTATTCATGCAAGATTATGGCATTTGAAAGCTCTCTCCTAGCAATATCTTCATCAAAACTATAAGAGACTTTTGGGTTCTCCTTGTTAAAGTTGCTAGTTAAAACTCTTTGCCTCATGTCCATTCCCCCCTTTTGTTAAGACAACTCCTATAGTGATCATACAAATGTGAAGTTCCATGTTTCAGATTACCCCTAAGATGCTTCTTACAATAATTACATATTGCTTTCCATACTCCATCAATTTCTTCCTTCCTAAAGTGTTGCCACACAAAACTTGGCTCTTTTTTTTTTTTTTTTTTTTTTTCTTTTCTAGTAGCTAAACTAGAATCGGAATCATCTACATCAAGGACATTTTGATTTGGGAGGGGAGACTGTGATGGTAGAGAGGTCTCACTCTCAATCGATATTGATAGTTGTAAACCATCAACGGTAGTTGGGAGTTTGCTTGAGAGTTTGCTCGAACTTCAGACATTATCAATGCTTAAAAATCTTGGAGAACATAAATAAATAAATAAAAACCCAAAATCCCCATTTAGGCATTCAGTCAAACAACTCAATGAAACAAAACAACATTTCAACACATTCATAACTCCAATTCTAATCCTTCAGAATTTCAACAGCAATTTTACATATATATAATAAGTGATAGAACCACATTAACCTCACAAGAACATGAGACAAAATTGTTTACAGTGTCAACATCTTTAAACCCCATCATCTTAGTCTAATTTTACTTTCCACAAACACTTAAGAAATTGCAATGGTAATATTACTTATAGGCTATACAAATCACTCCAAAAAAATACTACAGAAATATATATATATATATTTTAAATAACATGTAGATTTACATGAATGAACCAATGTTTTCTTAAATGAAAAAGGGTATATACCCACAAAATCAAAATACAAAACAAAATGTGAGCAGAGCCAACCAAAATCAATTGTCAAAAGTTTCAAAGCAAAATTGTAAAATTTTGAATCTAATTTTCCTTGACAAACATGAGGAATTGATGTGATTGTTACTAACCAGAAATGAAGTGAAGAATGGGAAGAAAACAACGTAGGATGTTGGTGAATGAGTGGAAAAAAACCAAAGGAGAGTTGTTTGATAATTAAAGAAACCAAAAAGGAATAGAATAATATTAAATCCAAGTCTGCACTCATTTAAATAATGGTTTGTATTTGCTGACCTCACAAGTCAAAAATAAATACAACCCAAAAGATGAATAATTAAGAGTTTGTTATCATGTTCATTGCAGGAAGAAGATAGTAAAGATTAAAGAAGAAGAATATCTTGCAACAAAATAACTCACATTGATCTAGATTAGAGCCAAACTCATCCTCTGGACGCTCTAATTAGAGAAAGAGAGAACAAGAGAATGAGAGAGAGAAAGTCACCACGCCGGAGAACCACTGTGGTAACGCCGACAAAGATCGCTACCGCTAGATCTTTGCCTTCGCAAATCGCCGATGCTGGAGGAGATCAAAGTGATGCTGGAATAAAATCTGCTTAGGCTGCTGTGAGAATAAGAAGAGAATCCTAAACACAACATATGGGGGAAATAAGAGGGTACCCATACCCAACTCATATGCTATGAATATTTAAAAACACCACTTAATTGACCAGACAGGTAAAAAAAAAGAAGAAGGAAAATCCATATATTTGGGTCGGGTCTCCATGGGTATCCATAGGGCAGGATCCCTATTTCCATCCCTACACCCACACAAATACATACGTATATATATTTCAATTTTTGAGTAATCTAACCATAAATATCCATTTGTTCGTCTAAATTTTTCCTACATATGGTTACCTCCAATAGAAAAATCAATGGGCTAGATTAATGCAACATTCCTCCATCTTCTTGGTTAAACAGCCTGTAAGTAATACGAAGACAATCAAGAGCTCAACAAATCAAGGGGGACAAGAATTCTCACGTGTTAGAACTTAGAAACTCCTTCTCTCTATTTTAGCTAAAATCTAATTGCATGAAAATTCAATTTAGATATGCTCAAAATAAAATGAGTTACTGATTAATTTGGATGCAAGTAACAATGGCACAACTATTAACTCAACAATCCTTAATCCCAATTTTACTTGGTAGAAGCAAAACTACCAACACAAACATTAGAATCAAATTGTGATGCTAAAATCCAAAATTTAGAAGACTCACATCACATACATTTAAACTTAAAACACTAACTAATACAAAGAACCACAAAAACAAAAAGGGAAAAGAGGACAAGAATGATAAGAGCAATTATTATTTAGAATTCAAGATACACCATTCTACCCAAGAAGCACCATATGCAACAACTTTGGAGTGAATAATCCTAAGCAATGAAGTGAACAAAAAGTGTAGCCTCTATTTAATTAGCAATTTTTAAGCACTTGCTTAATTTTAAAACAAAAGTTGCTTCAAGAAAGTATTGAAGAATAACATTGATAGGATTTGTATCCTACGAGTTTTGTTATTTTCGCGAATTCCTTTCTTGACAAAACCTATTTATTATTATTTCATTTTGTTTATTGTTTTTATATTATCTTTATTGGAATAATCAAATTGAGATTTAGTTTGATACATTTGACAAAAAATGTGGCTCATACCATGTGTGTGTTTTTTATTGATTATCTATCTTACAATAATCAAAGTACGTTTTTTGTGGAAAGAGTGGCAAAACATGGTTGACATGAGCAGAAAGTGGAGCAAAAATGAGGTTGTGTGTCTGCAAGATAGGATGACAAAGCATGGGAGAAATCATGGCTCATTCATGATTATTATCTTGTAATATCTTTCTTGGATTGATATTTTGGATTAATTAACATGTGGCTTGATGCATAGACTTTTTGATAAGCATGGTGAAAAGAGGAGGCTGTTTGTTTGGTACAACAAAGAAGGAAATCATGCCTAAGAATATGGAGAAAAGGGTCTGCAAAAGTTAGAAATTGCAGCTTGTTTGCCATGCATAATTGGGCCCGCTATGTGACGCCCCGATTCTACACTATTGGTTGTAGTCGAGGAAGAATCACGAATGAGTCCTGTGGTTAATAACCAAGATCCCAGTTCGCCAGAAGAGTCAAATTAGCCTCCCTTCTAAGTCCAGCTTTCTTAGGCAGCGTACTACCCTTTTGACAGATCTTAAAAGACATTGATACAAGGTCTCATAAGCAACGATAAGGTTCATACATATACGTAGAATATAAATACATAACAACCACGAATATCCTTAATTCAAAAGCTTGTTCCGTTACATTACATCCCAAGAAAATTTAAATCTTCACATGAGTCTTACAAAACATCAAAAGGAAATTTCTAACTTTACTAAGATAGCCAAAAGTCTTCGAAGATTTCAGGCTCTTCGTCTCCAGCTATAAGTTCCTCTTCGTCACCTGGCATGATACGCCGTGAGCTTTGAACACCCAGTAAACACACACACACCCCGTCTTTTTTTTTTTTCCAGTCCAATACACAATCTCAAATATAACAACAAGTAGTAAAGCATGATACTCAAAATAGATAAACAAAGGGTTACAAGTTAGATGTTAGTAAACTAGAAATCTCCCAAAGAGATTTCGTTCTCCCAACCACAAGAATCGGATTTGGATTATTCGGTATGCCTCCTCTTTTGCTACTTTGTTGCAGAACTAACCTCGGATGCCTACCATCGGTTATATACCGCGTAGCGCCAACCGCATGGCCTCAAAAGAGACGGAAATAATGGGCCTTGCCCAAATCCCTCCTCACACCAAACCACCTAGGGTCCGAATACAACCGCTCCGTTCAAGGGTTCTGAAAACCACTTGTGCAAGACTTTAACTTCCAAGTAGGAAACGCATCCCAACAATCCACACATCACACATTATCATCATTACTCAAGTGATCGAAAACCCAATACCATCCCAATTAAGTTTCCCATTGAGTTAAATGTTTTAAAACAAGGTTAAACCAATCTTAACAAGATAATAATATCCACATAAGCATGCATCATTAAGATGAAGGAGAATAAGAACATAACCTTAATATGTACAACATCATGCCAAGATATGATCATACGCTAATAAACATTTTCATGAACATAAGAGCATAAAACACCTATGCATCACAAGATTTCCAAATTCGATGTCACATAAGGATTAGAATAGAAGGGCTATTTTAGAATTTTTACCGGACTCAGCCTTCCTATGGTTCGTAGAGAATCTAATCTAGTTTCCAGAACATATTTCGGAATGCGATAGCTTTTCTAGATTTTAAGTTATTTAGAAAACACTCCAGCGCTGTCCAGATTCGTCGATCGTTACGAAAATTTGATTTTCTTGCAAACCGCTCACTATTTTTCCATGAAACAAATTTTAGTTGAAAGTTAACTCCGTAAGGAAGATTTTGAAATAAAATAGAGGTCCAGAATAATTTTATACATTTTGCTGGAATTTTTGAAAGTGGGCTACAAAAACAGATTCTAAGGTACAATACCCAAAACAAGAAGATTTATGGCAAAAGGGATCCACTGAGGGAAAATTTTCGTCTCTTTTATGATGAAAACATGATAACTAACATATATCAATGACACATCTGAAAACAATATTTAGAACCCTTAAGAACATGTATTTGAAAAAGGAAAATGAAAGAGAAGGTTGTGTTGTGGCTTACTTGCTAAGCTTTGAACAAGATGGCTCTCTTCTCCCTTCTTCTTCCTCTCAAGACTTCTCTCTTGTTCTCCTTTCCCTCCTCTAGCCGAAAGTGTGTGTGTGAGTGTGATGCTTGTGTTTGTCATGCTAGGGAGTGGTGATATTTATAGGCAAATTTGGTGTAAAATGACATAGAAGCCCACTAGTTGGAATTGAATGGACAAGCTAGGATTTACTTGGCGTTCAATGAAATAGGAGTGATTAGGGAGCTTAACCTTGGGAAGTTCAATGAATTAGGAGTGATTAGGGAGCTTAACCTTGGGATTAGGCAACACCTAGTTAATTCCTAGTTGAATAGTTTTTTCTTTTTTTTTTCTTTTTTTTTTTTTTTTTTTTTGGGTTTCTAGAATACCATGATTATAAATCTTGAAAATAGGCTTCTCACTTCTCTCTAGGGTGGCCGGCCATTGGGAAGGGTGATGGGGCCATTTTTTTTAATCAATCTAGGTACTAGGAGCACATTCCTCAATGTATATATTTATATAGATCTCAATTAATTGATGGTACTTATAGGACAAGGTACATGTACTAGTTTTGGAAAAATTTTGAATTTAAATAAAGAAGTGAGGGCTTGAAGTTAAATTCATGTATTGGAACCTTATTTATGTAGAATTTAATTAAATTAGGCTAAGGAACCTAATCCAACTAGGATATTCCGGTTTTGATAAAAAAAAATGCTAACCGACAAGATTCGAAATAATTCATGTAACTAAGGGCTTTAAGAAAATAATTTAAACATTAGGATTTTTAAAGAGAAAACATTTTTCAGGGGCTTCACAATCTATCCCCCTTAAAACAATTTCACCCCCGAAATTCAACTACATACTGCCTTCGAAAAGTTCAGGGTAGTTTGCCTTCACCCAATCCTGGCGTTCCCAAGTAGATTCCTCAATTCCCTGATGACGCCATAGCACTTTTACCAAGTGAACCGTTTTGCCTCTAAGGTTCTTCTCTCGGCTATCCTGTATTGCTTCCGGTCCTTCTTTAAACGTAACATCTTTGTCAAGACTGATTTCTTCCCATTTGAGGACGTGTGATGAGTCGGCGATGTATTTTCTCAACATAGATACATGGAAGACGTCGTGTATCCCTGCTAACTGCAGAGGTAGAGCTAGTCCATATGCTACTTCGCCCACTCTTTCCAATACCTCAAAAGGCCCAATATATCATGGTGACAGCTTTCCCTTTTTCCCGAAACGTACGACTCCACGCCTAGGTTGCACCTTTAGGAACACGTGGCTACCTACTTCAAACATCAATGGCCTTCTTCTCCTATCTGTATAATTCTTTTGACGGTCTTGAGCAGTCTTTAACCGTTGTCGGATCAATTTGACCTTCTCAGTAGTTTCTAGAACAAGTTCGGGTCCTATCAGATTTGCATCACCCACTTCCGCCCAACAAATCGGCGATCTAAAAGGTCGTCCATATAATGCTTCAAAAGGCGCCATACCGATGCTAGCTTGAAAGCTATTGTTATAGGCGAATTCAATTAGGGGTAGGTGTCGTTCCCAACTTCCTTGAAAATCCATTGTGCAAGCTCTCAACATATCTTCGATGTCTGGATGGTGCGTTCAGATTGTCCATCGGTTTGCGGGTGAAAGGCGGTGCTAAAACACAACTCCGTACCAAGAGCTTCCTGCAGGCTTCCCCAAAATCGAGAGGTGAACTGTGGATCACGATCTGACACAATAGACACCGGAATTCCATGTAACCGAATGATCTTCCCGATGTAAAGCCTACACATAGTCTCTAAAGTGTCGGTCATCTTATAGGGTAAGAAATGTGCTGACTTGGTGAGGCGATCCACTATTACCCATATAGCATCGCGTCCTTTAGGTGACTTGGGCAACCCTGTCACAAACTCCCACTTCCATTCAGCTATTGACAGAGGTTGCAACATTTCCCTTGGTTTCTGATGTTCCGCCTTCACTTGTTGGCATGTCAGACATTTCGCTACAAATTTAGCCACTTCCTTCTTCATTCCATTCTACCAATACTGCCTCTTCAAATCTTGGTACATTTTAGTCCCTCCTGGATGTACCGCAAATGCAGAATGATGACATTCCTTAAGTACCTTTTCTCTAAGCAGCTCGTCACTTGATACAAACAATCTACCTTGGTATCTTAAACTCCCATCGGGGTGAATTACCCAATTGAGCATGGGTTCTCCTGATTCCAGACGTCCCTTGATATAGGCTACCTCTTGATCGTGCTTCTGGGCCTCCATGATCTCATTCATCAACTTAGGCATCACCTTCTGTGCACTAAGATATGTTTTTGTATCTTGAGATTCTATTTGGATCCTGAATTCATTGAGTGTCTTAACCATATCCCATTCTTTGGCGGAAATTCTAGCCATCATCCCCCTGCTCTTGCGACTGTGAGCATCTGCTACTACATTGGCTTTACCGGGATGATATGAGAGAGTGAACTGGAAATCCTCAAGATACTCTACCCATCGTCTCTGTCTCAAGTTGAGGTCCTTCTGTGTAAATAGATACTTCAAACTCTTGTGATATGTGAAAATCTCAAATTGTTCCCCATATAGGTAATGTCGCCATTGCTTTAGGGCAAAAACTACGGCCGCTAACTCCAAGTCATGTGTTGGGTAGTTACACTCATGAGGTTTCAACTGCCTGGATCCATACACGACTACCTTTCCATGTTGCATGAGCACGCACCCTAACCCTTCTTTAGACGCATCGTAATACACAGTATACCCCACTTCTCGTTCTGGGATGGTCAAAATTGGCGCACTAGTTAACCTCTTCTTTAGCTCTTGGAAGGATTTTTCGCAAGCTTCATCCCACTCATACTTTACTCCTTTTTGCGTCAAACGAGTCATTGGTTTAGTTAGTTTGGAGAAATCTTGGATGAACCTCCGGCAATAATCGGCCAATCCTAAGAAACTGCGGATTTCTGACACGGTCTTCGGTTGTCTCCAATCTAATACTGCCTCCACCTTGGTTGGATCCACCGCAATCCCATTCTCTGACACTACATGCCCTAAGAATTTTACTTCATTCAACCAGAACTCACATTTGCTTGCCTTGGCATATAACCGATTATCCCTAAGAACTTGAAGGACAGTCCTTAAATGTTGCTCATGCTCTTCTTCAGACCTTGAATATACCAAGATGTCATCAATGAACACTACTACAAACTGGTTGGGGTATGGTCTAAAGATCTTATTCATTAGGCTCATGAATACTGCCGGTGCATTGGTTAGTCCGAAGGGCATTACTACAAACTCATAGTGGCCATATCTAGTACGAAAGGTAGTTTTTGGTATTTCCTCCTCCTTGACTCGTAGTTGATGATAACCTGACTTGAGATCGATCTTTGAATAGCACCTTGAGCCTCTAAGTTGATCAAAAAGGTCATCAATCCTTGGGAGTGGGTATCAGTTTTTAATCGTGACTCGATTGAGTTGACGATAATCAATGCATAGTCTCAACGACCCATCCTTCTTTTTAGCAAACAACACGGGTGCTCCCCATGGCGAAGTACTTGGCCTAATGAATCCTCTCTCGAGCAATTCCTATAGTTGTGTCTTCAATTCTCGTAGTTTTGCTGGTGCCACACGATAAGGGGCCATGGATATTGGGGTAGTTCCAGGTTGTAGCTCGATGCTCAAGTCTACTTCCCGAGTTGGTGGCAATCTCAGTAACTCCGTAGGAAATACATCTGCATATTCACATACTATGCGCAGAAGTTCTAATTCTCCTTGGCCCTCCTCATTTAAAATCAGACTTGCTATCCTACCCACAATTTGATCGCACCACTGCGTCCTATGTTTTGTTGAAGCCATGGGGTCTTGTCTATTTCCCTTAAACTGGAAACGAGTTCCATCTTGCGTGTGAGCTACCACTTTCCTCTGCTGACAGTTGATCACTGCTCGGTGGGCAGACAACCAGTCCATACCCAAAATAATATCGAAGTCCGATTTCCATGACACGAAGGTCGCCCGTTAAGTGTAGGTTCGACATTCCTATCTTATAGTCCTTACAGATCAATCCTATCCGAACGCATCCTCCCATAGGTGACATTACATTTAAGGCAGTTTCTAAAGGTTCACATGTAAGTTCTAATGACTTAGCACAAGCAGAGGATATAAAAGAATGTGATGCACTAGTATCAAATAAAACATGCACCCAAGAATTGTATAGCACTAAATTACCCTCAATTACAGACGGGTCTGCTTCTTTCTCTTACAAGGCAAAGATTCTGCCGGTTGCCTTCTGGTTGCCACTGGTCTTGGCGTTCTGAGTTCCCACACTCTTCTGGTGTTGCTGCCCGGTCGATCCTGTCTTGTTCATCCAAGGCTTCTACCCACCTAATGCCTGGGCATTTGCTCCGGAACCTCCTCATTGGTACCCAGATGGAGGGAGTTCGGGGCATTCTCTCTTTTTGTGCCCTAATTATTGGCAATGAAAGCACTGGATTTGTCCCGTCGGCCTTTGTTGATAGCCTCCTTTCTGGATCTGTTGTTGCGGTTGCTGTCGTGGTTGTGGTTTGGAGTAGGGCTTTGGGGTCATGTTTCCTTTTTGGTTCCTTTGAGGTCTAATAGATGTCTGACTCCCCCTTCTCTTGTTCCAAGCCTTTCTAGCATCGGTTACCTCCTTTTAAGACTCTAATGCCGTTTCCAACACCTCGGCATATGAGGGAAGTCGTTGCGGAAGAACTCTTCCCCTGATTGTAAGGTCCAACCCCCACTCGAACATCCTTGCTTTCTCTTCATCATTTGCTACATATCTAGTTGCGTAACGGGCTAACTCTTCAAATTTTGCAGCATACTGGGTCATGGTCATATTTCCTTATTCTAGGTTTTGGAATTCCTTGACTCGTTCTCGGCGGACCGTACTTGGGAAATATTTATTTAGGAACAGTTCCCTGAACTGGTTCCATGATAGGCTCGTCACGTCACGAGTATTCTTGATTAACTCCCACCAGTGGTCAGCCTCCTCATCAAGCTCGAATACTGCCAAAGCTATTCTATCAGCGGCCTCGGTTATGCCCATGGTGTCTAGCATTTTCTTTATCTGCCGAAGCCAATTTTCAGCTACCTTTGGGTCCGGTACACTTGTGAACTTTGGGGGCCTCTGCTTTTGAAACTCAGAAAAGAGTCGAGTCCTCTCATTCTGCCGATTGTTCCTTACTTGCCCTAATTCCTCCAAAATTTGATGTCCTAGATTATTGGGAATGTCAGCCCTTGTAGGGACGGGTCTGTGTTGGTTTCTGGGGCGGTTTCGTGCGTTGTTGCTGGTTTTGGTATAGCCATTAGCTCGCGTGTCCACCATTCTGTTCATGGCACGTGGTGAGTTGGTTTCCAGTTTTAGATAATCTTACTACTTAGATTTGAAATGAAGGTTCAGTTTCCTCAGGGTGTATTAAAACAAGTAACAGTCAACAACATAGATCAACAAATCATTCATATCTTATAATAGGCATCTTTACAAAAGGGCTCATAAATCGGAGTTACATTCAAAGGGCATCTACACATTACAAAGTTCATGCTATCTTATTCTAAGGATCCCTGTCAGCGGATCTTACAAAAGTCTAGTTTTACTATTCCTCGAACTAGTTCTCGTTTCCCGACCAATCAAAGTCTTCTTCTAGGTCTTCATCAGCGGAGTCAGTGGTTTGGTCCGGAGAGCAGGGGATGTACGTTGGTGAGGGGGAATTGTATTCAGATGACACCTCTATAGGGTAGGCTGGGGTTGCTCCTTGCTGTTCTAGTGGCTGCTCCACATTCATTGGTTGATTGTTGCCTGGCCCCTGATAACAGGATGCGTAGCTTTCAGCCTGAGTTGGTGGTTGGTGGTATGCTATGGTGGTCAAAGCCCGGTGTATCAAGGAGTTCATTCTCTAATCATCTTGCTCCATTTGGACCGCCTTCTTCGCTGCCCGGCTCAAAAATTGTAGGCGGCGCCGCACTAGGGACCTATTCTGCTCCCTCGTGTAGCGGGAGTGCTCCGTTTCCACCTTACGTATCTCGGTTCTGATCATTTCCTCGGCGGCACTTGTACAGCGTCGGTGGCTAAAGCAGGGGCTAACAGACATGGCCCTCCTTCCTTGCATATGAAAAGTACTCCATGAGTCGAGACTGACGTCGCGTCCTGGATAATTTATTTCTTAGTCTTCTTTACATATAATAGTGTGATAAAGAGGTAAGGGCTTCTAGAGTCGCTTATTGGGTTGCGCGGGTTAAGGGTTGAACCTAGGCTCTGATACCAAGTTGTGACGCCCCGATTCTACACTATTGGTTGTAGTCAAGGAAGAATCACGAATGAGTCCTGTGGTCAATAACCAAGTAAGATCCTAGTTCGCCGGAAGAGTCAAATTAGCCTCCCTTCTAAGTCTGGCTTTCTTAGGCAGTACACTACCCTTTTGACAGATCTTAAAAGGCATTGACACAAGGTCTCATAAGCAACGATAAGGTTCATACATATACGTAGAATATAAATACATAACAACCACGAATATCCTTAATTCAAAAGCTTGTTCCGTTACATTACATCCCAAGAAAATTTAAATCTTCACATGAGTCTTACAAAACATCAAAAGGAAATTTCTAACTTTACTAAGATAGCCAAAAGTCTTCGAAGATTTCAGGCTCTTCGTCTCCAGCTATAAGTTCCTCTTCGTCACCTAGCATGATACGCTGTGAGCTTTGAATGCCCAGTAAACACACACACACCCCGTCCTTTTTTTTTTTTCCAGTCCAATACACAATCTCAAATATAACAACAAGTAGTAAAGCATGATACTCAAAATAGATAAACAAAGGGCTACAAGTTAGATGTTAGTAAACTAGAAATCTTCCAAAGAGATTTCGTCCTCCCAACCACAAGAATCGGATTCGGATTATTCGATATGCCCCCTCTTTTGCTGCTTTGTTGTAGAACTAACCTCGGATGCCTACCATCGGTTATATACCGCATAGCGCCAACCACAGGGCCTCAAAAGAGACGGAAATAATGTGCCTTGCCCAAATTCCTCCTCACACCAAGCCACCTAGGGTCTGAATACAACCGCTCCGTTCAAGGGTTTTGAAAACCACTTGCGCAAGACTTTAACTTCCAAGTAGGGAACGCATCCCAACAATCCACACATCACACATTATCATCATTACTCAAGTGATTGAAAACCCAATACCATCCCAATTAAGTTTCCCATTGAGTTAAATGTTTTAAAACAAGGTTAAACCAATCTTAACAAGATAATAATATCCACATAAGCATGCATCATTAAGATGAAGGAGAATAAGAACATAACCATCATATGTACAACATCATGCCAAGATATGATCATACGCTAATAAACATTTTCATGAACACAAGAGCATAAAACACCTATGCATCACAAGATTTCCAGATTCGATATCACATAAGGATTAGAATAGAAGGGCTATTTTAGAATTTTTACCGGACTTAGCCTTCCTATGGTTCGTAGAGAATCTAATCTAATTTCCAAAACATATTTCAGAAATGTGATAGCTTTTCTAGATTTTAAGTTATTTAGAAAACACTCCAGCGCTGTCCAGATTCGTCGATCGTTACGAAAATTTGATTTTCTGGCAAACCGCTCACTGTTTTTCCATGAAACAAATTTTAGTTGAAAGCTAACTCCTTAAGGAAGATTTTGAAATAAAATAGAGGTCCAGAATAATTTTATACATTTTGCTGGAATTTTGTGAAAGTGGGTTGCAAAAACAGATTCTAAGGTACAATACCCAAAACAAGAAGATTTATGGGAAAAGGGATCTACTAAGGGAAAATTTTCGTCTCTTTTATGATGAAAACGTGCTAACTAACATATATCAATGACACATCTGAAAACAATATTTAGAACCCTTAAGAACATGTATTTGAAAAAGGAAAATGAAAGAGAAGGTTGTGTTGTGGCTTACTTGCTAAGCTTTGAACAAGATGGCTCTCTTCTCCCTTCCTCTTCCTCTCAAGACTTCTCTCTTGTTCTCCTTTCCCTCCTCTAGCTGAAAGTGTGTGTGTGAGTGTGATGCTTGTGTTTGCCATGCTAGGGAGTGGTGATATTTATAGGCAATTTGGTGTAAAATGACATAGAAGCCCACTAGTTGGAATTGAATGGACAAGCTAGGATTTACTTGGCGTTCAATGAATTAGGAGTGATTAGGGAGCTTAACCTTGGGAAGTTCAATGAATTAGGAGTGATTAGGGAGCGCAACCTTGGGATTAGACAACACCTAGTTAATTCCTAGTTGAATAGTTTTTTTTTTTTTTGGGTTTCTAGAATACCATGATTATAAATCTTGAAAATAGGCTTCTCACTTCTCTCTAGGGTGGCCGGCCATTGGGAAGGGTGATGGGGCCATTTTTTTTAATCAATCTAGGTACTAGGAGCACATTCCTCAATGTATATATTTATATAGATCTCAATTAATTGATGGTACTTATAGTACAAGGTACATGTAATAGTTTTGGGGAAATTTTGAATTTAAATAAAGAAGTGAGGGCTTGAAGTTAAATTCATGTATTGGAACCTTACTTATGTAGAATTTAATTAAATTAGGCTAAGGAACCTAATCGAGCTAGGATATTCCGGTTTTGATAAAAAAAAAATGCTAACCGACAAGATTCGAAATAATTCAAGTAACTAAGGGCTTTAAGAAAATAATTTAAATATTTGGGTTTTTAAAGAGAAAACATTTTTCAAGGGCTTCACACGCTACTAAGCCATTGGCGGCTGCGAGGAAATCAACTCCCAGAAGTTTTTTTCTTTAACCTGCGAAGGGGTCTCACTCCCGCGACCAACAGATCGTGCGTGCGACCAAGTGGGACGCACCTGTGATGGTGAAATGTCTATAAATACCTTGCTTAGTCCATGGTGTTTTTGGGATCTCTTGTGTCTGTATTTTAAGTGTCTTTCTGAGAGAGAGTTGTAGTGAGGTTACATTGTATATTTCTCTAATGTTTGCTTGATGATTCATTCTCATTTGTTCTTTCATGAAAATCAAGTCTAAACCAAAATAATAAAATAGTTCATGAGTGTTCTTGAGGAGTGAGTGTGTCGTGGATTCGACATCTCTCTAGTGAAGGCAGATATCCATAGATTGAAGGATAGAGGTCAGTTACTTGTAGGTCTCGAGCGTGCATGTGTGCTTGGATTGGTTGGTGTAAGAAATATGTTGTACTACTCTTCTTCATAGTGGATTGTTATTGTGGCCAAGGGCTGTAGACACCCCATTTTTGACCGACCTTAAGACTCAGACGTCACCGATTGAGCGCTTGGTGATGTTGCATGTTGTGCTCGTTCAGAAGTCTCAGAGTCGCGGCCGTGCGCCCTGCCTCCGGACTCCCGAGCTCTCTTCTGTGCCTTGTCTCGGTTTGCGAACCAGACTCGGTTTTCTCTGTTTTCTTTCCTGAGGGAAGGGAGTGGTCCTGTAGGCTATCTCTCGGTGGCCGTGAGCTACATTTTGTGGCCGTAGGCCATTTTGCCCATTTCGGGGCCCGGTTCCCGATTTTCGGGACCGTCAGGCCGTGTGCCTCGGCTCGGGACCGCCCAACCATCTCCGATTTCTCCGGTTTTTGGCATGCACCTCTGTTTTATCATTCTGAGGAACACTGGGGCCTTTGATACCCACTTCGCTGCCGTATGCCACTTTCTGTGCCTGCAGCCCATTTTCGGGACCCCGAACTGCGTGATTTGGGCCCCGAGCATTCATTTTGCATCGATTTTCTCCGATTTTTGGCAGGTACCTCTGTTTCAACACCAGGAAGATCACTGGGGAGTGGGAGGCCAGCAATTATCCCAGATAACCAGTTTTGCTCCTCCGGCGCCCGTTTTGCTCACTTCCGGGCCAATGTTAAACACCCTAGGGGTATTTTCTTCCAACCAAAGCTACATATTTGTGATGAGGGGACATGGGAGGACACCAAAAAGTGGTGGTCGGCCAGCAATTCAGAGTTTCATTTGTGAGCCTCTCCTTCAAGCTCTATGTTGTGACTCCTGCTTCAGTGTTGCCAATTTCCAACCTTGGAACCTTATTCTACACACCTGGGAGGACACCAAGGAGTGGTGGTCGGCCAGCAATTTTCCTCTTCATTTTTGGGCCATGGCCGGCCGGCCAGGGTGAGTGGCTGGCCGACCAGTTGGGGTGGCCGACCGGCCACCTTCCAGAAATTTACCTGGCCGGCCAGCTTTCTGCTTTCCAGCTCTTTACAGCTGTCCGGATATTTTTTGCAAAATATCTCCCCCTCCGGGGGATATTTTGGGAGGGAAATCTTGCCTCCATTTCCCTCCCCTTTTACACCCTTTCTTGCCTATTTAAAGGGCTGCCCTTCTCCTTTGCAAAGGTTACAAAAACTTGTCTCAAGAACCTCTCTCTCAAAACCTCCATTTTCTATCTCCAAAACCCTAAAAACCTTCAAGCATCTAGGCCAATCCTTCATCAACACTAAGCTTCACCATCACCACTACCATTCCAGCAGCAAAGGAAGGTTCTTGAAGGGCTAAGAAGCAACAAATTCAAGCCAAGAGGTAGCAAAAGTTGGATCTTCAAGGGTAAGTCTCAAATTCCATCTTTTGTGACATTTTCTTGCTTCCTATTTCTACCCTACTTGCCTACTGTTTTGGGCTCTGACCCCTACTGGTTTTAGGCTTATTTTGAGCCCCTCTACAACATTGTAGAAGGGCTCAACCTCATTTGGTGTCTCCATGATATACTTCTTTCAATATCACCCTTTATGCCAATTATTTGCATGCTTTGTTTGGTTTTTGAGTGATCTGATTCCGAGCTTGGTATAAACTGTGAGTGAGCTTATTTTGAGCCCCTCTTCAACATTGAAGAAGGGCTCAACCATTTTTGGTGATGCTAGCATGCACTTCCTTTGTAATTCCTCTATTTTACCGTAAAATTGCATGATTGTTTTAGCCTATTTGTGATCTGAATTGGAGCATGAAACATACTGATATTGTGCCTATTTTGAGCCCCTCTTCAACATTGAAGAAGGGCTCAACTTGGTTTTCATGCTCTATATGCCACTTGATTTGAATTCATGTTCTATGCCTATTTTGCATGCTTTGTTAGGCCTATTTTGCTTCTGATTTCAGCCTTCATCAGGCTTAGAAAGAGCCTTATTTTGGTCCATTCTTCATGTTTTGTTAAGGACCTTAAGCCATTTGGTGAATGCTTTTGGTACTTTGTGTTAAATTCTTCCTATTTTTCGTAAAATTGCATGTTTGTTTAGGCCATCTTAGCTTCTGATTTCGGCCTTCATCAGGCTTAGAAAGTGTCTTATTTTGACCCATTCTTCATGTTTTGTTAAGGGTCTTTGTTGGTTTGGTGCATCCATTTGATACTTCTCTTTATAGCCTTTGTTGGCTTCATCTTGCATGCCATGTTTAGTAGATCTACACACTGAATTGGGGGATGTCATCTTCTGTAAATATGCATATTTTTGGCTCCTCTTTAATGTTGTAGAACTGTGTTTTTCAGTTTGAGCATTGTAGATACCACTTGCTTTGTAATTCTCCTCTTTTTCCCCATTTTTGCATGCTATTTTTGCCATACTTGTGGTTGTTATTTAGCCTTGTTTTGTACTGAAAAGATGCTATTTTTGGGACTACCTTGCTACTGTTTTTGCTTTCATGTGCCAATTTTTCATGTTTAGCATAGCTGTAGGCCATTTCGGGTACTTAAAATCACGTTACGGGATGATTTCATGCATTGATCGCCATTTCGTACCATTACGGGGCTGTTTTCCCTTTTATTTAACTGCTGAAATTTGGTTTGCATGCTTGCATATCATTTTCCATGTCATTTCATGCCTTAGTGCATTACCTCGGTTTGCGTGCCCGTGGGCACGCACTTCGAGGCACTCCGTTTTCATTCACAGGCATCTGATGTGAGTGTGGCTGAGGTCCACTCATGTTAGTATAAGCCCAATTTGCATTTCCATCTCATTTTATCATTGCCTCGGTTCGCGTGCCCGTGGGCGCGCATTTCGAGGCACTTTGGTTTTATCCGATTTGCATTTTACCATTGCCTCGGTTTGCGTGCCTGTGGGCGCGCATTTCGAGGCACTTCGGTTTTATCCGATTTGCGTCTCACATCATGGCCTCGGTTTGCGTGCCCGTGTGCACGCTTTTCGAGGCATCTCGTTTTCATCTCTTTTTCCCAGTACAGCGTATACCAGGTTGCATCTTAGATTGCATTCATGCATTTCCTCGATTTGCGTGCCCGTGTGCACGTATTTCGAGGCATCTCATTTTCATAGCATTGTGCATGCTATATCACATGTTAGTTGCATTTCATGCATACCATGCATATTGCATCGTGTTCGGGATAGGCGTTAGTCCGAGCACGAGAAACGAGGTACATTCCGTACTCTGAGTGGCGGAGTGTGTCTCAATTCCCCAGTCACCGACACTCCGGATTACCCGTGATGGAGTTAGGTTTTGTTGTAGCATTCATATGCATTCATCCTTGTAACAACGCCCGCGTGGGACCTCGCTACAGTTCGGACTCGATTTTTGTTGCGGTTCTCAATCTCGAACCAAAGAGTCCAAATCCGGCAAATCGTTTTGAGAAAAACAGATTTTTTTGAAAGAAGTGCCAAACATGGACTGCTTTGCCAGATAACAGAGTCGCCACCTAAATATTTTAAAATGGGAAATTTAGGAAACCTTGACTCGGTGCCAAAAGGCCACGTGTCCGTCATCACCAAAGTTGGCTCGGGAACTTGGGTACGATTGGGGAAGGTCACATCGTGAGCACCCCCGCTCGCCCGGTCAAAGACCGGCCTCTACTAACCATGATATCTGTCTTTGAAAACATTGTGAGTTCTTATTCCGGTTATTAGCCTAGTTTACTATGTGATGCTCGCAGCAAATAAGTATAGACTGGGTCGTCTGAATTGGAACAAAACACTTCATGTTTGTTTATTTGAAAATGGTTTGCTACCAGCAGGTAGGCTTAAGATGCAGATTTTGCCACCCTCGGGTGGGCTTAGGAAAACATGGTGTTGCCACAATCTAGTGG
This sequence comes from Camellia granthamiana, assembly GCA_036172215.1. Taxonomy (NCBI): domain Eukaryota; kingdom Viridiplantae; phylum Streptophyta; class Magnoliopsida; order Ericales; family Theaceae; genus Camellia; species Camellia granthamiana. Next base: position 78,381,500 of record CM069905.1, on the reverse strand, counting down.
GCTTAAAACAAACAATCAATGTATTATTCCAATCCAAATAACTCAACCTCCACCCACAGGCATTCAAGGCAGTTATATCATATAAGCACATAGCCTCATGGTAAGCATGCTATCATGGCAGTCACTCACACACATGCAAGGATGCTAAAGCGTAAAACTTACCGAGTACTCCAAGCCAAAACAGAAAACTAATTAGAAATCATGCATGATCCTAAAATATACAGAATGCCTAATGCAACACATGCAAAGATGCAAACTATAGCAGGCTCGGCTATTCTAAACATGGCATATGAAATGCTACAACTAACACGTATTCAATTTTGAATTGAAATACAAATGCAGTTTGTATGATGCGCCGAGCCCGGTGCATGCAATACAGATGAATGATGCAATCATGCTGTCATACTGTATGCTAATTGAAATATGCCCTATATCTAACCATCATAAGCGGGTAAATAAAAGGGAGAAAGAAGTGGGGTTGGAAGACATACATCACACTCACACACCCTTATTACAACATTTGCCCTCGCGCAGAGGGTCCGAATAAATATACAGTCCGAATAAAAGAATATACAGTCCACAATGTACAAATGCTAATTAATTAACAAATTAATTACAAAAAAAAGTAAAACTGGCATGCAAGCCAGGGACTGCCTCGCTTCTGATGGATGATGTATGCCGGGCTGCCTCGGGCGGAAATCCACTGGGATGCCCCAATTAGCCTCTGTTTGCAGTATTCCTCGAAATGCGCGCCGGATTCTGAAAAGCTGTTGACTCTGGATTTTGCTGCAACAGAGAGCAGGAAAAGGGCACAGCAGTGTATTTCACAAATATATGCATGCCTCGATCCTCGTGCCATCAATCACGCATATCGATGCATGATGGCCGAGGAGCCGAATTGCACAATTCAATATAGGATGAATGCACATGAATGCTACAGCAAAACCTAACTCCATCACGGATAATCCGGGGTGTCGGTGACTTGGGAATTGAGGCACGTTCCGGTACTCGGAGTACAGAATGCGTCTCGTTTCCCGTGCAATATGCATGATATGCATGAAATGCAACTAACATACAATCCTAGCATGCGCAATGCTATGAAAATGAGATGCCTCGAAATGCGTGCTCACTGGCACGCAAACCGAGGCGATGACATAAAGGCACGAAATGCAATGATGGGCTTACACCAATATGAGAGGGCCTCAGCCACACTCACACGGGATGCCGGAATGATAAGAATGAGGTGCCTCGAAATGCGTGCCCACTGGCACGCAAATCGAGGCAATGATGAAATACAAATCGGATAAAACAGAGTGCCTCGAAATGCGTGCACGCGGGCACGCAAACCGAGGCAGAGGCATACGCAATGCCAAGCGGATAAAACAGAATGTCTCGAAATGCGTGCACACGGGTACGCAAACCAAGGCAGAGGCATACGCAATGCCAAGCGGATAAAACAGAGTGCCTCAAAATGCGTGCACACGGGCACGCAAACCGAGGCGGAGGCATACGCAATGCCAATCGGATAAAACAGAGTGCCTCGAAATGCGTGCACACGGGCACGCAAACCGAGGCGGAGGCATACGCAATGCCAATCGGATAAAACAGAGTGGCTCGAAATGCGTGCACACGGGCACGCAAACCGAAGCGGAGGCATACGCAATGCCAATCGGATAAAACAGAGTGCCTCGAAATGCGTGCACACGGGCACGCAAACCGAGGCGGAGGCATACGCAATGCCAATCGGATAAAACAGAGTGCCTCGAAATGCGTGCACACGGGCACGCAAACCGAGGCAAAGGCATACGCAATGCCAATCGGATAAAACAGAGTGCCTCGAAATGCGTGCACACAGGCACGCAAACCGAGGCGATGATATGAAGTGCAAATCGGATAAAATCGAAGTGCCTCGAAATGCGTGCACACGGGCACGCATACCGAAGCGGAGATGCTAAAATGCAAATCGGATAAAACCGAATTGCCTCGAAGTACGTGCACATGGGCACGCAAACCGAGGCGATGCTAAAATGCAAATCGGATAAAACCGAAGTGCCTCGAAATGCGTGCACACAGGCACGCAAATCGAGACGATGATGAAATGAAATGAAATGGCATACGGAATGCAAATTGGGCTTACGCCAACATGAGAGGACCTCAGCCGCACTCACATAAGCTGCCGTAATGATAAAAATAAAGTGCCTCGAAATGCGTGCACACGGGCACACAAACCGAGGCAATGGCATACAAGCATGAAAATGAAAATTGGGCTTACGCCAACATGAGAGGGCCTCAACCACACTCACATAGGCCGCCGGCGGATAAAACGAGGCTGCCTCGAAATGCGCGCACACGGGCACGCAAACCGAGGCAATGCATTAAGGCATGAGATGACATGGGAAATGATATGCAAGCATGCAAATCATATTTCAGCACCTAAATAAAGGGGGAAACAGCCCCGAAACAATTCGAAATGACACCCGAAGCATGCATTCATCCCGAAAATGCGAAATTAAGCCCCGAAATGGCCTATAGCCATGCTATACATGCAAAATATGATCATGACAGAAAGAACAGTAGCAAGACAGTCCCAAAAATGGCATTTTTTCAGTAATAAACATGGCCTAAATGCAAGCATAGATAGATCAACCAAAGCATGCAAAGTTAGTGGCCAAAAGAGGGGTATTGAGACAAGTGATATATGCAAACCCCAAATGGACAAACTTTATTCTACAACATTGAAGATGAGATAAAAATAAGCACAATTGAAGAAGATGACATCCTCAAAATCAGAATAAAATCATGCTAACAATTCCATGCAAAAATGAAGCTCAAAAGAGGCTATAACAAGATTCATGCAAAACAAGCACCAAATGACAAAATTTTCTTCATGAAATGTGTAAAGGGGGTCAAAATAAGACCAAAGTCAGTAGGGGTCGAAGTCCCAAAAACAAATAGAAATAGGTCAAAAGTTGTGTACAAAAATAGGCACACTTGATGAAATTTGAAGGAAGTGGTGGATATAATGGCCAAATGAAATTGAGCCTCTCTACAATGTTGTAGAGGGTCTCAAAACAAGCAAGAAATCAGTAGGGGTTGGACCCCTAAAAACAAGCACAAACAAGCCAAAACTAGCATGCAAGATAATGGCATAAAAGCTAGGTATTGAAACAAGTATATCATAGAAGCATCAAATGAAGTTGAGCCCTTCTACAAAGTTGTAGAGGGGCTCAAAACAAGCACAAAAGCAGTAGGTGTCGGAGCCCCAATTCTCAACCAATTAGAGTATAAAAAAAGATCAAGAAAAAGCCCTAAAAGTTGGTTTTGAATACTTACCCTTGAAGACTTGTCTTTCTTTGCTTCTTGGCTTTGATTTGTAGCTTCTCAACCTCTGAAATTCACTTCCTAGCTGCTGGAATCGAAGTTGGAATGGTGAAGCTAGGTGTTGGTGAAGGAATCAAGCAACACTTGAAGAAATTTTGGAACTTTTGGCTATGAAAATTAGGTTTTTTGCTATGGAGCTCTTGAAGCAATTTTTTCTAACCTCAGCAAAGGGGAAGGAGGGCCCTTCAAATAGACAAGAAATAGGGTGTAAAAGGGGAGGGAAAGCATCCAATCTTTCCCTCCCGAAATATCCCCCGGATGCCCCGGGATATGTTGGAAGATATCCGGACAGCTGGGACAGGCTGGAAAGCAGGAAGCTGGCCGGCCAGGTAAATTTGTGGGAGGTGGCCGGCCGGCCACCCCACCTGGTCGGCCAGCTACCCCTCCTGGCCGGCCGGCCATGGCACAAGATTGAAGTGAAGATTTTCTGGGCGACCACCATGCAAGAGTGTCCTCCCAAGTGTGTAGAATAAGGTCCCAGGGTTGGAATCTGGCAACGCTGAAGCAGAAGTCACAACATAGAGCTTGAAGGAGAGGCCCAAAAATGAAACCAACAATTGCTGGCCGACCACCAACTTTTTGTGTCCTCCAAGATGCCCTCATCACAGATATGTAGCTTTGGTTTGGAAGAAAATGCCCCTAGGGTGTTCAACATTGGCCCGGAAGTGAGAAAAACGGGCTCCGGAGGAGCGAAACTGGTTATCTGGGATAATTGCTGGCTTCTCACCCCCCAGTGATCTTCCTGATGTTGAAACAGAGGTACCTGCCAAGTTTGAACAAAAACTAATGAGAAATGAACACTCGGAGCCAAAACCGAGCAATTCGGGATCCCGAAAATGGGCTGCAGGTGCCGGAAGTGGTGTTCAGCAGCGAAGTGGGTATCTGCGACACCAGTGTCCCTCGGAATGACAAAACAGAGGTTCCTGCCAAAAATCAGAGAAAACTGATACAAAATGAATGCTCGGGGCCCAAATCACGCAGTTCGGGGTCCCGAAAACCGGCTACGAACACCGAAAGTGGCATACGGCCACGAAGTGGGCATCAGGGGCCCCAGTGTTCCTCGAAACATTAAAACAGAGGTCTCCGCCAAAAACCGGAGAACTCGGAGATGGTTGGGCGGTCCCGAGCCGAGGCACACGGCCTAACGGCTCCGAAAACCGGGAACCGGGCTCCGAAATGGGCAAAGTGGCCTACGGCCACGAAACGTAGCTCACGGCCACCGGGAGATAGTCTACGGGACCACTCCCTTCCCTCAAGAAAGTAAACAGAGAAAACCGAGTCTGGTTCGCAAACCGAGACAAGGCACAGAAGAGGGTTCGGAAGTCCGGAGGCAGGGCGCACGGCCGCAACTCTGAGACTTCTGAACGAGCACAGTATGCAACATCACCGAGCGCTCAACTGGTGACGTCTGAGTCTTAAGGTCGGTCAAAAATGGGGTGTCTACAGTTGCCCCTCTTTGACAGAACTCGGAAGTCATAAAAATGACGGGAGTGAATGTCAAAGCCCAGAGACGACCCATTTTTGACAAGGCCGAAGACTTAGACAATCATACGAGATAAACAGAGAATGTGTGCCCGCAGGCGGGCCCGCAGGCAGGGGCAAGATGCAAATGATAGGCGCGGAGCCAAGCGATCATGCAAGTGCAACAAGCTGTAATGAAGCAGGTATTGACAAATAGATGCAACAGTTTTAAGCAAGAATGCAAAGCAAACAACTACATTTCATGCAGTTAGGAATGCGGAGAATCATTCAATTCTCGTCGCGTCTCACACGAAGAAGATACGATACCTGCGCGATTCGTCTGGTCGCACCAGCCTCAAATGAACCGTACATACAATATCGTGCCTGCAAAAGAGAGAAATTCAACAAGAACAATATGCTAACAACATATATTCAATGCGATTCCTGTGATTCGAAAAGTCTGACACACACAGTGTAGGTGAACAAATGCAACATAACGCGAGAGAAGATAATGTGTGGCAACGCATGTTCAAGCGTAGAAGTATTGTACACCAAAAAATCATGCATGACAATGCAAAACATTCATGAGAATGCGAATTATGAGCCGAATGAAGCAAAACGAACATAAATCAGGATGCCCATTTGACATGAAATGATGAACCGGAAAACGCGCATTTCGGCGACGGCAACTCAATCGCGGCCTCTGATTCACCTCCCGGAGAGGTCACAACATGTTTAAAAAGGATACACTCTGATTTTGATGAATAATGACGAGACACATGTCAATAATTGCAGTTAAAGTTCCAGCGGAATAATTCGGTGTCAGAAAGTGCACTTTTCTTCAACTTTTTCAGGTCCCGGGAACTCCGATTTTCCTCAAAATTTGCAGAGAGGTAGGGGAGGGGGTGGGGAGCATGGTCGGCCAGGTGGTTGCCCTTGGAGAGGCCATCGGCCAGGGGAGAAAAAGGACATGGCCGGCCAGCCAGGTTAGGTGGCCGGCCGGCCACCTGCCAAAAGCAGGGGCAAAATGGTCATTTTGGCATTTTCTATATATACACACCTCCAATGCCATCCGAAATCACTCCTCCAAGTGTGGAATTCTCTCCACTTGCTCTCTAAGCCATTTTTTCTCTCAGATCTGCATTTTATACGCGTCCCTCGGCCTCCCACGCAAGTTGTTTTTGCGAAATCTTTCAGATTTAAACACTTTGAAGCGACTAAATTTCGACTTTGGGGCTTCTCTTCTCATTTTCACCGCTTGAGGTAATTTTGTTTCAATATTTGGAAAATTTTCCCGGGGGTTGACTTTTGTTGACTTTTCATTTCCCGAGAGTTGACTTTTGTTGACCTTTTCTAATTTTAGCCCATTTTGCTCATTTTTGCTCCTCTTTGCAGATTTCTTGCGATGGCGGGTCATTTCCCATTCGGTGGAGGTCTTCCAGGTGCCGGGGATGATTTTGATCTCATGACATTGCCTCCGAGAGTTCGCCCTTTCATTCCCGATCGATATGCCCCAACGGTTCATAGGCTTCCGCGGGCCACTTTTCGTCATTTCACTGAGTTTAACGACCGAGTACCAGGGGATCTTCTCCTACGAGAGCCAGAGCAGCACCTCTCTTATGATGCAGAGGTATTTTACTTTAGTCTCTGTATTCCTCGTGCATTTCATACTTTGCCATGCTTTAGACACACAGTTTAGCTTACGACATAGTACTTGCATCCCGAGCATGTGACTAAGCCGCTTGAATTTCATGAACACCTGGCACATTGAATAATTGAGAACGCTCAGTGCACATTAATTAGCAATTGAACACACGGCTCAAACATTGATTCACCGGAGAAACAGCCCGAAGTTGAAAATGAGCATACGGCACATACTGACTAAGAGTAGAACACACAGTCCCAAAACTCAGATTTTCTGAACGCACAGCCTAGCTTTGAAGCGAACACACAGCCCACTGATTAAAAGTAGAACACACAGTCCCAAACTTTGATGCACTGAACACACAGCCCAGATTTGAAGCGAACACACAGCCCACTGATGTTGAGTAGAACACACAGTCCCAATCTTGATGTACTGAACACACAGCCCAGATTTGAAGCGAACACACAGCCCACTGATGTTGAGTAGAACACACAGTCCCAATTTGAAGCGAACACACAGCCCACTGATGTTGAGTAGAACACACAGTCCCAATTTGAAGCGAACACACAGCCCACTGATGTTGAGTAGAACACACAGTCCCAATTTGAAGCGAACACACAGCCCACTGATGTTGAGTAGAACACACAGTCCCAATCTTGACGCGAACACACAGCCCACTGATGTTGAGTAGAACACACAGTCCCAATTTGAAGCGAACACACAGCCCACTGATGTTGAGTAGAACACACAGTCCCAATCTTGATGCGAACACACAGCCCACTGATGTTGAGTAGAACACACAGTCCCAATTTGAAGCGAACACACAGCCCACTGATGTTGAGTAGAACACACAGTCCCAATTTGAAGCGAACACACAGCCCACTGATGTTGAGTAGAACACACAGTCCCAATTTGAAGCGAACACACAGCCCACTGATGTTGAGTAGAACACACAGTCCCAATTTGAAGCGAACACACAGCCCACTGATTGAAGCGAACACACAGTCCCAATTTGAAGCGAACACACAGCCCACTGATGTTGAGTAGAACACACAGTCCCAATTTGAAGCGAACGCACAGCCCACTGATGAAAGTAGAACACACAGTCCCAATTCGAAGCGAACACACAGCCCACTGATGTTGAGTAGAACACACAGTCCCGAACTTGAAGCCAACACACAGCCCACTGATTGAAGCGAACACACAGTCCCAGAACACTTCATTTGCACACAACTCATTTTCACTTCATTTGTACACAACTCATTTTCACTTCATTTGCTGATCTACGCATTTATTCTAAATGCAGGTTCACTCTCGCACAGTGCGAGGGTATGGCTCCGTCACCGCGAGGGAGTGGTATCTTGAGCTTCCGGAAGCTGTCCGGGGCTTGGTTGACTTTGCAGGATTCGGGCCATTCTGCAGAGGGTTATCTCATTGCCTCATCAGTAGGACTCTTTTTGCTGCTCTAGCGGAGAGATGGTGGGACACCACCAATTCTTTCCATTTTTCTGCAGCCGGGGATATGACCATGACCCCACTGGACTTCGCTATACTCACCGGCCTAGACGTAGGCAGTGTACCCATTCCCTATGACGAGGATATGGGCCAGTGGGAGGCTGCTTGGATGCACCTATTGGGGACACACCCACCTGTAGACAGAGGTTCGGGGAGAGTCCGATACTCCTGGTTTGCTTTGCACTTCCGGCGGCCACAGATGGAGCCCGGTACTCCTGAGGAGGCGGAGCAGTATGCCCGCGGTTTTCTCATGTATCTCCTCGGCACCACCTTGTTCGCTGATAGAGGGAACATGGTAGGGTTATATCTACTGAGCGCTCTGGTAGACCTATCACAGGTCGGTCAGTATGATTGGGGCGGCGCTGGCCTGGCTACCCTGTACTGTTACATGAGCGCAGTCTCTCGCGGACGGGGAGATTTACTCGGCGGCTACTGGAGAACCTGGGAGGTACATTCTGTCCTTTTGATTTACATTTTTGCTTCTCATTACTTGTTCACTGCACACACGGCGCACTTTGCACTCTGTATTCTGCCTTTAGCACCTTGTATTCACATCCCGCACTGCTTTTCTCAGCTATGGGTATATGCATATTTTCCCACATTAGCCCCGGAGATGGAGGTGACAGGACCTCCTATGACCCCGTATTCATTGATGTTTGAGGGCGAGCACTTGCCGAGGCCTCGAGAGACTCTCTTCTCTCTGCGGCAGTACTTCGACACTGTTCGAGCGACAGAGGTATTTTAGAACTCTCAGTTCTTTTTCCATTTTCATCTTTGATCTGCTTTGTATGTTCTGATTTCTGATTGACTTATGCACTGGTTATCCGCAGATCACTTGGCAGCCTTGGGCAATCTTCGGCGATGACCTCGAGGATCAGTACCCCGGAGGGTCGACTAGTTCCCAGTATAGGTTCCTGCTCGAGGGACCAGTGGGTAGAGTTTGGTTCCTGGGGGAACGCTTCCAGCGCCAGCTATGGGGGGGGAATTCTCAGGACCCTCCTGCTGTGCCTCCAGACACCATGCGGACTGCTGATAGATTATCTCCTGAGGAGGTCAGCAGTGCTATGCAGGGCAGTGATGCTTTGATACATCTCCTTGAGGGGAGCTACGCCACCTACCGCCGTATATATTTGATGCCCCCCTTGACGGGAGTACGGGCTCCACCACGGAGGTCCGCGGGCGCACCATCTTCGAGTCGCGCTCGTGCTACAGACATCCCTTCTTCTAGCAGGGCTAGCACATCTAGGGGTAGAGGCAGTTCGATTCCTCCGATCCCTCCGACTCTTGATCACCCTGGATGGCCAGAGATGCCGACTGAGTTGACGTGTTGGCAGTATGGGGCTACCTCCCCGATTCCGATCCCTATGGAGCCTCCGACGCCTGGTCACAGATACGTCAGTGATCCTGACTCACCACCGGTATGTTCTACCATTCTTCATTTGTCACACAGACATTTTGACAGTTGCTTGTTAATTGATGAATCGAGCTTGTATTTGCAGCCACCTCGGGATTACATAGATCAGATGCTCGGAGTGGTGGCCTCACTCGAGGGGATGGTCCTGCGCAGAGAGGCACAGATGTCCATCATGGGCTTCCAGGTACCCTTCATCTTTCTTGCATTTATCATATTTCTGTTAACGCTCTGGCTTTAAACATTCCATTGCACTGATAGGCTGTGTAGAACACATCTGGCACACACCCCGCTCCCATACTGTACTTGCACCTGCTTTTTATGTTTGAACTGATGTATTGCACTTTGCATTTTCAGATGCCTCCAGTCTATGCTCCGACACAAGGTGGGCCTCTCGGGCCTTTTCAGAGAGGTAGAGGTACTGGGCCTCGAGGAGCTGGGCCATCTCGGCCTCACCGAGGAGCTCGAGGAGGAGGGTCGTCTCGCAGACGCAGGGCACCCATTGTTGAGGATGACAAGGAGGAGGTCGCAGATCATGTGTCAGACACATCTCCTGGAGGGGGAGGCTCCGGTCTTGGTTCCGGGAGTGGAGACGAGCCTGAGGGGGATCCGGAGGACGACAGCTCCGATCCAAATGGTGATGATGAGGTAGAGATTATCCCGCAGAAGAGGATGAGAGGGCCTCCCCATTCCCGCTCCCGAGGGCACTGATGTTATTTCCTGCTTTATTCTACTTTTTAGCTAGTAGTTTGTAGCACTTTGCACATTGTTAGGCAGTTTTATTTTCTGTAAAACTTGTACCTTTACTTTGTTGTAAAACATGATGAAATGAAACAGCTTTTGAAAAGATATTGGATTTGAAATTCTTAGCATCGCATCGCATTATTTTGCACAAAGTGGAATTGAATGAAAATGTGCCTCATGTATTACCGGGTCAGGTAGTGAACCGACGCAACAAATAAAAACAAATTGACTCACTAAGAAATAAAACAGAATCTTAGCAAGTTTACAACTCGATAAACAAAATACAACAATGTTAACAACTCAATCGACAAGACTTAACAAAATTGTGTAATCAAAAAGTAACAACTCAAAACACAAAATGCGACAGCTCGACAAAACTTACAACTCAATAAGCAAAAACAACAACTCGATAAGCAAAAATATAGCACGATGTACTTTGGATGGACTACCTGGATAATGGAATGTATCCAAAATTGATAGGCCTGGATGCCTTCTACTGCCGGGAGACAACCAGATTTGCAGGGAGTCCACTACTGCTACAGGTAATGTTTCCCATCCAAGCTCGCATGTATGTTCACTCACATCACTCGGCCCTCGGGCTCGATTTTTCTCACAAAACCCCTATCTCACTTTTCTCTCATCGCACATCTCTCTATTCTTTAATCTCTCATTTTTCATCCCTCCCCAGATATGGTTGATGGATAAGTTGCAAGTTGTGGACTCTTGCCCTGCTTATTCAGCCCGCAGCTACTTCTTTCGGCAACACCTAGTCAATGCTCCTGATGGGAGCTGGTGGTTTGAATGGATGTGCAATTTATCAGCAGATCGCATTGCATGGCGCTGCCCCTGGCTCAATCTCCCGGCAATGAGCTATAGCATGTCCTGGCAGGTTGGGATTCGACTGATCGGTTTGACTCACTGTGTATTTTACTTCCCATTCCGTATTCTGCACCAGTTCGGCCATGATCAGACTTGCCCTCCGGAGGGGATAGAGTATCCAGCTACACTCCCAGTTCGAGGCACACAGCTGGCTCGACAGACCGCAGCATGGAGAGTTAGAGAGCTTCTGGCCCCTGCCCCTGCTTTCAATTGCACGTTGTCTGATGAGTGCTGGGATTGGCTCAATGAAGAAGCACAAGTTGGGCCTAAGCTGGCATCTGAAGCTTCGACTAGCTCTGGAAGGGGGCGCAGGGACATCTGACTGGACTGTGCCCCAGATTTATTGCTTTATTAGTACTTTCAAGTTTTTGTTATGAATGTAATAAAAAGCAACTTCAATTGTATGCAAGAGCGAGAGAACTCTGTTTTGAAATCAATGAAATTGAAGGTTGTGGTACTGAAAATTTTCCGCTTTGGTCCAAAAATGGTCTTAGTTGTAAAAAGATTAATTTGAACAAAGTCAACTCTTATTAAAACTTTTCAAAACTATTTTCGGTATGGATCAGAACTGGACACACCTGAGATCTGTCACTGAGATGCACAACCCCGAATCCTAGCAACTGGAAAGTTGCCCCTCGTTTGAATGGTGCCGCAGCACTTCATGGCAACGGAAAGTTGCCCCTAGTTTGAATAGCACTGTACCGGAGATCACAATAAATGCTGATGAATAGAGATGACTGAGATGATCAAAATGGACAAAGTTCATCGGGGAAAAGGTTATGACTGAACTTCGAGATGAAGCTGCCTACGTATCCCAAAGATGGGAATCAAGCCTTACGTAGTTCAGGCTCAGGTTCGCTCGAGTATTTTAGCTCTCCTTTTGCGCTCTAACTTTTGCCAAAGCCGCCCTTTGCGGGTTTTCAACCTTGCGAGCTCAGTTTTTATAATTTCAAATTTTTTGTGCTCTGAGTTTTGCCTAGGTCGCCCTTTCGGGTTTTCGGCCTAGCGAGCCTCTCAGGGATAATATTTCTTCAACTTGTCCATGTTGATCGGTTGGGAAAACTCCAAGCCATCTAGATCCATCAGAACCACAGCTCCACCTGACCAGATTGACTTGATGATGTAAGGACCAGTCCAATTAGGTCTGAACTTGCCCCTTGGGTCGTGGATAGGAGCTCGGTTGTCCTTGAGTACTAAATCTCCTTCTTTCAGATTCCTGGACTTAACCTTCTTGTTGAAAGCCCGGGCGATTCTGCGTTGATAGCCTTGGACGTGGTACAGTGCTTTCAACCTTCTTTCATCGAAAAGCATGAGTTCCTCAAATCTGTTTTGCTGCCAATCCGCTTCGGCTATCTGGCACTCGGCCAACACTCGCAAAGACGGGACCTCAATCTCAATAGGTAGAACGGCCTCCATCCCATAAACTAATGAATACGGAGTCGCCCCAGTTGAAGTTCTGATCGAAGTCCTGTAGCCCCACAGAGCAAACGGCAGCTTATCTGGCCAATCCCGATAGGTTTCCACCATCTTCTGTAGTATGCGCTTGATGTTCTTGTTGGCGGCCTCAACTGCTCCGTTGGTTTGTGGCCGGTAAGTAGATGACTTGTGAAAAGCCACATTGTATTTCTCCAACAAGTCTATCACTTCCTTCTTGAAGTGGGAACCATTGTCAGAAACTATTTCATTCGGAACCCCGTAACGACAGATAATGTTGTTTCTGATGAATTTCGCAACGTGTGAAGCTTTCAACACTGCGTAAGATTGGGCCTCAACCCACTTTGTAAAATAATCTATCGCTACCAAGATGAACTCATGCCCATTCGACCCCTTCGGCGTAACAGCTCCAATTACATCAATTCCCCAGACAGAAAATGGCCATGGCGAAGTCATGTTGTATAGCTTTGACGGCGGAATGTTCATGCGATTCGCATGAATCTGACATTTGTGGCATCGCCGGACGAAACCAATACAATCCTCCTCCATGGTGGACCAATAATAACCTTGTCTAAGGATCTTCCGTGCCAACATCACCCCATTCATATGTGCACCACATTCACCCCCGTGGATGGCTTCCATCAGACGCCTTGACTCTTCTGCATCCACACACAGTTTATGCATTCCCAGATGGCCTCTTCTATACAGCTTACCCCCACAGATGATGAACTGAACCGACATTCTCCTGATTGCCCTCTTGTCTTTGGCATTTACCCCTGGCGGGTATGCTTCTTTCTCCAAGAAATTCCAGATATCGTAGTACCAGGGGTGTTCGTCCTGAACTTCATCTATGGCTGCAATCGACTCATAAGCAGGTGCAAATTTCTGGTCAATAATGACTGGACGCATTCGGACTCCACACGGGATGTCTATCATAGATGATAGAGTTGCTAATGAATCTGCGAACTTGTTGTTCTCTCTTAGTAGATGAGTGAAACTTAACTTCTCAAACCGAGGAATCAGCAAGTCCAAGGTCTGGTGATACATTATCATATTTTCTTCTTTTACTTTCCAGTCTCCTTTAACTTGAGACACAACAAGATTCGAGTCCCCAATGACGTCCAGCCGTCTTGCCCCTAGTTCCAGGGCTGCTTCTAAACCAGCGATGCACGCCTCATATTCTGCTTCATTGTTTGAGACTTTGAACCGGAGTTTGAAGGCTAGAGGGATACGGGAGTTGTCGGGTGCTATCAGCAACACTCCTATCCCATACCCATGTTGATTTGACGCTCCGTCAAAGTACATCGTCCAAGTTTCTTCGTCGATATGCAGAATTGCTTCATCTGGGAATAGATACTCAACTGCTTCATCCCCCTCAACCGGATGGTCGGCAAGGAACTCTGCCACTGCTCTTCCTGTCACTGACTTGCGCGTCACATATGTAAGATCAAATTCGGAGAGCAACAGCAACCAACGAGCTAGCCTACCCGTAAGCGCTGGTTTCTCGAAAAGATATTTGATGGGATCGAGACGTGAAACCAACATTACAGAGTGAGCTAACAGGTAGTGCCGCAGCTTCCTGGTAGCCCATACCAGAGCTAAGCAAGCCTTTTCCAGTGGTGTATATCGGGTCTCGTATTCCAGCATTTTCTTGCTCAAATAGTAGATGGCTTTCTCCACCCTATCTTCAGATTCTTGTGCAAGCATGCAGCCCATTGTGGTTTCAGTCACTGACAGGTACAAAATCAACGGTTTCCCTGGTTCTGCTGGCGATAACACGGGTGGGTTCTGTAGATATTCTTTAATCTGTTCAAACGCTGCTTGGCATCGGCCGTCCCATTGGAACTTCTTGCCTTTCTTCAGGAGACCAAAAAGTGGTTCACAAGTCAAGGTTAGTTTTGAGATAAACCGTCTTATGAATTGCACTTTACCCAGAAAGCCGCGCACCTCCTTTTCAGTCCTTGGTGGGGGCATTTCTAGGATGGCCTTGATTTTGGAAGGGTCGACCTCGATGCCCCTTTGTGTAATCAGAAACCCCAGCATTTTTCCCGCTGTAACACCAAACGTACATTTCTGAGGGTTTAGCCGCAACCGGAATTCCCTGATCCTTTGGAAAAACTTGTGCAAGGCGGTGTAGTGGCCCTCTCTTTCTTTAGACTTGACAATCATATCGTCCACGTACACCTCAACCTCTTTGTGGATCATATCGTGTAATATTGTGGTCGCGGCCCGTTGATAAGTAGCCCCAGCATTTTTCAACCCAAACGGCATGACCCGGTAGCAATATGTCCCCCACGGGGTGGTGAATGCAGTCTTCTCCCTGTCCTCTGACGCCATCACTATCTGGTTATAGCCCGAGAAGCCATCCATGAATGAGAGCAATGCATGCCCTGCTGTGAAGTCCACTAACTCATCGATGTGCGGTAGAGGAAAATCGTCCTTCGGACTAGCTCGGTTCAAATCCCTGAAGTCTACGCACACCCGGATCCTGCCATCTTTCTTAGGCACCGGAACTATGTTGGCCAGCCAAGTTGGATATTCAGAGACTAGCAGGAAGCCTGCGTCAATTTGCTTGGTGACTTCTTCCTTGATCTTAAGAGCCCAATCCGGGCGGATCCTTCTGAGCTTCTGTTTAACAGGTCGGGCCTCGGGGTCAAGGGGGATTCGATGCTGTACAATCTCAGGATCGATCCCAGGCATGTCTTCGTAGGACCACGCGAAAACATCTTTGAAATCTTTTAATAAAGCGACTAAGCGCTCGCGTTCCTCTGAAGACAGCGTGGACCCGATCTGGACCAGCCGCGGGTCCTCCTCAGTACCAATATTCACAAAAATGATTTCATCCATTAAGGGCTTAACAAACCTCTCTTGCTCCTGCTCAATTAGTCGTTGTAAAACCGGAGGAACTTCGTCCTCGTCGTTTTGATCAAAATTTTGAAAGTCCTGATTTAAGCAATAAATTAGGGGCACGGAAAAGTACTCGGGAACCACATTCACCTCATTCTCATTAAGTTCATCCAAATCGTCCAATTCTTCTGTTACAACAGACTCAAAAGAAAAGGAAAAAGACGACCTGGACAGGACTTTGGCATCCGGGTTTACACCCCCAGGAGTACCAGACTCAGACTCAGTCGAGCTGGAACCTGATTCCGACTCACAGGACTCGGTGGAATCAGACTCCGGCTCACTACCTGACCCGGTGCTGCTGGATAAGAATCCCTCCTCGTACTGCCAAATGAGAGAGGGTGCGATTGATGCGTCCAAAATAGCTGCTGGTTGGCTCGCGGCCATTTCATCTCCAATCATGGAAACCACGGCGTTATTCCCCAAGCAATCTTGGTCGATCAGAGGATCAGAGAGGAGACTTGCCAGTGCTACCCCCATTTCAAATTCAGTGCCCTCAGGCTCCTCTGCCTTATTCTGCTCAGCCTCAGTTGTTGGGTCTGTCTGCTCTGCGGCAACGTCATCCCCGGATAGTTGCAGGTCGAAGAAGATTTCGAAGCCTGGCACGCGCTTCCTCTCCGCGTTTAACCATGGCTCTGGGAAGCCACAAAATGGAAAATCTTCCCCCTCCCGGACAAAGCGTCCGTTTAGGGTACCCCAGATGGGCCTGTGCATTAAATCAAAAGGCTTCCCAGCCTGCTTCGCTCTGGCTCTGCTGGCCATTTCCTTTCCTTTTCTCGCCCAGTCTTCTTTGGTGGGCAGATAACCCAATCCAAAGGTATGTCGATTGTGTGGCACTTCGGCCAACGCCGCGACTCCTTTCCTGCCGCTTCTTCCCAATCCCATCCCTGGGATATGCTGTAGCTTATTCATGAGGTAGACGGCTTGAGCGCTGACATACAAACCCTCATTCACAGCCATGATATTCTGTACTACCCGGGCCTCAGCCAAAGTAAATCCCGATATGAACATGTCCTCCATGCCGTGTTCAATCTCAAGGACTGGCGTAGATACCTCCGGAGGGGGATGGATTGATGAGTTCCCAAAAACAATGGCTACTCCCTTTCCGTAGGGGTACTTCACCATTTGATGTAGAGTAGATGAGACGGCCTTCACCTGATGCAACCAGGGGCGCCCCAAAAGCATGTTGAAAGATGCAGGGACCTCCAAGACATGAAAATCCACTTCGTGTTGTCCCGGCCCAATCTTGGTTTGGATTTTTACTGTCCCCAGGACATCCCTGCTTGTATTGTCGTAGGCTCTGATTACTTGAGTAGTCGGTGTGAAGTCCGCAGGCTTTAACCCAATTGCATATGCCGTCCTGGCTGGGCAGACGTTGATGGCGGACCCGGTATCAACAAGTACCACCGGAATCCATTTATCTCTGCATTCTACAGAGATGTAGAGAGGTCTGTTGTGATCCACGCCCTCAGGCGGCAATTCCTTGTCTGAAAAAGTCAACGCCGGGGAACCTCCTCCCGGAAAGACTAGCCCAACTAGCTGTTCAGGCGTAGTTTCGATGGAAAGTTTAGCTCTGTCCATAGCAGATAAGACAGCCTGCCGGTGCACCCTCGAAGCCATAAGCAGTCCCCAGATGGAGATGTCTGCTTGTATTTTCTTTAGCTACTTCAGTACAGCCTCTTCTTCAACTTGCTTCTCTTTCTGTTTCTCTGCCTCCTTATCTTTCCCTGATGCCTCGGGCTGATCAAGGTGTGGGGGCTTGAAATACCGCCCACTTCTCGTCATATGGTCCACCTCTTCGAGGTACCAGGTACTGTCTGGTTGGCCACCTGCCCAGTCTTCGTCTGTGTGGGCGAGATACAAGTCGTCATCCTCCCACCACATTCCATCAGCATCTAGCAGGCACCTGTCTGGTTCCGGGTTGTTTATGCTCTCAGCATTTTCCTCCCTCATGCTCACAGCATGTTCAATTTTCGTGCTCGCAGCACTCTCAACTCCCTCATGGTTCTTTGCTTTTCGGGCTCTCTCAGAATCCCATCTTTTCCCTTGTTCCTCCAACAACAACTGTGCGGTTTTCAAAATGTTTTGTTCCTGAGCGAAATTCTTCGTACCGGCGCTCTCCGGCAATTCAATCTGATTTTCGGCCCTTCCGGCCACAAATGGTACTTTTCCCCCTGCTGGGCGTTGTTCTGACTGAAACTCCACAACATCCGGCTGATCATCCAACCACCCAATGGCTTCTGCCGACTCCTCGTATTCGTACCAGTTGATTGATGCATCTCTTGGTTCCTGATCGTTGAAGAGCTGGAAATTGGTAAAGTCCTCCTCCACCGCAGTTAGATCACCCCTCGCTGATTCAAGCTTGTCCCCCCGGATCATACACAACTCAGCCTGTTCCGACAATCCCGCATTCAGCTTTGGTTGGCTTGCTGACAAAATATACCCACTCGGATCATAAGCTCTGCCAGCTAAATTCTCAGTTTGCTCCACCCCAGACTCAACTGTTTTGCTCTCCTCAGAAGCCTGCCCCGTTCCATCCTCGGTGGTCACCACCTTTAGCTCAGGTTGGGGTGTAGAGGTGTCCATCATGCACAAGTCCGTGCTATCAGGGAGGATCACCTCTGGCTTGGGTAGGTGGGAGGGAGTGATATAGATACTGGGATCATATGAAGCGACCCCAGTGTGGATGAGGTTGACTCTTTTTGGTGGATCTTGGTTGTGTTTGGGGAGTGGGTTGTTTGTGACGTTGGGTCCTTGGGGAGGTAGAATGATGTTTTTGTCAATGAGATCTTGAATCTCATGACGCAGCCTGTAGCATTGGTCGGTGTCATGACCATGCTGTTGGTGGTATTGGCAATATTTGGCTGGGTTATGGGAAGGGGGAAGTGGATTCGGTAGAGGCCTCGGTTCCAAGGGTTTCAGGTGCCCCTTTCTGACTAGAACCCCGAGGACTTTAGACAAAGGCATATAGAGTGGGGAGAAGGTTCGTTGACCCCTGGGTTGGTACCTTGGGGCTTGATTACTGCTCCCAGAGGCATCAGAAAAAGGTGTGGCCGCTGCGGACCTTGGTTGGGGAGGGGGAGTGGTGGTGACCATTCCGACCTCTGAAGTTCTGGTATTGGAAGAGCCACTCGGGCCCGCATTATTACCACGGTTGAATGTTCTCCGGGGCTGATCCCGATCTTGGTCAAACAGACCCTGTTTCATCGCATCCTCTATTTGCATCCCCATATCATGCAGATCTGCGAAAGTGGGGAAGGGAACTACAATCATCTTCTTCATTAACGCCGGCTGGAGATTGCGCACAATCATCCGTATTTGGTCTCTGTCTGTTGGCCTTAAGGTCATCATCGATGCCTTCGCCCTCCACCGGGTCACAAAGTCAGAGAAAGATTCCTTGGGCTCCTGCCTCGTTGTCTCGAGATCACGAGTTGTGATCTCGATCTGCGTGTTGTATGAATATTGTGCAAGGAAGGCCTCAGCCATCTCATCCCAGTTTATTTTCACCTGATCTTCCAGTTTTGAATACCAAGTAGATGCCACACCCGACAGGGTTCGACCGAACAAGGAAAGCTTTTGCGGTCGGGTTAGGCCCATTGGTCTTAGAACGTCTGAGAACAGCCGGAGGTGAACCATAGGGTCTCCGGATCCATCAAAGCGATCGATCTGGGGCATCTTAAATCTATCCGGCAATGTCACGGCCACATCAGTATAGCCATCTTCAATATCTGGGATGGCCTTCACCCCCTGCGACTTGTTGAAGAGTTTTTCCAACTTGCTCAATTTCAGAGCTGTCTGGTCTACCTCGAACTCAAATGGAGAGTCCGGGTGGTTAGGTGTAATGTTTTTGGACAGTTGTGGTAGAAGCGGGGGCGGAGCCAACCCCGTTGGAAGACCCGTGTCCTCTTGAATGTTTGGGGGGTTTGGCAGAATATTCTGTTGATTCGGGAGGGTATTCTGGGCAGCCTGGGCATTTTGCGGGTTTGGAGGGGCATTCTGGCCAGCAGGTAGTTGTTCAGGTAACGGGGCCCCGAGTGGAGGAGGAGCCTGATTTGAGGCAGACGCTGCGTTCTGCTGTTGTAATCTGGCGATCAACTCAGACTGTTGGGCCATGACAGCGGCCTGTTGTCTGGAAAATTCCGCCTGGCGGATAGCATCATCTTGCATTTGCTTCATGCTTTCAGTCATCTGGCGCATCATCGCCTCCATAGCTGTATTCTGTTGTTCCATTTGAAGAACCGGCAGGCGTATCTCTATAGCAGAAACAGGAAGCTCAACCCGACTATCTGACACTATAGTAGACTGCTGTTCTGGTGATCTGTGCTCTGATATACTGTGCCTTCTCGGCCTCCTTCTGATAACAGGGGGTAGTGAGTGAAACACTGGATGTCCGTCAACTAGATCCTCGGATCGGTTGAGTCGGCGACCTCGTGTCCAGATTGCTTGGGGGGTATCGACGGGTTCGGAAGCAATTGTGCTACAAACTGTCCTAGCAAAAAGATAAATAAAGCGAAAAAGAAATAAATAACCAGAAATAAAACGGGCAGCATAACGGCTTAAATTGAATACACCACACACAGTCGGGTATACAACAACACACAGTTGGTAAGCTGGCTATACACTGTCCTCAAATACTGGTCAATATTCCTGTATCATTGTTCTGATAAACTGAATCTGATATCCGCGGACAACTGATTCCCAAACACTGGATAATGCCCGCAGGCCTGATTCCCAAATTCAAAAACTGATGCCCGCAGGCCTGATGCCCAAACTCATACTGATACATGCATTCCCTGTAGAGGCACACTCTAACAAGCACATAACAGATAAGTGAGAGCCAAAACACCCCTATGTTGGGGGAGGGTTTCCCTGTCCTATTTCGTCAGGAACTAGGGGTTCACTACGCACGTAGCGGCTTCAAACAACCTATAAACGGGTAAGCAACCTGTCCTAGTTTGGAATGGTCACTATGGATCCGAATATGCACTAGGTCGAATGGTCAAAAAGGGTGCCCCGGTAAAACCGGGGTTTGTGTTCCCATGCTGTCAGAGCCCAGAGCCGATCAGCCTTACGGACATGACTTGACAAGACAAGCCTCCGGCAAATCGTTCGGGAATGGCATATGGCAAACACGGTGTCCTAGGCGCACCATGCAAATGCAATGCAAAGAAACACACAAGTGTAGTCAAAAACAGATATCATGAGTTCGAGTCAAGTTCTCTAAGTCCCCAGCGGAATCGCCAGAAACTGTAACAACGCCCGCGGGGGACCTCGCTACAGTTCGGACTCGATTTTTGTTGCGGTTCTCAATCTCGAACCAAAGAGTCCAAATCCGGCAAATCGTTTTGAGAAAAACAGATTTTTTTGAAAGAAGTGCCAAACATGGACTGCTTTGCCAGATAACAGAGTCGCCACCTAAATATTTTAAAATGGGAAATTTAGGAAACCTTGACTCGGTGCCAAAAGGCCACGTGTCCGTCATCACCAAAGTTGGCTCGGGAACTTGGGTACGATTGGGGAAGGTCACATCGTGAGCACCCCCGCTCGCCCGGTCAAAGACCGGCCTCTACTAACCATGATATCTGTCTTTGAAAACATTGTGAGTTCTTATTCCGGTTATTAGCCTAGTTTACTATGTGATGCTCGCAGCAAATAAGTATAGACTGGGTCGTCTGAATTGGAACAAAACACTTCATGTTTGTTTATTTGAAAATGGTTTGCTACCAGCAAGTAGGCTTAAGATGCAGATTTTGCCACCCTCGGGTGGGCTTAGGAAAACATGGTGTTGCCACAATCTAGTGGGCTTAAAACAAACAATCAATGTATTATTCCAATCCAAATAACTCAACCTCCACCCACAGGCATTCAAGGCAGTTATATCATATAAGCACATAGCCTCATGGTAAGCATGCTATCATGGCAGTCACTCACACACATGCAAGGATGCTAAAGCGTAAAACTTACCGAGTACTCCAAGCCAAAACAGAAAACTAATTAGAAATCATGCATGATCCTAAAATATACAGAATGCCTAATGCAACACATGCAAAGATGCAAACTATAGCAGGCTCGGCTATTCTAAACATGGCATATGAAATGCTACAACTAACACGTATTCAATTTTGAATTGAAATACAAATGCAGTTTGTATGATGCGCCGAGCCCGGTGCATGCAATACAGATGAATGATGCAATCATGCTGTCATACTGTATGCTAATTGAAATATGCCCTATATCTAACCATCATAAGCGGGTAAATAAAAGGGAGAAAGAAGTGGGGTTGGAAGACATACATCACACTCACACACCCTTATTACAACATTTGCCCTCGCGCAGAGGGTCCGAATAAATATACAGTCCGAATAAAAGAATATACAGTCCACAATGTACAAATGCTAATTAATTAACAAATTAATTACAAAAAAAAGTAAAACTGGCATGCAAGCCAGGGACTGCCTCGCTTCTGATGGATGATGTATGCCGGGCTGCCTCGGGCGGAAATCCACTGGGATGCCCCAATTAGCCTCTGTTTGCAGTATTCCTCGAAATGCGCGCCGGATTCTGAAAAGCTGTTGACTCTGGATTTTGCTGCAACAGAGAGCAGGAAAAGGGCACAGCAGTGTATTTCACAAATATATGCATGCCTCGATCCTCGTGCCATCAATCACGCATATCGATGCATGATGGCCGAGGAGCCGAATTGCACAATTCAATATAGGATGAATGCACATGAATGCTACAGCAAAACCTAACTCCATCACGGATAATCCGGGGTGTCGGTGACTTGGGAATTGAGGCACGTTCCGGTACTCGGAGTACAGAATGCGTCTCGTTTCCCGTGCAATATGCATGATATGCATGAAATGCAACTAACATACAATCCTAGCATGCGCAATGCTATGAAAATGAGATGCCTCGAAATGCGTGCTCACTGGCACGCAAACCGAGGCGATGACATAAAGGCACGAAATGCAATGATGGGCTTACACCAATATGAGAGGGCCTCAGCCACACTCACACGGGATGCCGGAATGATAAGAATGAGGTGCCTCGAAATGCGTGCCCACTGGCACGCAAATCGAGGCAATGATGAAATACAAATCGGATAAAACAGAGTGCCTCGAAATGCGTGCACGCGGGCACGCAAACCGAGGCAGAGGCATACGCAATGCCAAGCGGATAAAACAGAATGTCTCGAAATGCGTGCACACGGGTACGCAAACCAAGGCAGAGGCATACGCAATGCCAAGCGGATAAAACAGAGTGCCTCGAAATGCGTGCACACGGGCACGCAAACCGAGGCAGAGGCATACGCAATGCCAATCGGATAAAACAGAGTGCCTCGAAATGCGTGCACACGGGCACGCAAACCGAGGCGGAGGCATACGCAATGCCAATCGGATAAAACAGAGTGCCTCGAAATGCGTGCACACGGGCACGCAAACCGAGGCGGGGGCATACGCAATGCCAATCGGATAAAACAGAGTGCCTCGAAATGCGTGCACACGGGCACGCAAACCGAGGCAGAGGCATACGCAATGCCAATCGAATAAAACAGAGTACCTCGAAATGCGTGCACACAGGCACGCAAACCGAGGCGATGATATGAAGTGCAAATCGGATAAAACCGAAGTGCCTCGAAATGCGTGCACACGGGCACGCATACCGAGGCGGAGATACTAAAATGCAAATCGGATAAAACCGAATTGCCTCGAAGTACGTGCACATGGGCACGCAAACCGAGGCGATGCTAAAATGCAAATCGGATAAAACCGAAGTGCCTCGAAATGCGTGCACACAGGCACGCAAACCGAGACGATGATGAAATGAAATGAAATGGCATACGGAATGCAAATTGGGCTTACGCCAACATGAGAGGACCTCAGCCGCACTCACATAAGCTGCCGTAATGATAAAAATAAAGTGCCTCGAAATGAGTGCACACGGGCACACAAACCGAGGCAATGGCATACAAGCATGAAAATGCAAATTGGGCTTACGCCAACATGAGAGGGCCTCAACCACACTCACATAGGCCGCCGGCGGATAAAACGAGGCTGCCTCGAAATGCGCGCACACGGGCACGCAAACCGAGGCAATGCATTAAGGCATGAGATGACATGGGAAATGATATGCAAGCATGCAAATCATATTTCAGCACCTAAATAAAGGGGGAAACAGCCCCGAAACAATTCGAAATGACACCCGAAGCATGCATTCATCCCGAAAATGCGAAATTAAGCCCCGAAATGGCCTATAGCCATGCTATACATGCAAAATATGATCATGACAGCAAGAACAGTAGCAAGACAGTCCCAAAAATGGCATTTTTTCAGTAATAAACATGGCCTAAATGCAAGCATAGATAGATCAACCAAAGCATGCAAAGTTAGTGGCCAAAAGAGGGGTATTGAGACAAGTGATATATGCAAACCCCAAATGGACAAACTTTATTCTACAACATTGAAGATGAGATAAAAATAAGCACAATTGCAGAAGATGACATCCTCAAAATCAGAATAAAATCATGCTAACAATTCCATGCAAAAATGAAGCTCAAAAGAGGCTATAACAAGAGTCATGCAAAAAAAGCACCAAATGACAAAATTTTCTTCATGAAATGTGTAAAGGGGGTCAAAATAAGACCAAAGTCAGTAGGGGTCGAAGTCCCAAAAACAAATAGAAATAGGTCAAAAGTTGTGTACAAAAATGGGCACACTTGATGGAATTTGAAGGAAGTGGTGGATATAATGGCCAAATGAAATTGAGCCTCTCTACAATGTTGTAGAGGGGCTCAAAACAAGCAAGAAAGCAGTAGGGGTTGGACCCCTAAAAACAAGCACAAATAAGCCAAAACTAGCATGCAAGATAATGGCATAAAAGCTAGGTATTGACACAAGTATATCATAGAAGCATCAAATGAAGTTGAGCCCTTCTACAAAGTTGTAGAGGGGCTCAAAACAAGCACAAAAGCAGTAAGGGTCGGAGCCCCAATTCTCAACCAATTAGAGTATAAAAAAAGATCAAGAAAAAGCCCTAAAAGTTGGTTTTGAATACTTACCCTTGAAGACTTGTCTTTCTTTGCTTCTTGGCTTTGATTTGTAGCTTCTCAACCTCTGAAATTCACTTCCTAGCTGCTGGAATCGAAGTTGGAATGGTGAAGCTAGGTGTTGGTGAAGGAATCAAGCAACACTTGAAGAAATTTTGGAACTTTTGGCTATGAAAATTAGGTTTTTGGCTATGGAGCTCTTGAAGCAATTTTTTCTAACCTCAGCAAAGGGGAAGGAGGGCCCTTCAAATAGACAAGAAATAGGGTGTAAAAGGGGAGGGAAAGCATCCAATCTTTCCCTCCCGAAATATCCCCCGGATGCCCCGGGATATGTTGGAAGATATCCGGACAGCTGGGACAGGCTGGAAAGCAGGAAGCTGGCCGGCCAGGTAAATTTGTGGGAGGTGGCCGGCCGGCCACCCTACCTGGTCGGCCAGCTACCCCTCCTGGCCGGCCGGCCATGGCACAAGATTGAAGTGAAGATTTTCTGGGCGACCACCATGCAAGAGTGTCCTCCCAAGTGTGTAGAATAAGGTCCCAGGGTTGGAATCTGGCAATGCTGAAGCAGAAGTCACAACATAGAGCTTGAAGGAGAGGCCCAAAAATAAAACCAACAATTGCTGGCCGACCACCAACTTTTTGTGTCCTCCAAGATGCCCTCATCACAGATATGTAGCTTTGGTTGGAAGAAAATGCCCCTAGGGTGTTCAACATTGGCCCGGAAGTGAGAAAAACGGGCTCCGGAGGAGCGAAACTGGTTATCTGGGATAATTGCTGGCTTCTCACCCCCCAGTGATCTTCCTGATGTTGAAACAGAGGTACCTGCCAAGTTTGAACAAAAACTAATGAGAAATGAACACTCGGAGCCAAAACCGAGCAATTCGGGATCCCGAAAATGGGCTGCAGGTGCCGGAAGTGGTGTTCAGCAGCGAAGTGGGTATCTGCGACACCAGTGTCCCTCGGAATGACAAAACAGAGGTTCCTGCCAAAAATCAGAGAAAACTGATACAAAATGAATGCTCGGGGCCCAAATCACGCAGTTCGGGGTCCCGAAAACCGGCTACGAACACCGAAAGTGGCATACGGCCACGAAGTGGGCATCAGGGGCCCCAGTGTTCCTCGAAACATTAAAACAGAGGTCTCCGCCAAAAACCGGAGAACTCGGAGATGGTTGGGCGGTCCCGAGCCGAGGCACACGGCCTAACGGCTCCGAAAACCGGGAACCGGGCTCCGAAATGGGCAAAATGGCCTACGGCCATGAAACGTAGCTCACGGCCACCGGGAGATAGTCTACGGGACCACTCCCTTCCCTCAAGAAAGTAAACAGAGAAAACCGAGTCTGGTTCGCAAACCGAGACAAGGCACAGAAGAGGGTTCGGAAGTCCGGAGGCAGGGCGCACGGCCGCAACTCTGAGACTTCTGAACGAGCACAGTATGCAACATCACCGAGCGCTCAACTGGTGACGTCTGAGTCTTAAGGTCGGTCAAAAATGGGGTGTCTACAATCCTATATTGAGTTGTGCAATTCGGCTCCTCGGCCATCATGCATCGAGATGCGTGATTGGTGGCACGAGGATCGAGGCATGCATATATTTGTGAAATACATTGCTATGCCCCTTTCCTGCTCTCTGTTGTAGCAAAATGAAGAATCAGCAACTTTTCGGAGTCTGGCACGCATTTCGAGAAAAAATGCAAACAGAGGCTAATCGGGGCACCGCCATGGATTTCCGCACACAGGCATCCGGGCATGCATCATTTCATCATCCGGAGCAGAAGCAAGGCAGTCCCTGGCTTGCATGCCAGTTTACAGTTTTTCTTAGTTAATCTGTTAATTAATTAGGAATTTGTATATTATTCGGACTGTATATTTATTCGGACCCTCTGCGCGAGGGCATAATTGTAATAAGTGTGGGTGAGTGTGATGTATGTCTTCCAACCCCACGTCTTTCTCCCTTTTATTTACCTGCTTATAATGGTTAGATATAGGGCATATTTCAATTAGCATACAGCATGACAGCATGTTTGCATCATTCATCTGTTTTGCACACACCGGGCTCGGCGCATCATACAAACTGTATCTGTATTTCAATTCCAAGTTGAGTACTTGATAGCTGTTGCATCTCATATGCCATATTTAGAATAGCCGAGCCTGCTATAGTTTGCATCTTTGCATGTGTTGCATTAGGCAATTCTGTGTATTTAGGATCATGCATGATTCCTAATCAGTTTTTTGTTTTGGCTTGGAGTACTCGGTGAGTTTTATGCTTTAGCATCCTTGCATGCGTGTGAGTGTTGCCATGGTAGCATGCTTACCATGAGGCTACATGCTTATGTGATATAACTGCCTTGAATGCCTGTGGGTGAAGGTTGAGTTATCTGAATTGGGACAATACATTGACTGTTTGTTTTAAGCCCACTAGATAGTGGCAAAATCATGTTTTCTAAGCCCACCCGAGGGTGGCAAATCCGCATTTTAGCCTACCTGCGGGTAGCACCTTCATACCATTTTCAAACAAACAAACATGAAATGTTTTGTTCCAATTCAGACGGCCCAGTCTATACTTGTTTGCTGCGAGCATCACATAGTAATCTAGGCTAATAACCGGAATAAGAACTCACAATGTTTTCAAAAACAGATATCATGGTTAGTAGAGGCCGGTCTTTGACCGGGCGAGCGGGGGTGCTCACGATGTGACCTTCCCCAATCGTACCCAAGTTCCCGAGCCGAGGCAACTTTGGTGATGACGGACACGTGGCCTTTGGCACCGAGTCAGGGTTTCCTAAATTTCCCATTTTAAAAATATTTAGGTGGCGACTCTGTTATCTGGCAAAGCAGTCCATGTTTGGCACTTCTTTCAAAAAAATCTGTTTTTCTTCAAAACGATTTGCCAGAGTTGGACTCTTTGGTTCAGATTTAGAACCGCAACAAAATCGAGTCCGAACTGTAGCGAGGTCCCTCGCGGGCATGTTACAGTTTCTGGCGACTCTGCTGGGGATTTAGAGAACTTGACTCGAACTCATGATATCTGTTTTGACTACACCTGTGTGTTTCTTTGCATTGCATTTGCATTGGTGCGCCTAGGACACCGTGTTTGCCATCTGCTATTCCTGAGCGGTTTGCCGGAGGCTTGTCTTGTCAAGGCATGTCCATAAGGCTGACCGGTTACGGGCTCTGCCAGTATGGGAACACAAACCCCGGTTTTACCGGGGCACCCTTTTTGACCATTCGACCTAGTGCATATTCGGATCCATAGTGACCATTCCAAACTAGGACAGGTTGCTTACCCGTTTATAGGTTGTTTGAAGCCGCTGCGTGCGTAGTAAAACCCTAGTTCCTGACAAAATAGGACAGGGAAACCCTACCCCAGCATAGGGGTGTTTTGACTCTCGCTTGCTGGTTATGTGCTTTAGAGTGCGTCTCTACAGGAATGCATGTATCAGTTTGCAAGTCTGGGCATCAGGCCTGCGGGCATTACTATCAGTATTTGGGAGTCAGCTTTACCTGTGGGTATCAGACTCAGATTTGGGGCAGAATTCGGTAGAGAGCACACTCATTCAGCTTTGCTCATATTTGTTATGGTGAAATCAGGCTGAGATGCTGTCGGTTTTCTCTTTTGCTAGGGTAGTCTCGGAACTATAGCTTCAGAAGGCTCCGATATCCCCCGAGGTTCATCGAACTTGTGCTGATAGACTTTGTTAGGCCAGAGATTCAGTTCAAGGGCAATCAATGTTCCTTTGCCAGAGGCAGGGTAAAAGGGCCAGTCAGGCACAAATCACCAGTTCAGTAGTTACCAGATCAGTGGCCCTTATCCACCCCACCAGTGAACAGTCAGGCTGAGGTCTCAGTTTCTACTACAGGGATAGATACCAGTCAATTAGATGGATCAGCAGAACACGTCAGGGACAGAGGCAATGATGTGCCAAATGCAAGAAAGTATGAAACTCATGCAGCAAGACGCTGTCCGCCAAGCGGAATTCTCCAAGCAGCAGGCTGCTATCATGGCTCAACAGGCTGAGCTCATCACCAGGCTGCAACAGCAAAGCGGCGCATCTGCTTCACAACAAGTTCTTCCCCCAGCAGGAGCTCCAGCACCTGGGGAGATGCCAAATGTCCAGGAAGGTACGGACATTCCAGCAGGGCCTGCTCCGCCCCCAATTTTACCCCAGCTATCCAAAGCACCTACCAATCTGCCGGACTCTCCCTTCGAGTTCGAGGTTGACCCTACAGCGTTGAAATTGAGCAAACTTGAGAAGATGTTTAAGAAATCTCAGGGAGTCAACTCCGTCCCGGACATTGGAGATGGGTATACTGATTCGGTAGTGACATTGCCGGACAGGTTCAAGATGCCTCACATCGACCGTTTTGACGGGTCAGGAGATCCCATGGTCCACCTGAGTTTGTTTTCAGATGTTCTGCGCCCGATGGGCTTGACAAGATTACAGAAGTTCTCCCTTTTTGGCAGGACCCTGTCGGGTATTGCGGCCATCTGGTACGCCAAATTGGAGGATTCAGTGAAACGAAGCTGGGAGGAGATGGCCGAGGCCTTCGTCGCACAATATTCATACAATACCCAGATCGAGATCACAACCCGTGATCTTGAAACGACAAGGCAGGAGCTTAAAGAGAGCTTCTCTGAATTCGTGGCTCGGTGGAGGGCGAAGGCCTCAATGATGACCATTAGGCCAACGGATAAGGATCAAATACGGATGGTTGTGCGCAACCTCCAGCCCAAACTAATGCAGAAAATGATCGTGCTCCCCTTCCATACCTTTTCAGATTTGCATGAGATGGGAGTACAGATCGAAGATGCCATGAAGTAGGGCCTTATTGACCAGGAGAAGGAGCAGCCTAGGCGGGCGTTTTCCCGCAATTCGAATGCGACCACCAGTGGTGATGCAGCTGCAAGATCTTCTGAAGTGGGCATGGTTACCACTACCGCATCAAAAACAGCTACCCCATTCACCGGTGCGTCCGGAAGTAGCTCACAAAAAACCAAATACCCACCTCGAGTCAAGAGGGTTTTCACTCCACTTCATATGCCTCTGTCAAAGGCTCTAGAGGTCTTACTCCGGGAAGGACATTTGAAACCGTTGGAACAACGGCCCCTACCCGATCCTATCCCTGCAAAGCATAACCAGACTAAATACTGTGCCTACCATCAACAAACCGGTCATGACACCGACAGTTGCTTTCGTCTGCGCCATGATGTACAAGATTTGTTTGACAACGGGGTCATTGCCGCACCAGGTCCTGCAAAGTCTATCGGCACTTGATCAGTGAACTTATGAGGGGATAATGTGATGTGATCAGGGGATGAACCACCTGCGGGCGGCGCTCGATTAACTCCAGACATGGGAATGGCACGCACTGTTCTGAGCAATGTGCAAATACCAGTTTTTGTGCTTTCTGACTTGGGTATTGGGTCAGTTTTGTTGTTTTGTTTTGAGTCTGTCTTTTTGTTTTGAGTCAGTCTCTTATGTTTTGGGTCTGTCTTGTTGTATCGAGTCAGTCCTGTTGTATAGGAGTCGGGTGATTCCGGGGGTGTTACCTCGGGCGTCACCATTTTGTTTTGTATTTGTCTTTTCGTTTTGTTTTGAGTCTGTTTCTGCCAGGGAGCCAGTTGTGTCAACAGATTTTGAATGAAATAGTAGTGATTTTCACGCTCTCGCGTTTGCTTCTGCCTTGTGCCAGTTATGCCGGAAGTTCTGAATGAGATGGCAGTATTTGACTGAGAACTCTGTCTTTTCTGTGCCTTGAAGTCATTGTAATGACCTAAGTTTTTCAAAACTTTTTGAACACTGTGGTGAAAAACGAAGAGGAAGGAATTCCTCGGGATTTGCAAAACTTTGATCAATTGAGAGAAAGTGAGGCGTGCTAAGCCCTTAATGAATGAAATCATGCTTGTTAGTATGAGTACTGAGAAGGACCCTGGCTTTGATCCAGATTGATCCTACACTGTCTTCAGCGCGAGCGATTTGTCGCTTTCTTAAAAACTTTCAAAAAATGTTTTGCGCGGTCCTGTGAAGACATGTGTGGAATCGCTCTTGAGATTGTGCAGCTTAGGATCGCTCTCAGCCTCGAGACTCGCCCCCCCCTTTGTTTTCAAACCTTGGACGTGCATTCAGAATGTTCAACGGTCGACCACAATGCAAGGCCTGTGGGGGCAGATTTGAAGCAGCCCTCAAACAAGAGGCACCGAAGTCAGATCAAGAAGATCGGACCTCATCAGAGAGGCTTGGGAAGCTAGATCAGAAGCCCCCCCTCAAACTAGGGGCAAAAACGTCCGATGTGCTCGAAGAGTCGAAGATGAGTCCTCTTGCAAATCAACAACCACTCTCCTGGATACGGATGGCTCCAATCTCAAAACCATTTGGCATGGACTTGTTACACTTTTACCCTTCGAGAGGCTCACTGGGCCGAAAACCCGGAAGGGCGACCCAGGCAAAAGTTAGGGCGAAGAAAAGAATGAAAAAAAAAAAAAAAAAATGCAAAGAATAAAAAAAAAACAAAAAAAAGAAGAAAAGAAAAAAAAAGAAGAAAAGAATTGAAAAGAAAAGAAAAACAAAGCTCGCAAGGTCGAAAACCTGCAACAGGCGCCTTGGCAAAAGTTAGAGCATAAAAAGGAGAGGTTAAATACCCGAGTGTACCTTAACCCCGAACTACGTAAGGCTTGATTCCCATCTTTGGGATACGTAGGCAACTTCATTCTGAAGTCCAGCCGTAAAACAATTCAAATTTGATTGTGTCCATGCGATGGTTCTGATCATCTTCGCCTTCTCTGTATCCGAGAGTCTGGTTGTGTTCGCCGCTCCGAAGACTGACTACAATGCGCTGCGGCACCATTCAAACAAGGGGCAACTTTCCGTTGCCATTCAATGCGCTGCGGTGCCGTTCAAACAAGGGGCAACTTTCCGTTGCCATGCAGTGTCCTTCAGACAAGGGGCAATTTTCCTTCGGGTCCGAGGTTGTGCATCTCAGGAGTAGGTTTCACGCTCGTTGAGCAAGTGGCCGTTTGCAAAAATAGTTTTTGAGAATTTTTACTGAGGTTGGCTAATTTTCTCGAAAAATCATTCTATCTTTTCCAAAACTGGACCCTTTTCATGGACCCAAAAAAGGAAAATTTTCAGTGCTCATAGCCTAACTTGCATGATTTTAAATCAAAAACTGAACAAGCATGTTAATCTAACTCTCATTTTTGGTCAAAATTGTTTTAGTAGAAGGCAAAAATAAAAAAATGGTCAAAATGATGAACTAGGGGCATAGTTGAGTCAGGTGTTCTGTCTTTTTCCCGTTATCAATGCATTTGCCAAGAAGGGCACTCTACCTGCCAGAAGAGGGCACAACTGAAGCTAGAAAGGGCAGAAAGCTCTTACACCCTCCAAGCAGCGAAGTATCAAGCCCAGCGCGAAGCACGAACGGGAATGGATCAAGATATTCCACTCCCTTATCTTGACAGATCTGATCACGTCCAAGCTCCCCGGCAGAGCATCATCAACCGGTATTAGCTGCAGATTTGCTACACACCCAGTTGTAGCATAGCCCCTCTGTGGGAGAAACTCACTAGCTGCGTGCAGAAGAAGAAGAATCTAGCAGAATGCTAGGGGCACGAGCCCACAACTTGCAATTTATCCATCAACCACCCAGGGGAGGGATTGAAAATGAGAGATTGAGGAATAGAGAGATGTGCGATGAGAGAAAAAGTGAAAAAAGGGCTTTTTCAAAAAAACAGAGCTTGAGGGCCGAATGATGTGAGAACCACAAATGAGAAAGGGTGGGAAACACTACTCGGAGAAACAGGCTCCCTGTGCACGTCTGAGTGTCGTGTCTTTTTTTTTTTTTTTTTTATCTCGATTTTGTTTTGGGTCGTTTCGAGTGTTATTCGGTGTGTCTAGGTTGTGTGCCTTTTATTTCCTTGTTGAGTCGTTTTGCTGTGTTCAGTCGTAGGCTCAATACCCCGGTCAAAAACTCATCTCTCAATTTCAAAAATAAAATCATTTTGTGCTCCGACTGCCGTGCCGTTCTCCACATTTGTGCAAAACAGAATTTGTTCTTTCACAAAACCGCAGGGTTCAACCCAGGTCATATGAGAACAGTAGAACCAGGACCTATCTGAAGCTATAATGGTTCCGGACTGCAAAGCGAAAGCAAAAGAGGAAAATGTCGGACATCTGAGTTTGTTCCAACTTCAGTAGGCTCCGAGATTGTATTCCGTGTGTACCTCTTCAGGTCTTGCCAATGCTCCGAAGTATGAGTGTGCCTCTACCTCAAGCTCAAGATCAAGCCTACTTCAAGCCAGAATGGCGATCAGAAATGCTCTCTCTGAATACCAGCCCCTGCCAGATGCATCTTGGCCGTGTTCGCAATGAGTTCCTAGGAGACCAACTGCGACGGTGGAAACTAGAGTTCGAATGACCGTGGCCTAGAACGCAAAGGTTCGGGATTTCCGAGACTAAAGTCTGGTTTAAATACCCAGAGGCGTGCCCTCGGCTTGAAATCTGTATGGAAGCCCCATAGGTTGAGATAGCGTGTATGCACCTCAATTCTGGATACTGAACCAACCTAGTCTGTCACCCCGTTGGAGAATAGGGAAAGTTGTGAGTATGATCAGG
Organism: Camellia granthamiana; assembly: GCA_036172215.1. Classification (NCBI taxonomy): domain Eukaryota; kingdom Viridiplantae; phylum Streptophyta; class Magnoliopsida; order Ericales; family Theaceae; genus Camellia; species Camellia granthamiana. The sequence continues at coordinate 78,348,467 of CM069905.1, read as the reverse complement.
AAGACAAGTGGCATCTGTAGCTCCTACATGCAGACGTTATTACTTGTTAGCATTCTAGAACCTTTGTACTGTGAGTTGAAGGTAAGTGTTCGAAGAGCACGAGGGGAGATCCCCATCAGAATAGAGCAGTTCACCGCCACTCACCTCATGAGGCGTTTTCTAAAGCGCCGCTTTGTCCATTTATCGCTTTCCTTAAGCATCATGCATTGTAATGCATTGTACCCGTCAAGTTTCTTTCTCAGTCATGCATGATATTGTATGTACGGTTCATTCAAAGAAGTTCCATCTGAGATCGTTCACATAGTGCATCTATCACACTTTGTGTTCACCGTTTAGTGTATCAATCACACTCTGTTCACTTAGTGCATCTATCACACTTCGTGTTCACATTCAGTATATCAATCATACCTCGTTCACTTAGTGCATCTATCACACTTTGTGTTGGTCTTTTGTGTATCCATCACACTTTGCTCATTTCGTTTATTTAGTGTATCAACCGCACTTTGTTCATATTGTGTATCAATCACGCACACTCGCTTTGTATCTATCACACATTCTCATTTTGTGTATCAATCACACTCTCTTCACTTTAGCGTATCAATCACACTTCATTTGGTTAGTGTATCAATCACACTTCATTCGTTCAGTATATCTACCATACTCTGTTCACATAGTGCATCTATCACACTTTGTGTTCACTTTTAGTATATCAATCATACTTGTACACCTAGTGCATCTATCACACTTCGTGTTCACCGTTTAGTGTATCAATCACACTCTGTTCACATAGTGCATCTATCACACTTTGTGTTCACTTTTAGTATATCAATCATACTCTGTTCACTAAGTGCATCTATCACACTTTGTGTTCACTTTTAGTATATCAATCATACTCTGTTCACTAAGTGCATCTATCACACTTTGTGTTCACCGTTTAGTGTATCAATCACACTCTGTTCACATAGTGCATCTATCACACTTTGTGTTCACCGTTTAGTGTATCAATCACACCACACTCTGTTCACATAGTGCATCTATCACACTTTGTGTTCACTTTTAGTATATCAATCATACTCTGTTCACTAAGTGCATCTATCACACTTTGTGTTCACTTTTAGTATATCAATCATACTCTGTTCACTAAGTGCATCTATCACACTTCGTGTTCACATTAAATGTGTATCAATCACACTCTGTTCACATAGTGCATCTATCACACTTTGTGTTCACCGTTTAGTGTATCAATCACACTCTGTTCACTTAGTGCATCTATCACACTTCGTGTTCACATTCAGTATATCTATCATACTCTGTTCACTTAGTGTTCGTGTTCACTTTCAGTATATCTATCATACGTGTTCACCAAGTGCATCTATCACACTTCGTGTTCACCTTCAGTATATCAATCATACTTGTTCACTAAGTGCATCTATCACACTTTGTGTTCACCTTTAGTGTATCCATCACACTCGCTTCACTTTGTGTATCTATCACACGTTCGCTTTGTGTATCTATCACACACTCACCTAGTGTATCCATCACACTTTGCTTCATATAGTGTATCCATCACACTCGCTTCACTTTGTATATCTATCACACGTTCGTTTTGTGTATCTATCACACACGCTCGCTTCGTGCATCAATCACACACTTCGTTCACCTTTGTGTATCCATCGCACATGTTCGTAAAGATTCTATAATTTTCTTACATCCTTTCTGTATGAGGTATAGTTTGGTTCGAGTTTACTTGCTTGCCTAGCATTCGCTTAAAACTGTTGCATCTATTTGTCAATACTTGCTTCATTACAGCTTGCTGCACTTGCATGATCACCTGGCTCCGTGTCTATCACTTTGCATTTTGCCCCCTGCCTGCGGGCACGCCTGCGGGTACATATCTCTGTTCATTTTGTATGATTGTCTACGTCTTCGGCCTTGTCAAAAATGGGTCGTCTCTAGGCTTTGACATTCACTCCCGTCACTTCTTGACTTTCGAGTTCTGTCAAAGAGGGGCAACTGTAGACACCCCATTTTTGACCGACCTTAAGACTCAGACGTCACCGATTGAGCGCTCGGTGATGTTGCATGTTGTGCTCGTTCAGAAGTCTCAGAGTCGCGGCCGGGCGCCCTGCCTCCGGACTCCCGAACTCTCTTCTGTGCCTTGTCTCGGTTTGCGAACCAGACTCGGTTTTCTCTGTTTTCTTTCCTGAGGGAAGGGAGTGGTCCTGTAGGCTATCTCTCGGTGGCCGTGAGCTACATTTTGTGGCCGTAGGCCATTTTGCCCATTTCGGGGCCCGGTTCCCGGTTTTCGGGACCGTTAGGCCGTGTGCCTCGGCTCGGGACCGCCCAACCATCTCCGATTTCTCCGGTTTTTGGCATGCACCTCTGTTTTATCATTCCGAGGCACACTGGGGCCTTTGATACCCACTTCGCTGCCGTATGCCACTTTCGGTGCCTGCAGCCCATTTTCGGGACCCCGAACTGCGTGATTTGGGCCCCGAGCATTCATTTTGCATCGATTTTCTCCGATTTTTGGCAGGTACCTCTGTTTCAACACCAGGAAGATCACTGGAGAGTGGGAGGCCAGCAATTATCCCAGATAACCAGTTTCGCTCCTCCGGCGCCCGTTTTGCTCACTTCCGGGCCAATGTTGAACACCCTAGGGGTATTTTCTTCCAACCAAAGCTACATATTTGTGATGAGGGGACATGGGAGGACACCAAAAAGTGGTGGTCGGCCAGCAATTCAGAGTTTCATTTGTGAGCCTCTCCTTCAAGCTCTATGTTGTGACTCCTGCTTCAGTGTTGCCAATTTCCAACCTTGGAACCTTATTCTACACACCTGGGAGGACACCAAGGAGTGGTGGTCGGCCAGCAATTTTCCTCTTCATTTTTGGGCCATGGCCGGCCGGCCAGGGTGAGTGGCTGGCCGACCAGTTGGGGTGGCCGACCGGCCACCTTCCAGAAATTTACCTGGCCGGCCAGCTTTCTGCTTTCCAGCTCTTTACAGCTGTCCGGATATTTTTTGCAAAATATCTCCCCCTCCGGGGGATATTTTGGGAGGGAAATCTTGCCTCCATTTCCCTCCCCTTTTACACCCTTTCTTGCCTATTTAAAGGGCTGCCCTCCTCCTTTGCAAAGGTTACAAAAACTTGTCTCAAGAACCTCTCTCTCAAAACCTCCATTTTCTATCTCCAAAACCCTAAAAACCTTCAAGCATCTAGGCCAATCCTTCATCAACACTAAGCTTCACCATCACCACTACCATTCCAGCAGCAAAGGAAGGTTCTTGAAGGGCTAAGAAGCAACAAATTCAAGCCAAGAGGTAGCAAAAGTTGGATCTTCAAGGGTAAGTCTCAAATTCCATCTTTTGTGACATTTTCTTGCTTCCTATTTCTACCCTACTTGCCTACTGTTTTGGGCTCTGACCCCTACTGGTTTTAGGCTTATTTTGAGCCCCTCTACAACATTGTAGAAGGGCTCAACCTCATTTGGTGTCTCCATGATATACTTCTTTCAATATCACCCTTTATGCCAATTATTTGCATGCTTTGTTTGGTTTTTGAGTGATCTGATTCCGAGCTTGGTATAAACTGTGAGTGAGCTTATTTTGAGCCCCTCTTCAACATTGAAGAAGGGCTCAACCATTTTTGGTGATGCTAGCATGCACTTCCTTTGTAATTCCTCTATTTTACCGTAAAATTGCATGATTGTTTTAGCCTATTTGTGATCTGAATTGGAGCATGCAACATACTGATATTGTGCCTATTTTGAGCCCCTCTTCAACATTGAAGAAGGGCTCAACTTGGTTTTCATGCTCTATATGCCACTTGATTTGAATTCATGTTCTATGCCTATTTTGCATGCTTTGTTAGGCCTATTTGGCTTCTGATTTCAGCCTTCATCAGGCTTATAAAGAGCCTTATTTTGGTCCATTCTTCATGTTTTGTTAAGGACCTTAAGCCATTTGGTGAATGCTTTTGGTACTTTGTGTTAAATTCTTCCTATTTTCCGTAAAATTGCATGTTTGTTTAGGCCATCTTAGCTTCTGATTTCGGCCTTCATCAGGCTTAGAAAGTGTCTTATTTTAACCCATTCTTCATGTTTTGTTAAGGTTCTTTGTTGGTTTGGTGCATCCATTTGATACTTCTCTTTATAGCCTTTGTTGGCTTCATCTTGCATGCCATGTTTAGTAGATCTACACACTGAATTGGGGGATGTCATCTTCTGTAAATATGCATATTTTTGGCTCCTCTTTAATTTTGTAGAACTGTGTTTTTCAGTTTGAGCATTGTAGATACCACTTGCTTTGTAATTCTCCTCTTTTTCCCCATTTTTGCATGCTATTTTTGCCATACTTGTGGTTGTTATTTAGCCTTGTTTTGTACTGAAAAGATGCTATTTTTGGGACTACCTTGCTACTTTTTTTTCTGTCATGTGCCAATTTTGCATGTTTAGCATAGCTGTAGGCCATTTCGGGTACTTAAAATCACGTTACGGGATGATTTCATGCATTGATCGCCATTTCGTACCATTACGGGGCTGTTTTCCCTTTTATTTAACTGCTGAAATTTGGTTTGCATGCTTGCATATCATTTTCCATGTCATTTCATGCCTTAGTGCATTGCCTCGGTTTGCGTGCCCGTGGGCACGCACTTCGAGGCACTCCGTTTTCATTCACAGGCATCTGATGTGAGTGTGGCTGAGGTCCACTCATGTTAGTATAAGCCCAATTTGCATTTCCATCTCATTTTATCATTGCCTCGGTTTGTGTGCCCGTGGGCGCGCATTTTGAGGCACTTCGGTTTTATCCGATTTGCATTTTACCATTGCCTCGGTTTGCGTGCCTGTGGGCGCGCATTTCGAGGCACTTCAGTTTTATCCGATTTGCGTCTCACATCATGGCCTCGGTTTGCGTGCCCGTGTGCACGCTTTTCGAGGCATCTCGTTTTCATCTCATTTTCCCAGTACAGCGCATACCAGGTTGCATCTTAGATTGCATTCATGCATTTCCTCGATTTGCATGCTCGTGTGCACGTATTTCGAGGCATCTCATTTTCATAGCATTGTGCATGCTATATCACATGTTAGTTGCATTTCATGCATACCATGCATATTGCATCGTGTTCGGGATAGGCGTTAGTCCGAGCACGGGAAATGAGGTACATTCCGTGCTCCGAGTGGTGGAGTGTGTCTCAATTCCCCAGTCACCGACACTCCGGATTACCCGTGATGGAGTTAGGTTTTGTTGTAGCATTCATATGCATTCATCCTATATTGAGTTGTGCAATTCGGCTCCTCGGCCATCATGCATCGAGATGCGTGATTGGTGGCACGAGGATCGAGGCATGCATATATTTGTGAAATACATTGCTATGCCCCTTTCCTGCTCTCTGTTGTAGCAAAATGAAGAATCAGCAACTTTTCGGAGTCTGGCACGCATTTCGAGAAAAAATGCAAACAGAGGCTAATCGGGGCACCGCCATGGATTTCCAACTGTGATTTTTCCACGTAAAAATAATTATGTTTTGTTTGCTCCTTGTTCTTTTTTTTTATTTTTCTTTTTTTGTTTTGTTTTATATTGTTGAGCTCAGTTGGTTTCAATCTATTAAAGTAATAATCATAAGATCATGGGACTATAATTTTTCAATTGGTATCAGAGCGGGACGCTTGTCTTTTGTTTTTTTCAACAAAGCTATAGTAGCGTGATCTGATCTTTGTGTTTATTGACTATGGATTCAAACCAAGGGGGAAACAACAATAAATGTCCTCCCTTATTTGGCGGAACAAACTATTCTTATTGGAAAGCTCGTATGAGGGTTTATTTAAAGTCTATCGATGAGAGAGTTTGGCAATCTGTCATAAATGGTTGGAGCGAACCTATGATTACTATTGATGATGTTACTGTTGAATATAAAAATAAGAGTACATAGAATCTTTTTATTTTTAGTATTATGTATATAATCTGTGATTGTGTCTGTCATTGATTTAGTATTGTTTCTTTATTTATATCGTGTTTTCTAAATTGTATCATGAATCTATTATATATACATGGCCTCTACTTCATTTATGGGTAAGCTAAATAATTCTTTTCATTCTTTTTGGTATCAGAGTTAGGTTGAGTACCTAGTAATTTTGCTTCACCGCGTGGGCGGCAGCTTTGCTTTGGCCGCCTGCTTGACCTCAACCCATTTCACTACCATATTTTCTTTTAGTATCACTTCATGGTGATCTCTTCCTCTATACACTAGTCACACCGTAAATCCAGGCATGACTGGTTGTAGCCCACAGAGACTTAGCCCGAGGCACACGTAAGCCTAAACACGAATCTAATATCACAAAGAATAAATGTAATGATAGTCCAAAAATAAATAAATCAAAACCCAATTCAATTACAAGTCACAAGTATAAACGAAAAAACCAACCTTAATCAATACCATCCAAACCAATGGGATATAAAACAGCCCACATAACAGAATAATCCTAAATGAACCTCAATAAAAATAAAAATAAAAATGCGCAACCTTGACATAACAATCTGAAAAATAAACATAAAAAAAAAATGAATGTCCTAGAGTTCCATGTAATTGAGTCCCCGCTATGCCATGAGTCCACTCTACGTCCTTCTATCACTTGGAAATGATAAACAACTGAGTCAGCTGATAGCTCAGTGAGTAGAAGCATGGATAGTTAATATAGTTTTGAAAAACGGTTCAATTCTAAAATAAGATATATATCATAGAAACTAGATTGGCATACAGCTTTGATAAAGACCACCTATTTCAAAAAGAAGGTTCCACAGTTCAACAGTTAAAATACTTATGTCTCTCCAGAACATAACAAATGACATTCTCCATTTAAAACAGTTTACAACATGATCATCAATAATTTTATGGGTACCAAGAATACCAAGTAACACGCCACAGAGTTCTCAAGGCAATAAGCCCGTTGGATCCAATATCGAACTAGGAGTCATACCCGGGGTGGCAACCCGGACCTTTTCTCTAAGACGATCTGATTGAAGGTCACCCAGCCTAGCCCATGTCTTTTCTTTACAATCGTTGAGCACTAGAGTCATCACAGCCCAACTCGGATTTGTTTTCTAGTAGCCAGAGTCACCACACACGGTGGAATAATTTGCCTAGACTTTTATATACAAATGGTCCCAATAATTAATACAATTCAGTTTCGTAAAACGTGGTAATTCACCATTATAAATATAAGACCATTCCAAATAGTTTACTGTATGCCAAGTTTACATATGTTTTAGAAATAATTTAATTCCATTGATAATATAATAATTTTATCAAAACAATTTAGTCCTAAAACAACAATTTAATTTTTCAACAGTTCAGGGTAGGGGCACATTTTAAAAAATATGTAGCATGCAACTATTCATCTGAACACGGTATAATATAATCCTCAAACTGAATAAGAAAGTCCAACTAGTGCCTTGAACTAAGTATGAAAACTACATGTCACTACTAATTAAAAAAAATACTAAAAGGAGTAATAAACTAAGTAACCCCAAACTAAAGTGCACTAACACAGCTCATCCCAACTCACCCGTACTCTTAAACAACACCTAAGTTCATTTTCTTCAAGGTCTTAAATTACTCAAGACATGGGTTCAAATCGAAACTTAATTAAAAATAACTTCAAGATAAAACAGAATTTTAAACAAGTTTTCCCAATCCATTTGCTAAATTTGAAAATTAAAAACCAACTCCATGCTGTTAGAAAAATTTCCAAAACCCTATAGATATCAACTAATATATCCTAAGTTTCAAACCCAATTGGTTTTACTTGAATTGCTTATCAAAATAATTATTTACAATTAATTATATCCCAACAGGTCGCTTTTTGCTGCACTTTAAAGAAATTGACGGTTCTCTTAATATACACAAGTAATCAACGCAAGGACAAACATGTAAGAAACTAGACTCATAGCTAGTTCTAATGACACTGATTTGATAATTTTTGGATTTATACCCAAAGAGAGCGACACTTCCAAAGTTACTGTTTTGTACTAGTTTCCTAGAGATATTTGAACGCATCAGTTTATATAGATTTTGACTCCCAAAAATTATGAATTTTTTTTTAATATGAAATTAAATATGTAATAAAGTTACTGTAAAAATTTCAATTCAAAATTCATTTGTTTAGTATGGTTTCTTGATTTTTAAGGTTTGTGACTTTGTGCAGAATTTGTAGATTAAGAATTATACCCATTATTTATGCACAAATTATCTACTCAGGTTTCTTAACAATCAATATATATATACAAAATACATACACGTACAACTACTACATAAATGAATTGAATAAAAAATAAAAAAAATGAATAAGGATTGAAAAACAAAGCAAGAAGAGAAGAAAACCTAAGAGGCCACACGACACAACACACCCAAACCTCTTTCTTGGCTACAACAATAATCTTGATGATTGAATCACTCCTCTCTTTCCTTTATAAACCCATGGCTGCTAGGGCTGCTAATGTTGTGGAAAACAATTATAATAAGAGTTAGGGTTTTTGTTATCTTTATATACATAGCCAACAATCCACTTATTATTATTACTATTATTATTATTATTATTATCATCATCATCATCTAACATTATTACTATTATTTATTTTAACATTAAATCTTGCCTCTAAATTAGAGATTTTCATCATAAATTTATTTTAGGTTAAAAATTAATTAAAAGACCCTCCAATAATGTTTAATGTGCACTTTAGTATTCACAAGCAAAATATTTGAGGTTGTAAAATTATTATTACTTAATTATTTATTTTATTTGTATATTCGGGTTCTCACACCACTAGTTTATTTCTATCTCAAATATCTCATTCATATTTTTTTTTTACTCGCAATATATATTTTTTGGTATGTTTTTGTTCCACTTTGTCTTTCCCGTTATTTCAACCTCAAATAGGTTTCTATCTTCAAACCTATTTGAGTTTGAAGGGGGTATTATACTTATATCATGGTGAGCATGGTGATAAACCATGTGAACCACCTAAGCTGCCCCCTTCGGTGCACAACCCAAATCGTCCCCTTGGCGCACCACCTAAGCCGCCCCCCTGGCGCACTTTCTAATAAGCCGCCCCTTGGCGCACTTAGTCATCTGTTGCCATCATCGTTCAGTACCATGTCATAAGTTATGTGTGTGTCACATTTGCTGGTTCAACATCAAATTCTCTACATCAATTTGGCATGACCTCTTTAAACTGTCTCGACATTGATTCTGGTTAGTTTCTACAACGGTCTGACATGACCACTTAAATTGTCCCGATATTGATTCCGGTCAGTTCCTGCAACGGTCCGACATGACCTCGTAAACTGTTCCAACATTGATTTCGGTTAGTTCCTACAACGGTCCGACATGACTTTAAATTGTCCCGACATTAGTTCCGGCTAGTTCCTACAACGGTCCGACACGACTATAAACTATCTCTCGGCATTAGCTTTGGCCTCTGATGCTGACCAAGGTCTTGTTGGCTGCCGACCATGATGTTTCTTGCCCATAAATGCTTCAGTAGCTCTTGTAGGGCAGTTTAGTCCCTATTTTTTTTCTCCCTTTCTAGGGTGTGGTGCAGATGTATTAAGCACTTTTTGGCCTTTATTATTTAGTGGACTACCAGATTTGTTTGGTAGCATTTATTTGAATACCCGTTGAGTTTTTTTCAGCTTCTTCCAGTCATCCATTGGAAAGCTGTGATTATTGAATATCTTCATACCAGCTTAAGGGAGAGTGTTGAATATAGAAATTAGAGTACATAGAATCTTTTAATTTTTGGTATTATGTATATAATCTGTGATTGTGTCAATCACTGATTTAGTATTGTTTCCTTATTTATATCATTTCCTAAATTGTATCATGAATCTATTATATATACATAGCCTTTACCTCATTCATGGGTAAGCCAAATAATTCTTTTCATTCTTTTGTTACTACACCTAAACCTGTTGATAGATGGGATACGAATGATTACTCGAGTTCTAATAGGAATTGCAAGGCTATTAATGCTCTCTTTAGCTTTGTCACACATGAGGAATTTCGTAGAATTTGCACGTGTGAAGTAGCTAAAGATGCATGGGATATCCTTAAGACAATACATGAAGGCACAAATTCTGTTAAACGATCAAAACTTTAAAGACTCATCACTAATTTTGAAACTCTTATAATGAGAGATAATGAGTCTTTTGATGAATTTTACGCCCAACTAAGTGATATTGTCAATTCTAGTTTTACCTTGGGCAAGAAAATTCATGAATCTAAGATTGTTGATAAAATTTTGAGAACCCTTCCCGATCGCTTTCAATCAAAAGTTACAGCAATAGAAGAAGCTCAAAACATTGATACTCTAAAGTTGGAACAGTTGATTGGGAATTTACAAATCTATGAGACAAATCTTCTCTCAAAGAAAAAACAGAAAGATGCTTTAGCTTTCAAAAGTTCTCATGAGGATGTAAATAAATCCGATGTTGATGATGAATTTCAATTTGAGATGTTGGCATTGTTCACTAAATAATACAAAAAAACTTTGAAAAATAAAATGTCAAATCTTAAGGATTCAACTTCTAAAGAAAAAGGGAATGAGAAACTCAAAAGTTTTGTAAAATCTGACAAATCTAATTCTAAATACCAAGAAGTTAAATGTTATGAATGTGGTGGTCTTGGTCATATTTCTCTTGAGTGTCCCTCTAAGAAAAACAGGAGGAAAGTGCTCCCGGTTACTTGGGATGATGAAAGTGAGTCAAATAAAGAGAAAGATGAGGGAAATTTATTCATGGCTGTCATGCAACCTTGAACAAAAAGGCATTGGTTGCTAGGACTGATCTTCCTAGAAAAAACTCTAATGATGAGTCCTCTGATAGTGAAGAAGAAGATTTTGAGGAAGCCTATGAGAAGATGTACAAGGAATGAGGCAATCTCACAAAGCAGAATTTTATACTCACTTCAAATTTGAAGAAATGTGAGGAAGAAAAAGATTTCTTGAAGAAAGAACTCGATGGGGTTCAAGCAAAAATTGGGATTCTCATCATGGACAAAGCCTCACTGATTGACAAACTCAACACTTGTGAGAACAAAATAAATTATTTTCTTAGTGCTCACGACGAGCTGAAAAAGAGAGTTTGCATTCTTTCAGAAGAGTCGGAGAAGAGAGCTAAAATAATAAAGGAGCTTGGAGAAAAATGTGCAAAAAAGGAGCTGGAACTTCTACGAACCAATGCTACTCTTAAGCTTTGGAACACCATCTCAAAGAACTTGAATGAAGCCCTTAGTGTTTAGCAAATGGGGTTTGATAAGAGTGGTCTAGGCTACATCAAAGGTGTCAACTCTGAATCTAAGTTTTCCACCTTAGCCAATTCTCAAGGAGTGCAAGGGTTTGTCACTGCAAAAGGTAATGCTCCTACTACTCCTCTTGTTGCTCATACACCTAAAAAGAAAAATGACATGTATGTCATCATTGTGGTAAAACGAATCACATACATCCTTATTGCTTTGATCTATATGTTTTGTTAGAAGAAGTAATAGAAATTCTAACACTTCTTGGGTGGGAAGACAATCTTTCATATCAAAACATAATTTTGTTGAAACTCCTCACAACAAAACTAGAGCGATTTGGATTAGAAAAAGTGACTTAACATGTTTTGTGGTTCACACTACCCTTAAGGCTCATGGCACTAGTACGTGTTTCCTTGATAGTGGTTGCTTACGTCACATGTCCGGTGAAAAATCATTTTTTACCATAATCGATCGTTTTGAAGGAGGTCATGTCACATTTGGAGACGGTAGTACTTCTAAGGCCATCGGTAAGGGATTTATAAGTGCTTCCGGACTACCAAAACTTGATAATGTTTTACTTATGGATGGACTCAAGGCAAATTTGATTAGCATTAGTCAAATGTGCGAATCACATCATGAGGTTTTATTTTCAAATGACAAATGTCAAATTTTGGGTTTACAAGGAAATACAGTGATTCGTGGAATTCACACATCTGACAATTGTTATGGGATTCATTCCATAAATGACCTTGTCATTCAGCCATCATGAGCAATATTGAGCTTTGGCATCAACGGCTTGGACATATTAATTTCAAAGGTCTAGCCAAAGTGGCCAACAAAGAACTTGTTCGAGGCATTTCTAAATTGGGATAACCAACCAACACTGTGTGCAGATCATGCCAATTGAGTAAGCAAACCAAAACTTCTCATAAAAAGATGAATCATTTGGCAACCAAGCGCCCCCTTGAGCTTGTTCACATGGATTTAATGGGACCAACATAAATCGAAAGCATTAGAGGTAAAAGGTATCTTTTCTTACCTGTTGATGATTTTTATTTTATTTTATTTTTCGTTTTACTTGGGCAATGTTTTTGAAAGAAAAATTTGAAACTTTTGAGGCTTTCAAATCTTTGGTCTATAAAATTCAGAATGAACAAGGGTGGGTTATTGGGCAAATCATAAGAATTCGAATGGGTCATGGTCGTGAAGTTGAAAATAGTTCTTTTTTGAATTATTGTGATTTGCACAGTAAACATGAATTTTCCGCTCCCATAACTCCTCAACAAAATGGAATAGTTGAGAGGAAAAATGATGTTCAAGAAATGGCTAGGGTCATGCTCATTAACAAGAAACTCCCTCTCAAATTTTGGGCCAAAGCTATTAATACTGCTTGCTATGTCAAAAACTATGTGTATTTGAGGCTCAGAACTTTGCACACTCCTTATGAGCTCTGGAAAGGAGTAAAACCAAATGTCAAATATTTCAAAACTTTTGGAAGCAAATGTTACATCTACAAAGATAGAGAACAATTGGATAAATTTGATTCTAGGAGCGATGAAGGTAATTTTCTTGGTTATTCCACTACAAGTCATGTTTTTCGTGTTTATAACTTTTGCACATCAACTGTTATGGAATCCATAAATGTGATTGTAGATGATGCAGGAAGTTGCACAGCCTAATGTGAAGATATGGAACAAAGTGGAGATCTCGTAAATGACATCGTGCCAATTGAGCATGAGAAAACTGAAATATCAAACAAAGAAATTATGGAGGTTTCAACTCATGAGGAAAGTAAAGAAGTTCAAAGTGAAGTATGTCCGTAATCATCATCCTGTTCAACTCTGACATTGGAGCCATCATCAAGGGTAAAGCATAATCATCCTTTGCAACAAGTGATAGGTAATGTCACCAACTGGATGAAAACCCGAAAACAACTTCGGGAAGAGGTATCTCATTTTTTTATGTGTCGATGATTGAGCCTAAAAATGTGAAAGAAGCTTTATATGATGATTTTTGGATAAATGCTATGCATGATGAACTTAGCCAATTTGAGCGAAACAAAGTTTGGACTTTTGTTTCTATACCTAAAGATACCAATATGATAGGTACTAAATGGATTTTCAAAAATAAATCTGATGAAAATTGTATAGTCATTCGAAACAAGGCTAGGTTTGTAGCTCAGGGATATACTCAAGTTGAGGGTGTGGATTATGATGAGACGCTTGCCCTTGTTACACGTCTTGAATCTATTAGAATTCTTCTTGCCATTGCATGCTACCTTGGGTTTAAATTATATCTAATGGATGTCAAAAGTGCATTCTTGAATGGATTTCTCAAAGAAGAAGTTTATGTTGAACAACCTAAAGGATATGAGGATCCACATCATCCTTCCCATGTCTACAAATTAGACAAAACTCTTTATGGTCTAAACAGGCCCCTAGAGCTTGGTATGAGAGATTGACATATTTTCTTGTTGATAATGAGTTTCAAAGGGGCGAGGTAGACAAAACATTGTTTGTTAAAAGAACCAAGGATCACATTCTTGTTGCCTAAATTTATGTGGATGATATTGTGTTTGGATTAACTTCGGAATCTCTCGTGACATATTTTTCTGAATGCATTACACATGAATTTGAAATGACTATGATGGGTGAGTTGTCTTACTTCTTGCATCTTCAAATCAAACAATTGTGTAATGGAATGTTTGTGTCTCAAACCAAATATGCTAAGAATCTTGTGTCTAAATTTGGTCTTGAGTTCACTAAGCATGCACGGACACCCATGAGCACTAGTGTTAAGTTGTCTAAAGATGATACTAGTAAAGATGTTGATCCTACACTGTATAGAAGCAAGATAGGAAGTCTGTTGTATTTCACAGTGAGTCATCCTAATATCTATTTCAGTGTTGGGTGTGTGCTCGATATCAATCTTGCCCTAAAGAGTCTCATTTATATGCTGTCAAACGCATCATTAAATATGTAAATGGAACTTTAGGATTCGGGATCTGGGACTCTTTTGACTCCTCAGTTGATATTATCGGGTTTACTGATACTGATTGGGCAGGATGTGTTAATGATCGAAAAAGCACATCAGGGGGTTGTTTTTACATTGGTCACAACTTGGTGTCTTGGCATAGCAAAAAGCAAAATGTCATTTCTCTCTCCACTGTCGAAGCAGAATACATTGCTGCTGGAAGTTGCTGTACACAAATGCTCTGGATTAAGGAAATGCTTCATGACTACGGTTTGGACCAACATAAACTCTCTTTTGTGATAACACAAGTGCTATCAACAATTCCAAAAATCCTATCCAACACTCACGCACAAAACACATTGACATTCATCATCATTTTATTCTTGAGTTAGTCAAATCAAAAAGTTGATTTTTTCATTAAACCTCTAGATCTACTTAGGTTTGAATACCTTAGAAAGTCTTTAGGGGTTTTGCTCATTGAATGATTCTCTCATTTTTCCTCAAAATGAATCCTGTGTTCTTCATTTGTTTTTCAAGTTTTGCAAAAAATGATTTGATCATTCTGTGAGTGATTCATTTTGTTTTGAAAGATTGAGGATTGATGAAATTTTGATCTCATTCCATACACACTCTCAAGAGGACTAAAAGTTTAGCGTTTGGTCATGAGAGATTCTGATAATGTTCGTCATGATTGTGTTCTCATCTCTTGAGGATTGTCTAGGTTCAAATCACTAATATATGATGAGGAGAGCAAAAACTTACTTTGTGTCTTTATGAAAGGTCAAGGAAAGGGCTACATGATTGAGTGTGTTATACTTGTCATGATTCAGAGAATAAAATTCATGTTTCACGGATTTAGCTAGCTCTCTTTGTAGTGTGAAAGCCGCATATGACAAACATTTTGTTCCCTTACCTTATTTAAAAAAAAAAAAAAAACAAACAAAAAAAAGAGAAAAAGGAAGAATAGTGGGGATGAATCTTTGAAATGGTAAAGCTCACTAAATCATACATTGACCGGAAGAAGACTAACATCCAATAAGCAGAGTGCCATAATTCGTGATGTGAAAAATTCATGTTACTATCTTCATGACAATGTTAAACTTGGTGGTCCTTTCACACTACACACTTTTTATATGGGATTCAATATTTTCATCTTTTCTCATTGTCATAAAAATGGGTAGTTTAGCCCATCTCTTGAACATTGTCATATTTTCTTAAAACACTTAGTTTGATTATACTCGGTGTGAGCACAGGATCCACAATTCTCATCGTTTTGGTGTGTTTTTAAACCGTATAGTATGTCTCATCTTTTTTTTGGGTCAATTTTCATCTCTCTCTCAATTTTTTCATCTTCTAGGCTTGTGTCTTTTTGCTATTCTCTTGAGTCTTGTTTTGGGTCCCTTTGTTGTGTTGCTTTGAGGTGCATCTGTTAAGGGGGAGCGCGTTGCTGGTAAGCAAGTTGAAGGGGAGCAAGGACCGTCTTTTCAAGACCAGCTGTTTTTGATGCAAGCTTCTCAGCTTACTTTCAAGATGAGATGCAATTGTTCTTTTTTTCATCTAGTTTTGTTTTGTGTTCTTTATTTAGCACTTGGTTGTTTTGGTTGTGTTTCCCTTTGTCAATTTTAGACAAAAAGGGGGAGTAGGTATTTGTGTGGGTATTTTTTTTTGGATTTATGCAATATCTGTTGTTGAGTATAATGGTATTTCATAATGCAATTGCATCTCTTGAATTCACATTTCTTGCAGAGATGAAATATTGGGTTTGTCTTGGAATTGCCAAAAGGGGAGATTGTTAGGATTTGTATCCTACGAGTTTTTTTATTTTGGAAAATTCCTTTCTCGACAAAATCGATTTATTATTATTTCATTTTGTTTATTGTTTTTATATTATCTTTATTGGAATAATTAAATCGAGATTTAGTTTGATACGTTTGACAAAAAATGTGGCTTATACCATGTGTGTGTTGTTTGTTGATTATCTATCTTGGAATAATCAAAGTATGTTTTTTTGTGGAAAGAGTGTCAAAGCATGGTTGAATGAGTAGAAAATGGAGTAAGAAATGAGGCTGTGTGTCTGCAAGATAGGATGACAAAGCATGGGAGAAATCATGGCTCATATCATGATTATTATCTAGTAATATCTTTCTTGGATTGATATTTTAGATTAATCAACATGTGGCTTGATGCATAGAATTTTTGACAAGCGTGGCGAAAAGAGGAGGCTGTTTGTTTGGTAAAAGAAAGAAGGAAATCGTGGCTCAGAATGTGGAGAAAAGGTTCTGCAAAAGTCAGAAATTGCAACTTGTTTACCATGCATAATCGTGGCCGCGACTAGGCTGCGAACACGCCGCGAGGAAATTAGCTCCCAAAAGTTTTTTTCTATAACCTGCGAAGGGGTCTTGTGCCCGCGACCAGCAGCTCGTGCTCGCAACCAAGTGGGTTGCGCCCGTGATGGTGAAATGTGTGTAAATACCTTGCTTGTTCCATGGTGTTTTTGGGATCCCTTGTGTATGTATTTCAAGTGTCTTTTTGAGAGAGAGAGCTGTAGTGAGGTCACATTGTTAATATTTCTCTCATGTTTGCTTGATGATTCATTCTCATTTGTTCTTTCATGAAAATCATCAAGTCTAAACCAAAATGACAAAATAGTTCATGAGTATTCTTGACGAGTGAGTGTGTCGTGGATTCAACATCTCTCTAGTGAAGGTGAATATCCACAGATTAAAGGATAGAGGTCAGTTACTTGTAGGTCTTGAGCGAGCACGTGTGCTTGGATTGGTTAGTGTAAGAAATCTGTTGTATTACTCTTCTTCATAGTGGATTGTTATTGTGGCCAAGGGTCCGTGGTTTTTTTATCACATGCCGGTGGATTCCAACTGTGGTTTTTCCATGTAAAAATCTTTTTGTTTTGTTTGCTCCTTGTTCTTTCTTTTATTGTTAAGCTCCGTTGGTTTGAATCTATTAAAGCAATAATCACAAGATCATGGGACTATAATTTTTCAAACATAATTAACAAAAGATTTTTATGCTTGAAAACATAGGATTAAACGGGGACTATATGCATCTTGCTAATGAAGTGAACAATCCCAAGTAACACATTCAGTTGTTGCAATGATACAATGGTTCTGTTTTAGTAGCCCCAGAGTAAGAATGGAAACTATGTACCAATTGTAGCTACTTCCTATAATGCATGCTACAATGTATAGGATTAAACAACAGATATAAGGATAGTCTATACTAGCAAATTTAAATTTGAACCTCAAAACTTATAGATAATGCAAAAGCACTAAGCAAAAATTAAAAGTTCATAATTGTGGTAGGAAATGCCTTGGAATTCATACAGTGAAGAAATAATAGCCACACCAGATTACATATTAGGGGTAGTGTGGGGTAGAATCAGCAAGATCCCTTTAAGAGATGTTATGCTTACCATCTTTGTATATTTGTTGAGGAAAAAGAAAGAAAGGATTTCATAGATTTCTCCATAGATCCAAAAGACATTTGAGCGTTTTAAACTTTTTAAACTCAGTTGTTGCTCAAAACATAAATGAACTTGTAACCCACTTTATTACAAAGATTCCTCCATAGACATAATTTATTACACAAATGGAGTCTTAATCCTTGCTCAAATAAGAAATCTCAGTCCGAGTAATCAAAAAGTTCAAGGTTAGACACAAGTGAAGGATGCTCCATGATCACCTTAATAGCATTTATAGGGTATACATCTATTTAGATTCCTATTTTGCCTCTTTTATGTGTGAAATGCCTTTTGAGACAATGAATCATTTGATCAATCTCACTTTGTAGCTGACGTGAGACTTCAAGCTCGCTAATCGAGGAGTGTTGTAGCATCTCAACGAAATGTGCCTTTGCCACCTTCAAATAGAAATCACGGCAATGGTGTTCACATTTGACTCATTTTGCAAACAAGTCAGCTGGAACTCCCAAATATCTCGCCATGTATGGACATTTGAAAGCAATGCAATTGTAATCCCTCAATGGTTCTAAACTATACAGCAAGAACCCATCTATGTAGAAATGTTAGTCTCCTAATAAATCAATATAACCACCAGCATAATCTAGTTTGGGTGATTGCCGGTGGGAAATCTCACCCATACTGAAACTAGATAGTTTTAGTTACAACTCGTGAACATAGGTAACGAGATATTGTAAGTGGCCCAAATGTCCTAACATTATAATTGACTACTCACTACTTGACAACACGATGTGACATGGCTAGTCACTACAAGATAAGATGATTGACAATGCACTGCAAAATATTCACTACAATGGCATGACATGACTATTCACTACATGCAAGACAATGGTGTGACATGACTACTCATTGCATACAAGGCACATGCCATAAAATATATGAGATAAAGCAACCTCATGGGCACGGGCATATACAAGGTATAAAAATCAAAGGAAGATAAGTAAACAATAAAATAAACGAGATAAAGCAACCTCTAACTTGTGATTCACATTAAGAAACAACAACACCTTGGCCTTTGACTTGTGATTGAGAAACAACATCACCTTGACCTCTGATTTGCGTTTCATTTTGCAATGCTATTGAAAAATCTAGAAATCCCCTAGATATTGATTTGTGATTATGTATCAATTTTAAGCAGTAAATATCAATCCCAATCAAACAATCAAAACAAATCAACACAACGATTTTACGTGGAAAAACCACAATTGGAGCGCCTCCAATTGTGATAAAAAAACCACAGGCAAAAGCCACAAAACAATCGCTTAAGAAGATATAAAGGAATTACACAAGTGTTCTCTCAATTACCTAGCGAATCCACGCCCGAATTGAACTGACCCCAATGTGCCTCTTCCAACGCTGTCTTCACCTCGAAATTATCTTACCCAACGTTGAATCCACAACGCCGATGTCGAATCACGACGATGAGCCACTTTAGAATCCACCAAAGCTTCAGGATCGAATTCTCCAGAATCCACCAAAGAACAACTCTCTCTTTTGTGTTGAATAAGCAAGCAATCCTTTGATGTATCCTTCTTAAACCATGAGTTGAATACTTAATTAAACATCAAAGAAAACTAGAAAAGAAACTCCAGATATAAACCTTAGAACCCTCAAAGAAGATCTGGAAGTCGTAATCCTAGATTTGGAGCAACTTGAGCTTTTATAGAATCTGAAATCGCGAGGTCTGCTCGAGCATGGGAATGGACGCTCGAGCGGGGACTCTATATCACGTGTTCCAAACTAGGATGTACGCTCGAGCGGGGAAATGGACACTCGAGCTTAAAAACACGCCTCACAGCATATTTGCAGACAGGTCAAACTTTTGGAACCAAGCATTCTCTGCTCGAGTGGGGAAATGGACGCTCGAGCGGACAGGCAACTTTGAATGCATTTTTGCATTTTGCTTCAGGGGCGTTTGTAAGAACCCGAATATAAAAATTAAGTAAATAATTAAATAATGATATTATAATCTCAAATATTTTGGTAGTGAATCCTAAAGTGCAAATTAAATATTATTGGAGGATCTTTTAATTAATTTTAAATCTAAAATAAATTTATGGTGAAAGTCTTTAATTTAGAGGCAACGTTTATTATTTAAAAAAAAAAAATAGAATAGAGGGTGTGATTTGAACTCTTGACCACAAGGTTAATATACATATAAGACTCTTACCATTTGAGTTGCATATAACTTATATATATGTTTTGTATATTTATTTATATATTTGACCTACACATGTTTTACGTGTATCCAACCACTAGTATAAAATAAAATAAATACAAACCCTACTCTATTATTTGTTCACCACATAGGGCAACAACACAGCAGCCACGGGAGAGACTTTGAGAGAAGAAAAAGAAGAAGAAGAAGTTGCAATCAAAGAACTTTTGGGTGTGTGGGAGGGTTCTAACTTTCTTCTTTATTTTATATTTGTTCTTTATCCTTATTCTATTTTATGATTTAATTCATTGATGGGGAGGTTGTAGGTTTATGTAATTTGTGTATATATATACACTGTTAAGAAATCTGAGGAGTTAAATTCATGTATAATGAATGGTGTAATTCTTAGTCCAAAAATTCTATACAGAATCACAAACTTTAAAAATCAAGAAACCATATCAAACGAATGAATTTTGAACTGAAATTTTTACAGTAGATTAATTACATATTGAATTGCATATCTGAATTTTCTCATAATTTTTGGGAGTCAAAATCTATATAAACTGATGCGTTCAAATCTGACCAGAAAACTGGTTTTAAACAGTAAGTTCGGGAGTGTTGATCTCTTTGGGTATAAATCCGAAAATTATCAAATCAGCGTCATTAGAACTGGCTACGAGTCTAGTTTCATACGTTTTTGGCCTTGCATTGATTGCTCATATATACTAAGAGAACCATTAATTTATTTAAAGTGCTGCAGAAAATAACCTATTTAGATATAATTAATTGTAGATAATTATTTTGATAAGCAAATCAAGTGAAACCATTTGGGTTTCAAACTTAGGATATATTAGTTGATATCTGGAGGGTTTTAGAATTTTTCGAACAACGTGGAGTGGGTTTTTAATTTTCAAAGTTAGCGAATAGATTGTGAAAACTAGTTTAAAATTCTATTTTATCTTAAAGTTACTTTTAATTAAGTTTCGATTTGAACCCATGTCTTGGGTGATTTTAGACCTTGAAGAACATGAACTTAGGTAATATTTAAGAGTAACGGTGAGTTGGGTTGAGCCGTGTTAGTACGCTTTAGTTTGGGGTTACTTAGTTTTTATTCTTTAATATTTTTAAATTAGTAGTGACGTGTAGTTTTCATACTTGGTTCAGGACACTAGTTGGACTTTCATACTCTATTCGAGAATTATATTATTTGATTTTCAGGTGAGTAGTTTCATACTACATATTTTTATAAATGTACCCCTACCCTGAACTGTTGGAAAATTAAAGTGTTGTTTCAGGACTAAACTGTTTTGATAAATTATTATATTATCAATGGAATCAAATTATTTCTGAAACATGTGTGAACTTGGCATACTATAAACTATTTGCTTTGGTCTCATGTTTATAATGATGAACTACCATGTTTTGCGAAACTGATGTGTATTGATTATTGGGACCATCTGTGTATTTAGTCTAAGGAAATTATTCCACTGTGTGTGGTGACTCTGGCCACTAGGGAACAAATCCGGGTTGGGTCATGATGACTCTAGTGCTCAATGATTGTAAGGAAAAGACCTAGGTTAAGCTAGGTGACCTTCAATCGGATCGTCTTAGAGAAAAGGCTCGGGTTGCCACCCTGAGGATGACTCTAGTTCGGTATTGGATCCAACGGGGCTTATAGCCTTTAGAATTGTGTGGCATGTTACTTGTTATTTCTTGGTACCCAGAATATTATTGGTGTTCATGTTGTAATCTTTTTTAAGTGAAAAATGTCATTTATCATGTTCTTGAGAGACATGAGTATTTTTACTATTGAACTGTGGAACCTTTTTTTTTAAACAGATTCTCTTTACCAAACTGTATGTCAATCTAGTTTCTGTGATATATGTCTTATTTTGGAATTGATCCCTATTTTCAAAACTGTATATACTATCCATGTTGCTACTCACTGAGCTATCAGTTGACTTAGTTGTTTACCATTTCCAGGTGTTAGAAAGACTTAGAGTGGACTCATGGCGTAGCAGGGACTCAATTGCATAGACCTCTAGGACATTCATTTATTTTATTTTAGATTGTTATGTCAAGTTTGTACATATTTATATTTATTTTTATTGAGGTTCATTTAGGATTATTTTGATATGTAGGTTGTTTATATCCCATAAGTTTGGATGGTATTGATTAGGGTTGGTTTTACCGTTTATACTTGTGGCATGACACTGGATTGAGTTTTGGTTATTTATTAATGGACTATTTTATAATTATTCAATGTGTATGGATTCGTATTTAGGCTTACGTGTACCTTGGGCTAAGGTCCTGTGGGCCACGGCTGGTCATACCCGGGTTTGGGGTGTGATAGCGCTGCCCCTCAACCCTGCCATGGCGCTACCCCGAACCCGCCAAGGGGTGCTGCCCCTTGGACCCCCGCGAGTTGACCGGGAAGCTCGATCCCCGTCATAGTCAGCGAAGTGGAAAACATGAAAGAATTATCTTCTGAAACTTCTCTGTAAGGCACAATTCAAGTTGGATTCGCATCTAAGTACTCATAACCTCACTGAAATAAAAGAGCGAATAAAAGTACAACTGAAAAGAGTTTTGTCAAATGGGATTGCTAAGAATAAAAATCTAACAGCTATATATAGTTTTTTATTACTTTCTGGAGATTTTAGTTGCGCTAAGGCAATACTTGAACAATCCTAAATGACAACATCTTGTATCTTTGCAAGAACGGAGCAATACATCCTCTCTCAAATTCATTTTGTAGCAAGAGGCTGCCGTCGTTAACCATTCTTAAGCTTGCGAGAACTAACCATAACAGGGCCTAAAATATATTGATTGGTAAGATAACAAACCTTCATACTTAACAAGACCAAAAATTAATTTAACAGTCACTTGAGAGTAGACACTTGCAAATAATTTTGACCATTCTCCATGAGGGAGTGGTGTTGTCTAGGAATAAGAGCACATTTCGAAAAGGAAAAGGATAAATGACAGTTGTAGTCCCTAAAGTATGTGCTCTTTGTTAGTTAAGTCCCTTAAGTTTTAATTTTGTCATTTTAGTCATCAAAATTGTCAATTTGAGTCAATTTAGTCTAACGTCCATTCTTCTCTTCACTTCAGCATAAGGCATTATTGGAAAAAGATATCCATACGTGGGAAAATGTGTAGCTGGGTCCTTGAGGGAACTTTCCTACCCAACCTAACTACTCAACTAACTGTATGCAACAGAGTGGGTGTAGAACATAATATGGCAAAAATCAGCAAAGGGAGAAAAAGAGTTGAGAAAGAGAAGAAGTTGAGAAAAAAAAGGGGTTTTTTTTTTTTTTTTTTTTTTTTTTGGGGGGGGGGGGGGGGGGGGGGAGAAATACAATGAACACCCTATGCCATTGCAGAAGGCCTAGTCGCATGACAACTTCATGGACTGATGCTAACCCAGAAAGGACATTTCTTGGTTGTGACAAATGTGGGGTAACATTGATTTCTATAATCTCTAATATCCTATTTTCTTTTCATTTCATCTTTTGATTTTTTAGTCAACTAGAGATAATACATTTTTTGTTCTATTTTTTGTGGGAGGCTGGTGTAGATTCTTTGTTTGGTGATACCCCCATGTGTGACAGAGCAAGGGCAGTGATACCTGGGCTGTTAAGGTATGTCAATGGGTTGGGTTGGGTTTATCATGGTTGATGTGGGTGTATGCTGTAAAAGGGAATGCAAAGTGAAATCATGGTTGGTTTTTTGCTGTAAAAGGGAATGCAAAGTGAAACCATGGTCGGTTTTTTGCTGTAAAAGAGAATGCCAAATGAAATGCATAGTATTGTAATTTATTTTCTAGTAATGAAGGCATGCAAAGTTAAACGCATGGCATTGTAATCTATTTGCTAGTAATGAGGGCGAGAAATGGAAGAAGAAAGTGAGTTTTTTTTTTTTTTTATATTTAAGAAATGGTGATGTGAGGCAACGGATATAAACTGATGATGTAGTCAGTTCGTAGGAATGAGGAGGCAACAGTAATAAAACACTGAAATACTGATTCTAATTTCAACTTGCTAACATTGACCTCTGCATGACAAAGGCTTGTATTACTAACTTGAATCCACTTTAGACACAACAAATAATCCACCATATATCTGGATGCTTAGCAGAAAGATTATTGTTTACTGAACAATGTATCAATTTCAAAAATAAAATAAAAATTGTACTACTATAAAGCTAATACTTGAAGAACTTTCCTTTCTTCCTACAACAAGAATATGAAAATGGAACCTATATTGATTCATTTGAATACGCTATCCTTTCCTCCCAAATACTGATTGTTTGTCGCTTGCAAACTGGCAATGCTTCTTCCTCTTTAATTTCCTTTTATCAATCAATCAACCCCGCCACTGCCATTTCCAGGGTAATGATCAGTGCCCCGTTCTGTTGCTGGTTTTTCATTAGCCTCCTCTCTTTTCTCATAATCAATGATGAAGTGGTCGGCGTTTAAGGGCTTGACAGGCTTGTACAACTTAATCAAATCCATAGCTCTCAATTTGTACCGCCTCAGAAACTTTTCCAACCCATTTACAATCGTGTAGCCATCTGAGTCATTATCAAACTTGAACAGCATACGCCACGGTTCATTGCCTGCAGCATCCGTAAAATGCAGCCACTTCAACTTAAAAGCATCATCACCAGTCTTAATTGCTCGGAAATGAACTATTATTTCTCCTTAGGAATGATGAGCCCTCCACATGTCACGTCAGTAGTCGTCAATGGCAGCTGGAACAGAAAATTTTCCCGATTGAATTTCCCACTATTAGTAGCTAATTCTTCTCTTTTGACATGTTTAATCAAATAATGATTGATGCCTGTACGTGGGACAGGTCTGTAGAACTGAATCAAATCCCTAGCTACTAAATTGTGATTAGCTAGCAACGTAGCCCTCCCACCAGCTGCCTGTAATCATGAAGTCACGATGCACTTGTGAGTGCATGAGTGTTGCATCCCAACTGTGATTTTGACTGTCAGAAATTTTAATCTTCGGCTTGGATACTCGTCCAGGAATCACCAGAGGAGGTAGATAGCGTGATGCTAATTCATAACTGAGAAACAGCGTGCGTAGTAAAGCAGTGTCATCAATATTTAACTCCATCGCAAAAAGAAAGTCTCTGCCATAGTTCTAAATATCGGCTGGTACGGCACGTACCGGCCGATTCGTACCGGAAAATTGGAGTGCCGATAAGGATATGGATCGGTATACCGATGAGACTGAAATTCGCAGCCGTAACGTCCGATTCCCGGTACGTATCGGCCTGAATCCGATACATGCAGTGATACAGTTCCGATATGGATTTGCCATGGCCGGTACGGATGAAATTAGAGCAGAGAACCGTCAGCAAAAGCAAAAATAATCGTCGGTTACATATGAAATTGGGGCAGAGCAGAAAAACCTCCTGAAATTTGTGTTGTTTTATACTCTGTTTTGCAAGTTCATTCTTTGGGCTGTTGTGCTCTGTTTTGTTGTTGGGCAAGCACACCAATATGCAACTTGCAAGCTTCTTTGTTTTCCTTATACTCTGTTACTATAGTAACATATCATAAGGCTGAACTTGCAAGCTTCTATACTCTGTTACTATTTTTGTTTCATATATCAATATTATTATTATTATTATTTTTCTTATGTTTTTCTATTTCGTAATTTCTTTTTTAGGCCACTGTTCTTCTGCATCTTTTAAGCCACTATTTATGCACCTTTTTAAGCCACTGTTTTTCTGTTGTTTATACATCTATGCCACTGTTTATATTAATATATATATATATATATATTCTCAGTTGAGCAAGAGAAAAAAAACAAGAAAAAATAAATATTGAAATCAAAATCTTCATCTATCAAAAGCTTATTATGTTAAAAATGAGACTAAAATAAATACATTTCATTTAGTTGAAAATAGTTAAAAGTATTCCTACATATCAAAATTTTGATTAAAATGTGACAAAATAAGACTAAAAGAGTAAAAAAATGCATAAAATTGAGTTTTAGAGGGATTGTTAATGTTTTTTAAAATTTCACGGAAGTGACACCCGATTCCCGATATGTACCGGTCGATACTACCGATACCGATACTCCGCGATCGATACTGTTATGTTACCCGATACTGCGATTTAGAACTATGCCGAGGGGAAGAAAGAAAACAAGTACTCCAATAAATAATCAGTCAAGATAGGCTAATGAAGTACTCCAATAAATAATCAATCAAGATAGGCTAATGAACTCTTTCTCATGTACTTCCTAATGGTTGCGAAATGATGAAACAGAAATTCACAAAGATGGCATAGGACAAAAGATCAATGATCTTTCAAACTAGTTATAGGGTTGGAAGTTATTAATTTTGTTTCTCTTCTTGGCATGCAATTGAAAGTAGCATTATTGGTACAAATATATGATGTCTATGTATATAAGTATACATTACACTCCTCTATGAGTCATTTAATTAGATTATTCATTCAATGAATATATGGAAATATCTACAGCAAATATTGGAATTTCCATGGAAGCCCAATGCAGCCACGAGTCCGACTGGTTTTGTACCAATGATTCAGTTCATATATTGTGTAACCCTCAATCTCGCAGAGTTCAACACAAACCAACCAATTTATATAATGAATGTATGTCTATCCTTCAGCCTAATGTGTGTAAAAGATCGTAGAACACATTTAACAAAGATGAAAATCCTAGGGTGTCTGTTTGGTTTCCAAGAAAAGGGAAAACCGACAATTTACCTCTCCGGTTATTTCATTATGAAACCAAATTCTGCTCTTTTTCTTTTGCATGCAACCAAAATATATATTTATCAGTGTATGTTGCATAGCTGTGTATATAAACATGTATTCATTCATACAAAGATACACACAAAAAGATTCAACAACTTCATATATGAGTTTCTTGGTGAAGAACAAGAGGAAGTTTAGTTACCCTAATTTTGATTCTTCTCCAGGAGCAGGACCAGCAGGAGGATTGACAGTATGAGATGGAGTTGATGACATTTCTGCGTTTCCTCCTTTGGGGACATCTTTTGCTTTCTCTTCTTCTTCTGAGGTCTTCATCCTTTTTCCTTTTTTATCATCGAGACCTGTATCAATGTCTCTGGCTTGAGACATTTTTCTTGATGCGTTCTTGAATATGGTGGCTCAGAATCTTAGAGAGAGAGAGAGAGAGAGAGAGAGAGAGAGAGAGAGATTTGTTCTTTGGAGAGAGAGGTGGGTAAAAGAATTTATTGCTGTCAAAGTGAAGTTGAGTATAGGAAGGCGGGCTAATAACAGTTTCTCTGCGGTTGGAGTAGAGTTCGTTGGCCGTTCGCTGATGTTTATCAAAGAATCAATTATTTAGTAAAACTCATTATTGTTAACTTAAGACAAGAAGCACAAGCTCCAAGATTCCTAGCCTTCAAAACAAAACTAGGCCACTCATCAAAGCAAAATAAAAAAGAGAAAATAACGTATAAGTGGGAATTGGGGCCATTATTTACAAAATAGCAAGAAATTATAGAGAATTATAACCAAGGTTTTAAATAATGGTGACGGTTATCCGTAACGGTAGCATTGTTGTGGTTGTGGAGTGTAACAGTCATAGCGTAATGGTGGCGATAACTGGAATTGTGAATTTTTGTAATTCTCTGTACAATTTTAAGAAAATATACCGATACGCATGTTTTTATTTCATAATCACATTTAATGAGTTTAAAAATGATTTTTAATATTTTTGTAAAGTTCTTTAAAACATGATCCAATATATATATATTAATTTTTATATTAGTTTTAACTCACTATGGAGATTTTTTTTTAGATTTCTTTGCTTTACTAATTATACTTATGGATAATTTCCAATTTGTTAAGAAAAAGATGAAATATGTTTAATACTAAAAATAATAGTCTCACATAAGTTCAAAATACAAAATGTGAACATAATACTAATGAAAAAGTACATAACATGAAATTTAAGTTTTGTTCAATAAATTTAACATAAAATTAATAGATATAAGTTAATATTCAAACATAATTGTGAGAATCCGAATATACAAATCAAGTAAATAATTAAATAATAATAATTTTACAATCTCAAATATTTTGATGGTAAATCCTAAAGTGCAAATTAAAAATTTGGAGGGTCTTTTAATTAATTTTGAACCTACAATAAATTTATGGTGAAAGTCTTTAATTTAGAGGCAATATTTATTATAAAAAAAAATAAATAGAGAAGAGGGTGTGACTTAAACTCTAGATCACAAAATTATTACATAAAGCTCTTACAATTTGAGTTACATATAACTTATATATATATTTTTTGTATATTTATCTATTTATTTGACCTATGTGTGCACACCACTAGTATAAAATAAAATAAACACAAACTCTACACTATTATTTGTTCACCATACATAGCAGCAGCAGCAGCCACACTAACGTGAGAGAGATTGAAAGAGAAGAAAAAAAAAAAGGTTGCAATCAAAGAAAAACTTTTGGGTGTGTGGTAGGATTCTAGCTTTCTTCTTTATTTTATTTTTGTTCTTATCCTTATTCTATTATATGATTTAATTCATTGATGGAGAGGTTGTAGGTGTATATATTTTGTATATATATATATTGTTAAGAAATCTGAGGAGTTAAATTCATGTATAAAGAATGGATGTAATTCTTAGTCCAAAAATTCTGCACAGAATCACAAACTTTAAAAATCGAGAAATCATATCAAATAGATGAATTTTGAACTAAAATTTTTATAATAAATTAATTACATATTGAATTGCATATCAAAATTTTCTCATGATTTTTGGGAGTCAAAATCTATATTAACTGGTGCATTCAAATCTGTCTATAAACTGGTTTAAAACAATAACTTTGGAAGTGTCGTTCTCTTTGGGTATAAATCCGAAAATTTTCAAATTAACGTCATTAGAACCGGTTACGAGTCTAGTTTATTACATTTTTTGCCTTGCGTTGATTGCTCATGTATACTAAGAAAACCATTAATTTCTTTAAAGTGCTGCAAAAAACAACTTGTTTGGGCATAATTAATTGTAAATAATTATTTTGATAAGAAAATTAAGTAAAACCAATTGGGTTTGAAACTTAGGATATATTGGTTAATATCTGGAGGGTTTTGGAATTTTTCGAACAGCGTGGAGTGGGTTTTTTAATTTTGAAAGTTAGCGAATAAATTGGAAGAAACTTATTTAAAACTCTGTTTTATTGATTTAAAACTCGTTGCTCTTTGACCTTGCTTTATTGATGTATTCCGTTTATTGATATCAATAAATTTGTTTCCTTTTGCTTATCAAAAAAAAAAAAAAGTTACTTTTAATTAAGTTTCGATTTGAACCCATGTCTTGGGTAATTTTAGATCTTGAAGAACGTGAGCTTAAGTAATATTTAAGAGTAACAGTGAGTGGGGTTGAGCTGTGTTAGTGCGCTTTAGTGTAGGGTACTTAGTTTATTATTCTCTTTAGTATTTTTAAATTAGTAGTGACGTATAATTTTCATACTCGGTTTAGGGCGCTAGTTGGACTTTTATACTCTATTCGAGGATTACATTATTCCGTTTTTAGGTGAGTCAGTTGCATGCTACATATTTTTATAAATGTTCCCCTACTCTGAATTGTTGAAAAATTTAATTATTGTTTCAAGACTAAGCTGTGTTGATAAATTATTATATTATTGATGGAATTAAATTATTTTTGAAACATGTGTAAACTTGGCACAACTGTGAACTATTTGTTATGGTCTCATGTTTATAATGGTGAACTACTATATTTTGCGAAACTGAATTGTATTGATTATCGGGACCATTTGTGTATTTTAGTCCAGGAAAATTATTCCACTGTGTGTGGTGACTCTGGCCACTAAGAAACAGATCCGGGTTGGGCCATGATGACTCTAGTGCTCAACGATTATAAGGAAAGGACCTAGGCTAGGCTAGGTGATCTTCAATCGGATCGTCTTAGAGAAAAGGCCCAAGTCGCCACCTCGAGGATGGCTTTTGGTTCGATATTGGATCCAACGGGTTTATTGCCTTGAGAACTATGTGGCATGTTGCTTGTTATTCTTGGTATCCAGAAAATTATTGGTGTTCATGTTGTAATTTGTTTTAAGTGAAAAATGTCATTTATCATGTTCTTAAGAGACATGAGTATTTTAACTGTTGAATTGTGGAACCTTCTTTTTGAAACAGATTATCCTTAGTAAACTGTATGCCAATTTAGTTTCTGTGATATATATATATATATCTTATTTTGGAATAGATTCATGTTTTCAAAACTGTATGTGCTATATATGTTACTACTCACTGAACTATCAGCTGACTTTGTTGTTTATCATTTTCAGGTGTTAGAAGGACTTAGAGTGGACTCATGGCGTAGCGGGGGACTCAATTGTATGGACCTCTAGGACATTCATTTATTTTGTTTTGGATTATTATGTCAAGTTGTGCATATTTATTTTTATTTTTATTGGGGTTCATTTAGGATTATTTTGATATGTAGGCTATTTATATCACATAAGTTTGGATGGTATTGATTACGGTTGGTTTTGCCGTTTATAATTATAGCATGCTACTGGATTGAGTTTTAATTATTTATTACTGGACTATTGTATAGTTATTTAATGTGTTTATGGATTCGTATTTAAGCTTACGTGTGCCTTGGCCTAAGTCCCTATAGGCCACGGCCAGTCATACCCGGATTTGGCCAGTCATACCCGGATTTAGGGTATGACAATAATTATGTGAAAAAAATAATGAAATCTTGTAGAACTTGAATATTAGACATTCAAAACATGTCTAGATAATATTTTTACTTATATTCTATGTAACTATAAAATAAAAAGAGAAAATAGCATTATATTCAAATTTTATAAAAAAAAATTAAAAATAGAAGCATAACAGTCGTAACGGTGTTGTAACGGCAATGTAATGGCCGTTCTAGACTTTATGTGACAATGGTGACCGTTACGGTTATGAATTTTTGTCATACCA
Organism: Camellia granthamiana; assembly: GCA_036172215.1. Lineage (NCBI taxonomy): Eukaryota > Viridiplantae > Streptophyta > Magnoliopsida > Ericales > Theaceae > Camellia > Camellia granthamiana. The sequence continues at coordinate 78,317,547 of CM069905.1, read as the reverse complement.
TTATAGCAGTCATAACGGTTGACAGTAACCACTACAATCGTTATGTAATAGTTGCAGCCACTTTTTAAAACCTTGATTATAGCAAATACGGGTGGGATTGGTAACTTTAAAATAGAGCAAGATAAAGGTAGGTGGAGGAGAAGTTGAAGTGGCGAAGGAGGTGCAGAAGGTAAGAGGGGACTAGTGGTTGGCAGCGAAATGCACAAATAACACATTTATAGTGCAATTATAAAACTTCGTGTTTGGGGTCGACATCATGACCAAAGCAATCAAGTCCTTACTCACAACCCAACTCTCACTAATTAGGTGTTGACTTCTAGTTGCATGGGTTAACTCCTTAAGTTAGTTTATAAAATACAGAATCTCAAATGTGAGAATATGTCGGCGATGATCTTGAGGGTTTTGGGTGATTGTTGTAGCTAGTTCTGTGGCGACTAGGTTGCTGGGTAAGGTAGAAGGGGTTGGAGGTGGAGGGGATTGAGAGTATGGTGAGTTGAGGGAAGGGTTTGGGTGGCAAAAGAGAACTATGAAGAGGGTGGGGTAGGTTAAAAAGGGTCACAGTGGTGCTGGAAATGATGAGAATGGTTAGGGAGAGTAACAAGGTGCATGAAAAAGGGGTAGGGGTGGTAAAGGAGAGTAAGGAATAGGCTACGGTGACAGAGGAAGGTAGGGAAGTTAAAGGATTGACTGGCAATGGCAAGGAGTACTAGACTATTTTTTTTTTAACAGCAAAAAACAACCCCTTATTGATGAAAATTGCCAAACATGAATTACATCAAATAAAGGAAGAGAAAGTGCAAAAGGCATCAAAGCAAATCGCACGATCCCAACTAGGTTGGCACTGCAAGGAAAGCCCAATCATTTGCCAGCACACCACAAGGTTGAAGAGAAAACAACCACAAGATACACAGAAAAAACCAAACTAGTCTACCAACAAACTCCCCTCTGCATCAGTCCAGCAGACCACTACCACGACCAACCTAAACCACAACTAGCAGACCACTACCACTACCACCAACATGCACCATCACAGACCTCACACGAATGCAACCATACTCCAGAGAAACCAAGGCCAATATAGAGCAATATACAGCAGAATACCAAGCTCTAGGCCACTGACCAAAGCATACACCTCCCAAGGAATTGGATAATGGACTGATGCAGCAAGCCTCATAGTGATGTAGACCACACTCCAGAAAAACAGCAGCAAACACAAGGTGATGCAGACCACACTCCACTATAATCCTATTGCCAAGAAACAAGGAATTGGATGATGGACTGATGCAACAAGCCTCACAGTGATGCAGACCACGCTCCAGAAAAACAGCAGCAAAGCACAAGGTCACAATCCAAAGTTCAAGGTCATCTCAATCATCACCAATGTAAATACTAACCAAACAAAAACAAAAAATAGCAGCATGAAGGACAGGACAGCAACATACATCTTTACTCAGCCAATGCCCCTACTGCAGAACCTTACCTATTGCAGGTTGTTCACAATATCAGTTACTGAAAATCCTGAGAAAGAAGAGCTAGCAGCTTTGCTCCACATCGCAACTTGCACTTTAATGACCTCACATAGCTCCTCAAAATTTGGATGAATGCCATTAAAAATGCAATCATTTCTCAGTTTCCAGATAAACCAAAGCACAGCCAGAGTCATGGCCTTCCAGAACACCCTCTCTTGTTTTCTCATCCTTGTACCAGCCCACCATTCTAATAAACAATATACAGTACCAGGTTGAACCCACAGCAACCCCCATCAATTTAGCATATGTGACCAAACCTTCCAAGCAAAAGGGCAATGCAAAAGCACATGATTGACATTCTCCACTCCCATATTGCAGAAAATGCAATTCACATTGGCCTCATCAGAGAGCACTTTAATTCGATGAAAAAAACTGGAAGTCTTTATCCCCCCTTTCCATGCCAACCAACCAAAGAATTGAGCTCTAAGTGAAGATACATTGGTCCATATAAGATCAGTTACCTTACACACTGTATGTAAAGAATTATCGCACCACTTATAAGCAGAGGAGACAGTGAAGTTTCTTGATGGGTCTACTTTTCAATGCAAAGAATCAGCCATATTTTCCCTAAGATCTGGAGCATTCATCAGCAGCAGTTTCAATCTATTCAAATCCTTCACCTCCCACTGAAAGGGTGATCTTCTGAAATTAAGGCTCCACTCCACCTCACTATTCCTTCTAATATGCATCACATTCACAGATTCAAACTTATCCAAAGAAAAGGAATAGAGCCTAGAGAAAGCTTCCATCAAGCACACATTATTGCACCATGTACCTCTCCAGAACAGAGTGCTTTTCCCATCCCCAATCACTGGAGCAGAGTTTTCTTTAAAGAATTCCACCAAATCAAGTCTGGTTCGAGCAACACCCAAAATGCTAGCCCAGATACATGAGTTCCTAGTATTATCAACAGGTTCTGGACACCACCCAACACCCACCTGATTGTATTTGTTATGAATCATCTGTTTCCACAGAGCATTAGGTTCAGCCCCAAACCTCCACTACCATTTCAATAAGAGACAATCATTCATAAGTCTAATCCTTTTTACCCCTAAACCCCCTTATTGTTTGCTTTTTGAAATGACCTTCCATTTGACCAAATATATTTTCCTTCTAAAGCCATCCCCTCCCCATAGAAAATTAGATTGAATTGACACAAATTCCTTAGCAACCCTTGCTGGCATTTTGAACAAAGATATATAATAAATTGGTAAGCTAGACAACACAGATTTAATCAAAGTCACCTTACCAGCAAAAGAGAGGAATCTTCTCTTCCAAGAAGCAAGTCTTTGTTTGCATTTGGCTAACACTGGCTGCCAGGTTCTTTTTGACCTTGGACTTGTGCCCAGAGGGAGACCTAAGTACTTCAGGGGCAAACTTTGATGTAGACAATTGAGCTTATCAGCAAATTCCTTGGATGCTTCATCTGTTAACCCAACTCCACACACCACACTCTTGTGGTAGTTAATTTTTAGGCCTGACAACACTTCAAAACATCTCCAGATCCTCTTTATGTTATTAACCTCCCCCCTATCAGCTTCACAAAATAGAATTGTGTCATCTGCAAATTGCAGGTGGGTGATCCTAAATGCATTTGATCCAACTGCTGCCGCTTCGATCAACCCCATCTGATTTGCTCTTTCCAGCAGGATATTTAGGCCCTCATCTACAATGTTAAAGAGGAAGGGGGATAGAGGGTCACCTTGTCTAAGACCTCGTTGTGGGCTAAATTCTGAGGTTGGCGAACCATTTACCAAAATAGAAACTCTGGCTGATGAGACACACTTCCTCATCCAACTAACCCATTTAACCCCAAAGCCAAAATTTGAGAGCATAGTAAATAAGAAATTCCAATTGATTGAGTCATAAGCTCTTTCAAAGTCTAGCTTTAGGACAATGCCACTCTTTCTACTCTTCTTCCAGCCATCCACAATCTCATTGGCTATTAACACCCTATCTAAGATGTTTTTGCCCCCAATGAATGCTGATTGTGTAACACTAATAATTCGAGGCAACACTGTTTTGATTCTGTTTGCTAATGCTTTTGTCAAAATTTTATACAAAGATCCAATGAGGCTAATAGGCCGGCAATCATTCAAACCAGAGAGGTTCTCATTCTTAGTAATCAAAGCAACAAAAGAGCTATTAATACCTTTGACCAATTTTTCATTTTGGTGAAATTCCTTCATGAATTGCAGCACATCTGCCTTGATCACCTTCCAACACTTTTAAAACACCATGAGATTACACCCATCAGGACCAGGTGCTTTGTTTCCTTCACAACTTTTAATCGCAGCTTCAATATCAGCTTCTGAAAACTCAACTTCCAAGAGCTGGATAGCTTCTCTACCCCCAATGGATAAGAAAGGCCCAGATAGCCTTGGTCTAATACGCCATGATTCAGTAAATTGGTTAATAAAATGTTGTTGAACTGCATCTCTTACCTCCACAAGATCCTCCTTAACAGTTCCATTAACTACTATTGAGCACAGAGAATTTCTGGTTCTCCTAGAGCTGACCATAATATGGAAAAATTTTGTGTTCCTGTCTCCTTGTGTTGACCACTTGATTCTAGATTTTTGTATCCATGCCCATTCCACCATTTTACTTAGTTTCCAAGCTACACCTTTAGCCTCTCTTCTCCTAGCTTACTCTGCCTCAGATAAAGGTCTTTCTTCAGCACTTATATCAAGTGCATGAATCTCCTCTTCAACTTGATTAAGTTTATGCTCCACATCACCAAAGACTTCTTTAGCCCACTGCTTCAATGCCAGTTTTAATATTTTGAGCTTCTGGAGACACTTGAAACTTGCCCATCCCACCACATTAGCTTCTAGCCACGTATTCTCCACAAAAGATTTGAACTTAGGATGTAGGGTCCAAGCATTTGGAAATCGAAATGGAATTGGACCCCAATCTCTCTCATCCTCTATCAACAGAATAGGACAGTGATTAGAGACCTTCCGAGGTAGCCCCCAAAGCTTAAAATTAAACATTTGTAACTATTCTGGATTAAGCAAGAACTTGTCAATTCTACTAATTCTAGATTTTTGTATCCATGCCCATTCTAGACTATGACAGATGTTAGTTATTGGAGTTACAAAGAAGAGCATGAAGAAAAGGGCCAAATTGTCTTAAAAATTTGCAATTCCATGTCTTTATAATTAATATTACAAACCTTGTGATTCTCAAAAACTTCCCACAGTTTTGTAAATAGTTATCCAATTCCCACTTAAATGTTCTTTTAAGACAAAAGCCATGCTGATTGCTAAGTAAGCTGAATTGTTAAAGATTTATATAAATAATGCTATATACCTAAAAATTATATTGGAAATGAAATACAATCTAAATTTAAAATTTGTGTAATGTAAACCACACTCTAAATGAATATGATCCATAAATGTACTTTTTTACGTACTTGTGCAATTTATCAACACTGATTTAACAAATGAATTGAGTATTAGTTGATTGATTATTAAACAAATCAACAACTATATGCAACAATCCACATTATTAGAGATAAATTTAAAGATGATATTATAAGTCTAAAGTATTTTCCTTGTAGAATACATGAAAGAACGCACAAATTTAAGTAGTTGGGTGACAATAAAAATTTAAGGCAATAATATTAACCTGTTTCTCAGTAGAAGAAGCTGAATGTATATATATTATCCCAAATTTATAATTTTCTTGCCTCTCTAACTATTTTTTTTTTCTTCCCAAGCAAAACTCTCACTCCTGTAAGCACAAAATTTTTTTTCTCCCCATCCTTTTCTATAGCCTCCCATAGACATAAAAGCATACGAGGAAGAAAATTAAGGAGAAAAAAAAAAAAAAAAAAAAACTACACTAAACTAATTTGTCAAAATCTTCGGCTTTGACGGCAAAATATATTATTTGTACGCGAAGTGCTAGTAGGGTTGGGTTCAGTCGACTTCTTCTTTGATTGGAAACTAGTCATCAAGTTTTGCTGAGAACTGATTCATATTATTTTCTTTAAATTACTATTATTGAGGGAAAAAAAAAACCTCCCTGTTCAGCTAGGGTTTTAACCATTATTTAGCTTGGCTAAGAATTGGCTCAAATCGTATTCTTCAGTGTACTATGATTGTCATGACCCGAACCCGCCCCTATAGATTAAGGTCATAACCGACCAGTAATCATGAGATTACCTATGGCCTCAAACCAAAACAAACATATAGCAACAGAGTGAAGGGGCCAAAACGGAAGCAAACTTAAAAATTTTGTCCAATGAGCTATGCTTACATGGCATGTCAAAACATTTCACATATACTTAATAATAACTCACATCACATATCAGTAGTTAACATCTTGTATACACAGGATCATTCAAACACATAGTCAGCCATGCCAAAAACTTATACACATAAATGGTCTATCATGACCAATAGAAGTAGCAAAAGAAATACAAAAGATCATAAACAAAGCCTCTTACGTAAAGCACCTGGGTTGACTTCACAAAACTCGAGTTCCTTTCTTAAATTCCACTAAGGCTAGGGTTGAACATCCCTTTGCTCACCTACATACATATAAATAAGAGTGAGCTAACGCCCAGTGAATAATATCAAAATAAAGAGGTTAATGAATAAGGTTCGTTCATAAATGAATCATACTTATAATGTACACATTTGAACCACTATTCTCATTCACACCAAATTTAGAAATCTCAACAAAGCAAAACGACCTTGGGTCCAACACATCATATCCACATGCAAAATGACCTCAGGTCCAATTCTTAGATAAACAATACGACCTCGGGTCCATCTATACGAAACGACCTTTGGTCCAGCCAACTCTTTATTCAAAACGACCTTTGGTCTAATTCAAACATATCAAACGGCCTTGGGCCCAATTCGAATATATCAGGCGTATCAAACAGCCTCGGGCCCATTCTCTTTATATTCATATCCATGCGTATTTCATATTCATGATTATGATACCTTTCATTCAAACGGCCTTTGGCCCATCACGGTATTCAAACATATCAAATGACATATTCAAACGGCCTTTGGCCCATCTTTGCATTCATGTCTAACGGCCTTTGGCCTAATCGTTCATATTCGATGGCCTTTGGCCCAATCATTCATATCCGACGGCCTTTGGCCCAATCATTCATGTCCGACAGCCTTTGGCCTAGTCATTCATGTCCAACGGCCTTTGGCCCAATCATTCATGTCCAACGGCCTTAGGCCCAATTCAGATATATCAAACATATCAACGGCAAACGGCCTTAGGCCCAATTCGAATACCAAACGTATCAATGGCAAATGGCAAATGGCAAACGGCAAACAGCCTTAGGCCCAATTCGAATATATCAAACGTATCAAACGGCCTTATACAAGTTAGGCATATAGAATACTTATTCATATTTCAAATCAACAAATCCATAGAGCGTATACAGAAGTAGCATTTGGAAAGTAACATACTTGAAAATATCTTTACTAAGATATTACTCACAGTGTTCTGCTGGTGGATTGCCCTCGAGCTCGACCCTACACATTACATAACACATATGGGTCACAAACGATTCAATCCGTTCTTAACTTGTGCATTCCTCTTAGGCCTCTTTATTATCTTCTTAATCCATTTACAATGTTCAATGTATGTCTAAGAGTACTTAGAAGTGAAAGAGAACGGAAAATGAAACACAGAACACCTTTACAAATTTTCTGAAAAACGGGTCCCCGCTCGAGCATGGGTTCCGTCGCTCGAGCGGACTCTGATGGTCTGCAAAAATACTGATTACCTTATTTCTACGCTCGAGCGTGAATTCGGACGCTCGAGTACATGGCTCCCTGCTCGAGCGTGAATGTCCCCGCTCGAGCGGACATCAATGTCTGCAAAAATTCTGGGAGCTCGCATTTCACGCTCGAGCGGCGCTTTCCCCGCTCGAGCGGACATGCCAAATTCTGGGTTTTCCAGCAAGCTGACTGAGCTTCAAACTTGCATTCAAACTTATGTTTCTTGTATATGATGACTCATAACTTCTCATATATATTTACTAACATGATACAAACACCAAATTACAACATTATGAAGTTCAATTCCCATGAATCAATTACATGCATGCCTCAAATTATTCCAAACTCATCACCAACATAACAAATTCATACATTCAAGATTCACACCTCCATGATTTACACTTGCATGTGGGATATACCCTTTATCCTCAACTTAATTGGTGAAGAGATGATCAAAAACATGGATTTCAATCAAAATTCAACATGAATTACACACTTTATGCTCAAACATGGAAATTCATAGCAATTTCTTGCATGCATGCATCTATTGACTTCAAATTCATCAATTACAACTCAATTTTTGTTCTTGGTCACATAATTACTTGAATTTACATGATTACAAACTCAAATTCATGAATCAAGGGTTGATCACTCACCTAGGGGCTTCAATTCTTCCAATTATAGCTAAATCTTGAGCTAATCCCCTTAGTTCTTGAATCCTCTTGCAATTCTTCGATGTTGGCCCCTCTCTCTCTCACTAAATTCGGCCCTCTCTCTCTCTAGAGAGCTAACCTCAGCCAAATGAGTGAAATGAGCTCAAAACCAAATGAATGTGACTGTAATGCCCCCTTTTTATAGTCTCCCACTTAATCAAATTGATTAAGGTTAATAATAGTGCTCTAATTAATTATTCTGAATCTAATTATTTTGATCAGAATAAATTTCTAATTAAATTTCACCATAGGCTCTAAAAATTACACTAATCACAATGGCGTAATCAATTTCGTTTCTGTGGCCGATAAAGCCTTCAATTTAAATTCTAAAGCAGATAATCAAATAGATTTTCCTACGGTGAACATATAGAAATTCAAAACCACATATATTCATATAAATGGCACTCAAAATCATATCAAACACATAATCACAATCATAATCAAGATTAATTAGCATAACACGGACCAGGGTTATCACAATGATCGATCCCAAAGCTCCCCTAGTCCACCAAGGATGGCTTTCAATCCCTTATCAGTACCCAAAAACTTTGAGTCTCCATCCAAGTTTCCCATATAACCTTCCCCTGGAAAAAAATCATCAAATATTTATAAAATGTCATCTAAACAAGGAAAATTAACATTAAAAAAAAAAAGTTTGACATGTATTAAAATTATAACACATCCATAAACTCATAAGTGGAAGTGGAGTCAACACCAATTTTTTTTTTTTTTTATTGTTTATCTTGTTATTGTCTACCGATGTGAACATATCAAGCAACTGGTCTGTATTCATTGTTTTGAGACTGGCATTTTCTGAATTTGTGACAGCATCAACTACTGATAATTTAACTTCTGGAGGCCCATTTGTCTCTCCTCTATGGTTCCGCACATAATGAGACGATGTATATTCACCGCTTTTCGCTGACCTAGCCTGTGTGCTCTATCCATTGCCTGCAAATGTGTTATGTTAGACACAATGGATCTCTCGCAACAAAGTGACGCATTTCTCACAAGTCCCTCTTGATGGAAATACCCAAAGCTTCACAGCCTCAAGAAGCAAACAAGACTAGATAAGAAAAGAAACTCTAATAATTAGAAAACACTACGAAGAAAACCATAAGGGATCTTGGGCTCCAATAGTATTTACTGGATCTAAACATGGCATCGCTAATTCAAAGAAGCAAAGTCATTAAATGACTTGAAATCACTGAGGACCAAATTACTAAAATATAAAACCAAGGCAGCACATGCACGCATTAGTCAATTCACTACGCCTTTCCCCAACAAAAAATGGCAGCCCAAGCGGTTTGGAAAGGGCCAAATATATGCAAGCTCATGCGGATAGATTATTTTTATGTTTCGAATACATGACGGCCACTCTTGTCCATTACTGTCCTCCAAAAATCTTTTAGGCTCTAGCAAGTCAAGGCATGTTAATCAGGTTATTCTTAAATAACCCAACCATTGAACCAACCAAAACGTCAAGAGTGAGATAATGAGTCCACCAGAATGAGCGGTTAAGTTCATCCAATTTTGGTACCTATTGTATTGATGATCTCTAGAAACAGCTGGTGCAAATAATTTCTAGTGAAATCCAATAGAACTGACAATTTCAGATGACATTCAGTACAAAACTTGCTCAAGTGTTTTTTAATCTAAAATTCCACGTGGAACACAAGCCATTGCAGAAGAATGGTTGTAATTCTTTATTCTATGTCTATGAAAAGATAAAAAGTATCTTGCATAGGATTCCAATCATGCTCCACGAAAATGATGGTGTCTGCTGATGATAGAAACCAAGCCCGCCAACTGCAGGAAGAGATTACAGGTGAGTGAAATTCATAAACCCAAGACTAGTGTATGTTGTAGACGACAAAAAAATCTTACCATGTGTAGTGAGCAGTAAAGTACATCAATAGTAGGGTCTGAATTAAAAGCCTTCACAATTTCAAAACATTTTTCGGGCACAACTGAACCCTCCAGTCACAAATAATTGACACTGCTTTGAAGCATGCACAAAATAATTAGAACAATGGAAAACGTCAATAAGGAGTCTTTTCTTTATGTTAGAAAAAAAAAAAAAATGCCAGTTATTATTCCATAAAGTAATTAAACTGGTTGATGTTATTTTGTTCTACCTTGTGAATATCAATTAGTGGACTGTGCAAATCACACTTGAGAACAACCAGGATTTGAATACTTTTCATTTCATAAAAAATGGAAAGATCTAATTTAAGCAATCACGACCCACATTGCAAAACGTGTGGCTACTATTTAGCTACATTGTTAAAATTTAAACGAAAACGTAGTTTCCAACCACTCTATCACTTTTAAGGCACGCTTTAAAAAAAGTGATTGTAGAACACGCTCTTAGTAATGTGGCAAAATCGTAGTCAATCATTTTATGATGTGTGGTCGACATTACTCAACTGGATCTCTCCATTTTCTTACAAAATCGGAGTGGATCCAAGCTTGAACAACCAATCAACAAAACTAATAATGATGTTTTTTATCAATCCCCTCAAACACCTTATTCTGCACCTATCAAACACTCCAATCTTGCCAATAGTCTTCAATGTTGATGTGTTTTCTGCATAATTAAGGCCCAGAAATTCTGTGAAATGAATCTAAGTTTTAATGGAAACAACTGAAACCCTGCTGCTCCTTCCCTCGTTAGGTAAAATAAACTCCTTGCCCCTGTCACACTCTGAGCATTATATTTTAATAGTCAATTGAGAAAATCAGCTTCCTCAGTCTTGTTTCCTACTTAAAGCTAGACCCCCCCCCCCCCAAGGTCACCATCACCTTCCCGTGTCCATATCACTTAATACTTGATCTTGATATTCTCACAGCTACTTCCAAAAGCCCGGAGATTCCTCAAGTCCCTCATATCATACACCCAAGCATCAACTGAAACCTTTGTTTTTTATGTTTCCTTAGCCTACAATGAAACATTTTCTTAAGAACACATGCCACATTCCCAGTGGATGCCTAGATTCCAGCTTTGTCACCATCATGGTATCCACCTCCTCCAATATTCCCAAATTAGATTAAACATGGTGTTCAGGGAATAATATCACGGCCTTTTCCAAGCTATCTATGCGGCACTTAGACAATCTTAAGTCTTACTTAATAATGCTAAGTCAGCCTAACTCACAAACTTATAGGAAAAAGAAGTTAGAAGAACACAAGAGAGTTTGAGAGAATGCCTTGTATTCACTTGGGAGAAAGCTTTACAGTTCTTGGATCCATTGGAGCAAATGAGCTCCTCTCCCATTTATAGGAATCTTAGGCCTTCTCTAGAATATTCCAGAACATACAAGAAAAAGCCTATGGAGAAGCTTCTCATGGAAGCTTTCCTTATCCTATAAGAGGGTTCTAGAATTCTCCCTAAAAATATCTATATAAATCTCTACCTCATTCTAGAAATAGTTACAAGGATTTTTTACCATCTTTATTTCTCTAGGTGGTTCTAGAAGCTTCTATTGCTTCCATCCTTCTAATATTCACTTGAATATTCTAGAACCTCTTTCTAGATCCTTTTATAGAATTATGTACCATATTCTCATATTTTCTCAAGTCTTACAGGAGCTTCCTGAATATTCCATTAGCCTCCCTTCCTTGAGACTTCCTTTTGGTAGGTAATTTTGTCTGGGTAAGTTGGTGGGACGTGACATTCTTCCCCACCCATGCTCGCGATGCCCTCGTCGCGCCTTCTTCCTCAAAGTCATAGGTTTTCTTCTTGACTTGTACCTTCTTAGATTTGTCTTGTTCACTTGCCCTATTGATGACTTAACAACTGTGCATGTCGGCGGACTATCTTCTGTAGAGCTAGTCATCTTCTTGACAATGCCTACTACCTCTTTGTTGTCCGTCCGTGACTTAATATGCATAGCTGACAGAAGTTTGAGTTTAGTATTCAACTTACTCACCATTGGTACCATGCAAGGTCCACCCTCCATAATGCACATAATGTTGTTGCGAGGTAATAGTGCAACGTTGAATTCCCGCAAGAACTCCTTTCCTAGCACCACATCATAGTCATCAAGTGATGCTATCGAAAAATTGACTTTTTCGCGCCACCCACCACGGTGCTGCTCAACCCCTCGAGCCATGCCATTTACGGGTTTTGCCTTGGTGTTCACCGTCTTCATCAATCCTTGACCTTTGTCAAGTTTAAGACCAAGCCTCTTGGCCTCCTCTGTATTGATGAAGTTGTACGATGCACATGTGTCTACCATGACTTGGGTCGCTCTCCCGTTGATCTTGGCATCCACGTACATTAAACCCTTATCCCATTGGGCCAATGTAGTAGGCTTTGATTCGATGGCACCAAGCAGCTGTAGAGATCCTATCTGCGGAGTCTCTACCTTTTCCCGTTCTTCAATCATGGCATCGAGGGCTTGCCTCTTGAGACACTCTCTTGCCCAATGTGGCCCGTCACATAGGAAACACTTGGTCTTGGGTTTGAATGTCTCATTGTTTTCTCTGACCTTGCCTTTGCCCTTTTTGCCAGTGAGAGGTCTGCCGTGTCTTTCCTTGCGTCGAATGCCTTCATCCTCATCTTTTCCACTTTCACTAAAACTTCTGCTAGGGTCACCCTTGGATGCCTTGGCCTTGCCATCCCCACGTTTGTACTCAATAAGTGATTCTGCCACTGCCATGGCCGTTGCAAGGTCTTGTACGCCTCGGCGTCGTAACTCTTGCTTTGCCCATGGTTGTAGGTTGTCTAGAAAGTTGAAGAGCAATTCCTCAGCAGTCATATTCGGGATTTCAAGCATGCGTGTAGAGAATTCCCTTACATAGTCCTGAATAGACTTTGTGTGTTTAAGATTTTTCATGCTCTTCCTTGCTTGATAGGCCACATCCTCGGGATAAAATTGCTTCTTAAGTTCCCTTTTGAAATCATCCCAAGTTGCTATGGTACACGTACCTCTCTCAATGTCAGCATGTCGGCGACACCACCATAGTGTTGCTGTATCAGCAAGGTAAAGGATTGTGGTTCGTACCTTGGCATCTTCCTCGGTTACTGCCATTGCCTCGAAATATCTTTCCATATGCCACAAGTAGTTATCCACTTCTTTGGCATCCCTCTTTCCATCAAAAGGCTTTAGCTTTGGCACCTCCACCTTAGATGTCCTCGGCAAGGTCACTGTCACATGCCAAATCCGGGCATGATCGACCGTGGCCCACAGGGACTCAGCCCAAGACATACGTAAGCCTAAACATGAACCCAAAATCACGAAGAATAAATGTGATGATAGCCCATAAATAAATAAATCAAAACTCAATCCAGTGACAAGTCACAAGTATAAATGGTAAAACCAACCATAACCGACTTTCAAAAATATATACTAAATGGAACACAAACCGCTCACAAAATAAAATAATTCTAAATAAAAAATCCAACCATAATATATGCACAAAACTCGACATAACAAGCTAAAACAAAATAAATGAATGTCCTAGAGGTCCATGCAATTGAGTCTCCGCTACGCCATAAGTCCACTCCAAGTCCTTCTAACACCTGGAAGTGATAAATAACTAAGTCAGCTAATAGCTCAGTAAGTAGCAACATGGATAGTAAATATAGTTTTGATAACAGGATTCAATTCCAAAATAAGATATATATCACAGAAACTAGATTGGTATACAGTTTTGATAAAGATAATCTGTTTCAAAAAGAAGGTTCCACAGTTCAACAGTTAAAATATTCATGTCTCTCAACAACATGATAAATAACATTTTCCAGTTAAAGCAGATTATAACATGAACACCAATAATTTTTTTTGGTACCAAGAATAACAAGTAACATACCACATAGTTCTCAAGGCAATAAGCCTGTTGGATCCAATATTGAACCAAGAGTCATCCTCGGGGTGGCAACCCAAGCCTTTTCTCTAAGACGATCCGATTGAAGGTCACCTAGTCCAACCCAAGTCTTTTACTTACAATCGTTGAGCACTAGAGTCATCACGACCCAACCCGGATCTTTTCCCTAGTGGCTAGAGTCACCACATACAATGGAATAATTTTCCTGAACTAAAATATACAAATGGTTCCAATAATCAATACACATCAGTTTCACAAAACATGGTAGTTCACCATTATAAACATGAGACCATAACAAATAGTTTACAGTATGCCAAGTTTACACATGTTTCAGAAATAATTTAATTCCATCGATAATATAATAATTTATCAAAACAGTTTAGTCCTGAAACAACAATTTAATTTTTCAATAGTTTAGGGTAGGGGAACATTTATAAAAATATGTAGCATGCAACTACTCACTTGAACACGGTATAATATAATCCTCGAATAAAGTATGAAAGTCCAACTAGTGCCCTGAACAAAGTATTAAAACTACATATCACTACTAATTCAAACATACTAAAAGAAATAATAATCTAAGTAACCCCAAACTAAAATGCACTAACACAGCTCAACCCAACTCACTGTTATTCTTAAATATTACATAATCTCATGTTCATCAAGGTCTAAAATCACCCAAGACATGGGTTCAAATCGAAACTTAATTAAAAGTAACTTTAAGATAAAACAGAATTTTAAACAACCTTCCCAATCTATTCGCTAACTTTGAAAATTACAAAACCCACTCCACGCTGTTCGAAAAATTTCAAAACCCTCTGGATATCAACTAATATATCCTAAGTTTCAAACCCGATTGGTTTCACTTGATTTGCTTATCAAAATAATTATTTACAATTAATTATATCCAAACAGGTTGTTTTCTGCAGCACTTTAAAGAAATTAATGGTTCTCTTAGTATACACGAGCAATCAAAACACGGCCAAAAATTTAAGAAACTAGACTTGTAATCGGCTCTAAGGACGCTAATTTGATTATTTTCGGATTTATACCCAAAGAGAACAACACTTCCGAAATTACTATTTAACACCAGTTTCCTGGACAGATTTGAACGCACCAGTTAATATAGATTATGACTTCCAAAACTTATAAGAAAATTTTGATATGCAATTCAATATGTAATTAATCTACTGTAAAAATTTTAGTTCAAAATTCATCTGTTTGATATGGTTTCTTGATTTTTAAAGTTTGTGATTCTGTGCAGAATTTTTGAACTAAGAATTACACCCATTCTTTATACATGAATTTAACTCCTCAGATTTCTTAACAATATATATATAGATACAAAATACATACACCTACAACCTCTCCATCAATGAATTAAATAACAATAGAATAAGGATAAATAACAAAGAAAGAAGAGAAGAAAACCTAAGAGGCCACAAGGCACAACACACACAAAGCTCTCCTTCTTGACTACAACAATAATCTTGATGATTGAATCACCCCTCACCTTCCTTCATGAACCCACGGCTGGCTGCTAGGGCTGCTAGTGTTGTGAGCAAATAAGAGATTAGGGTTTGTGTTTATTTTATTTTATACTAGTGGTAAGTACACATAATGCGTGCGCAGGTCAAATAAATACATAAATATATAAAATATATATATAAGTTATATGCAACTCAAATGGTAAAGCCTTATTTATTAAGTTTGTGGTCTAGATTTCAAGTCACACCCTCTTCTCTATTCTATCTCTTGCTCTCTCACGTTGTTACTAGCTGCTGCTGCTGCTATAGTGTTGTTAGGAACCCAGGGTTGTTTTATATATATATATATATCTAAACAAAACTCTAAATAATTATCCTTTGTTTTATATTATTTTTTTTATAATAAATCTTGCTTCTAAATTAAAGACTTTTACCATAAATTTATTTTTGGTTTTAAAATTAATTAAAAGACCCTCTAAATATTTAATTTGCACTTAAAATATTCACAATAAAATATTTGAGGTTTGTAAAATTATTATTACTTAATTATTTATTTGATTTGTATATTCGGATTCTCACAGTCACAGCTCCTCCGGCTATGGCCTTCTTGCACATTGCCACGTTTTGGTGTAACTTCTCCAAGCGGTCTTCAAACTGTGTGAGCATCTCCAACACCTTGGCTTGGAAGGAATCATTGGCCACTTGAGCATCATGTGCCACAAAATTGATGGTGGAAAGCATGCCATCATGGAGTTCCTTGATTTCCCCTTGAGACCCTCCATCTCTTATTTAAGGCTTTGCTCCAACACATCAAGGTGCTCCCCCGAGTCGCCCACGGCAAGTTCCACCTTGGCAAGCCATGTTTCCATGGTGGTCATAGCATCTCGTGACTTATCCTTCCTTCGTTTTGTAGGTTCCCTTCCACGGGCTTGCTTAGTCACAGTCTCCTTATGCCGGATGACATTGTTACCTTTTCTTCTCTTGTCTCAAACTTGCTCTGATACCACGTGTCACGGCCTTGGTTGTTTCCAAGCTATCTGTGCGGCACTTAGACAATCTTAAGTCTTACTTGATAATGTTAAGTGAGCCTAGCTTACAAACTTATAGGAAAAAGAAGTTAGAAGAACACAAGAGAGTTTGAGAGAATGCCTTGTATTCACTTGGGAGAAAGCTTTACAAATCTTGGATCCATCGGAGCAAATGAGCTCCTCTCCTATTTATAGGAATCTTAGGCCTTCCTCTAGAATATTCCAGAACATACAAGAAAAAGCCTGTGGAGAAGCTTCTCATGGAAGCTTTCCTTATCCTATAAGAGGGTTCTAGAATTCTCCCTAAAAATATCTATACAAATCTCTACCTCATTATAGAAATAGTTACAAGGATCTTTTACCATCTCCATTTCTCTAGGTGGTTCTAGAAGCTTCTATTGCTTCCATCTTTCTAATATTCACTTGAATATTCTAGAACCTCTTTCTAGATCCTTTTATAGAATTATGTACCATATTCTCATATTTTCTCAAGTCTTACAAGAGCTTCCAGAATATTCCATTAGCCTCCCTTCCTTGAGACTTCCTTTTAGAAGGTAATTCTGTTTGGGAAGTTGGCGAGACGTGACATGGGGTAAGTTGGCGGGACGTGACATGGAATAAGCTCATGCTGAGTAAGTGGGAACAACCCTTTAGATCAAGTATCATGTTTTGTTGATTGTAAAACCAAAGAATTAACCAAATTCCAATGAACTTGTATTGAGGTGCTGAAAGAATAAAGGCTTGGTTAACATGGATTTGGCACTATTGGATGACACTAGAAAGAGATGATGAGTAGCAAGTTTCTTACCTTCAAACTTCTAAATTCAAATTAGAGGAAAAATGACATCTTAAAAGTGAAATAAGTAGCACCAAATATCACTAATGCTGTGTTTGGTGGGAGATTTGGGAATGGATTGGAAACGATGTGTAAAATTAGGTGAAATGTAAGTATATTTTATTTACATTTCACATATTTTTTTCTTTTTTCTTTCCAAATTCCTTTCCAAACCCCCAACCAAACACATCATAAAGGAAACCATCAGATGACCAACAATTATTTGTCCTTTCAAGATAAAATAAAGCAGTAGAGGACTCACCTCTTCATATGGGCATGAAACATGTCTCTTTCAATTATGTCAAGAAAAGCATGCGGCAATGTCACAGTTAGATCACAAGAAAGGACACAAGGCTCGTTTTTAAAGATAATTGTCAAAAAACGAAGTAAAATATTACTTTATGCTGGGCAAAATAAAAACTTTGTGCTGGCCAATAGTAACAAAGCTTTCAGAACTTGAGCCAACAACACCTATTCCACTCTTCCAAAATCTCTTGAAGAGCAACTAATTTTGGAGAGGTGAAGTTTATGAAGTTTTGAAATGATGATATAATTGGCAGGAAAAAGTTCCGACAAAAGGCAAGAGAATGAATCTGGAATCTTTTCACCATTGACAAGAAATGGATGACTACAAAGTTTCAGCAAGTATTTAAGCGTCTGAAACAAAATAAACATGGGGGAGACATCAGGTACTACAAATGGGATGAACTATTTAAGAAGAATTATCAGTTTATCTGTAAAGCATGAAAAACTGCTCCGAGGGAAGCACTTGCTTCTCCTGCATCTACCTTATTTAGTGCTCGTTTGGAATATGAGTTAGCTTTTTATGTTTTTGGTTTTTTTTTTTTTTTTTGACTATTTTAGTCTGGGGTTAAAAAGTCTGATTTGGGATAGATTTTTTGGCTCGTTTAACTTTTTGACTTTTTGGTGAGGTGTCCATATGTGAAATTACCCAAATGCCCTTGGGGTGAAGGTGTTTGCCCTTTTTTTTGTTGATTTACCTGGGTGTGTCGGTTGCGCGGCTGACATGTCAGTCGATTATTTTGGTTATTTTATTTTATTTTTTTACAAGCAAAATTTTTTTTTTTAATTTCGAGAAAAATGAGAATTTCAGCATTTTTTTTTATTAAAAAATAAGGCAAACTTGTCAAAAATTTTATGTTAATGATTGTAACCGTTTGTTGGAACATTTTTTTAAATTTTTTTTGGTTCATATTTTTTGAAAACAAATTTGCAAAATTATTTTTTCTCTCCTTTTACCTAATTTGTTAAACAAAAATTGGGTAAATCATACTCCTACCTTTTACCCAAAATTGAGTTGACGACCACATATTATGTGCCCATTTTAATTTTTTAAAATTTTTAATTTTTCTATCACAGTCATCAAATCATAATACTGCGGTTTGCCATTGTGCTACCATGCTTAATTATTACAAGTACGTAACAAAATTTCTCTTTCTCCAACCCAATAATTTTTCAAAACAAGGCACATAAACCATTGAAATTTCATTTTTTTTGTGTGTGTGTGTGTGTGTGTGTGTGTAAACACATACATATTGTACAAGATAATATAATCACATACATCCTGACCATAGCTGAACAATGTTACAAGCATGCGAATAATAGGTTGACTATTATATGTTTCCTAACATTCCGTTATTATGCATGTACACTAACTTATCCCGTATGCGAAATCACACCAATGCCATATACGGGTCCTCATCCCCAATCATTAAACCATCCTCGTCATGTGCAACTTCCGGTATGGCATTTACTATTGCCATAGCCTCTTCCTCGTTTAAGATGGAGTTAACAGTTGTTGAATTGCCTGTATTTTTACGTATATAGTTATGTAACACCATTGACGCACTAACTAACTGAATTTGCACATTTGCAAAATCATACAGAGGCATATTTTAAATAAATCCCCATTGATTTTTCCATGCGTCGAAAGTGCGTTCCACCACATTTCGTAATGACGCGTGAACTTTGTTAAATAATTCCCTAGGGGTGTTTGCTGTCCTATGCCTTTCAGCAGCGAGAAATTGCTGTTGGTGGTAACGACTACCTTTGAATGGTGCTAGGTAACCTATGCGGTTTGAATAGCCACCATCGACAAGATAATATTTGCCTACAAAAATACCAGAAATTCAAATTACAAACCAAATTTCGTAATTTTTTTTTCTCAAATATTATGTATCGAAAATTTGGAAATGGAAATGCAATATGATGCCTTCTTCAGGATGTGGAAAAGGGACATTGTCATTTGTTATTATCTCATTGAAAATGCCACTATCGTACGTACTTCCTTTCCATCCAAGTGATACGAAGGTGAAACACATGTCAAAATCGCAAGCCGCCATGATATTTTGAGTGTGACAATATTTCCTACCAAAATATGTTGGAGCATTTGGCCCTATAACCCGCGCAGTAACATGTGTTCTATCAATGGCTCCGATACAGTCCTACCACCCACTTAGTGATCTTACTACTTCTAGGGGTACAAGAAATGGTTTTTGTTTGAATGTTGATGACACTAAAAGCACGATGTTTTTCACATGTGTCAAAATTCTTTCCAAACATTGAAATAAACTTAACTGAGTGATGTTTGAAAATAGCACCTTGAAAGGTAGATATTTCCGTTTAGACCGCACGTATGGATGTATATGATGCAGACTATATGTTGGCCTGCAGTGTACAATAGTGAACTCCTTCATCACCACTAAAACATTATGCATGTGCCAGGACACATTCTCCTCCGAATGTTAGAACCGTTCTTGGATATCGCAATTATGAAACCCTCTCAACACGTGGATAAACATCACAGCGCTTTCTTGGACAGCTAAGCCATGTTCACGTTGTGATACTTGTAACCTAAAATCATTTACTAACGTGTGACACAAAGACGCAAACACTTCCTTCGGCATGTACACATTTTCGTCAAATCGACCGACATGGCCCGTATATAGTTTGGTTATCCATGCATGTCCGGTCAAAATAGAAGTGCGACATGGCGTCTTACACAAGTGTTTCTCGCACCACTCTTGGACATACTGGCATGCTTGGAGGAATGTCCAGTTATTTTGTTGTTGAAACTGTATGGCCATTTGGTTAAGCATTTCCACTACACCATCATTGTTGCTTTTATCCCCAGTGTTCATCACATCAATTTCAGCATCACCTACAACATTAGGAATGGTTGAGATCAGTTTACACGCAACGGACTGAGCTAATGTAATAATAGTTCTGAAATACATTGTTCGACCTTTAAAAATTTTATTTTGCATGACCATGTCAAACATACCTAACAGATGGGTACAATTGCATGTAATAATCTATCAAGTCATAATAAAAATACACTAAACCTGCTGGTACTTGGTAATATACAAACCAAGAAATATTTGATTGCATTACCAACACAACCAAACAAACGGGTACAGAAAGCTAACCAAAATAAATAAATAAATAAATAAGCATGACACGGCAACTTGCCATTGTGAATCTAATTTCCATAATAAAAACCAGACACATATATGTATTCCATCCTAAAAAACACACACAAACATCATAATTTTTGGAGCAAAGCAAAAAAAAAAAAAAAGAATTAAAAAGAAAAAAAATAAATTAAAAGAGCACACACAACTATCATGTTTATTACAAGTCCAACATCCAAAACCAAGAGAATGGAAGGCTATATTCACCATCACACCGCTATCAAACTCGGCGAGCCCCGAACAAGTTCGCAAATGGCGCCGTAGCACTGCGTTAAAGATGTTTCTGTGTCATCCAGCCTATAATGCGGTTGTCATCGGGCTAGCACATCATCATCTTCGGGTAATTTGCGTTGCCCATCAGTGTCGACGCAAAATGGAATAGCGGTGTATCGAGAAGGGAAGGAATGTTCCTGAGCTGTTGCATGCACTCCGAAATTGTGTACAATGATTCGTTACCTGTGAGGTGCCTAATAGTGATTTGCTGATTTTGGGTCCGAACCACGTTTGTCAAATTATTCATGCTTTCTGCTATAATTGACACACCACTTGTTTCCTTCTTCAACTTTGTACAACTTGTTGACAGAGTCCATTTGCTTTACACCACAGTATCAACTAGTTCCATTGAAGAATCTGAATCCATGTCGTCTGCATGTGCGGGTATCGGATCGACGAATGACCGCATTCTTATACTGTTAACAGAATTGAATGAAACAGCAGCAGGTTCAACTACTTTCTCTCATGGGATCCATTGGTTCTTTCCCATATCAAATGCCCCTATGAAGACCGTCTCCATCAACTTGCAGTGTTCCAAAGTTTTTTTCCCTAAAGTTTGCACACACTTTGTTTGTCTAAAAAATTGGACATTGTAACATGCAATAGGTGGAATTTTTACTAGCAACCAAAACGAAAAAATTAATTGTTAATAGGAAAATATGAAATGAAACAAATATGTGGAAATAAAATTTTACTTACTGATTCCATTTTATCCCACCACTCATTCAACGCCTGAAACAAACCAGTTTTGATGTCAAAGACAATCCCTAGGATTCCTTTGCTGGAATCTATCAACTTCCTTCAAGCATTCCATTCTTTTTTGAGACTCATATATTTATTCTTCAACTATTTCAGCCCATGTTTTTTCCCATTTTTTTACTTCAAATTTTCTTGCCAATGACTTGTACCCAGTTTGGCTTAGGACTAGGAATGAGAGATTTCCTTTTGTAATCTCATCGGCAATCAGCTACAAGAAAATCCGGGTTGATTCACTATCCCAAGATGCCTTGTGGTTGAACTGCTTGTGTGTTTCGTCAACATTGCTACACTTCTCCGTTGCAATGCCTTTGTTTTTCGATGGGGTACTAGAAAAAGTACGTATGAAAGCCATTTGGACTAACCACGCATACATGCCAAGTAATTTATGGGCCAAAATTATCACCATCATAAAATTGCATGGGAACACATACATATATAACCATTCCATAGTAATTAAAAACAATTGGTTACTATGTTGATAATATGTAACCATTGCACAACAATTAGAAACAATTGGTTGCTACATTAACAATATGTAACCATTGCACAGTAATTAAAAAAAAAATGATTGCTATGTTGACAATATATAACCATTGCATAGTAATTAAAATAAGAATAGCAAGACATAACATTGATGCAGCACGAGTGCACATAAGAATACAAACATTTGTTGCATAATTTCGTTGCACTAAAGTAGTCATTAATGTCTCCCCCAAACTATTCATGGAACGAAATGCAAAATTAAAGTGATTACACTCAACATCCTAACAACATTCATGGATTCAAAAATCTATGTTTGCTTACATACGCAATAACAAAATGATAACGATAGTGCACAACATAGAGACAATGGTTTTAAGGAGATATAACGAGTGTTGAATGTGTATGATATCATCTCGCAATTGCATGACAATGTTGTTTGTGGAGGAGGCTTCGCACCAACCAATCCAACTGACATAGTGCTGACGAGTGAAAATGACGAAGTTATTAGTCAATTGGTTCGAAATTAAATTCAATTATGACCGTTGTTGAATTGGGCACTCACCACATGGTAGGGACAAGAAAAGTACGGATGCCTTGGATTTTTTTTTGATCTGGATATCTTCACAACACATTAGCCATAGCTACCGACACATATTTGACATGGCCATGTAGTGGAAGTTGTAGTAGAGGTAAAAGAAGCCATAGTTTGTTTTCTGACCATGTAAAAGACTAAAATACAACAAATACGTTAACATGTAGGTGCCGCATCATTCAGAGTTCAGGAATTGTTTATGTATAAAATGAGAAATATCCCCATTTGTTAGTAAAAAATGGGGTTTTACAAAAGAAAAAAATGAGCACCAATCGATTACCAATTATCTTAATCAAAAGCTCTCATTATCTAGCAAATGCCCTACACCAATCCCCAATTGGTGCTTGTACAGTTTCTTCCCTCTAATTCCACCTCTTTAATTCCAATTTCATACGAGTTCTCTCTGTTTGTGTGTTACTAACAATGGAATTGTTGATCAACAAGGTAAAGTGGAAGTTGGGAACCTTTGGGCTGTACAATACTACCATGCGTATCTACTGAACCACTTTCAAATACAAGATCAAGTGTAACCATGTATAAAATGAGCAAATCTAACAGTTGCAGATGTAAGATAAATTGAAAAACTCGAAAAAAAATAAAAAATGACAACTTCAACAACAACCACGAAAACAAAAAAAGAAAAAGAGAAAGAAAACAAAGAGGTACTTCAGCATTTCTAACCCATCAAAATTCAGATAATTTTCCACATGCTTTCCAGTCTATAAACAAATAAATGTTTTATCTTGCAAATTTCTAAAATTCAGTCCATACACAGGACATATACATAGAATGGGAAAAAAAAAAAAGTAAAAAATGGAGGATTCTTACCCAAAAATTGACGTACAAATGCTGCTCAGAATCAAAGAGATGAGGAAAAAAATGTAAAAAAAAGAGATACTTCAGCATTTGTAGCCCAACCTTCTTCACATACTTTTCCAGATGCTTTAACATAAACACATAAATGTTTGATCTTGCAAAAATGTAAAATTCAGTCCATACACAGGACATATACAGAATGGAAAAAAATAAAATAAAATAAAAAATTGAGGACTCAATATCCAAAAATCAGCATACAAAAGTTGCCTAGAATCAAAGAGATGAGGAAAAAAAAATGTAACAGACCATGCCACTTTGCAGAGATAAATTTTGTAAAGAAAACCCAAAGTTTAGATCCATCAGAATTGATGGAGCATCCTTCATCATACACTGTTTTTCCCATCTACCAAACAAACAAAGAACATCCACACAACAAAAAATTGGACAATTACTGAATCACCTAGCAGATCGGGTTGAAGGAGATGACATATACCCCAAAAAATAAATAAATAAATAAAACCAAGGTACCAGACGATCGGTGGTGGTGAGGACGGGATGGATGCAGTGTCGCCGGCGATGTCCACTCCAGTGGGCTTGGGCTGTAGACAGCTTTGTTGTTCTTCTTCGCCTTTGAGCGTCTGTGTTTTTTGCCTCCTTCTTTCAGCGTCTAACTGTGCCCTAGGTGAGAGAGTGTGTGGTTTGAATTGGAGCTGGTGTGAGACAAACAGATTAGCAATGGGTGTAGTTTGGTAATTTGCATAGACGCTAAGTTGTTCCCCAGCCACATGAATGTTTTTTTGTCTCTTGTGGCTAATTTAGCCTATTTTGGACGAATGTGGCTAAATTAGCCCAAGACCGGATTGCCAAACCAAGGCTTAGCTTTGCTACACTTGAGATTTTTTGTTTCATGGGTGGACCAAAAAACTGTTCATAAAGTACTACTTGGACAGGACTCAGGTCACAATATCTATCTTGAATAATTTTCTCCGGTAGATCAGACAAGACCTCATCTTTTGTTCTGCGGAGGAGAAAAGGCATGACCTAATAAATACAATATCTTTTAGCAAGATACAAAGCATAGAACTATTTTGATTCTTCAAAGTTATCACCAGCTTAATAATAATAATAATAATAATAATAATAATAATAAGGAACCTCCTTTTGTAATACTTTTGTAGAAAGTGCCCCTGCTTATGATGTCCCAAATCCTTATTAAAACAAATTCGGTATTTCAATCCAGAATTTTCATTTCCTTTTGATCATCCTTGCTATTTTGGAACCTTATGAGTCTCTTGTTATTGTCTATTCTTTTCTCTAAAGTTATTCGAATACATCCTAGTGTGTTCCGGGGTGTTGTTTTTCATTCTTGGGCGTTGGAGTGATTTCGAGAATGGTAGGAATAAATTTAGTTAGTTGATGTCTCTATTTTGAGTGGGACTACTCGAGCAGAACTTTTGTCGCTCGAGCGGTAACGTCGACCTTTCAGTATCTCGTTTTGCAGTCTAAACTATTGTGAGCGTGTATTCTTCACTCGAACGAATGTTTCATAGATCGAGCGATCTTTTGCAGAGAGGAGAGAGATTCTGGGAGTTGGTATTTTTTGCTCGAGCGCAAGATTGTTCGCTCAAGTGGTCTTGGAATTTGAATTGTTCGCTTGAGCATATGTTTGTTTGCTCGAGCGGTCTGTCTGCAGTCAGCTTCAAAAAAATGTGTCCAATCACTTAAAAGTTGAGCCTTACACACTTCTGTCCTCTTTTTTCACTTTACTCTCTCTCTACATTTCACTTTCTCTTATTTCTCTCATCTCTCTTTAAATATACACCCACCAACCCTCATAAATTCCTTAATCCCTCCAAATCCATTGGGGTTTTGACCCTAGTACCTGCATTATTATTGAAGAGCTAACCAATGTCTACGTGGTGTACGGTAGAGATTGAATTTCGACGTCGTTGATTTTGAAGTTTATCTCACTTTTTCTTCCCAAATCTTAAGGTAGGGAGTTTTTTTGAGTTATATATATGATTTTAGCATGTCTAGTTTATTTTTCTATGGTTTTGAATGTAAGGTTTGAGTTTTGTATTGTGGGTTTTAAAAATGTTGAGGAAATGATTTTTCTTGTGAAGATGTACAAATTAAAAATGTTTTATGAACTTATAAAACTCTTGGAAGTACCTTGTGAGAAGAATTCATGAAAAATAAAGGAAAAACCCTTTTTGGATCAAATCCTTGTTTTGAAGAAATTTGGGAAAAAGTGAATTTTGTGAAATATCCATGAAATTGTTGTTAAATTCCTTAAGAAATTGATAGAACCATTCTTATGTTGTTGTGTAGTTGAGATATTCAGGGGATGGATAAATGTTTTTTTGGAAAATGTTGAAGATCATGAAATGATATAAGTTTGGACTATGAAATGAATATTGATTGTGAACATGAAATGGCAACATGTCTTATGGATTTGTATTTTGTCATGATTTTTAGAACTATTGAACCATAGAAGTTCACTTTGAATAAGTGTTGAGAATTATGAAAATATTGTACAAATGAGATACATATATGTAATTGCCTTCCATTTCACTCATTTGCATCCGAATATTGTTCATTACGACAATGCCTTGGAAATTAATTCATTGTTTTGAGAAAACAACTGTTGCTATTGAAATGTTTTGGGGTAAATATGTTTGGTAAGTCCAGATATGTGGTATAATTGGTATTGTTTAAGTTGGCATGAGTGTCCAGGATGAAAAATCGAAAACACACACGGAGGAGGTACCACATGCCTTCTAGTTAGGAGCCAATAAAGTGGGAAAATTGGTAATATTTGTTATGCTTACTTGCAGACACCAGTCTAGGGATTACTTGTTTACCGCCCCATTGTCATTATTTGAATTTCATGGAGATAATGAACTTTTCGATAGGAACATTGCATGTGTTTCAAAAGAATGGAAAACTTATGACACTGGGACATGGCATAGCATTTGTATTCATGTATATGTGACTACTTAAACATATATACTTTGTTAAGATATCTCTATTGGGTTTTGTGTTCACTTCCAATGGATTTGGGGAGGAAAGGATGTGGTGATCCCACCTAGTTGAAGGTGTGGAATGTCTTGAGAGCACGAGACTCTTTTTCTTTTGTGATCTTTGGCAAGCCAAGGGCTTAATGTGTATGGGTTTGACAACCGTTTTTGTGTAACCAGGCTTAAGCCTTGGAACTTGTAACCTTTAGGCATTTATTTTGTTATTATTTCATTTACTTTTATATTGTCACACATGCTATGGATTTATCCTTGTCACGCCCTGGATTTACAAGGTCCGGCCCATGTGAATGAACCCATAGCTGATAAATAAAAATGACAATAAGTAGAATAAAATAACATCTCTCATGCAAATGGATATTATACAGTCAAACAATAAGTGAGTTTATCTAATTTTATAAACCGTATATCCAACTTCTAAGTGAAATGAATGCTCTTTATATAAAACATATAATGATGTAATACATGAAATTGAAATACCCGAAAGCTTACATCATATACAAAGGTGAAACCCTTACGAGAATGGCACTCGACCTATTAAATAAACCAATGCCCCAAGGCCAACAAATACAGGAGCACTCATACTCAGCTCCAACACATCCATTGTCTTATTCCATCTCCATTTATGCAACATACCTAAAAAATATTTTCAGTCACGTGGGATGAGCATAAAGCCTAGTAGAGAATATTTCAAAAACTAAATATGCTTCACTAGCATAAATGATCATGAATACTATACATATATACAGTATGCTCAATGCATTATCAAAACCATTTGATTCCCAACAAAAATCCGTTCTTTCCAATCATCAAAACCTTTCATTTATTCAAAACGTTTTCTAAAATCAAAATATCTATTTGATAAAAACCCATTTCCAACACAAGCCCGTATATCACAGTACCAACCAGCAATTACATTGCTAAACCAAAAGCGAATACATCACTAAATAAAAGCAAATACATTGCTAAACATTTTCCAAAACATCATTTTCTAATTAAAATGATAATAAATCAAATTGGTAAATTTCCAGGGCTATAGTTTTCATAATAGTAACTATACAAGTCACTATGCCATTTTACTTGGATTATCCAGATGGAATCGACACCAACCGAGCGGGTTTTCAGTCTTGCACTGAGGACACACATGCCAATTTAATTCTACTCTAATACCCCATCACAGCTACTACTTTAAAACCCCCTTTCAACAGCACAATACATGTGTTCCAAAATGACATTTCAAAATGATCCAAATGTTTCAAAACAAAATACAAGAATTTTCAAAGCATCTCTTCCAAAACATACAGTTTTGAGTTCCAAAATCCATGACATGCATTATGATATGAATGATTTTATAAATATTCCAAATTTCCTAATCCATATGCAATTTCTAACACACGGCAATACTATCCTCCATCGACAGCTAAAAAATAGTTATCTCTAATGCAATATTTAAAAGATAACAATACGGATATACAATTAAATAATTCTAAAACCACATTTCCAAAACCCTTATATTTCTCAATAACCCCAAATTTTCCCAAAAGAGTCTTATACTTGCTGTTTCCAAAATCCTACAAACATTATTTTTCATCTCTTTCCATCCAAATTATTTTTCAAAATCTCACCAACTCCAAAAAAAACAATATCATTTAGGGTTTTTCACAAATTGAGATTTTCTCACTTTTAGAAATTTATACACAATTTTATATATGGAAAATAAATTTTATAACAAAATCATAGCTAAACATTTTAAAAAAAAATTCACATAACTAAAATTAAGTTTAGAGTCTCAGCACCAGAGCTTTCTATCTTTTCTGAAAAAAAAAAAAAAAAAAAAAAAAAAAAAGTGCGATAATTATCATAATTGGGGAAAGCTGTGGTCCGCAGAGGTACGGTCACCTGAGGCAGATGTTTTACAGAGACACCACACACCCCAATAAATAATAAGTGAGCTAAAAAACATTCTTAGGCACTAAGGCCAAACTATGTGCTGTCACATTTCAGTCTATTTGATTGGAGCATTGTAAATTGTAATGGATACTCCAAAAGTTTTCACTAAAAATATCTACAAAACACTAGTTGATTCTGGCCATGTTGTGGATAAAAATTTTCTATAAATGACTATTTTAATTTTTTTTTCAACATTTTAGATAATTAAATTTTTTAGTTTGTTAATAAAACTAATGCATCATTTCAAGGATCATTACTATTTCATCAGTTTAAACTCCTACTTTTTTTTTTTTTTTTTTTTAACTTCACTCTAAAATACAATACACCAACTTGCTATAAAGACTTTAGCCTATTTTAATAAAAAAATTTAAAATCCTTAACATTTTTTATTTGATTTTGGGTGCAATTTGCATGGCTCAACCCAAGTAACTTAATTTCAATTCAAACATACTTTCAAATTTGGTGTGAATTTGAGCAGGGGCAAAACTAGAAATTATGTTTGGAGGGGCCAAAGTGTTTATATAATATATTATTTAAAATTTTGGTACATTATTAACAAAAATAATTTCTTAAATAAGGGTTGTTCAAATGTAATTTATGAGAGGAAAATAAATAAATCTAACAAAAATTAATTTTGTTAGTTGATAATATCTAGTAAATAAAAAGTATACATATCTCTTCAATTTTTAAAATAAAATTAGAAAAACGAAACAAAACAAAAAGAAGTAACATGCACATCTCCTATAAAAAAAATCAAAAAAAAAAAAAAAACTTAAATAGATTATATTGATGATACTAAGTAGCATGCGAAATAAATAAAGATCATCTCATTATAAATTGTAAAAATTTAATGAAATATAATTGGTAAAATAATTTTCAAAAACTTAAGAGACAATCCTATCTTATAGTTTATAAATATCATGAAATTAGAGGTGTAAATGTAATTTCCAAAAACTTGGGGGCCATGGCACCTCCCAGTTCCTCAATACATCCGGCACTAAATTTGAGTAAAGCTCATATTTGAGTTGCTTAGAGAAATTGGCAACCCGTAGTTTCAATTATATTTGTTAGGGTTGCTTATAGATCGAGTAGGTTGGGTGACTTCTGATCTGTTATTTGTTTAAAATTAGGTAAAGTGAAAAAAATTAATCTACATCCGTCCACTTAATTACTGAATGCGGATTGAGCGGGGTTGTGTGGATTGATGGATGGATGCAGATGGATTTGGCCATTTGAGTTTTACTCTTTATATTTTATGCTTTTTTTTGAAACTATTTTAGACTAATTTTTTATTATTTTGAGTCTAAAATTTTTTATTTGTTATTTTTTATAATTAAAAAAAATGCCAAACTTTCATATTTTATAAATAGCTAATATTATTACTAAATAAAATGTTCTTCTTTTAACATAGAAAGCATAAAAATATAACATCATTTGTTTAGAGGGAGTTGGCTAATCGGGTTGGGCCAAGTGGCCTCTCATCCACCATCCGTCGAAATGTAAACGGATTTGAAAAAAATTCATTAACATCCATCTGTCAATACTATCAAAACTGCTCAAAAGCAGATTGATTGGGTTGGATTGATTGGTTTTGACAAATTAATCAAGCCCGTGAGCACCCTTAATATTTATAAGTATAAGAAAATATTAAATATATAATGTAAATTATTAATTATTAAATAATATTAAAATAATTTTAACAGTTATATTGGGTTGTTTTGAAAAGTAAGTTAAAAGTTAATTTTTTGATTTTTTTTAAAAAACATTGTATAAAAAATAAAGAGATGATTCGACTCAAAAGATGTTAAAAATAAAAAAAGTCAGCCTTTAAACTCTTACTAAAAGAAGCCAAGGACAGCAATGACATGTGAGTTCCTCTCTCTCTCACCCTATAGGTTATTTTAATATTATTAATTATTTAATTAAAAAATGTTAATAAAGTTTAATTTTAATAAATTAATTAGTCTGGTTGAAAAAAAACAAAAAAAAAAAATCATATTTTTAGATAACTCAGGCTTAGTCTGAATTCAATTTATTATATTTGAGTTGGACTTGAATTTTGATTGCAAGGCGGGTTAAAAAAACTTGAACAAGTCAATATATATATAACTTGAGATGAGTCTACCCGACTAAGTCGAACTCTAATCTGGATCAACCCCA
This sequence comes from Camellia granthamiana, assembly GCA_036172215.1. Taxonomy (NCBI): domain Eukaryota; kingdom Viridiplantae; phylum Streptophyta; class Magnoliopsida; order Ericales; family Theaceae; genus Camellia; species Camellia granthamiana. The sequence goes on along the minus strand of CM069905.1, from coordinate 78,286,796 downwards.
TCCATTATTTTGTCCTTCAAAATGGTACTATAGTCCTATAGCAGTGCAGACAAAAGAAAGGAGATAAATATTTTGGAAAAATTACATAGGCATTCGTGAATTATCACTTTAATTTTATTAATTTTAAAATCATACATTTAAATTACATTAAGTAGTGATCACCCGTGTGATGTACGTTTGTATATGATTTAAAACGAATAACTTGAAAATAGGATTGCAAGACATATGATATGCTATGGTTTTAGGTTTAATATCATCTGCACGATTGTCTTTTATTATTTATTTTCGATAAGATTTTGATAATCAAAAACATAAAAAGTAATTTAATTAAACAAACAAATCAATCAAAAACAACTGCAATGAAACATCTATAAGTATCATATAATTGAGAATTATATTTTGTTATGATAAAAATAATATTCTACAGCTAACCCACAAACAAAATAAAATAAAAGACTCAATTATTCAAGTTTCTTATTTAAAAAATAAATTTGATATCAAATGTAAAAGAGCAAAATTAAATATTACATAAAAACATATAAAGCACAAAACTATGTGAATACATCACCAAAATATTCTTGAAAGATAAAATTTTAAGCAAAAAAAATATGGTGGACACTCAATGACCAAGCTAAATTACTTTGAAATTTTTAAATAGGAAAGAGTTTTTAGTTTTGTGGAAAATTCATTATGAGAATGATACACAAATAATTTTCTTACACAAATTTTTTTTTTTTTTTTTGGTTGCAATTTTGGTACATTATATTCAACATCGATACAATAAAAGGAAATTCAAAAACTCTCTAGTTGTCAAGTTTGGTATTATATTTATTATGACTCCTGTAAAAATAAAAAAATAAAAAAATAAAAAATAAAAAAATAAAAAAAAATTTTAAAATTAAAATTAAAATTTAAACAAAAAATACAAATGTAGAGCATTTCAGCCATACATATAACAATATAAAATTATATAGAGAGAGAAAGAGAGGGGGAATGCGAATGAAATATAACTGTAACGCCCTCAAAATAATACATATAAAACCACATTCATGACATCCATAAATATAAGAGAATAAAACATATTTCATTCATCAGAGTATTCATTACAAAAGTCATACATGTTGACAACAAAAGTAAATGTCCTACGGGCTTACAACTTTCCAAGTCAACACTTGGTTACATAAAAGAAAGTGCTAACTCAAGACACATTAAGTCCTCAGCTTGAATTTACATGTAATACCGAAATAACAAAAGCAACAAAAAGAGTCTTCAACTCCCAAACATCCCAAGCTACGTCATTGGAGGTGGCATATCACCTAAACCTAAAAATGATGTCCCATAAAGGGTGAGCCAAAGCCCAGCAGAGATATACTAAACCAAGTATGAGCAATAACTAAAATATTAGCATTCGATAAATGATTAACAGTATAAACCAATTTTACAACACATCCCAATTCCATGACAAATACATCTGTGTTCCATTTCACTTTCCTTTACTTATCCAATTCACATTCATAAACCTGGCTCATTATCTAGCCAAACAATTAAGTGAGACTACAACTCATATTAAAACACTTCCATACTTCAATTGTCTACGTTATGCAAACGTAATCAAGATTTCAAGACTTTCACCCTGGACACTCCGGCCAACTTGGTTATCAATGGAGTCCATCCCCTATCTCCTCCCAAATAGGTTTGAGAGTACATCCCCTATCTCCTCTCAAACCATAGAGTACATCCCCTATCTCCTCCCAAACAATATACATATACAATGTATTTAAACAATTATCATGTACAATGATCAATCAATACACATATTCGATGTATTATTCCAACTGCCATATTCAATGACATATTCAATGTGATTAGTTTCAGTTTTCCCTAATCAATATACAGTGTCTACAACAATCAAGACTATCCTCCACCGATATCCCAAAGCAGTTATTTCTAAACAGATAATAATTTTTTCAAACAGATAAATTATTAATATTTTCATAGGTGAGTGATTAATTTGACCAACTACACCATTCCATCTCACAAATTTCTAATTTCATGATTTCAATCACAAATTCACATTTCCCCAAATTAATTATTCAAATTAATTATCCCAACATAATTAAGGCATTTTCCCCCATTTTCAATTAACCACCCTAAGGTTCAATTTCATCAACTTAAGAACAATAATTCCATTTTCCAAGGCCTCACATACACTTGGGGTTTAACACTTGAAAACCCCTTTTTTATAACTTTAAATAAAACCCTAAACTTCCCAAAATTACCATTATCCATCATTTATACAAAATGACTAAAATCTATGTCAAAACTCATAAGAAGGAGTAGGGTATCCCTACCTCAAAAGAAGAGACCCAAAGAAGAAGATGAAGAAAACTCGAGATTCTCCAAACCCAATGATTTTCGGATCAAAACGAAAGCCACGCCAAGCTCTACACTTTTACAAAGGAACTAGGGTAAGAGACCACTAGAACTAGATGGATTTGTAGAGAGAAGGTATGTAGAGAGAGAGGGAGCAGCCGATCTAGGGTTTGTACAAAAGAGAAGATGGAAAAGTGAAGAAGAAGCTGCTGCTGCGAACTGATATATTCGAGCCTCGCTCGAGCGAAGGATTGGTTGCTCGAGCGACCAGACACAAAGAAACCTCGCTCGAGCGCAGAAAGCCTCGCTCGAGCCAACAACGCGAAACTTCAGGTCTGCAACCTAGAAGCATGCTCGAGCAAAGAAAAGCTCGCTCGAGCGAAGAAACCAAAAACATAGTCCTCCTCGCTCGAGCGAAGTAAAGCTCGCTCGAGCCAAGAAACACAACCTTCAGGTCCAAAACTAGATGTAGATGCACGCTCAAGCGAAGGAACCCTGGCTCGAGCGAAGGAGCTAAAACACAGAGCTCGCTCGAGCGACAAAAGCCTCGCTCGAGCGAAGACACCAAAAACTGGGCAGCAACCTTTTGTTTCTAATCACAACCAACCTGTTACAAACCTGCCGAACACATCCTAAAACTCAAATACAAAGAATTAAAGGACGGAAATGAAACATACGCAACAACCGACATCCACGGAACCGAGTCTGAAATACAATAATCAATGGAGGGAAAACCAGGATCGCTATAACCTCCCCTCCTTAAAGAATTTCGTTCCCGAAATTAGCTACAAGTTTCAAAATTGTGGATTTTCAATTTTCAACAATATTACAATTCAATACTCAAAATCCTGACCCATTACTGGTCATCCCATCTCTTTTCAAGAGGCCATTCACAATATAATTCAATATGCATTAACAACATGCTTTTCTTTGAAATTCAACAAATTCCAATACCATATTCCACCATTTCATAACATATTTAATGTTAAGGATATATTTGCATTTCTACATACATTTAACATATACAATGTCAAATTAAACCTTCATTTTCAAGGCATATTCAATAATACTTCCATAAACCGAAACATATACAACGTTTTACAACTTAAGACATATTCAATGTTCTTAAAGTTTATCAATACAACAAAATATTCAACATATACTCAAACATTCACAAATAGATCCGGATACTTCTCTCGGACCTCCAACTCACGTTCCCAAGTGGCTTCCTCCACCCCGTGATGTTTCCACAGAACTTTTACCAAGGGAATGGTCTTGCCTCGCAAGACTTGATCCCGCCTATCCAAGACCCTCACCGGTCTCTCCTCATACGAGGCATCCTCATCAACCTCTAAATCGGTTCAATCCAATACATGCGATGGATCCGGCTCGTACTTCCGAAGCATACTAACATGAAACACGTCATGCACCCCAAACAACTGCGGCGACAAAGCTAAATGGTAGGCAATCTTGCCAATCCTCTCAAGGATCTCGAAAGGGCCAATAAACCGAGGGGACAACTTCACACTCTTCCCAAACCTCATCAAACCCCACCTAGGTGATATTTTTAGAAAGACGTGATCACCCGCCTTAAATATCAAAGGCCTCCGCCTACGGTCAGCATAACTCTTTTGACGACTCTGGGCTGTAACAAGCCTCCTACGGATAAGCTCAACTTTATCCGTTGTATCCCGCACCAACTCCGGGCCCAACAAAGGTGCATCACCCACCTCGGCCCAACACACTGGAGATCTACACGGTCGGCCATACAAGGCCTCGAAGGGTGCCATGCCAATACTCGATTGGAAACTATTGTTGTAGGCAAACTCCACTAAGAGCAAGTGCCTCTCCCACGACCCACTAAAGTCAAGGACAGCCTCGAAGCATATTCTCAAGGATCTGAATAGTACACTCGAACTGCCCATCAGTCTGAGGATGATAAGCCGTGCTAAAGGTCAACCTAGTGCCGAAGGCACTCTGCAAACTCTGCCACAACCTAGTAGTAAAATGTGGATCTCTATCTGAGACGATCAACACTGGGATCCCGTGTAACCTCACTATGTCCCGAATATACAAGTCAGCAATATGATCTACCAAATCTCTCACACGCATAGGGATAAAGTACGCTGACTTAGTCAACCGGTCAACTACCACCCAAATAGCATCACTACCTCGTTGAGTCCTCGGAAGACCTACAACGAAGTCCATCGTGACATACTCCCGCTTCCACTTGGCAATAGGCAAGGGTTGTAACAAACCCACTGGCCTCTGATGTTTAGCCTTCACTTGCTGACAAGTAAGGCACTTAGATACAAAAACTGTCACATCCTTCTTCATACCCCGCCACCAAAACTGGCAACCCAAATCATGATACATCTTAGTGCCTCTCGGATGCACCGCAAGGCGTGAATGGTGAAACTCTCGGAGTACTTCCTCTCGGCAAGACTCCGGTGCAAACAAGCGGTCTTGGTACCTCACACTCAGGTCGGGATACACAGTCAAACCCTTCTCAACTTTTCCACTGGAGACCTTCTCTCGGAGGGATTCTACCTTAAGATCACTTCTCTGTGCCTCTAACACCCGATTCACAAGTGTAGGCTGCGCAACTACAGAAAACAAGGCCGCAGACTCAACAGATTCACCCAGAAGCAAATCAAACTCACCAAGTGCACCCAACATTTCCCACTCCCGGATGGCTATACAAGCTACATCACTAATGGATTTCCTACTAAGGGCATCGGCCACAAGATTAGCCTTCCCCAGATGATAATGCAACTCGAAGTCGTAACCCTCAATAAACTCCATCCATCTCCTCTGCCTCAAATTCAAGTCTTTCTGTTTAAACAGATATTTCAGACTCTTATGATCCGAGAACACCTCGAACCTCTCACCATACAGGTAGTGCCTCCAAATCTTCAAGGCAAAAATCACCGCTGTTAGCTCTAGGTCATGTATAGGGTAATTTCTCTCAAGTGTTTTCAACGGCCGTAAGCCATAGGCTACCACTTTCTCCTCTTGCATCAACACATAACCCAAACCCTCTCGTGAGGCATCACAATACACTGCATAACCCAAACCCCTCTCCGGAATAATCAAAACTGGAGCGGTAGTAAGTCTAACTTTAAGTTCCTAGAACGACTTTTTACAAGTCTCACTCCACACAAACTTGACCCCTTTCCACGTTAATCTAGTCAACGGCGAACCTAGCTGGAGAAATCTTTCACAACCGATGGTAATACCGGCTAACCCAGAAAACTGCGGATCTCAAAAACGCTCTTAGGCTGTGCCCAATCTTGCACTGCCTCTATCTTGGATGTATCAACAAACACCCCGTCCCCGAGACTACATGGCCTAAGAACTTAACCTCTCTTAGCCAGAACTCACACTTCCCAAATTTAGCATACAGCTTATGGGCTCTAAGCAACTCAAGCACCACTCTCAAGTGTTCCTCGTGCTCCTCCTCAGAAGGTGAATAAATCAAAATGTCGTCTACGAAGACGACCACAAAACGATCTAAGAACTCCCGGAAGATCCGGTTCATCAAGTCCCATAAACACTGCCGGTACATTGGTGAGCCCAAAAGGCATCACCAGAAACTCATAATGGTCATACCGCGTACGGAATGCCGTCTTCAGGATATCTTCCTCCTTGACCATCAACTGATGGTAACCCGATCTCAAGTCTTCTTAGAAAAACAACGGGACCCTTTCAACTGGTCAAACAGATCATCTATACGAGGCATAAGGTACTTGTTCTTAAACCGTAGCCCGATTAATTTCCAGTAATCAATATAAAGTCTCAAGGCACCATCTTTCTTGTTAGCAAAGAGGACCGGTGCTCCCCACGACAAAGTACTAGGGCGAATAAAGCCCTTATCTAGCAACTCCTGGAGTTGAATTTTCAACTCATCAATTCAGCTAGGGAGACGGGAGTTGAATTTTCAACTACCGTCAATAGGGAGTTCGGGGGGCAATTGTGGAGCCGAATTAACGGAAGAGTCGGGAGACGCTTACCCCAGAAACTGGGTACTACTCGGCTTCGTATTGCGTAACTAGGGTGCCGAATACGTTAACAGAGCCGAATAGACGAGGGTCAGTAGATCCGAATGAATGTAAGGCGAATAAGATAAAGGTAGGCACAGGCCCCGAGGACTAGGAAGTGAGTATAAATATGAGAACCGCAAATTCAGAAAGGTATGTAAGAATCACTTCACTTAACTTAAAGAGAAAGTTATCTTGAGTGTCTGAACTAACTTGTCCGTCGGAGTGCTAATCCCGGCACCCCCAACCAGAGTTTTCCTCTTTTCAGGCGACTAGCTGAGGATCACCAGCGCCTCCCAGGATCTGAAGAGTATTTCCAAACCACTTCTCCACAATTGGCGCCGTCTATGGGAATACTCAAATACATCCATGGCAGGCGTGTCTGAAGATCCTCCGGGTAACCGTTGACGAGACTGCACAGGGAGATGACCTCACTCCAGCAAATATGCTCGGGAAAGAAACCATTGTTGCAAGACGCGCCTTGAACTTCGATTCACCAACGACTCCAGCGCAAGAGACAATGCAGGCGATCATGGAACAAGCAAAGCAAAATGAACAGAGGCTGGAGACATGATCGCTGAAAATTGAACGTCTCCGTCAAGATTTGGCCCTCGAAGTCGCGAAATCAAGAGAAGCCATGTGCCCAAGATCCCGAAAGACCTCCGGAGGGCCAGTGGACAACGACCTCGAGCCCGACCCAAGGATATCAACAGCGACTCCAACTCATTATCCACGGAGCTCACCAAGAAGGGACGATCCGAGACCTCTAGCTCTTCCGAAAAGAGCCTACGTACAAGGAACAAGCACAGGAGGAGCAACTCAGACGAAGACGACCAGCACGATCCTTTTGTCCGACGGATTGCAATGGCAGTCTTGCCCAAGAAGTTCAAAGCTCCGTCATTCACTCTTTACGATGGAAAATCAGACCCCACTGATCATATCCGTCATTACAAACAGGACATGACTTTGCATGCAGACAACGAAGCCCTCATGTGCCGAATATTCCCCAGCAGCCTGGGGCCATTAGCTGTCAGGTGGTATTATAAGCTGGAGCCGGGCCTCCATCAGAAGCTTTCATCAATTACAGAAATCCTTCAGGGCCAGGTTCATAACCAACGAGGTACAGCCGAAACAAGCCGACTCTCTTTGGGCCATGCAAATTCAGTCAGGAGAAACGCTCAAACCATACTCGGCGCGATATTGGGAGTGCTTCAACCTCGTCGACGACGCTTGTAACGACTCCATGGCCATCACCGCCTTCAAAATGGGACTACACCCAGATAGTCCCCTTCGCAGTTCTCTCACCAGAAGACCCCCCAAAACGGTCTGGGCGTTGATGAAGAAAGTCGAGGAGTATTGCAAAGTGGAAGATGATGCCTTAAGAATAAAGGCCAGTCTAATGTCCAACAAAACGGTCCCCCCTGAAATTGCCCAACCAATAAGTTCCGTGCCACCTCCTAGCCCAGAGCCTCGGCAGCGCACTAAACGTGATAAAAGGTGGGATACTCGCTGATCAAGCGATCAATGTCCCCACCGGACGAATGAACAACTGCAGGTCGACAGCAGACGTTCGAGACGTGCCGACAAAAAGTACACAGAGTTGTCAGAACCAATCGCTGCAATAATAACCAAAGTCCAACACCATCCATTCTTCAAATGGCCGTCAAAGATGGTGGGGCCACCCGATACGCGACGAAGGGACCGACGGTGCGAGTATCACAAAGATCACGGCCACGAAACAGAGAGTTGCTACGCATTAAAAGATCACCTGGAAGAACTGGTGCAAGACGGCCGGCTGCAGCAGTATGTTTAAACAGGGAAAGCCAACCAAGGCACTAGCCTTGAGGCAGGACTCTCCTCCACTTGGCGTGATCCATGTCATCTACAGCCCAGCCGTGCACACAATTCAATCACATCCAAGCCTCCAGGGGCAACGTATTCCGGCTGAATGGCCCAAAGAAGCTCCGACAATTGCTTTCAATGACTCCGACCTCAGTGGCGCGACAGCTTCCCACATTGATCCGTTGGTCATTAGATTACGCATAAACCGGTTCATCATTGAATGAATTCTCATAGACCCAGGGAGTACTTCGAAGGTTATGTATTACCAAACTTTTATCAAACTCGGCCTCAACGAGTCAGATCTATGTCTGCCGCCGCATCCATTGTTCGGCTTTAATATGAATCCCGAATACCCGATAGGGAAGATCGTACTACCTGTCTGAGCGGGCTCCAGAACGGTCGAAATAGAATTCTTGGTTGTAAAGCTCCCTTCCCCGTATAATGCCATCATGGGGCAAACCTGGATACATATTATGAAGGCCGTTCCAAGCACTTATCATCAGCTCGTGCGCTTCCCAACAGCCCGTGGCATCGAAGAAATCCGTGGCTCTCCCCAATCGACATAAGCAGCGATTTCATGCAAATCATATCACTAACCCGACTTGTGGCTTTGATACATGTATATATTTCACCTCTGCAATGCAAATAATCTTTCTTTGACGTTTATCTCATTTCACAAACCTCATTGTGCCGCCCTTCGTGGATATCACGATTGGCCATATTAAGTCTCCAGATTCGGAGCGCCCTTTAGTGCATGACACCTTAGGCCGATTAAGTCTCCGGATTCGGAGCGCCCTTCGTGGATATCACGATTGGCCATATTAAGTCTCTGGATTCGGAGCGCCTTTTGGTGCATGACACCTTAGGGCCGATTAAGTCTCCGGATTCGGAGCGCCCTTCGTGGATATCATGATTGGCCATATTAAGTCTCCGGATTCGGAGCGCCTTTTGGTGCATGACACCTTAGGGCCGATTAAGTCTCCGAATTCGGAGCGCCCTTTGGTGCATGACACCTTAGGGCCGATTAAGTCTCCGGATTCGGAGCGCCCTTCGTGGATATCACGATTGGCCATATTAAGTCTCCGGATTCGGAGCGCCTTTTGGTGCATGACACCTTAGGGCCGATTAAGTCTCCGGATTCGGAGCGCCCTTTGGTGCATGACACCTTAGGGCCGATTAAGCCCTTCGTGGATATCACGATTGGCCATATTAAGTCTCCGGATTCAGAGCGCCCTTTGGTGCATGACATCTTAGGGCCGATTAAGTCTCTGGATTCGGAGCGCCCTTTGGTGCATGACACCTTAGGGCCGATTAAGCCCTTCGTGGATATCACGATTGGCCATATTAAGTCTCTGGATTCGGAGCGCCCTTTGGTGCATGACACCTTAGGGCCGATTAAGTCTCTGGATTCGGAGCGCCCTTTGGTGCATGACACGATTGGCCCTTCGTGGATATCACGATTGGCCATATTAAGTCTCTGGATTCGGAGCGCCCTTTGGTGCATGACACCTTAAGGCCGATTAAGTCTCCGAATTCGGAGCGCCCTTTGGTGCATGACACCTTAGGGCCGATTAAGCCCTTCGTGGATATCACGATTGGCCATATTAAGTCTCCGGATTCGGAGCGCCCTTTGGTGCATGACACCTTATGGCCGATTAAGTCTCCGGATTCGGAGCGCCATTCGTGGATATCACGATTGGCCATATTAAGTCTCCGGATTCGAAGCGCCCTTTGGTGCATGACACCTTAGGGCCGATCAAGCCTCCGAATTCGGAAACCCCATTGGAACGAACAAAACAAAACTTTTCAATGTCATGGCAAGACTCAAATAAACAAATTCAGCACAAGACTCAAATGTTTGAAATACAACTTTTTATTTAATCAGACAGTTGTTACATAAACGCAACTCGTATTTACAATACTCATTCCCAATCTGAAATGTTACATAAACGCAACTCGTATTTACAATACTCAATTCCAATCTGAGAAGCTAAAAAGGGTAGAAGATGCACTGATAGAGCGTCAGTGCCGAAATAACTCCCGTCACCCGGAAATCCCCCGCGGATTGCAATGCCTCGAGCCAACTATGCCCAAATCTTCCCTTGATACCATTGACAATGTCAAGGCAAAGATCCAGGACAAGGAGGGATAAATCCAATGGTTGTTGCCTTTCCTTTCGGGGTGATCTGCTTCGACGACTTGAAGGTTCATGCCAACTATCGGACGCCCCTACTTCCCATACGAACGGCCCCTCCGCCATGATCCACAGTAACAACAAGATCGGCTGAACTCCAGCCTCTAACACACACCCCCACTTAGCCCACCACACATACACAATTGTTCGTCTGCGCAAAGCGCCCACTCTTTTTATTTTCAGTCCTGGCAGTGATCTCGAGGCCCCCATCCCGAGGCGGTTTCACTAATGCTAAACGCCATAAACAAAACGTCGGTTGACATTCCCCACGGCATAGTTATCCAAACCTAGGCCCCGAGCCGAGTTAAACCTATCAAGGCCATTTTGCCTGCCGGCTCTTGGCTGCAGGTCGCGATAACCTATCGGGAATAAACGGCTATCACATATGGATTGACCCTGCTGGTCAAACGCTTATATAATCATTCAAACCCAGTCAAGCGAAACGCATACATGCCGAATACAAGTTGCAATAATATATTCGTGACAGAACGTTTTTCTTCATTTATTCAACAAACAAGCGATAAATTACATATATTTGAACGTAATCCGCCTTTCATATTTACAATAATTATCACTATGCGGCGTCACCCTCATCATCACTCTTCTCGACCTCAAAAGCAGAAAACGGGAAATGTTTCCTGTGATAGAGTAGAGATGCCGACTCAATGCCTGCCGCTCGAAGCGCTTCTGCGGCTTGAGATGCCTTGATCCAACCGTGCCTAAACCCACGATTCTCGCATCGGCAAACTTCTTCGGCCAGTTTTTCCTTGGTCTTTTCGATTCCGACTCTTCGGCCTTCGTGAAAACCTTTCTCATAGGCCCTTCCCTTCGCGCTCTCCATCGCGAACATACTCGCCGTCTCACGATCGGCAAGCACGGAACTGATGAGCCGACTGGTCACCCTCTCCTCCACGATTGGGTTTCCCTGCCCGATGGGTTGTGCCTGGGCCGCCTTAATCTTCTTCAACTCCCGCTCTGCCGCCCCCGTGCGGGCCTCCAAACTTCGAATACGTTCATCCTTCTTCTCCATTTCTCGGCGGGCAGCGCGCAACCGCATGCCGATTTCATAGGCAGTATACAGCCCCTTCACCGCCCCATGAACGCATTCGCGAAATACTTCATAGTCCTGGCGACCTACCATCGATTGCTGAACCTCCGGCGGGAAAATTTGTCGTGCGAACTCGACCACTACATTCCGGTCTCGAACTATCGAGTCCGCCTCCGTCATGGGTCTATTCCCCACAAATACCGCGAAGCTTAATGGGCGCGGATTCGTCTCAGGTGCCCTCTCGACTCGAGGTTGGGAAGTTCTGCCCTGCGACTGCTTGTCCCGCCTGGGTGACCTGCTTCGACGTTGAGGAGACTGACGCCTCTCTCGATCCCTGGAACTCCTACTCCCTGTACGCAGAGGGTCACTACCTCGATTCATGTCTCCGCCTAGCTCAGCCAGCGTCTTCGCTTCCCCTCTGCTGTTAAAAAAGAGTCTGTTCGACATTCACTCGATACCCTCAAGCACTGGAGTCAGTCGTCTGCTATGCTCATAAAAGCTTTAACTTTAATTATTTATGTTGTAAAGAGACAGCAGCCTCGCGGCCATCTCATTAATTGCAAAACTTCAAACGCCCGGCGCCCGAATGATCGTGCACCGCCTGGGGCAAGGGCAGATTCATCAATCTCTTCGACTTACGTATCCCAACCGGCCCACGAATCGATCCTTCACCAAGCTTAAGGTCGTTTCATACGGCGCCTGAATGATCATGCACCGCCTGGGGCAAGGGCAGATTCATCAATCTCTTCGGCTTATGTACCCCAGCCGGCCCACGAATTGATCCTTCACCAAGCTTAAGGTCAGTTCACACGGCGCCCGAATGATCGTGCACCGCCTGGGGCAAGGGCAGATTCATTAATCGATTCGGCTTATGTACCCCAGCCGGCCCACGAATCGATCGATCACCAATCTTAAGGTCGTTTCATACGGCACCCGAATGATCGTGCACCGCCTAGGGCAAAGGCAAATTCATCAATCTCTTCAGCTTATGTACCCCAGCCGACCCACGAATCGATCCTTCACCAAGCTTAAAGTCGTTTCATACGGCGCCCGAATGATCGTGCACCGCCTGGGGCAAGGGCAGATTCATCAATCTCTTCGGCTTATGTACCCCAGTCGGCCCACGAATCGATCCTTCACCAAGCTTAAGGTCGGTTCACACGGCGCCTGAATGATCGTGCACCACCTGGGGCAAGGGCAGATACATTAATCGATTCGGTTTATGTACCCCAGCCGGCCCACGAATCAATCCTTCACCAATCTTAAGGTCGCTTCATACGGCGCCCGAATGATCGTGCACCGCCTAGGGCAAGGGCAGATACATTAATCGATTCAGCTTATGTACCCCAGCCGGCCCACGAATCGATCCTTCACCAATCTTAAGGTCACTTCATACGGCGCCCGAATGATCGTGCACCGCCTGGGGCAAGGGCAGATTCATCAACCTCTTCGGCTTATGTACCCCAGCCGGCCCACAAATCGATCACCAATCTTAAGGTCGCTTCATACGGTGCCCGAATGATCGTGCACCGCCTGGGGCAAGGGCAGATTTATCAATCTAATCGATTCGACTCAGTACCCACAATACGCGGCACACAACTGATTCAATCTCTGAAAGCTAAAACACAGCAATGATTTTACCCAAATTCATGAAAAGTAAAGTATTCTTCATTAACGTAACTTCATGAACCACGAACAAAATAGTGGAGAAATACCAAGGCAGTTTTCATTAATAAATTTAGCGAAAATAGTAACCAATTTATACATGAAAACTAGCCAAACAAAAACTTACATCAAAATCAAAAGTCTACCAAACAAAAGTTTAAATCAAAATCAAAGGAGATGATTCCCAGATCAACCCTCGGGGTCAGACTCAAGTGGCTCAATGTCCACTTGCTCGTAGGGAATTGGCAAGGCCAATGTAACTCCAGCGGTCGTAAGGGCTTTGAGCCATCCATGTTTGAACTCTCGATTCTCGAATCTGGGGACTTCATCTACATATTCCGTAATGGCGGCGCCTTTTCCTGCCTCAAATGCTGCAGAAGCTTCAGAATCGGCTTTCTCCTTGGCGGCCTTAAGCTCCGCTAACTGAACCTCCGCCTTGGCCAGCACTTCCCTGGCTAACTTAAGCAATTCTTCGCTCGCATTTGCTCTACCCTCAGCCTCAGAGCGGAGCTGCTCAGCTGAGCAAGCCCTCTCTTTTTCTGCTTCAGCTCGTGCACCCTCCATCGCGGCTCTCATACTTTCAAATTCGGCCTTACTCCTTTGACCGTCCACCTCCGCTTGCAAACGATCAACTCTGCTGAGGGCATCATGGTGGCGACCTAGGTCCGCTATCTCCTACCAACAGCCTGCAAAACAAGTTGGGATTGTCAGATATCTGTAATGAAAGCAAAGTCAAGAGAATTTGAGTTGGTCACTAACCAGCAACGCTGGCCGCGCAGACAGGGCTACGGCCATAATATCCGACACGGCGCGAAAGGCTGCGACGTCAGCCGGCAAGGAAATTGAAGCCGCAAGGCTCAACACCACGGCTGGATCCTCAATAATCGAAGCATCGGAAGGGATCGGTGTATCTTTGATCTTAGGCCGAACAATAAAAGGCGCAGCCACACCCGACTCTTCTAAACGAGGCCGTTTGGAAGCAAGGCTAATTTCCGACTCGGCCTCTCCCTCGGCGCCACGCTTTTCGCCACGCTCCTCCGAGACCAGCCATTCTTCAATGACCTGTTCCTCAACCTTTCCCCCCGTTTCGGTCTCAGTGACCTGAATCGTCCCTTCAATAGCGGGTACGAGATTTTCACTCAAGGTGGGCTCAGAATGGGCGGCCTCGGCCTTCTTTCGAGCAGCCATTCGCTCGGCATTTTTCCTTCGCGCCATTTGCGTAAGGCTCTCCCCAGCCATAGCTTCAAAAATATCCCCGGGTAAGTCCCCCAAATTTGCAAAAATATCTTCGGACGAAAACTCTGCCCTGCCCGAAGTGGACGGTGAAGGCCGGTTAAGTCCCGCAACTTCAAACGCCGAGCGTATCGCTTCGTCGACCTCTTCGGCCCTCTTAGCAGCCTCCCCGGTTGGTTCGGCAACTACCTCTACCTCCGGATCAGCCTCTGCCCTCGGATCCGAATCTTCGAGGCCAATTTGCCTAAGGTTCTTAAAGCTGGGAAAGATAAGAGCCGAAAGGTGTTGGTCGCCGGATGGAATTGGAATGCCTTCCGCAGCCGAGTATGTAGTATAAGTCGGTTCGTATCGGAGTAGTATGTAAGCCGCTCTCCCTTGCTTTTGTACATTTGGACGGCCGAAGTATCTGAGCGCAGATTTGATCTCCTCAAGAACTGCCTCGTCAATCGACGGGAGAATTTTCTTCAAACTGTTACCTACAAAGAACGAAGAGTGATTAAAGCGAAAGTAGCCGAGTGAAGGGCAAGTCAACAAACAACAAGGCGTTGCACGGCAACCTGGGTCACCCTTGCGTCTAGGAATAGGATCTAGGCGGTCTTCGCCTTCACTGAACTCCCAGTTGCCTTGAACATTGACCATTACGTCGTCAACCCTCTTACCAGCGCTGGCAAGCATGGTTATCAAGTGATGGTCAGTGTCCTTGGCCCTGAGAAAGTATCGCCCCAGCCGACCGGAAGATTTGGCCAAAGCATAGCAGTGCCGAATCGCCGGAATGCCAAGGTTGATCCTAAGACGCCGATTCAGCTCAATCACCCCCATGATGATTCGAAAGAAATTGACGTTGGGTTGAGAAGGAATCAGACTCCAATAGCGAAGGACGGCCCTGAGCAGAGGGTGTAGGGGAAAACGGACTCCGCCCTCCACTATGGATGGGAGAGGGAAGACGATCGTATTTTAATCCTCCCTCTCCATGTCAAGGGAACTGTCCGTTACGAGAGATAAGTGGACGTCGTCAGGAATGGAGAAATGTCTCCGGAATCCGGCAATACGACCCTCGGAAATGAGGTCTTTCAAGTGTTTAGCCATGTTCGCAGGAATTTAAGGTTTCGCCGGAATCAAAACGACAAAACACAAAATAGGATCGTAAAGAAGGGAGAAGAAGACTTACGAAGATTAAACGGAGACGAGGGTAAACGGAGAAGAGTTGCAGAGCGTGCGAATCAGAGAAGGGATATCCGCTGGCGGTCTAAGAGTCTCGAATACTCGACGAACTCTGCATTCGAAAAGACCGAAGTTTCAAATCACAATAAATGCGAAATGCACGATTGAGGCGGGAAAGCGTAATGATAAATGAAAAAGTGTGCACGCCCTGACATCTATATTGGGATACGTGAAGCCGCCTGACCAGTTCCCCAACTTTTCCAATTCAAGACCAAACACGCCGATTAACTACCATCAATAGGGAGTTCGGGGGGCAATTGTGGGAGCCGAATTATCGGAAGAGTCGGGAGACGCTTACCCCAGAAACTGGGTACTACTCGGCTTCGTATTGCGTAACTAGGGTGCCGAATACGTTAACAGAGCCGAATAGACGAGGGTCAGTAGATCCGAATGAATGTAAGGCGAATAAGATAAAGGTAGGCACAGGCCCCGAGGACTAGGAAGTGAGTATAAATATGAGAACCGCAAATTCAGAAAGGTATGTAAGAATCACTTCACTTAACTTAAAGAGAAAGTTATCTTGAGTGTCTGAACTAACTTGTCCGTCGGAGTGCTAATCCCGGCACCCCCCGACCGGAGTTTTCCTCTTTTCAAGCGACTAGCTGAGGATCACCAGCGCCTCCCAGGATCTGAAGAGTATTTCCAAACCACTTCTCCACATTATGCAAACGTAATCAAGATTTCAGGACTTTCACCCTGGACACTCTGGCCAACTTGGTTATCAATGGAGTCCATCCCCTATCTCCTCCCAAACAGGTTTGAGAGTACATCCCCTATCTCCTCTCAAACCATAGAGTACATCCCCTATCTCCTCCCAAACAATATACATATACAATGTATTTAAACACTTATCATGTACAATGATCAATCAATACACATATTCGATGTATTATTCCAACTGCCATATTCAATGACATATTCAATGTGATTAGTTTCAGTTTTCCCTAATCAACATACAGTATCTATAACAATCAAGACTATCCTCCACCGATAGCCCAAAGCAGTTATTTCTAAACAGATAATAATTTTATCAAACAAATAAATTATCAATATTTTCATAGGTGAGTGATTAATTTGACCAACTACACCATTCTATCTCACAAATTTCTAATTTCATGATTTCCATCACAAATTCACATTTCCCCAAATTAATTATTCAAATTAATTATCTCAACATAATTAGGTCATTTTCCCCCATTTTCAATTAACCACCCTAAGGTTCAATTTCATCAACTTAAGAACAATAATTCCATTTTCCAAGGCCTCACATACACTTGGGGTTTAACACTTGAAAACCTCCTTTTTATAACTTTAAATAAAACCCTAAACTTCCCAAAATTACCATTATCCACCATTTATACAAAATGACTAAAATCTATGTCAAAACTCATAAGAAGGAGTAGGGTATCCCTACCGCAAAACAAGAGACCCAAAGGAGAAGATGAAGAAAACTCGAGATTCTCTAAACCCAATGATTTTTGGATCAAAACGAAGGCCACGCCAAGCTCCACACTTTTTACAAAGGAACTAGGGTAGGAGACCACTAGAACTACATGGATTTGTAGAGCGAAGGTATGTAGAGAGAGAGGGAGCAGCCGATCTAGGGTTTGTGCAAAAGAGAAGATGAAAAAGTGAAGAAGAAGCTGCTGCTGTGAACTAATATATCCGAGCCTCGCTCGAGTGAAGGATTGGTCGCTCGAGCGACCAGACACAAAGAAAGCCTCGCTCGAGCCAACAGCGTGAAGCTTCAGGTCTGCAACCCAGAAGCACGCTTGAGTGAAGAAATCCAAAATATAGTCCTCGCTCACTTGAGCTAAGAAACACAACCTTCAGATCCAAAACTAGATGCAGACGCACGCTTGAGCGAAGGAACCTTGGCTCTAGCGAAGAAGCTAAAACACAGAGCTCGCTCGAGCGAAGACACCAAAAACTAGGCAGCAACCTTTTGTTTCTAATAAGAACCAACCTGTTACAAACCTGCCCAACACATCCTAAAACTCAAATACAAAGAATTAAAGGATGGAAATGAAACATATGCAACAACCGACATCCACGGAAGCGAGTCCGGAATACAATAATCAATGGAGGGAAAACCGAGATCGCTATAATAACTATTTATATAGGAGGAAAGAGATGTGAAATTGGAAAAATAAATATGGATTATCTTTATTATATATTCAAATTCAAATTTAAATTATCTTTATTTTGAATTTTGTTGATAGATATAGAAATCTTTATATAGATTTTCAATTCAAATATTTTTGAATTTTGTGATAGCTTTCTCTTTTCTATTCTTTTTTTTTTTGGTTGATAAGTTTGTATTTGGATAACTATTATTCTAAGAGCATATATTATTAAATTATTAAAGAAAATAATTTTTATTTTAAATGGAAGTGATGGGAGATGAGTGAATTTTAAACTTAAATGCCACATAATTTTTTAAAATTTTAGATTTTATAAGAAATCAAGAATAGAGATTGGGAAACCTAAGTATATATATATATATAGTATATATAGAATAGATCTTCAAGCAAAAAAAGAGATTGAAAGTGATGTGGTGTAAAAGAATGGAGAAATAGCATTACTGAAAAATAAAAATGTAATGAGTAGGAAAAAAAATATTGACTAACCTTTAACAACCTTAGAAAAAAGGATGAAACACCTATAAATTCCAAAATATGATCATGTAAACTATTTAATCCTTTATTTTTTTTCTTATGAACACAAAGATCTCATTAAAGTAAAAATTACGCAAAAGGATAGTCACTTACACGTTTGGGTTTAATTTTTGAAAGATACAAATGGGTTTCTCCAAATGTGAAATTACACATTTGGACAATCCGTACTATAGAGGTTTTAGATTTTCTCTCATTCTTGAACAAATTCCACATTACGTATAAGAACATAACACTCTAATATAATACTCCAATAACGTAACACTCTAATGTAACACACTTAAAAACTCCTTAATATACATTTTCCAAACGTAACAACGTAACACCCCAAACTTTTCTCAAACATAATACCCTACTGTATCACACAAAAAAACTTCTTAGCATACTTTTTCCAAACGTAACACTCCAATCAATGTAATCTCAAACGTAATACTCCAATATAACACACATAAAAACACTAAAAAACTACTTAGTATATTTTTTTCAAACGTAATACTCATAGTTTGAAATTATACATTTATTTAAAGCTTACTAAGGAAATTTTATACTCCTTTTTGAATGATTTGAAGAATCTCACACCCTTTTGAAATGGTTTGAAAAATCTCATATCTTTTTTTTTTTTTTTTTTTAGTGTTACATTGAAGTATTACTTTTGGAAAAAATACATTAAGGAATTTTTTTGTGTGTTACATTGAAGTGTTACATTAAGGAATTTTTTTGGAGTATTACATTAGTATTACATTTTAAAAAAATATACTAAGGAGTTTTTTGAGAATGTTACATTGGAATATGTTTGAGTGTTACATTAGAGTATTACAAATTGAAATTATACATTTGTTCAAAACTTACTAAGGAGTTTTTGTACTCCTTTTCAAATATTTGAAAAATCCCACATTCTTCTGAAATATTTGAAGAATCTCATTTTTCAAATCATTTTTGTACTTCTTTTGAAATCTTTGAAAAATCTTACATTTCAAGTCATTCCAAATAAAAAATATTCTCATATAAAAATTCATCCCAAATTTAATTCCTCTAGGTTGTGTGTCTTACCTTTCTAGCGCACGCGCGCGTGCACACACACACAAAAAAAAAAAAGAAAAAAAAAGAGAGAGAACATACTAGAAATAAGAGTATAATTGTAAATTTAATTTTTAAATAATATATTATTTACCTTTCTAAAATCAATGGGATTAATTGGCCTATAAGAAAACTATTGGCACTAATCGGATCGCTATTCTTCAATATATGATTTATAGGTAAAGTTTCCTAAAAAAAATAATAAAAATGGCGTGATGTTCTCTTGCATGATATATGCTCTTCAGGGATAAGCAAGTTGCATATGACATTAAAAAAAATAATAATAAAAAAAATTATTGGAACTGTGTAAGGTATGTAAGGTTTTTATTTTTATTTTTATTAGAGACGTAGTTTGGGAAAGGAAGAGAAATAGTAGGAAGAAATGTTTTAATTTTTTTAAAATTGGTGAGAGAGATTATGATAGGGGAGATTATGGAATATTTTGTTATCTTTCCATTTGAAATCCATATATTAAGGAATAATTATTATTTATAAAATAATTAATAATTAATTAAATATATTAGTCAATAATTTGTTTTTTACTCTGTTTTGTAAATTGAAAATTTTAGAGCTTCTATAAGGTTTCTCACTAAAACCCTCTTTTGCTTAAATAATATATAGATTGATTCACTTTCACTCATAGAAGTGGCATTTTTTGTAATAATTTAATCTCTTACTTTGAAATAGGGGTGATTATAGATCCGTCCAATCTGCTCAACCTGACCAATCCAATCCAGCCCAATTGATTTTGGACGGATGCATATTTTTTGACAGACAAATGCAAATAAAATATTTTAAAATTTGCTAATACGATTCGGATGGCATATTTTTTGATAGAGTATAAATAACAAGATATATATTTTTGTAAAAATAGAAAACAATACTTTAAAAATATGCATGAGTGGTACCATGACCTATTATAGACAAATAATACATATTTTTTCAAATTACTGATTGTTAGAGATTGTAAAAGTAATAAATTATAATTCGAAAAAATGTCCAAAATTTGTAAAGTTCATACCACTAAACCAATCATATCCATCCGTCAATCTGCACGGCCTGTTCAATCTGCATCTACCAAACCAGTGGATGGATGCAAATTAATTTTTTCTAATCTGCTTAATTTCAAATGGATGGTGAATGGGATGTCACCGGACCCAACTCGATCGACGATCACTCTTACTCCGCAACAAATCACAAAAGTTTTGTATATTTGTATCCAACCTGAAAATTTTTGAAATTTTCTTTTAGAAGTCGTAAGGAATTGTAAAAAAACTATGGAAAATTTCATTTTCAAAAGAAGCAACTGGCTTCTGTATATGGTGCAAGTTATTCCACCTGTAATGTAATAATTATATGGTACAAGTTATTCCACCTGTAATGTAATAATTTTAGAGCAGTGTTATTTTGTTTAAAATTAAAGGGTTAATTACCGGCTAGTCTTATTAGAACCTTCAATGTTAATAGGCATTTTATTTATTTAAATATTATTATAAAGTATACATTTTATTTTATCTATTAATTATTTCATGTTTCTATTCCATTCATTTTCTTTATTTTAGCTATTCATCCAAATACTATTAACTTTATAGAAGGCCACATCATCAACAAAGATGGAAGGAAGTGATCATAATGATTAAATACATTTTGCCCAGTCTTTGAAGGCTAGCTACATGTAGCTAGTGAATATTGTTGGTGAGAGTGAGGTGCAAACCACTTATGGTGGTTCACAAAAACAAATATAAGAGAGGATTGATAATCTGAAAAACTGATTTATTTTCACTCAAATATGTAGAATACACTGAGGAGAGAAAAAACACAATTTTACTCTCTAACTCTCTTCTTTCTCCCACACTCTAAATTCTCAAAATACAATAGCTATATGTAGATAAAACTAGTAATGTGAAACCATTAAATGCAAATACGGCTGAGGCTGTGAATTTCAAACAGTTGTAACCACTTTTGACAAAACTTAATTTCAGCCTCCATTCTACTCTTAGGCTGGTGGAAAAGAACAATTATAGGTGAAGCAAGATTATTTCACAACATCCCCCTTTAATCTTGATTCTCCATGCTTCTTCATCCCAAGCATCAACTTCATTATGTTGAAAAGATCATTTTTCAATGGCTTCGTGAAAATATCTGCAAGCTGATCTTGTAGTGAACACAGCTGAGTTGGCTGCAACATACTCAGCTTCGCAAGTTGACAGCGTCACAATAGCTTGCTTCTTGGACGACCAAGTGAACACTATATTTTCCATAAAGAAAGCAAACCCTGTAGTACTCTTTCATTCATCTAAGTCACGTCCCCAGTCACTATCTGAATAGCCAACAAGACTGAAATTATCAATTGGTTTATAGAATAAACCATCATCGATTGTACCTTTGATGTAGCGAAGAATTCTCTTTGCTACATACAGGTGTGATTGATCTGGTGTTTCCATATATCTGCTAATTAGTCCTACTCCATAGAGTATGTCTGGCCTGGTGCAAGTAAGATAGCGAAGAATTCCAACTAAGCTTTTGAAATAAGTTGGATCCACATCACCTGCCTTTGTACCTTTTTTGAGCTTCACTTCACTGTCTACATGAGTGTTCACTGGATTGCAATTCTTCATTCCATATCTCTTGAGAATCTCCTTAGCATAGCCACTTTGGGAAATAAAAATTCCATCTTTTCTTTGTGCCACTTCAATGCTGAGAAAATGAGCCATCAATCCAATATCTGTCATTTCAAATTCTTGGATCATGCTTCTTTTAAATTCTTTGAACATGACTGGATTGTTTTCGGTGAAAATTAGATCATCAACATAAAGACAAGCAAGCAACATCCTTCCTTCAGCTTCATTCTTCAAATATAGTGCGTGCTCATATGGACATTTTTCAAAACCATTGTCATGAAATACTGATCAATTCTAGTATTCCATACACGCGGAGCTTGCTTCAATCCATAAAGTGCTTTCCTCAATTTGTACACTTTGTCTTCATGCCCATTCTGAACATACCCCAAAGGTTGTTCAATATAGATTTCTTCTTCAAGATTACCATTAAGAAATGCAAATTTCACATCAAGTTGATAGATCTGCCATTTGTGCTAGGCAGCCAAAGAAATCATTAGCCTGATAGTAAACAACCGGGCAACTGGAGCAAACACCTCTCCATAATCACTTCCAGCTCTTTGCTTGTAACCATTTACCACTAATCTTGCCTTATAGCGTTGCACTTCGCCTTGTGCATTCCTCATTGTCTTGTATACCTATTTTACTCCAATGGGTTTGTGCCCCTCCGGTAGACTGGTAAGCTTCCATGTGTCATTTTTCTCAATGGCATGAATTTCTTCATCCATTGCTTTCTTCCATTTATCTTCTTGGATGGCTTCTGAGAAAGTAAGTGGATCACTATCTGCGAGTAGGCAAAACAAATTCAGATCTGCTTCTTCTGTAGCTTCATATATCTCTTGTAAATTTCTCATTGTCTTGGTTGTTTGAAAAAACTATCATCTGATGATGATGATGATGATGATGCATCACTTCTATGAGAAACTGGCGATCTAGGTGCCGGTATTCTATGTGAAAAAGTTTGTGGCTCATCTTGAACTTCTCTCGTGATTTCAACCGGAGCCTTTGATGTTTTATCTTCAAGAATGAGTTCTGCATCTTTAATAACTTCATCTTGATTCCAATTCCAAGCTTCTTCTTCTTCTTCAAATATCACATCTCTACTCATGATCACCTTTCTAGTAATGGGATTATACAACTTGTATCCCATTGTTCTGTCTCCATATCTGACAAGGATACATTTTTCTCCCTTATCATCGAGCTTCGTTCTTCTTGCTTCTGGAATCTTGGCGTACGCAACACATCCAAATATTCTGAGATGGTTGACACTTGGCTTATGTGAACTCCATGCTTCTTCTGGAGTCATAGAGTGAAGGCTCCTAGTTGGGCATCTATTTAGTAAATACACAACACATGATATGGCTTCAGCCCAAAATTGCTTGGGCAATCCTTTTCCTTTCAACATGCTCCTTGCCATATCTAAGATTGTGCGATTCTTCCTTTCAGCAACACCATTCAGCTATGGCGTATAGGATGGTGTTGTTTAATGTTTGATTCCATGCTCTTTGCAATAATTCTTGAAAGCATCTGATGTATACTCTCCACCTTGATCTAACCGTAATGTCTTGATGTAGTAGCCGTTTTTTTTTTTCTACAAGAACTTTGAATTCTTCGAAGATACTGAACACCTCCGATTTTCTTTTAAGAAAATACACCCATGTCTTCTGACTATAATCATCAATGAATGTGAGAAAATATATATTCTGTCCATTTGGCATTGGCTTCAATGTACCACACACATCAGTGTGCACTAGCCCCAGTGGCTTTGTTGCTCTCCACTTCACTTCTTTGGCAAAGCTAGTTCTGTGATGCTTGCCAAGAATGCAACTTTCACAGACTTCATCACTATGAGCAATATAAGGGAGCCCTTTCACCATATTCTTGCTTGACAATAGCTTCAAACTTCCAAAGTTGAGATGTCAAAACCTCAAACGCCATAGCCAATCTTTGTCTTTGATAATGGCACTTAAACATTTCGCAGCATCATGTTGGATGTTCAATGCAAACATTCGATTCTTGGACATTCTCACCCGAGCCATCAAATTACCATAATTGTCTTTGATGGTAAGATGACAATCTTTCATTATGATATCGTATCCTTTCTCTAGGAGTTGTCCCATACTCAAAATGTTGTTCTTCATGGCAGGAACATAATAAACATTGGAGATGTAATCATGATCTCCATTCTTGAGCTTGATCAGAATATTGCCTCTTTCTTTCACTGGAGTCTTTGAAGAATCACCAAATAAGACTTGTGCTTATACAGTCTCATCAAGCTCAACGAACAACTCTCTTTTATCACACATGTGATTACTGGCTCCCGAATCTAGATACCAAACATTGTTTTCATTTTCAGTATCTCCATGGTGGACAAACAGGACTGTAAGTCCGACTTTTTTTGTTTCCTGCTTGGCAAAATTTACTTGCTCTCCAGCTTCTATTGTTGCTCTACTCCGGCATTCATTGTTGTAATGCAAAAACTTGTGCAATGGTAGCACTGAACATTGCTTTTGTCAAATCCTGGTCGGTTGTTGTAACCACCTCCTCTTTCTCTTGGAGCAAAGTGCGATTGACTTCTTCCTCCTCTAGCTGGACCTCTTCCGCCTCTTCCTCGAAAACCAAAACTTCGTTTATTGTAACCACGACCTCTTCCTCGGCTTCTTTGTGATGTCCCCCCTTGCTCGTTTCTGTCATTTCTGAAAGACAGCTTCGATTGAAGAGCTTGCTCTAGAGAACTTGAGGGAGTCTTTTTGTTGATCCTTTGTTCATGAATCTCAAGTGTGCCCATCAGCTCATCGGTGGCCATGGCACTGAGATCCTTGGACTCTTCTATTGTTACAATCATGTGCTCGAACGTGGGACTGAGTGATTAGAGAATTTTCTCTATCTCTTAAAGAGATTCCATCTTCTCTCTATATTTTCTCATCTGATTAACAATGGTCAATGTTCTATTGAAGTACTTAGAAATTGACTCATTCTCATTCATGTGCAGCATCTCAAATTCGCCACGTAACACCTGGAGTCGAATTCTGATCGTCTTCTCAATTCCACGGTGTGAATTGCAAAGAATACTCCATGCCTCTTTAGAGATTGCTGCTACTGAAATCTTCTCAAAGCTTGACTCATTAATGCCTTGATAGAGCAGATATAAGGCCTTTTTATCTCTCTTTCTTGAATCTTTTAACGCCGTCTTCTGAGCTTCATTTAAATTTCTTTCATCTTCGAGAGTGGCTGGCTCGTCATATCCTCGATCCACTAACTACCACAAATCTTGTGAGGCTAGTAGGACTTGCATTTGAATATTTCAATTTTCATAGTTCTCTTTGCTGAGTTTTGGAAAGTGGGGTTGAAAGAAATTATTTGTATTGGCCATTGGTTGACATTAAGAAATTTGCAAATTTTCAGGATGGAATTTACAAATTCTGACCGTACAGATGTGTTCGGAATATTCTAAATAGTTGGAAAACACTATTAGATCACCAAAAACAGATTTCAAACGGCTTAGATCTAGCAAAAAATAATTGAACAGCTCAGATCGGCAGAATCTAGGACTTCTGAGAAGCACCGGATAATTTTCCAGGTCAGATGACGTCAGCGGCGTGGCCCGACTCATCTACGACTTGGTAACGCGGCTCGGCTCGGCTCAGCTTGTGTCTCGGCTCGATTTAACGGCTCAGATGACGTCAACAATGATGTCGTTGATGACGTCAGCTCCTGGATCGGATCGTACATCAGACAGGTCGAACTCTGCAATCCGGGTGAAGAAGACGCGTAGAGGCGCGTGGACGCGTTACTGCGCGTGACGACGGCATCAGAAGGCGCGTGGGGCGTGTGCGAACTCTTTGGGACTCGGTTTTCAACGTGGTTTTTACAGTGTGATCTTCTTGATGAGACCTACATACTGGTGTAATTAAAAGTTGATTTCAACAACTTTGATTTCTAGGCAAACTCTGAAACGATGCTCTGTTCTACTTTTTTTTGAAAAAATAGGCCCTCTTGATGCTCTGATACCATTGTTGGTGAGAGTGAGATGCAAACCACTTATGGTGGTTCACAAAAACAAATATAAGAGAGGATTGACAATCTGAAAAAACTTATTTATTTTTACTCAAATATGTAGAATACACTGAGGAGAGAAAAAACACAATTTTACTCTCTAACTCTCTTCTTTCTCCCACACTCTGAATTCTCAAAATACAATAGCTATATATAGATAAAACTATTAATGTGAAACCATTAAATGCAAATACGACTGAGGCTGTGAATTTCAAACGGTTGCAACCACTTTTGACAAAACTTAATTTCGGCCTCCATTCTGCTCTTAGGCCGGTGGAAAAGAACAATTATAGGTGAAGCAAGATTACTTCACAACAAATTTAAGTTGAGCTAAAATGCTTAATCATATGCCTAGTGCATTAGATTTGGGGAAAAAAAAAAAAAAAAAGAGTTATACTAGATATTTTGACTAACAAGTATTATCTGCCAAGTGGGTTGGAGATACTCTTGAGTGGACTTAAATATCAAGAGTTATGCTAAGAACTCCAAATAAATTACTAAATTTTCTACCAAACCTCTCACATGGGTGTGAGATCCATACACATGTGATTTGTGTGGGTCCCATACCCATGTGAGAGGCTTGGTAGAAAATTTAGTAATTCATTTGGGATTCATAGCATTTTTCAAATATCAATGAGCCATTTTGACTTTTTCAATGGACTAATAAATCCTACATTATTTATATTGCTCTCATTAAAATATGATTTTTGTTAACATGTGCCTTAAGGACATATATTAAGAAAGCGTTAAATAAGTACATTTATTCCTATTTGTATAGAAAATAACATAACATTAAAAGCTATCATAATTAAAGATTTTTTATATTTATAATGAGACCAAAATACTCTTTTTGCTTTGCACCATTCTCCTCCTTTATTTTTGACTGAACTTTTTAAATATGTTTTTAAAATTTAGTTTGGTGAAAAATAAATTTTTAAAAATTCAAACACTTATTTTCATATGATTTTTTTTACCATAAAATAATATTTAAAAATTCAAATATATATTTATACTTAGTTTTGTCAAAAAAAACTATAAATTTTTAAAAATAAATTTTAAATACAAATTCTAAAAATTCAATAAAATAAAAATATTTTGCAACTAAAATTTTCTTAGCAGTACATTCATAAATATAAGTCTTGTTCTCACCATATAAGAACCATTCAATATATATATAGAATATTTGTTATTATTATTTTTTTAATTACACGTACATAGTAGTTAAATAACTTTTGTCTTACAATACGAAGGCTAGTTATGGTCATATGAATAAAAAATTAACTTTTCAAAAGAGTGATTCTTCGTGCACCACAAAACTATCTCCTTATACTATTAAAATATTAGGCTGTGTTTGGTAGAGTGTTCTAAAATTAATTTTACCCTTACATTCTAATGCTATGTTTGGTTTAAGTTTTCAAATCAATTTCAAAATACATTTAGAAAACATGTTTGGTAAAACAGACAATTTTTGAATTTTTGGTCTACCCGGTCGTCCGTCCGGTTGACCGGAACAATACTTTTTTTTTCTTTTTCTTTTTTTCAATTGCCAATTGCCACCTATTATTTGGGGAAAAAAAATTATATTTGTTTTTGATATTTTTTAAATATATAAATTATTTTTTTAGACTAAAATGATAAATTATTTTTTTGAATTGAATTTTAAAAAGAGTTTGGTTATGAGTTTTGAATAGAATTTTCAATAGAGTTTTGATAATGAGTTATAAGTTTTTCAATTAAGTTTTGAAAACTTTTTTAAAACTCATAACCAAACAAATTTTTTCATTTCATATGTTACATCAACAATTCAAAACTCATAACCAAATAAATTTTCTCTTTTCAAATCATAATTTCAAAACTCACAAACTTAAAACACAACTCTATTCTCAAATCATAATTCTAAAACTCTACCAAACACAACCTTAAATTTTCTTTTTCTTTTTTTATAATTTTCATAATACCAATTTTACCCTCATCCCTACCATTGACTCTTCTCTTTACCCCAAACATTTCAAACCCTAGTTTTTTCACCTCCACTGACCCTAGTCAGAGAAACCCTATCCTCTACATTCTCTCTCTATCTCTCTCTCTCTCTATATATATATATAAAGGATGTGTTAATTTAAATTTTAAAACAAAATCTACTCCATCCATGTATTTGCTTAAAAAAAATTGGGGATTTTGTTTTGAATTGTCAAAACTCCATGTCTCTGTTCAGTACCTTTGTCTCTCTTTCTCTCAAATCTTCCTTCTTATAAGGTCCACAGTTCCATGTTGAAAAATACTGAATGGAAAATTTATGTTACAAAGGCGACAAAGATAATAGAAAACTAGAAACATTAACACTATGTTTGGATTGAGTGATTTGGAGAGAAAAGAAAAGAAAAGAAATTGAAAGATATGTATTTCTCTTACTTGTTTGGATAACTTAAGTGAAGAGAAATGAGGAGAAATGGAGAGAAATGAAGAGAAACTGATTTCTCTTATAATCCTTATTTTCAATCTTCCCAAAAGTGGAGAGATTGGGATAGAAAAGAAACCAATATTTTCATTATACCAATTTTTTCCCTGTAAAAATAAAAGAAATAAAATGATTGAAAATATAAAAATGTTATTTTGGTAATATAACATAAGATAATTTCTTTTCTTTTCTTTTATGAAATCTAATCAAACAAGAAGGAGATAAATCATAATCATTTCTTTTCTTTTATTTCTTACTTATCCAAACACGAATGAGAGAAATTATCATTTCATTTTTTTTTTCTTTTCTCTTATAACTTAAGTAATCCTTTCTTTTCTTTTCTCTCCTAGGTTCCCAAACATAGTGTAATAGTTAGGACATTTAAACTTACATAAAGACAGTGGAAGAATTCATTGGTCTTCCCTTCACCAATAGCTTTAAAAGTGTCAAACATTAGAGCAAGAAAGCCATATGTTGCACCGTTAATGATACTTCCAAGAATGCCAAAGATTGGCCAAAAAATCAGTAAAAGAGAAATGAATAATCATATTACAATCTTTAAGAGTGGGACAAACCGTTTAGATCTGCCATTAAAATGAGAAAATGATTTGGGTATTGAACATTAGGAGGAGAGGGTCCTGTCTGTCAATGGAGTAGACGATGAGCCCGAAGCACCGAGATTGATGGTGACCAAACCAGAGTGGTGAAGGAGTGGCAGTGACAATGGTGGGCCAATGGAGGTGGTGGTGATGGGGTGAAGGTGAAGAAATTAGGGTTTGAAAGATTTGAGTGTAAGAAGAAGAGTCAATGGTAGGGATGAGAGTAAAACTGATATTATGAAAATTGTAAAATAAAATAAAAAAATTTAATATTTTAAGGTTGTAAGGAATAGTTATGTGGTGTAAATAGAATCACTCCTTCGGAAACATCATAATTAATTTTTATTGTTCCCTTACATTTCCTATGTAAGTGTAGGAATTTGAAATTCATTTATTGCTTTCTTACCATGTGACCTAACAAAACCCTTAAAATATTGTCCAATTTTTTTTTTCTCTTCTCTTTCTAGTAAATCCTTTCATATTCCTCTCTCTCTCTCTCTCTCTCTCTCTCTCTCCCTCTCTCCCCCCAAAACCTTCACATTACCACTGTCTTACCACCACCACCATCATTGCCATCTAACCACCAACACCGTCATCATCGTCGTTCAACCGTCACTACCACTGCCACTGTCATTTTCCACTCGTCACTGTTGTCGTCCATTCACTTCCCCCATCAATCTACACTTCACTATCATGAAATCCACTACCGTCATTCACCAACCACATCAACTATCTTTGATTTCCATTTTATCGTCGCTAATCCACCAATGTAATTCTAGATCTACATCGATCTAGTTGTTTCAATGGTGAAATCGACTCCAAATGACTCTAAACAATAGTATTTTTTTAAATCTTACGCCCATTTTCCTCCTTTCTCTCTCCCTTTCTTTATTTTTAAAAACAGATCTATTGTAAATTTAATTTTCAGTGACAAATTTATCAGTATCTAGTTATGTATATGTATGTAGGACGAGAGTACCTTGTGAGTAAGTGAGTAGAAGTGTGAGTGTGAATGTGAATGAGTCAATGGCGTCCTTTTTCTTTTCTTTTTTTTTTTTTCCAAATCACTCAATGATAAATTTATTACTTAATGTAGCTTTAATTTTTTTTTTTGTTGATTTTGTATTGATCTATGATGGATTCAGACTTTTTTCTTTCTTAGTGATAAATTTATCAGTCTCTATTATTCCCTATGTGTGAGAGAGAGAGAGAGAGAAAGAATGGTGGATTCTTGTAAGTAAGTGATTGAACATGAGTAAGAGTGAGTATATCAAAATTATTTTTAATTTTTTTAGAAATCGATTAGTGATAAATTTATCACTAATGAATTATTAGTGAATTTATTAGTAGTTTTTTAGTGATAAATTTATCACTAATGTGTTTCCAATATATGTAATAGATTAGTTTATTTTATATATCTCAACGTGGTTATATTTCTCTGAGTGAATATAAATAAATGACAGTGAGTGTGTGTATATAAATATGAATTAGTGACTAAATGGTGGAGGTGGTGATGATGTAGTGGTGATAAATGTTATTTTTGTTGAAATAATTCAAAAAAAATATCGAAAACTATCGCCAGAGGTGGTTGTTGGCACCGGAGGTGATCGCCAATGACCGAAGGTGGTTGTTGGTGGAGGAGGAGAGAGTCATAATAGTGTTGATAATAGAAATGAGGAAGGTAAAGGAAGGGCATTTTAGGGATATTGATAGGAGAAAACATAGGGCATTATAGGAATATTCATAGGTGAAAAAATGAGCAGGACTTATAGATAAATAAGTCTGCTTAATAGTGTAACATGCCTGAGGGTAGCCGCACTCGTTAAACAATTCGGATCCTCGATTTCGTCGATCTAGTCTCGCAAGTGCAATGTGAAACATTGACGAGAGTCCATATTTGACGACGTTTATAGAAAATCTATTTTATTACAAATTCTTTGCCAAAAATGGACTACATCACTAGATTATAGAGTCGCCACCTAATATTTTGGAAAAATTAGGAAACCCGCGACTCATGCCAAGGCCACTGTTCGTTGTAACCAATGATGCTTGGCTCGAAACCTTAGGTATGAAGGCAAAAGGTCATTAATTGAGCACCCCCGCTCACCCGATCAAAAGATTGGCCTCTACTAAGCCATGATATGAATTTTATTTGCTTTATGTGTTCATATTCCAATTATTAATCATAAATCCTAAAATTTACTATGTGAAGTGTAATGTCACAAAATAAATAGACATTTTACTCCATTATAATATTCCTAACATGCAGAACACAACAACAATATGATTATATTTCAACATTGTTTCCAACACATGCCTCAGTACATTCTTTTAGTTCTACAACATGAATTCTATCTATAACGAATAAAACTAAGTTATTACAAGTTAATGCCTTAAAGGCTACAAATTTCTCAAGGCCTTACCCGGTTACAACAAATGAGTCACAACTCAATACAAAGAAGTCCATGGCTTAAATTACAACAAATAACTATAGGAAACAATAAATACGAGCCTCAAGCTCCAAGATCCTCCCAAGTCATCACCTTGACGGAGGCACACCAGTTCACATGAAAGTGGTTTTCCTCGTATGGTGAGCATAAAGCCCAATAAAAATAAACTTAATGACATATATAAAGCTTAACAATGTCATAAGATGAATGCACATGGAATGATATGATAAAACATGCATTTTCTCTCTTTAAAACAATGTAATGCGAGATTTCCCAAAAACATCTTTCCAAATCAACAACGTTCTTTCAAAACAATCAAGCGGTAAATATAATGAATAAATCTCCAGGGCTAGTGTTCATAATAGTAACTATACAAGTCACTATGTCATTTTTACTGGTACTAGCCGGAAGGCTCGGCACCTACCGCACGAGTTTTAGGTCTTACACCTTGGATACACAAGCCAACTTAATTTTGCTTTAACATCCCTTCATAGCTTCACCGTTTTATTTACCCTTTCAATAAAACAGTACATGCATTTCAAACAACAATACGTTTCTCCAAAACATGAAATCTCCAAATCTATGATATGCTTAATGCGATGCATGATTTATAAATGTTTCCATTCCCTAATCTCCATGCATTTTCTATAACAATCAATACAACACTCCACCGGTTACAAAAATAATTATCTCTAATTCAAATACAACGACAATAATAATATTTGAAAATCATAACCAAACCGAAATCCCAACGATTTATACAAAATCTCATGATTCCTGACAACATTCACACTCCTTACGAGTCTTGTGAATCTCAACCAAAAATATACAATTTTCCCAAAACTGTTCATATAGTTTCTAACAAAACCATCATTTCAAAAGAGTAAATAATTCTCGACATTTTACAATAATTCAAAACGTTTCTCAACCAAATCTTATTTCAACCAAAATTCCACAACCATTTCAAACTCCTTTTCCATAAAAACACCCAAAACCATAGTTTTTAATTAACTTTTGGAAACCTTTTTAAAACCAAATTTTTTTCTTCAAAATCCCATAACATAACACCCACTTGGTTTCCAATCCCAAACCACAACCGAAAAAAGTGTTTTTCTCCATATTTATGTATTAATATATATAGATCCAAAGCTACATTTTTCAAAAAAAAAAAAACCATAACTAACAAAATAACATACAACGAAGCTAAACAACATGCACACCGTTAAGAAAATCCCTACCTTAACTCCGGAAGAGGAGAAAGCCCCAAAACTCAACGTTGACGAAAACACGAACTTCTCAGATTAGAACGAAGCTCTCAACGAACTCTACCTCTTCTCCAAAGGACAAAGGTGTAAAGATCAAAGGGTGAGGGTGTATTTGAGGTTTAAAGGTGAGTTTTAGACAGAGAGAGAAAGAGTAGGGTTTTGAAATGTTTAGAGAGAGAGAGAGAGAGAAATGAAAAAGTGATTCAAAAAGTAACTTTTACGGATTCATATACGCTCAGACCGTTCAAGGGACGAAAACATTGCTTGAATTAACAGACACAATAAGTGAGACCGCTAGAGCGAACAATGTACCACTCGAGCACACAATGACACCTCCCAAAAGTTTTACAAACAGAGGCTAACCACTCGAGCACAAGAATAACCACTCAAACTAAGGCCGCTAGAGTGCAAAAGAAACCGCTCGAGCAAAGAACACTACCATCCTAGTACTTTTGCAGACCTGCAAATATAATGAAAATTCTTAAAGATAGCTGGAGCGAACAAAGGACCGCTCGAGCAAACTAACCAAAATCTGGGCAATGACTCATTTGAAAAACAAACGAACTCCCAACTTGTTCCAAACACAACAATAACACTCCAATAACCAAACTCAATGAGGAATAGTATGAATAAAGACATGAACAACCAAATAAGAAAAGGAATCTCTGGTCCAAAACAACAAACAGGTCGGGTTTAAACCAGAATCGTCATAACCTACCCCTTTAAGAAATTTCGTTCTCGAAATTTAAATAACACCGCAACAGCCATATCCACAATGACAACCACAACAATACTTCCCAAAAGCCACAACACCACAAACTACTCAACCATGACCACCTCCTCCTCAATAGTAATGCAATAAAACAAAATGAAATTCGAGCTATAGCCACGCAAGGAAACTCGTTAAAACCACTTACGATGCTGACATGTAACAAGGTATAAATAACACTTCAAGCAAGGAAATTCAAATGCACAACACACTCGGTTATTTTGAACCCAAAAGCACCTCAACTCATAAAACCACCTTGAATACTCTGTTCACCCAAAATCATCTTTCCCTTCACATGACGACATAGACATTCCCAAAGCGAGACCTCCCAAAAGGCGAAATTCTAAGCCACAATGACCCAACTATGCCGATGAACACAACCATACACAAAGGAGAATAAAACCTTGCCTAGCACCCATCATGAATTCGAAGTTACAACTATTACTATATAAACAAGACTTGCCACAACAGACACACCAAAATTCCAGAATTGAATATAACCAAAACCCATTGTCCCCTTAAAAACCTTGAAACCAAATAAAAATGAAAGGACCCATAATAAACTTTTCTTCTTGTTTGTTTTGTTTGCCATAAAAACAACACCACTATTACGCCATGACCCAAACCACAACATCTACGAGACAACTCATGAAACCAACCTTGGGCTATTATTAAATACCCACCGCCATTTTGAAACAAAAGTTTTAATTTCCAATTTCCTTTCCAAAGTACTCTAATTGATAACGCTCCTAACCGTCACCCGACCAACGATACAATCGTTTCGAAAGTATAATGGTAATCCTGTTACGACATATAAATAGAACACGTCAAACATGACAACTAGAAGTTTAAACAGCAGCTGAAAATCACTCGAAAATTGCATTCCATTACCACAACTATGATATTTGCCAACCACTTTACTACACTCTCTTAAATAAAACAAACTAGCACCATCGCCCCCATCTAAGAAATAATAACACAGATCAAAACACATACCCAGATAACACTCCGAACAAATGATCTTAAGATATACACAAGATTAAAAACACCAAAAGATTAACTCGCCCCGCTTCACAAGAATACCAAAAAAAGACAATGTTCGCAACGCCACCTACAGAATTCTCACCCACATAGCGGTCACTACATTGACCTCCCTAGTTAATAACACACTTGAAACTCCAACCATTATTAACTCCATTTCCCACCTTCCCTCAAATCCAACGCCTCTGAGAATTTCACCTCGTGAGTCCAAAATTCACACTTTCCAAACTTAACTAACCATGAAAAGGTCTAAACAGCTCAAACACTAACAAACCGTTCACACACTCTTGTAAGGAAAGAATAACTCAACCAATGCCAAAGAAAGCAATGTGCACCCAATCTAGAACTTACACAAGATCTTGTTAGCTCAGGACAAAAGATTACCCTAACACATACTTGGCCCTATAATTACTTCCAAAACTTCCCCATAATTCCCTTAACGTCTTACTGCCACCTAACTCAAAATATGCCTATGAAATCAGTTGCCCTAGTACAACTATCATATTTCCCAATTCTAATCAAACAAGAGGTCAACATCCCAGGTTCACAACCCTCACGCACAAATACAAAATGCTCCTATTTCGAGGACAATAGTTGCAAAATGAACCTTACCTTCAGCACAGGAAACACATAACAAGCTAAATCAACAAATTTCCGTATATCGCCAACCCAAAACAAAAGTGAATCCATAATTAAAAGAAACCACCATAAAACAAAACTAACTACCCTCAATAGACTAGGAATAATTTTCTATAAAGGAAACTAAAGTCACTTCATACTAACCACTTTTAATTACCCCAAACACCAACACTATCGACTCCTAATGACCTGATAATGAATTCTTAAAGGTGTACTAAGGACACCAATTCATCTAACCCACTTCTTAGCATGATACCAACATCTTACCCTACACCGACCCATTAGACCCACACTTCATCTATTCAACCGCTTTCCTCACTTAGCATCAAAAAACAATGCTCCAACACCAAACACCCCTATAAGAGGTTCTATAACCTCTCACACCCTCTTAAGTCCAAAGTAGATTTCTCGAAGCCAAATCCTACAATTCCCCTTTGTAGAACAATATACACCCCCAACGCAAATCACATACAAAATCACATACAACCATGCTACACCGAAGACTGATGAGGTCCATGATAGGTTCACTACCTACACTAATCCACATGCATTCGACATAATCACAACATTGCTCCTATCACTACAAGACACAACCCTCTTGTTCTCTCAAGAAGCCTCCACTGTAATAAATTAAGACTCATACCTCTAACATAAGCTAATATCAACCAAACCGAACATACTGACTAGTATAACTCCACCCTCACAATATTCTAACTGGTCATAATGACCCTCAAAATAACCCATCTTTCACAACCAACTCTACTGTCCACCAATTCTAAATTAATTTCAACCAAACACAAACTATTTAACATAGCAAACAATCCCTAGTCAAAATAAGGCTCTCCGGACATCATTTTCCCATGTTAAAACGCAATAGTTCATACCCATCAATATGAAGAATTCCAAATTCCATAACAACTCATCACATAAAGGAAAACTCAAGATCAGAACATATCCAACTCATAAAATAAACAAACCACCATATATACATACATAGACAATAGTCATAATATTTCAACGGTCCACATCGTATCAGTTATAAAACAAAACGATCATATAATAATTGCAACCGTTTATCCTCTAGTCACAAAACAAGATAACCAAAACTAGAGACCAAAACAACTATCCCTTCGCCAACACCACTATCACATTCCTAACCAGATTGTTGAAACTGATTATTCTCAACTCCCGGAACACTCCCAGAATTCTAACGCCAAGGACAAGAGCTACAGATGTGACCTAGCTGGCCACACTTGAAACAAACACGCATCTTCCCACTCTGAGGATAAAAGTTTGACGCTTCAAAGGCCCTCGGACTTTGGCCTACTCAATTCCGGTATTAGTATCACCCCTGCCTGAACGGATAAGGCTAAGCTTGACTAGATTGCAAAACACCCAAGGAAGTCCTCAGTTGCGTACAAAAATGCCTAGCATGACTCAGTTGATTATACTCACAACAAATAGGTGGTCCCCGAATACGTGACTGGTTCGAAGTCTGAAATGGTAAGGATCCTAATAACTGATCCCCCTGTGAGCACTCGAAAGCCCCAAGTCCCAGTTGGCTAGATGATCTCGTTGGTGCACCTATTGGTTGAGACAATAACCTTGCCCTTCTCATTTGGTTCTTACTAGGTCTACCACCACCCCAAGTTATGAGAGTCGTCAAATTGGCCTCCTCCCCACTCTATCCCATGACTAAGACCACTGCCTCCACATGCGTTGCCGTTTCAACAAGAGAAAGATAATTTCTATGCCAAAACCCATCAATTCTTCCTCAGATGCTGTCACAGAATCTTCTCTCAAACTTCGAACAACGAAGCTCCTCGATTTCCACCAACTTCGGAGCAAATCTCGACAGGTTGGTAAGCCATGCCGCAAATTGTGTCAAAGGTGTAGTACCTTAGCGTAACTCCAGAAATTGCTTCCTCAATTCTTCTTGTATGGAAGGAGGAAAGTCATTACTTCCTCGCCTAGACATCCTAATAAAAAACAAGCACAACAAATTTAGCACACATTTAATGGTGCCCCCAACAAAATCTCATACGCTCTAGCATTAAACACACAATGCATTCCACATAAGCACTTAGCCACATAATCACGTATGAATCATGCCCTTAAGATACAATTTGTTCCACGAAACCCTAAGAATTCCTATTAGAACGAACATTGATCAACTGTCCTTCTAATAAGACCTCCAAGTGTTTAACAAACACAAATCACATTCAAAGGACCCAATAACCACTTAGCCACATAAACATGTTATTATTTAGCATACTGAGCATACAACATCTCTATTAAGCAAGACAAGCCCATTGTGGTAAAAACCACTTCCCACATACCCAAAGTATTCAAATCCGGTATGCTCTAATACCAAGTTATAACGCCCCAAAATAAATAGACAATATGCTCTATCGTAATATTGCTAACATACGGAACGCAACAACAATATGATTATATTTCAACATTGTTTCCAACACATGTCTCAGTACATTCTTTTAGTTGTACTTCTCAGATTAAAACGAAGCTCTCAATGAACTCTACCTTTTCTCCAAAGGATAAAGGTGTAAAGATCAAAGGGTGAGGGTGTATTTGAGGTTTAAAGGTTAGTTTTAGATATAGAGATAGTACATCTAGGTTTTTGAAATACGTAGAGAGAGAAATAAAAAAGTGATCCAAAAAGTGCCTTTTACGGACTAATATACGTGCAGACACCTCGAGCGACTGAAACATTGCTTGAGTGAACAGATACAATAAGTGAGACCGCTCAAGCAAACAATGTACTGCTCAAGCACACAATGACACCCTCCTAGAAGTTTTATAGACAGAGGCTAACTGCTCGAGCACAAGAAGGACCGCTCGAGCAATGAACACTACCCTCCTAGTACTTTTGCAGACCTGGAAATATACTGGAAGTTTTCAAAGACTGCTTGAGCGAACAAAGGACCGCTCAAGCGAACTGACCAAAATCTGGGCAATGACTCCTTTAAAAATAAATGAACTCCCAACCTGTTCCAAACACAACAATAACACTCTAATAACCAAACTCAATGAGGAATAGGATGAATAAAGACATGAACAACCAAATAAAACAAGGAATCCCAGGTTCAAAACAACAAATGAGTCCGGTTTAGACCAGAATCGTTATATGAAACAAACAAATATAGACTCTGTCATTTGTTTTAGAACAATTTGGTTTCATATATTTCAAACAATGTTTTTAATAGTGCAATCATGAAAATCAATTTTATTCCAAATTAAACAATACAACCTTC